>JANRMT010062813.1:62283082-62334770 GCA_026402145.1 Polypterus bichir lapradei
TCCCCTCGCTCTTACTTTTTTACCGTTCATCTAATGAATACACTGAGTATGGCTTTACCAAAACAATCATTGATTGCGAATAAAGTATTCATTATTCGAGTATGTAGAGCGGGGTATATATATACATATATATACCCGCGTATCGCAGCGGAGACGTAGTGTGTTAAAGAAGCTATGAAAAAGATTTGTTTCTTACTGCATCAATAAACAGCTCGTCTTCTTGTTTATCTGAGACCTGACACACTGCATGTACGGGTTTTTTTTTTAACACTGTCTTCCTTTAGTGGGACATTCACTTTTTCCACCGTGTGCTTTGTTTCTGCAGTAGCTGCAGTTATGAATAATATGCTTGTATGTATCAGACGCTTCATATTTTTTTGCTGCCTTTTCAATTGTGTAATTCGGTTTTTGTTCAGCGCTCTTTGGAACTGTTACTTTTTGTCTGTGCACTGCGTCAGTTCACATGAGCCGCTCGGTGTACATGCATCGAAGTTTCCAGCTGTGCTGGTGCCATGTCGTGCTATGTCCATGGCTGTATCTAATGTTACCTAAGTCCCGGCAGTTAAAACTTTCTCTCGCAGTTTCGCTGAGTTTGTGCCAAACACCACCCTGACCATCTCATCTTCCTCTGCATAAGCACAGTCCTTCACCCGTGAATATTTACCCGTGGCAGTGTTTCTATTGGATTGCCGCTGATGGACGGCCTTATATGGGCAGGCACTAAATTACAAACGCTAGCGGCAGCCTGTCTATGAACTTAATTTAAAGTTTAGGTTTACATCGTGCTTTGTTTCCAAAGTAGCAGAACTCATGAATATGGTTGTATATGTCACTCGCTTGCTTCTTATTGTTTCGCTGCCTTCTCAATTATATAATGCATGTTTTCTTCAGCGCTTTTTGGGCCTCTTCCTAGTTTTCTACCTACTGTGTGATTACGTGGGAGGCGTGATGATGTCACACGAAACTCCGCCCCCACGGGTTTCACGCACATCTCCATTACAGTAAATGGAGAAAAACAGCTTCCAGTTATGACCATTACGCGTAGAATTTCGACATGAAACCTGCCCAACTTTTGTAAGGAAGCTGTAAGGAATAAGCCTGCCAAATTTCAGCCTTCTACCTACACGGGAAGTTGGAGAATAAGTGATGAGTCAGTCAGTCAGTCAGTCAGTGAGTGAGTGAGGGCTTTGCCGTTTATTAGTATAGATATACAGTACATATATATATACATATACATATATATACATATATACAGTATATACACACATACAAATATATACATATATACACATATACAAATATATACACTTACACACATATATATATATATATACATATGTAGTGGGGCTACATAGTAGTAATAGTGTTGTTTGTGTTCGTACCACGTGCGTCTTGTTTCCATCGTCCCGTTTACTGTTTGTGTGTGTCAGTGAATGCCGTCCCCATAAAGGGGGATGGATGATGGAAGGAGACCGCAGCCCCAAACCTGGAAAACACCGGTTGTTAATTAATCAATTACATTCGTCACAGGACTATAAAAACAATCAAGAGGGAACGAAGAAAAAAAAGGAGAAAGGAGGAGAGAGAGAGAGAGAAGGAGACTTTCATTATACGACCACGAACCACCTGTACCTGCTGTATTCCACATCGCGCATTTCAATCCAGTTTGTTTTTCATTCCGCCGGACTTACTCCTACACCCTCATCACGAGAGACCCCGGGGTCGAATCATTTTCCACCACCGCCGAGGATACACGGTGAGGCTGTTCCATTTTGTTCTGGGAATTACAAACACTCTATATATCGGTTAACCAGTCATCTGCATTCAGGACAATTGTTACTCGGACTCAAGTTCACGACCGTTCATTTCCGTGTCTCATTCATTCTTTTTTGGTATTTGTGTTGTTTGTTATATGTTACAAGGGCAAGGGAGGGGTTGTTATATTCATATAGGGATTTGTCACGGTGTTGCTTTGGTGGAGGGATATTTATAATTTGTTTAGTTTTTCTGTTTCATTTAATACAATTTATCAGTTTAAGTTTACATATCTGCTTTTCTTTTGTGCTTATTTACATCGTCGATTGTGGGGGAAAGGTTTCATTTGTTAAAGGTACAGCTTGATTAGATTCAACCTCAGCAATTAATCCAGGCCACAGGTCTTGGAGGTGTAGCTGCCGGCCGGGTAAGGGGTCGGCCGTTACACATATATACATATATATACATATATACGTATATATTTACATATACATATATATATATATATATATATATATATATATATATATATATATATACATATATATACACATATATATACATATACATATATATATATATATACATATATATACACACACACACATATATGCATATACATGCATATACATATCTACATATATATACATATATACAGGTATATATACATATCTACATATATATATATACTAGCAGAATACCCGCGCTTCGCAGCGGAGAAGTAGTGTGTTAAAGAAGTTATGAAAAAGAAAAGGAAAAATTTTAAAAATAACGTAACATGATTGACAATGTAATTGTTTTGTCATTGTCATGAGTGTTGCTGATATATATAAATAAGTCAAAAGTTGAATATATAAAGTCAGCGTCGATATACATAAAGTCAAAACTTTTTTCTGAATATATAAAGTCAAAACTTGAATATATAATGTCATCGCTGGAATATATAAAGTCAAACTTGTTTCTGAATATATAAAGTCAAAAGTTGAATATATAAAGTCATCGCTGGAATATATAAAGTCAAAACCTGAATATATAAAGTCAGCGTCGGAATTTATAAAGTCATTCCTGATTATATAAAGTCAACATCGGAGTATATAAACTCATTCCTGAATATATAAAGTCAAAGTCAAAATATATTGATTGAAACGACTCTGAACTGAACTAAGTTAACAAAAACGTATTCGGAAAAATAAATTAAAAAACACTGTTCGGTTAATGTTTTGAAAATGATGCATGTACCCTGCCCAGGATTTTTTCCTGCCTTGCGCCCAGTGTTGGCTGGGATTGGCTCCAGCAGACCCCCGTGACCCTGTGGTCGGATTCAACAGGTTGGGAAATGGATGGATATTCCAGCGCTGACTTTGTATATTCCGACGCTGACTTTATATATTCAAGTTTTGACTTTATATATTCCAGCACTTACTTTATATATTCCGACGCTGACTTTATATATTCAAGATTTGACTTTATATATTCCAGCGCTGAATTTATATATTCCAACGCTGACTTTATATATTTAAGTTTTGACCTTATATATTTCAGCGCTTACTTTATATATTCCGACGCTGACTTTATATATTCAAGTTTTAACTTTAAATATTCCAGCGCCGTCTTTATATACTCGGGTTTTGACTTTATGTATTTGGGAATGACTTTATATATTCAAGTTTTGACTTTATATATTCCAGCGCTGACTTTATATATTCAAGTTTTTACTTTATATATTCAGAAACAAGTTTTGACTTTATATATACCGACGCTGACTTTATATATTCAAGTTTTGACTTTATTTATTCCGACAGTGACTTTATATAATCAAGTTTTGACTTTATATAGTTAAATTTAGTCATCATTGCATACATTTTTCTTCACCATACAAATGTAAAGAGTAAATTTGCCTTACATTCCAACCAAAGATATTTGTGTCGACTAAATAGAACTTGAAAAGATATATTTTTTCAAATGTGATCGCGCAATTCAGATCGAGTTGACGCACACGACACATCGAGCCCGCGTGCTATTGTGGTTTCGCCTGCGTGCCTCAATAAGTGACCCTCCCGTCGCTCTTACTTTTTTACCGTTCATCTAATGAATACACTGAGTATGGCTTTACCAAAACAATCATTGATTGCGAATAAAGTATCCATTATTCATAAAGCTTCAATTGGTGATCTGTCTTTCTGCGTTAACCGCATATTTTTTCATACGTCTCAAACCAAGGAAAATGAATTGGGAAGCGCGCGTACATAATTAGAGTAGCCCCTCTCGGGAATCGAACCTCGAAGCCTCTACCATTGCGCCACGGCATGGGGTTTGTCTATTTGAGAGTATGTAGATCGGGGTATATATACCCGCGCTTCGCAGCGGAGAAGTACTGTGTTAAAGAAGTTATGAAAAAGAAAAGGGAACATTTTAAAAATAACGTAACATGATTGTCAATATACAGTAATTGTTTTGTGACTGTTATGAGTGTTGCTGTCATCAAGGATTTGATTATCATTTCTTTCAATCAGGTTCGTATTTGTAGGATGTGTTGTGTTCAAGTTACATTCCGTGTTTGTCAATCGTTGTAAAGATAACAGGTTTCATTCATCGATTCGTTTCTTACTGCATCAATAAACAGCTCGTCTTCCTCTTTATCTGAGACGTGACACACTGCATGCACAGGTTTTTTTTTACACTGTCTTCCTTTAGCGGGACATTGACTTTTTCCACCGTGTGCTTTGTTTCCGCAGTAGCTGCACTTATGAATATGCTTGTATGTATCACACGCTTCATATTTTTTTGCTGCCTTCTCAATTGTGTAATTCGGTTTTTGTTCAGCACTCTTTGGAACTGTTGCTTTTTGTCTGTGCACTGCGTCATTTCATGTGAGTCGCTCGGTGTACATGCATCGAAGCTTCTTAGCTGTGCTGGTGCCATCTCGTGCGATGTCCACAGCTGTATTATGTTAGCTGAGACTCGGCACTTAAAAGTTTCTCTCGCAGTTTCGCCGAGTTTGTGCCAAACACCACCCTGACCATCTCATCTTCCTCTGCATAAGCACAGTCCTTCACCTGTGAATATTTAGCGGCAGTGTTTCTATTGGATTGCCGCTGACGGACGGCCTTATATGGGCAGGCACTAAATTACAGGCATCTGCATCGAGCAGAAGTCTATTATAGTCTATGGACGAAAAAATAGGTTCCAGTTATGACCATTACGCGTAGAATTTCGAAATGAAACCTGCCCAACTTTTGTAAGTAAGCTGTAAGGAATGAGCCTGCCAAATTTCAGCCTTCTACCTACACGGGAAATTGGAGAATTAGTGATGAGTCAGTGAGTGAGTGAGTCAGTGAGGGCTTTGCCTTTTATTAGTATAGATTAGGGGTGGGACTCGATTAAAAAAATTAATCTGATTAATTAGAGGCTGTGTAATTAATTAATCTTGATTAATCGAATGTAATCACACATAAAAATTTGCTCCAAATTGCAAATTTTTTTTTTATTTTAAAAGGATTTTAGTGGGCGACAGAATCAAATAATAGTCATGGACATGAATATTGTAAACTCAAGCTCTTTTAATTTCTGAAAAAAAAAATGCATTTAAACTGCATTTCAATTCAAAACAGAAACAAAAATATAATCCCTGGCTAAAATTGGGCAGACTTAAAAATAAAGTGGTATTTTAAGTACTTTAAGTACATTTTCAGAATGGTATTGTCTTTAAATAATAATAACAAAATATTTTCAACATAAAGTGCAGTTTTTCTTCTTAAAAAAATAAGGCAGAAACATAAAAGGTAATTTGACCAGCTTCACCTTTAAACTCTGAGTAACCTTAGGCAAAATTATTTTGTACATTAGGCTAAAACAGTGTGATCATTGAACATTTTGTAATTAGATGTAATTAGAATTACTAACGGTCACGGAAGTCCAATGATCCCCAGTAAGAGCCACAAAGTCCGCTTTCTGTAATGCATCTAATTTTGCTTGCTTTTCAGTGTCATAAAGCTGTTGAATTTTACTTAAAATAGTCTTTCGGCATGGCAGCTGGAAAGTTGGATCTCCTGACGCTAACTGTAGCACATTTTCTAACCCCCTATCTTCCACCACTGTTAGTGGTCTACAGTCCAAAGCAATCTATTTTGCGAGAGAATTTGTAAGTTTGACCGATGTTGAGTTACTAATTTTGGTCCTGAAGCCAGTCCTTTCATGAGGTTTGGGCTGCCGACACCTTTTGTTGGTACTCGAACTCGTACTACTAGTGCTAACAGCATACACAGTTTCTGTGCTCGCTGTAACATGTTTTGCATTTAGATGGTACCGTAAGGTTGAAGTGCCTCAGTGGTATGCAAACTCATTTTTGCACAGTTTGCACAAAACCATGCTTTTATCAAGGCTTCCGTCGGGTAGTCTTTTGAAATGAAATTTGCCTCCGATCAGTCCTAGCAACGCGCTTTCTTCCGACTCTTACATTTTTGTAGCTCTGATGTGTGCATCAATGTAATTGATGTACCAGGAAATCATGCATTGACAAAAGTTCCCCTTTGCTTGGAATGCAAAGTGTGATTAAATGCGTTATTTTTTTAACGCGTTATGGAGTACATGCATCGAAGCTTCTCAGCTGTGCTTGTGCTAAGAAAAGGAAACATTTTAAAAATAACGTAATATGATTGTCAATGTAATAGTTTTGTGACCATTATGAGTGTTGCTGTCATCAAGGATTTGATTATTATTATTTCTTTCAATCAGGTTCGTATTTGGACAGTTTGCACAAATCCAAGCTTTTATCAAGGATTCCGTCGGGTAGTCTTTTGAAATGAAATTTGCCTCCGATCAGTCCTAGCAATGTGCTTTCTTCCGATTCTTACATTTTTGTAGCTCTGATGTGTGCATCAATGTAATCGATGTACCAGGAAATCATGCATTGACAAATGTTACCCTTTGCTTGGAATGCAAAGTGTGATTAAATGCATTATTTTTTTTAACGCGTTACGGAGTACATGCATCGAAGCTTCTCAGCTGTGCTTGTGCTAAGAAAAGGAAACATTTTAAAAATAACGTAACATGATTGTCAATGTAATAGTTTTGTGACCGTTATGAACATTGCTGTCATCAAGGATTTGATTATCATTATTTCTTTCAATCAGGTTCGTATTTGCAGGATGTGTTGTGTTCAAGTTATATTCCGTGTTTGTCAACCGTTGTAAAGATAACAGGTTTCATTCATCGAAGTGTTCACCACCCAAATCGGTACTCGTGAATGTAAGATGTTCAACAGGCATTCCCGGTATTAAGTTGTGGAAATTGCCTGCGAATATTTAGCGGTAGCGTGTGTATGAACTTAATTTAATCTTTTCCAGTCCTGCAAAGTCAGTTGACGTGAGCCGCTCAGAGTACATGCATCGAAGCTTCTCAGCTGTGCTTGTGCGATCTCTCAATGTCGACGGCTTTATTTAATGTTAGCTAAGACCCGGCACTTAAAAGTTTCTTGCTACAGCAATTTTAACTCCGTTACAAAGTGATCCAAAGTCTCGTTTATACCTCGAGTCTTCTCATTAAACTTGTATCTCGCGACTACCATATTCGTCGTTGGCATGACAAACGGCAGCGGGAGTGTGTCTATAAACTTAATTTAAACTTACGGTTCACACCGTGCTTTGTTTCCACAGTAGCTGCACTTATGAATATGCTTGTATGCATTACTCGATTCCTAATGTTTTGCTGCCTTCTCTTCATTGTGAAATGGCGTTTTTTGTTCAGCGCACTTTGGAGCTCTTCCTTGTTCTTTATGTACTTACGTAGGAGGTGTGATGACCCGACAAGCAACTCCGCCTCCCACGGCCATCGAGCTCAGTCCATTACAGTATATGGACAAAAATACGTTCCAGTTATGACCATTACGCGTAGAATTTCAAAATGAAACCTGCCCAACTTTTGTAAGTAAGCTGTAAGGAATGAGCCTGCCAAATTTCAGCCTTCTACCTACACGGGAAGTTGGAGAATTAGTGATGAGTGAGTGAGTGATTGAGTGAGTGAGTGATTGAGTGAGTGAGTCAGTCAGTCAGTCAGTCAGTTAGTCAGTGAGGGCTTTGCCTTTTATTAGTATAGATTGGGTGTCCCTAAATTTGGATTAAGCAGGTTAGTTAACCTGTTGGATTTATTGTAGAAATAAGTGTTAGAAGTTTCTGCTCTGTTACTATCTTAAAGCTGCTAATACAGTGTAACCACAGAGTGACCTAATTTTATTTTGCAATACTAGATTGGGAGCAGCATTTTAAATTTTCCATCTTTAATATTCCTGCCAATATTTCTAGTTTATTATTATCTTCTAATTCAACAACTATTGTTGAACTGTTTTGTCCGAGTAATTTATGTAAATTAAAATTAGCAAAAGCCCCTACAACGTCTCCTGTAGGCAACATAATTTGTATGTCATCTAATGTAGAAAAAGATCCTCACACCATTGCGTTTAAGATAATTCCGCCTCCATTTCAGATTGTGCCCTGAAGTTCTGCCACTTATAGTTTGATCATTAGATAGATAGATAGATAGATAGATACTTTATTAATCCCAAGGGGAAATTCACATAATCCAGCAGCAGTATACTGATACAAAGAAACAATATTAAATTAAATAGTAATAAAAATGAAAAAAGTTAGCATTTACTCCCCCGGGTGGAATTGAAGAGTCGCATAGTGTGGGGGAGGAACGATCTCCTCAGTCTGTCAGTGGAGCAGGATAGTGACAAAAGTCTGTCACTGAAGCTACTCCTCTGCCTGGAGATGACACTGTTCAGTGGATGCAGTGGATTATTCATGATTGACAGGAGTTTGCTTAGTGCCCGTTGCTCTGCCACAGATGTTAAACTGTCCAACTTTACTCCTACAATAGAGCCTGCCTTCCTCACCAGTTTGTCCAGGCGTGAGGCGTCTTTCATCTTTATGCTGCCACCCCAGCACACCACCGCGTAGAAGAGGGCACTCGCCACAACCGTCTGGTAGAACATCTGCAGCATCTTACTGCAGATGTTGAACGATGCCAACCTTCTCAGAAAGTATAGTCTGCTCTGACCTTTCTTATATAGAGCATCAGTATTGGCAGTCCAGTCCAATTTGTCATCCAGCTGCACTCCCAGGTATTTATAGGTCTGCACCCTCTGCACACAGTCACCTCTGATGATCACAGGGTCCATGAGGGGCCTGGGCCTCCTAAAATCCACCACCAGTTCCTTGGTTTTGCTGGTGTTAAGATGTAAGTGGTTTGAGTCGCACCATTTAACAAAGTCTTTGATTAGCTTCCTGTACTCCTCCTCCTGCCCACTCCTGATGCAGCCCACAATAGCAGTGTCATCAGCGAACTTTTGCACGTGACAGGACTCTGAGTCATATTGTAAGTCTGATGTATATAGATTGAACAGGACCGGAGAAAGTACAGTCCCCTGCGGTGCCCCTGTATTGCTGAACATAATGTCAGACCTGCAGTTCCCAAGACGCACATATTGAGGTCTGTCTGCTCACAAATTATGCTCACAAGTGGTACTTTATGAAAAGCTTTTTGAAAGTCAAAGTAGGTAAAAACAATACATATTAATAAATTCTACTGAAATTCTACTGGATACTGTTGATGTCAACAGCATGATAAATTCTGCTCTGCTTGTTACCACTGCGACAAAAATAAAACGAGAATGAGATGATCTCCTATTACTGGACCTGGTTATGATGCCCTGCTAACACAAGGCAAGGTACTTTTTATTTTTTTAAGGACTCAATATAGCAGCACTACATATTTAAACATGTAACAGTTACTATTGTTGGCATGTATCATTTGTAATAGGTTAGCCAACTGGCAAGAAGCTGCTTTGAGCTGGGTCTGCAGGGTAACAATATCATAGTTAGACAGGCAAGATGTACACATTGGACAATGGCAGAGACAGAGACAGAGCAAGAATACAAGAGAAGAGCCTCAAATTATTTCTTACACTACATGAGAATAAAAATGCACAGTTATTCCCACACTAATCTTATTTTTGGGTTTCTTTTGTTTCTTTTTATGGTATGCCACCAATCCATTAAGATGAACTTTTTTAAAGTACTGTAAATTGATGCAGAAACTTAACTTGTAATGTGACTGTCCATGAACAAGTATACCAATAGAACACGAATAATTGTATTATTAATTTTTATAATTACTATATATTGTTTTTGTGTAGCAGGTCTACATAAGCGATGTATAGTTCAGTTCCTAAATGTTATTTGTTGCTGCCCTTTAGCATATGTTTTAATGCAAATATATGAATAGGAACTCACACTATCATCAAGCCAAGTGAGAAGATAGTAATGAGCAACACTTACCCTGTGAATTGTGAGTCTGGATTTTGCCCGGTGGCTATTTCCTGGTCATTTACATGTAAATTCACAGTCTGGTAAAGTATGGGGGACATCGACTCACAAAAAGGGCAGATGTCATTTGTTTCTTTCTTTTTAAACCAGCAGACAATTAGGTGACAGCTATTGGTGTCAAGGATTTAACACCCTGCAGTCTCAACCACTCACTTCTAGATCAATCGCAGCTAGTAAGGTCGCCACGTGAAAAGCACTTCAGATAATACAGTGTCTTTAGAGAAATATTAGGAGTTGAAATTGTTGCGGATTGATGTTGACCTAAGTCCTTCACTAATATTTGACTGAGAGCATAGGGCTTCTATCTGGGAAATGGGCCAGATTGTTAAACAGAAGTATTGCTTGTTTTTTCTTTTTTTTTTGTTTCATAAATCTATTCATCTCTTTCAGAACAGTCCTTGTTAGACCAACTAAGTAGCAGCTCTGTTCTGTTCCTGTCCCAAGAGGCTTCCTTGTATCTGTCCTGCTAATCAGCTTCTGGCCAGTTATTTTGTTTCTGTTGTGGCATATCATTCTGTAAGGCAGTGACTCTCGTTTTCCTTTCTACATCATCAACCTCCTTACAGGTTTTGCTTTCAAACAAAATAGTAGCCACTATGTATCAGTCTTGTTTGCACAGTCAGCCAACTGGTAATCTTGTTAGTTGCTGCCTTTGTTTATGTCTTTGTTCAGCCTGACTTGTTTGACTTCCATGTGTAACCCACAGTTTCAGTTTTTAGGTGAATGTCTAGTTTCTATCCACTTACTGGTCCAGATGAAAGGCAACTGTTATCTTTTCTGTCCTACCAGGCATTCTGATTGTCAGCCACGAATATTTTGTATTAAGATCCTGAGCCATCCTTTCATTTAAAATCTGTGTTCTCTGTTAAGATGCTTTGATTAATGATTTTAATATCCCATCACTGGTAGCTAACAGTGAAAAAGACTATGAGCCCTATGGTATTCAAAAGAAAAAATACTCATATAATGTGCATAAAAATATATATTTTTGTTAATTTAGCAGTCTGTGATTGTTAGAAGGACTTTATTTTGTTACTATAATAATTTGAATTGGTGTTTAAATGTAAATCACTTAAAATATCCACAGATCAATCTTTACATTATGGAAAGAATTAGGATTAAAGTAAATTAATTTAAAATTCCCATTCTTACTTCATTAAAATGTCACCTACTGGGCCTGAATCAGATGTGTTATGATATGTACAAAAACTGTTAATAAGTGAAGTATCACTTTTTGAAAATTAGCACTATTTCTAATTATAAAAAGGTAAATTGCCACCATTGCATTCTCTTTCACTTACTCCAAAAACAAGTGTTATATTCAATGTTGTAAAAATGAAAAAAAAGCAATTAAGGTTAATCATTTTTTGTATATATCTACTGTTTTGTGTGACTCTCTGCTAAAAACTTCCTAAGATAGTGATATACAGAGTTAAGAAAATTACTGAGTGTGACCACTAGGGAGCAGTGCCTCAAACCCCAAAAACAACCTCTCAGACACAAGTACCACTTTAAATAAAAGGTTTTATTGGTACCTTTCAATACAGACACAAAATATAATAAAGTCTGCTCTTTCTTATCCTCTTTCTGTTTCTCTCTTCTTCTCCTACACTCCTCCCAGGCAAGCTTTGTCCACCCTCCACTCCTGACGCCAACTTCTCTGGATGAGGCAGAGCAAGTCCTTTTATCTAAGACCTGGGAGTACTTCCGGAGCCAGGGTCATTGCCAGTAGGAAATACTTCCACTTAAGAAGGAAATCAGAGAAAATAGGGATTATATATCCTTGCCGAGCCCCCTGGTGACACATTCCAGGACTCCAATTCCCAGCCTTCCTTGTGGTTAACCTGCAGGGTACCAGGAATGCTGCCACCTAGAATATTAGGGGAGAAAGTACTCATATGTTGTTGTCTCCCCCGGTCCTTCCACTGTATTGGCCTCTCAGCTGGTGAAGAATCCCTATTCCATCCCAACCTAAACACCAGCCCATGGATGCCATCCATTACACAAGATATTAGAATATTGTACGTATTTACCTGAAAAATGACGTGATCTTAAATTTTAGTAAGGTATGTGGTTAATTCACTTACAGTTCTAATGGTATATTGGTCATCATTTTATATCTTTGCCTGGTTAGCTTATTTGGCTTAGGAAACTAATCAGTTTCTGAGATGTAAAAGGTGAGGTGCCAAGAATCCTTACAAAGACATCAAAGAATTACCAAAAAAACAAAATACTATACTTTGTTGTGAAAGGACAATTATTTCTAACAACAGCAAAAGTAAATAACATTGATCTCAACCATGTAAAAAGTGGAATTTTGAGCTCATCAGTAGTGCTAATACAAAAACTCTTCCATATGAAATAAATTAGCTATAAAATAAATGCATATATCATTTTAAAAATATAAAGTGTAACCACTCAAGAAATAAGGAACATAAAATCATTCTTATGCTTGCCAGAAACAATATATGCTTGCTAAATATGCATTTCCTATATATGACATGTATTAGCAACCAAAAACATAAATTAACAAAAAATATAATTTTTGAAAAGTATGCTTGTCACAATTCAGCTGGTCAAATTAAGGAAAAAAATTTTTTTTAATTAATTCCATTGGATCACAGATATTATGTGAGTGAAAGTGATCAAGTCCCTTAGTGCACGGCAAAACTAGTGAAGGAAGGATTTGTACCCAGAAAGCCATACACACACTATTATATTTTTTCAAAATAGGAGAACCAAAAATCAATATCTGAGAAAGCTCAATTAGGATTATGAAAACTAAATTATAGTCAGAGGAAACCAGAATATTAAACTAGATCATGCCATGGTCCTAATAGAACTCAAAATGGTTCTCTCCACAACTGCAACAACAGAACTACAGCCTGCACATAACGTTAGTGTCACCCGCAGAATGGGAAGGAAAACAAGGCAGCCAAGTTAGCAACACTGTTTGAAAACAAAAAGCAGCCAGGCAACTGGCAAACAGAAACAGGGCAGCTGCTAAAGGACTGAGAGTTGGATATTGAGCACAACCAACCAGAAGCCACATAGACAACTTAAAAAGAAGACTGTTAGTTTAATTGCCAACTATCATTGATTGGGGGTGTAATCACTGAGGTGAGTCCTGCAACTGAGCAGAGTCCTGCCTTGTCTTGAACTGGATGACCAGGGTACAAAATAGATGACATAAGACATAACATCATTGCTGCATTGTGACTATAAAAATGAAAAATATCTGAAAGTTTTATGACCAGCAATGCAGACATTTTCAAGAAATAGAGTCTTAGCCGTTGCCACTCAATGAAAAGTGGCAACCTTCAGTAATCAACACCCAGAATAGGCTGTAATCATTGCTGAGAAAAATACAACCATTTCAAAAGAACAGGAGAGACGCAACACCGTGAAGCTGATTTATTATAGTTTTTGAAAATTACAGAACAGCATCAGAAATACAGCACAGCTGCCATTCACTAAATATGAGCACCTCAAAGTAAAAAGACAGCAAGTGTTAAGTGCGATAATGATGCTTAGAGATAAATGCATTGGGAAACATATTATTTTAAATTTTCAGTTTTTATACAGAATGTCAGCAATAGGTTACTTATATTTTTAAACATGGCTCCTATAAAGTCATACATGTTTGTTTTCTTGTCCTGGAGTGGCAACAAGTTGCTGCACATGATTCAAAATTTCACAGACTGTCTGGTGTTCAACCAGCCAAGGCAGGCATGTGTCTTTTCAGATCAATACATTGACTCCCTGTCTCCATGTTAAGTTCAGATCTTTGATGCTCATCTACAGAGTAGTCAATGGATCAGCACCAATATATACTGTATGGAAATAACTGTGAGGACCCATGCTCCTTTCTCAACCACTCGGGTCTGTTGATGACCAGCAACTGGTGACGCCACATCTGTGCGGCACCAAATCTCATTCCATTTATGTGTAGCTCCTTTCTGCCAACCACCATTCGAAATTCTGACCACCTCAATGTATTTAATAAGCACTTGAAGACTCTCTTATCGAATGGATTAAGTTTTTGTAGCCTAGGAATTGCAGGTACCTTGTATTATTTTGTTCTCAGCTCTTTGCTTCGGATAACTGTGTCCTGTAACACTTGTTCCCAAACAGTCTGATGCTTACTCGATTATGTTGACATTTTTTGTAAGTCATTTTACATAAATGTGTCTGCTAGGCAAATAAGTGTAAATGTAAACCATGGCAGCTGCATGCATTGTTGCAAATCTTACACCAGTGTTTACAAGGACAAGAAACAAAAGACTAATACAAAGAAAAAGCTCTTGTGCATGCTATAATGCAAGGTTTTTGAATGAGCAATATTATTATTTGTGAAAGCATTCATTATAAAACTAAATACAAAATACAATATTCCAAGCAAATAAGAAAAATGCTGCTGTGAAAAATATGGCCATCAGTTACATTTTTTTGCCATCATGTCTGTCTCACCTTGTTTTGAGCACACCGAACTTTATCCTCAAACTGAGCGCACTATTTAAACTAGTGGCACTTAATACGGTTAATTAATCACAACTGATGTTTTATACAATTGAATGAATAAAAATAATATGTACCATGCCTTTCAGTTGTTATTTATTTTTCTTTTTCCTGGCAAACTACCCCATATGTGTAACATCGCCTACTTTCAACACAACTTAAAGCTTTTCTTCACCTTGCCTTCTAGTTTGTTTTTTATACTTTGTCCTCTTCAGTGTTACTCAGTCACTAAGGAAGGTTGTAAGCAGTTTCAATTGTTGCTATATCAAGATTAAACTTAGCAAATATACATAAAATGCCTTAAAGAAGAGGTTCAGTATTTTTTCATGTTGAAATTATTTCTTCACAAACATGGTATACATTAATGTGCCACGGAAATCTGTGCTCTAATGTTAAGCTAGTTCTGATCTTGCAGCTTAAATTGGGAGTCTACTGGGCGTTGATGCATGCTAGAAAAAAAGCCTTACAACTTACAATGTAATTTTAATGTAATGTCATTACCATTATCATGTCATTTTATATGTACAGTATATATAGTAAAGCAAGACAACTAGATAAAGTGTTGGGAGTCACCTTGACTACTCTGTTTTAATGATGAGTTGGAAAAGATGCTGTAGAATTGGTTTCAAAGTGAAATAAGCTGACCAAAGGTTCTATTGTTTAGAGAAGACTGCTCCTGATGATATAAAGTGTCTCATATAGATTCGGGTCCAGGACTGTACAGGAAGTGACATCACTGCACTTCTGATTGTTCCTAGTGTGGCTGGGTTTGGTAAGCCGGGACAGACAGCAGGAGAATATCTGGGACACCATCTGGGTTGTTCTGTTTAGTGATTTTGGGAGACTCAAACAGAAAAATCCAAAATACAATAAAAAAAAAAAACAGTCGCTGATCTGGAGCTTAAATAAATTCTATTTCAGGTAGCTTCTTAGTAACAAAAGAATCAATTAATTAATTTGCAATCTCCGTCTAGCAGTTTACTTGTGGGTTATATTATCTTCCATGGGTGGCCGGGCTTCTTTTGCCAGTGAGTCCAAGAAAGGGAGGGGCTAAGTTTCTCTGAATGGCAGTCCCTCTCTCAGTGGTGGGTTGTCACGTACCTAATCCATGCCTGTGATGAGGGTCTTGCGTGACACTGGTCATGTCTATGTATGACAATCTCAGAAGATCTCAGAAGATCACTAAAAACATACATATGCCAGACAATATATATATATACAGTAATCCCTCGCTATATCGCGCTTCGACTTTCGCGGCTTCACTCTATCACGGATTTTATATGAAAGCATAACTAAATATATAACGCGGATTTTTTGCTGCTTCGCGGGTTCTGCGGACAATGTGTCTTTTTACTTCCTGTATATGCTTCCTCAGTTGGTTTGCCCAGTTGATTTCATACAAGGGACGCTATTGGCGGATGGCTAAGAAGCTAACCAATCAGAGCACGCAGTTAAGTTCTCCTGACTGAGAAGCTAACCAATCAGAGCACGCAGGAGCTATGCAGTGTTAACCAGGAAGTCTCATCTCGCTCATTCAGCATCAACGTGCTTCGCTGTGTAAAGAGTTGTGCTCTTTAGTGTTTATCTTTGTGCATAGTCAAGCCCTTCATTATGGCTCCAAAACAATCTGCTACTGCTTCAGGGGCCGTGCCCAAGCGCAAGAAGAAGATGTTAACGATTGCCGAAAAGGTAAACGTTTTGGATTTGTTGAAGGCTACGATTCTTTTTATTTAAAAAGTAGGAAAGGAATATAAGATCTACAGCTGCAGCGTCCTTTTAACCAGGGTGCAAAACGAGTTGTAAGTGGATGTAATAAGGCAGTAGTCTGGATGGAATCTGCTTTAGGGATTTGGATTGAAGACTGCCAGAAGAAGAACAACGGCAGTGCTACACAATCACCTGAAGTGGCTCCTTTACAAGGGCTGTAACGCTCTCCTTTGTTGTGCAGTAAAATTAAACTCATTGTTATCGGACAAGTCATCGTGTCATTGTTGGTGAGTAACCATAAATAATTAATACATTTACTGTATACTATTTTTCTTGCAATGTACGTATTTATTGCTGGTGACCTGTCTATCGTAATGGCTGTAACATATGTGATATCGGAGACACTCAATATCTTTAAAATAATATTTAGGTTTTACTGTATATAAACAGTGTGTGTTTATATACATAATTTCAATGAATCTTACCTAATATCTAAGAGAATACAAAGGGATTATGCTGTATAACGCTGCGGGGAATATTTATAAACAGTGCGGGAGAGTTTATAAGGGCTTAAAATATATAAAAATAACCATACAAACATATGGTTTCTACTTCGCGGATTTTCACCTATCGCGGGGGGGGTCTGGAACGCAACCCCCGCGATGGAGGAGGGATTACTGTATATATATACATATAAATTTTGTGAAATTTTAAAAGAAGTCTGGTGATATTATAAGGTTCGTAGTTTAATTATTACATAGTGGCGAAAGAGATTACAAGTCTTTAATAAACAATTCTTAGAGTCATTACCTTTAATACAAGCTTTTTTAGTCAAATACTACTGACCTCTCAGGGTGTGCACACCACATACCAATACATTACTAACCATATTGTACATGTTCATTACTAGACCCTACTATTCAACTATCACTACAAAGTCCAGCTGTGTTCTTCACTTCATTACATGTTTCTCTCCACTTCTTCCCCAAGGATGTGATTCGTGACTTGCTTCCATCTTTCTGCAAATGCCTAATGATGCATTTCCAATGATGGTGATTTAAGCGCTTAGTGCATGGCTGTTGCCCATCTAGGCATACTTGCCCTCCACACCCCACAATATTTAAAAAAATATTTTTACATGCAGTATTTACATACTTTTTATATGAAAATTAAGTGAATAAAAATAACTTGTTTGCAAAAAATGTGAAATGTGACAGTTTTCCTGGAGAGCAGTAGACTTCTGAAGGTTTTCATTTTCCAGAACTGACAGATTCAACTCTTCGACTGGTAAATTCAATGGTTTAACATCTGTCTTTGCATACATGCAGTTGTAACCTACAAGTATCACATACCAGCCTTGGTACAGTTTTACGTTACATACAGTAATTTGTTTCCTATCTAAATATTAAGCCAACATAGCATCGACAATCATATTTTAGGTGTTCTTTGACACAATATATTTGGTTAGGACTTTATATTTCAGACAGTCCCATATATGTCATGGGTGCCTAAAAGTGTGAGCTGCTGTAGAGTAGGGAGGGTTGCCAAGAGTCTATAAGATCTCTTGACTAACATGTACTGAAAGGAGAACTCTAGAGTGGACTAATATAAACTTCATGGTCCCCTATTAGAAGTTTAAACCTAGTATCCTTGTAGTCAAATACGAGACTCCATGATACCAGAACTGACCATGGTGCTTGGCCTAAATTTACTCTATTTAATAGTGGGTTTAAACAATTTAAACGTCAGGTTCAATGCAGACCTAAAAGACATCTAAGGTTATGTTTATGTTTAGTTTTAGTATTAGATGTTGTTCCCTTGTGTGTTTAATTGTTGAAATAAATTAACATTATTTCCACTGTGGCATCATTCCAAGTGTGCCATTAAAGCTTCACACCTCTTGCAAATTAGAAACATTTCCACTGTAGAATATTTTTTTAGTTCTTATTATATTTTAAAGTTAATACAAATGGTTTTCAACAAAATTTACAATATGCAAACTTTCGAGGCAAATCAGTCCCCTTTTTCAGGCAAGATCTTTACAAAAATTTACAAAAGTTCCAATTGAAAATACATCAGAATTTGTTCCCATTGTTCAGTCCATTTATTGACATGAGATCTCCCACTCTGCATACGCGGTTTAATTGATGTTATACAACATATACTAAACATCTTTTTTTTTTTTTACTACATATCACTAAAACAAGCAAGTGTTAATGTGTTATATTTTTTATATTTATCAATTATATGTGAAAAGATCACTTTAAACTATGATCTTGAGTACTACAATAGGAAGAATGAATGAATAATTGGTTCAGTAAATTCAAATGGTCATTTGAAAGAAAAACAAACATTTTCATTGGTAATGCTGGTCTTTAACAGTTTATCAGTTCAAATTAAATACTGCATATAAATGTGGTAAATTTTGTGATATATGTTGTTATTTGCTCCAACATATAAATTATTTGTACGGGACTTCAAATCCCAGCTTGCTTATGACCACATTACATAATGGATGTTTGGTCTTTTCTTGTTTAACTGCTATTATTAGTTAATTAAAAACAAGAATATTCAAAAAGTGACGTTATTTAAATGTTCGTACTGAGCAACACGTACTGTAAATATTACACCCAAATATGACGCAAACTAAGCTACAATGTAAACTGACTTCATAAACAAAATTCTTTCTTCACTTCTTCACTTGAAAAAGGAAAAGAAGTTTGAAAGAACGTTATATGTTTCACATTCACAATGCTCTTTCTGAGCATGCTAAAATTACTACTATCAATTATACCTGCAAAACAAAAGTAACTAAAGCCCAGTGTGGTTGAAAAGTGTGCTTTGTAAAGATATGAGGAAGGTGCAATGTCAGCCATGTGGATTGCTTCCAATTTTGTTAGTGACTCTTAAAAATGAAATATAAAATACCATAATAATAAAAATAAATTAAAAATGTACATTGGATATCTTGTAAAAAACTAACAGTATACCTATATATTAAATGCATTTAACATTTCTACACAATCACTAGTGACAATTGAACACGTCTAAATCTCAGAAATCTTTTAATCATGGGGCACAAGGTGGCCATGCCTTGAAGTGGGACTTCATATGTGTGACTGGCTCATTCCATTGTTTGAAGTCAAGGCCCTGGGTGCAGATGGAATATCTTTTTTGTTTCCCATGAATTTAAACTTTTCTACTTCCATCAAGAAGAAAGAAACTTCTTGTAAATAGTAATAAAACCTTTGTTACTATTAATACTTCACATGGTTTAATGTGTTTTCTGACGGGGGGGGGGGGCTCTTTTTAGGCTTGTTTTGACTGTTAGCTGCAGCCAGCAATTAGCTATGTGGTGCTGTGCTATGCATGCACAGAGATCAGTGTTATATACAGTGGAACCTCAGTTCATGACCATAACTCGTTCCAAAACTCTGGTCGTAAACCGATTTGGTCGTGAACCGAAGCAATTTCCCCCATAGGATTGTATATAAATACAAGTAATCTGTTCCAGACAGTACGAACTGTATTTAAATGTATATTTTTTAAATTTTTAAGCACAAATATAGTTAATTACACCATAGAATGCACAGCATAATAGTAAACTAAATGTAAAAACATTGAATAACACTGAGAAAACCTTGAACAACAGAGAAAACTAACACTGCAATAGTTTGCACTATAATGCTAGGAACCGCTCGCTAAAAACAATTTTTTTCAATGAGGGGAAAAAATGAACATTTGAAAAATCTGTAATTTAATAAACCACCAAGAAAAGTAAAATTGCAACAATGCAGGCTACGAACCAATCACTGTAAACAGAACTGAAAACAAAAACAAGCCTTCTCTACCTTATGCGTCCCTCCCTCTCTCTCTCGCTAGCTTGCTCGCTCTCTCTCGCACGCCTGTGTGTGTGTTTGCGTGTGTCTGTCTTTCGCGTGCCTGGAGCGCCTGTGTGTGTGTGTGTGTCTCTCTAGTGTGCTCCTGTGTGTGTGTGCCTCTCTCTCGTGCGCTCCTGTGTGTGTGCGCCTCTCTCGCACGCTCCTGTGTGTGTGCGCCTCTGTCTCACGCGCCTGTATGTGTGTGTTGCGCTCTCTCTCTCTTGCATGCTCGCTCGCTGCACAGGAAATGCACAGGGAGAGACTGAACATCAACAAACCGAAAGGGAAACTGGCTTGTTCGTATACCGAGTGTGTGGTCGTGAGTCAAAAGTTTGGCAAACTTTTTGGTCGTAAACCGATTTGTACGTGTACCAAGACGTTCGTGAACCGAGGTTCCACTGTATCTGGTGGCAGTACTCATAATATTCTTATTATGTTGAGCTAATGTACTCCTTAAATGAAACTACTGCATTTTTTTTAAATACAAGAGGGGTAGAAATCTTGCTGGAATCCTTATCGGGTCATGAAATTATGCATGTGCAATGCAGCTCAGCAACAATCTTACAGTACATGTGCGTTAAAGTTCTGTGAATGGTCGCAGCGGATCTGTAATTTCATTCTGGCCTTTCAAAGCTTCATGGAGCACTGGGAAAAAATGTTCATCTAAGATGACTGTGCAGCAAATCTCTAGGAAAATAAGGTCAGGGTCCTCTATTAGAAGTTTAAGCCTAGTGTTTTTGTAGTCAAATACCGGCAACACAGCATATTCGCTGCAGAAAATGCTTTGGCAATTTTCTCCTATCAACAGTAACAGTCACTTAGTCTGTAAAAACTGTTGCTAATTCAAAACCTTCATGGACAGAGGCCCATTCAACTTTATATTTGTGTCTCAACTCTTAGGTAAAGTCGTGTCTAATTGCAAGAGATCCCATCTATATATATATAAAATCCAAGATCTGTCTGCCTGTCTGTATGTCTGACTGCTTTTCACGAGAGAACTACTTAACAGATTTAGATCGTGTTTTTATCTATAATTTGCTTGAACATTTTGGTTGATTTTGCTACTTCTCTCATTGTGTAGTATTATATTATTATAGTAGTATTATTATAGTATTAAGGTTTTGGTTGTGGCAGCAATTTATTCATGCCAATCTGAGAAACAGGCTGTGGGCCAAGAGGAGGGGGAGCCGGGACCTTCCTCTTTCACATGCCGCCTTCTTTCAAGTCGCTCTACCTCTCGCCACTGTTGGAGCGTTCCATGCCTCCATTTAGCTAGTGATACCTGTTTGTTCAGCAGACATTATCATCTAGAGATTGTTGAAGAGTAACGTTTGACATTTTTGAGAGATATCACAGCTATGTGTGTTTTAGAGGGTACCTGCTCATTGGCAAAGATATCACGGCCACGTGCTGTTCTCCCCATGAGGGGACGCTCTCCCATCAGAGCTGAACGCGATCAGATACAGAGTCAATATTTGACGTTGGAGCATACCTACCTTCTGCTTGGCCAGAGATACCTTGCCAACTTTTACATTTTGGTAAAGAGAATAAAGCTACATTCTTGCCCCTGATAGCAAAACCAAAAATATTGTATATCAAGCCCTCAGATATGGAAGCTATCAATATAAATTCTTCTCAATACAAATGATTATTTTTTATTGATTGCTAAAGTTTGTCTTGTTTCATTACTATGCGGGCTAAGCTGCGGGGGACAGCTAGTGTAAAATAAAGTTAACTTTAACTTTTTGGGATTGTTTTGAATATGTGAAAGGTGTAAAATAAAACAAAATTTGTGTATAAGCTTTACAAAACATATAGATCAAATTAATATACTGCAATGAGATGTGTTAGGTCTGTGGCAATGCACAATTATTTATCTTTTCTAAATGCTGTGCTGAGGCTCGGAGGGGTATCAGTGCAAGCAGTAGTGTGACAGAGAGGTTCCAGGGTGTTGATGGGAAGTTGGGTTCCAGGCATTCATGTGTGTGCACGGGCGTGGCAGGCAATTACTCCTTAACGTAGCACACCTAAATCTCTATCAGCTTAAAAGGAGCCTGAGCAAGAGACAGAGGACAATCGAAAAACCTAAGGACAAGCAAGAAAGGATCAGGTATCTGAGCTGGCACAGTGGAGAGGAGGCCCCACATAGAAGCATAAGAGGTTTGTAGGAGCGGAGGCAATTGTGAGGTAGCCTCCTATGGATTCCATAAACACAGAGGATGGCATAAGAAAGAAAGAGGTTCTACTCACAGTGTCCTAGCTGCTTCACTGGATGCAAGACTCGATGGGGTGAGCAGGGGAGATGGGGAGAGAGATAAGCTAGGCTGAAAATAAAGGAAAACAAACCCAACATCTGTATGGTTTTTGTTGGGATTTTTAATTAACTTATCAATAGTTTTTATTCTGCACAAACACTGGATCTTATTGTAGATTATTTATTTATTTGTTTATATTTGAATAAGCACTGGGTGGTATGGTGGTGCAGTGGTAACACTGCTGGCTGGCAATAAGGAGACTTGGGCTCATGTCCTGGGTCCTTCCTGCATGTTCTCCCCGTTTTAGGTAAATTGACAATGCTAATTTGGTCCTAGTCTGTGGTTAATATGTGTGTGTGTGTGTGTGTTTGCCATGTGATGGACTGGTGTCCTTTAGAGGGGATTGTTAATGTTTTGCACCCAGTGCTAGCTGGGATAGGCTCCAGCACCCTTCTCGACCCTGTTCATTAATAAGCGGGTTAAGAAATGAGTCACTGAATAAACACTGCACTGTATGCACTATGGATTGATATAAATAACAAGCACTTTATACATTTCCACCAGAACATGTTTGTTAAGTGTCCTCATTGCATTGGCTCTATGGTGCTGAGTTCAAGTGTGATAAGGATGCTGGAGCCAACCTGGACCATCACATATACAAAACCAGTTTCTTTGTTTGCATTAGTGCACAAATACAAATCCACCTTAACAAAAGAATAAGTGCCTGTGTATCTGTGCTATGTCTCTGTCATTCCAACAGATGATGCATCACAAACATTTGTAGTAATAAAATGCATTGCATTTGTAATTCCAACAGATGGCATATCACAAGCATTAACATTGCTATTATGAATCCAATACCAAACAGCATATAACAGAGACATACAGTATGCATTGCATTCATCATTTTAACAAATGGTCCATCACAAATATTTGTATTAGTACATTTTACTACTGCAAATATTTGTGTTGGAATGAAAAATGCAATGTACTTTATTACTACATGTATTAAAAAGTACATTTCCTTAGATGGTGCAATGCATATGTTAATGTTGATGTCTATGTTGATTATTTAGATTTCAACCAGTCTTAGATGGGTAGCACAACTAGTTCCTCAGAAGATCTTTATATATGCTTCTTTTATCAAAGCTGTCAGAATAATAAGCCAGAAAATAAAGGAAGAAATGAGTTACCCTAAACATGCTGATAAAACCTGATGCACATACAGTGCCACAGGTATGGAAAGCAGTAATCAATGGCTTCAAATCAGTTACCTAAGGTAATGGTACACTCTCCTGTAAGGTCTGAGAGATTTGGTGATATGGTGTTACTGCATTGGCTTAATTAATTGTTAGCAGGTAGAATTAAAATGAAAGCTATTTTTCGCCTTGTGGATGAGATGCTGGGGTGAGTTGGGAAATGACACTTTTACCAGATGAGCTGAAGCGTCGTGTGAAGGAAGGAAGCTGCAGAAAACTATTATCACATAGAATATACATCAAAAGAACTGAATCTCATTACTTAAATAAATCACATGGATACTTTCTGGGTTGCCTCTCCTACATGCCTTTCTGAAGGACATTGTATATTTAAAAAAGGCAAACAGATAAGAAATTACATGGCATGTTCACAGCTCACAAATGAGCTCAGAAGTCCCTTTGGAGTATACAAAAGAAAAATCTAAAGTGTTGCAGTTCTGATGTAAACTCATATAGCCATTAAAGAGGACATCTGTAGTGCTAAATAGATTTACTCTGCTAAAAATATATAAGTGATAATAGATATGTCTGATTTTTAATGTGGAAAAGTGAATGACAATAATTATGTACTGTATATTATTCAATCATGTAATATACTGTAATTAATAATATAAATGCCAGACTGTACTTTTCTGTTCAAAAAAGCAATTTTTCCATTAAAGAAGCATTTCACAGGCACCATAATATATTGGCTAAGGCAGTGGACTAGAAACCAGAAAGCTGATGGTTCAGTTTCTACCTCTGACTCACTGGTTGCTCTGAGTGAAATACTAATCTTGCCTATAGTCCAATCATAAAAATGATATGTAAATACTGTCATTTACTTTCATTTTTCAAATCACCTATGTAAAGCTGTTACCCAAATATACAAGAATAACAGTAATAATGATTTTTCACATTTCATTTTGGTAGCTTTTGTGTTTCTGTGCTTCGTATGTCATCTATTTTGTTAATTTGTTTTGTGTCTAGGCTGCTGTAACACAAGTAGCACTGCTAATAAATTATCTACAAGAATGCAAAGAAAATAATCTGAAGGAGGACAGGAAAGGTCTTTGTACCAGCAGTCATTCAGCAAACTGATTTCTAAAGGTACTGATATGATCACCATCAAAACACAATATAAAAAACGTTCAGGTACTGTAGTCAAGAATGTGGAGAAGAAAGACAGGACTATCACTTGACCGCCTAACCATAACAAGTGAAGAATATTGTTTCATTGTGTGACTTCTCTGTGACCAGTTCAGTAATCAAAGTCTACTTCGACAATGTGTGATGTATTTTACTAATTTGGAGCAGTACTGGAACTCTTTTATCACTCTTCTTGCTGGTTATACAGTATTATTTAGTTTATCATCACATTGGAACTGTTTGCCAGTCATTTATATGAAACCAATCCTGCATTTGTCTTCTTGTTAAGTGCTACATGTTTACCTGGATGTATCCATGGATGCATGTTTAGTTTTTGTATCCACTTGCCTTGTTTTTATGCTGTTAGCTAAGTAGTTTTTTAAAAAATTAATCAGTGCTTATCACTCTAATAAAATAATTAAATCCAAGAGTATGTAGCAAGTAAGAAGACAGAAGTCAAATTAGACAAATTATACTTCTATGGTTTCTTTTAAAAATAAATCACTAATCACTTTGCAACTTATGATCAGCGTATGTTTTCTGTGTTAATAATTTAATTCAATTCAGTTTAATCCTACATAGTGTTCTTCACAATTACAAATGTTACAAAGTACTAGTCACATAATGAGAACACAAGACACAGATTTGTTTAACCACACAATAAGACAAAGTACCGTATATACTCATGTATAAGTCGGGTCATGAAACCTGAAAAATCAATCATAAAATCAGACCCTGACTTATACGCCCGTTAAAAAATGCAACACTTAATATTTTTTTTTACATCTTCTTGCCTCCTCCAATCTTGCACCAATTTCTCAGATTTATCAAATTTTGTTGCAGCAGAGCAGTTACCAATTTCATTCGCTACTTTAACAATGTTTAATTTAAAACCAGCTTCATATTTTCCTCTGATCGAACACTCCATCATACATAAGGGATGATCTTATGATAAAAGACTATGAGGGTGTGGGATACAAAAACTCTGAACAGTGCAAACGTCGCTTCGAAATAGTTTGGCTATTCCCGTGTGATCACGTAGGCACAATAGAGAGAGAGAGGTCAGGAGCACGTGCTGATACAGCGCATTGCCGCATTCACATAGAAAAAAAGGCAGTGTGCTCCATGGTTACTCTCTCAGGTGGGCGTTAGCATATCATAATACCTTGTGCCAATAGCTTGAAATTTCCGCATTCGACTTATACTACTGACATCATAAAATACCAGAAATTATACTGTAAAATCAAGTCCCAACTTATCCATGGGAGATGTTATTTGAGAGTGTACATGATAGTTCCAAGCTCGTTAATATAAGTGGAATCTAACATTATCTGTCCATAATTGAACTATGGCTAGTTGACAGTGTAGGAGAGTATAACAAAATCCCTTCTCAGCAGCTTCCATGTAGAAAATAAACCACTGGATGCTCCACAGTCAGTTATAACAGCCAAAGTCAGGCACAGTCACAAACCTGGAGAACTAGGCCAACTGGCCATAAACCCACTTCTGGGCATTCTTCATTAAAGTATGTGCTGGACCATCTAATATGATGGGCGGGAAAACAATTTGAAAGTTGAGTAGTGGCATCCAGTGTCACAGCAGGACATCAAGAAGAAAAACACTTTACAATTATTACATTGCTTATAATTTTATACAAAGTACTAATAAAACAGAGATGCCATATGCAAAAGTAAACAGCAGCTCTAGTCACGGTATGCTAGACTAAAGTAGTGTCTTCAGCCACGATTTAAAAGCTGAGAATAAAGGGAATCTATACTAATAAAAGGCAAAGCCCTAACTGACTCACTCACTCACTCACTCACTCACTGACTCATCACTAATTCTCCAACTTCCCGTGTAGGTAGAAGGCTGAAATTTGGCAGGCTCATTCCTTACAGCTTCCTTACAAAAGTTGGGCAGGTTTCATTTCGAAATTCTACGCGTAATGGTCATAACTGGAAGGTATTTTTCTCCATTTACTGTAATGGAGTTGAGCTTGAAAGCCGTGGGGGCGGAGTTTCGTGTGACATCATCACGCCGCCCACGTAATCACGTGAACTGACTGTCAACGCACTATGTAGAAAACCAGGAAGAGCTCCAAAATACGCTGAAGAAAACATGCATTATATAATTGAGAAGGCAGCGAAACAATAAGAAGCGAGCGAGTGACATATACTACCGTATTCATCAGTGCAGCTACTTCGGAAACAAAGCAAGGTATAAACCTAAACTTTAAATTAAGTTAATAGACAGGCTGCCGCTGGCGTTTTTCATGCCCACGGGTAATGCGGGATACAAGTTTAATGAGAGGACGCAGGATATAAACGAGAGTTTTGATCACTTTGTAACTAAGTTAAAATTGCAGGTGAAGGGGTGTGCTTATGCAAATTCCGAGAGACTGTGCTTGTGGGGGATTGACAGTTAAGGCGGGTGGAGGAGTCACGTCATCATATCCCCTCCCATTTACCTCATTTCGCTCTGAGCTGAGCTCTGCGGCTAACGCCGTCTTCCGAAGCAACTTCGTCATACTGCCACCTAAAGTCAAAACTTAAATATATAAAGTCAGCGTCGGAATATATAAACTCAGCGCTGGAATATATAAAGTCAAATCTTGAGTATATAAAGTCAGCGTCGGAATATATTGTCACCTTGGGTCACAGATTTGCACAGAGACACAGGAGGTCGTAGAAACAAGAAGGATTTTTATTCAAACACTGCAAACACATGAGCTTAAACGTGCTCCATGACAAGTCAGAGATGACAGTTCCGCTAGGAGCAGAGAGAGAGAGAGAGCGATAAAAGCAAGCAAACAATCAATTTTCAACTGACAGGCGCTGCACAAGGCTTTTAAGTTAGCGGAGTATCGCGCGAGGTTTGCATTACGCGTTATAGCGCAAGTGAGAAAGTAAGGAGCAATGTGAGGGTAGTCTGTGTTTCAGGGGTTGTGGTTTTCCCAGAGGGGTCTGTATCTTCTTGGGGTGCGATCAGCCCTCCAGCTCACACCCTCCCCCTCAGCTTTATTCACATTTCCATGAATCAAGCGACTCTCTGTACCAGGTTCATTTAGTCTTGATAATACGTCTGCGTTGACGTGTTCAGAACCTGGTCGATGTTTTACTGTGAAACGGTAAAAGTTGTAAGTCCAGAAACCATCTCATGAGGCGAGAGTTTGTATCTTTCTGTCGGTATGACCATTGAAGTGGAGCATGATCAGTTACCAAAGTGAAGTTTCGTCCCCACACGTAATAGCGAAGCCCTCCAGCTCACAATATAAAGTAAGCGCTGGAATATATAAAGTCAAAACTTCAATATATAAAGTCATCGTCGGAATATACAAAGTCAGTGCTGCAATATCCATCCATTTCCCAACCCGTTGAATCCGACCACAGGGTCACGGGGGTCTGCTGGAGCCAATCCCAGCCAACACTGGGTGCAAGGCAGGAACCAATCCTGGGCAGGGCAAATGCATCATTTTCAAAACATTAACCGAACAGAGTTTTTTTAATTTATTTTTCCGAATATGTTTTTGTTAACTTACTTCAGTTCAGAGTCGTTTCAATCAATATATTTTGACTTTGAGTTTATATATTCAGGAAAGAGTTTATATACTCCGATGTTGACTATATATAATCAGGAATGACTTTATAAATTCCGACGCTGACTTTATATATTCAGGTTTTCACTTTATAGATATATATAAATATGACAACAACACTCATGTCAATGACAAAACAATTACATTAACAATCATGTTACGTTATTTTTAAAATTTTTCCTTTTCTTTTTCATACCTTCTTTAACACACTACTTCTCCACTGCGAAGCGCGGGTATTTTGCTAGTGTGTATATATATGTATATATGTATGTATATATATGTAGACTCAAACCCATTATGACAGCAGCAATCCAAGCTGTGAGAAAACAGTAAAAAGGAGGCGTGTCAGACGTCGTGGTACATTTTCTGATGCAGCTAGACGAAAACAACTTCGTGACGCTGCTGCCAAATACACAAAACAATTACTTTGACAATCATGTTACATTATTTTTAAAATGTTTCCTTTTATTTTTCATAACTTCTTTAACACACGACATTGCTGCGAAGCGCGGGTATTTTGCTATATATATATATCACAGCGACACTCATAACAGTGACAAAACAATTACATTGACAATCATGTTACGTTATTTTCAAAATGTTTCCTTTTGTTTCTCTTTCCTTCTTTAACACACTACTTCTCCACTGCCAAGCGCGGGTTTTTTGCTATATATATATATCTATATATATAGATATATATGTATAGATATATAGATATAGATATGTATAGATATAGATATATATAGATATATATATATAGATATAGATATATATATATAGATATGAGAACAATACTCATATCAATGACAAAACAATTACATTAACAATCATGTTACGTTATTTTTAAAATTTTTCCTTTTCTTTTTCATACCTTCTTTAACACACTACTTCTCCACTGCGAAGCGCGGGTATTCTGCTAGTCTATACTAATAAAAGGCAAAGCCCTCACTGACTCACTCACACACTCATCACTAATTCTCCAACTTCCCGTGTAGGTAGAAGGCTGAAATTTGGCAGGCTTATTCCTTACAGCTTTCTTACAAAAGTTAAGCAGGTTTCATTTCGAAATTCTACACGTAACGGTCATAACGGTCGACAACGTCCGCCATGTTGAACTTTCTTATTTATGGCCCCATCTTCACGAAATTTGGTAGGCGGCTTCCCTGCACTAACCGAAACCGATGTACGTACTTATTTCGATGGTATGACACCACTGTCGGCCGCCATATTGAACTTTCCAACGTCACTAATTCTCCAGCTTCTCGTGTAGGTAGAAGGCTGACCCCCATCTTCACGAAATTTGGTAGGCGGCTTCCCTGCGCTAACCGAAACCGATGTACGTACTTATTTCGTTGGTATGATGCCACTGTCGGCCGCCATATTGAACTTTCTAACGTCACTAATTCTCCAACTTCCCATGTAGGTAGAAGGCTGAAATTTGGCAGGCTCATTCCTTACAGCTTACTTACAAAAGTTAAGCAGGTTTCATTTCGAAATTCTACGCGTAACGGTCATAACAGTCAACAACGTCTGCCATGTTGAACTTTCTTATTTATGGCCCCATCTTCACAAAATTTGGTAGGCAGCTTCCCTGCGCTAACCGAAACCAATGTACGTACTTATTTCGGTGGTATGATGCCACTGTTGGCCGCCATATTGAACTTTTCAACAGTCTTTGCGTATGGGCCCATCTTCAAGAAATTTGGTACACGGGTTCCCAACGCTAACTGAATCCTACTTACGTACATATATACGTCCATAGCCTGCAGCTCGGTCACAGTGTGAGGTGGCGTTGGGTCCCCCATCCCAGCGCCTCCCGCGTTGTTGGCTGCCTGCCTATATAAGGCCGTCTGTCGCTCCGGTCTCTACATTCCCTTCCTTGCTTCGCCACGGGATTCACGTCTCCCTGCTGATAACTACAGCCTTTTTATTTAATCCACCGCTTCTCCGCTGTTTTATTGTTCGTTTATTACGATTATAGTTATTGTGTAGGTATTTCAGACTTACTTTACATTGCTCAGGTACCCATTTCCTTTATCATTCCAACCGTACCCCCATTACCATGTCTATCGAGGTGATCACCATCGATCAAAGAACTGTCACTTACCGAGTGGTTTCCATGCCCTGAGATGGCAGCTACCTTTTCCATTCTCTTTGTTACATATTGCAGGGCCATATCAGGCTCACTCTTGATATCTGGAGGAAATTGTGTCTTATGTATTGAATGACTGGGACAGGTTCAAGGTATGGACTGATGATGGTACAGGAGACAATTATACTACACAGGAGCACTATAAGAGTGAAATGCTTAAGCCCTTCACCTATGGTTCTGCATGTGAGTTGATGGCTGCCACTGAATTGTTCGATTGTCGCTTTCAAGTGTACCGAAATGGCCAAATATTTTACACCTTTCGACAACCGCCAATGCCTCTTAAACATCTTAGATTCACAGGTGACGATTTCAGTACTTTGATGTTTATGAATGTTTAAACTCTCAAAAGCTGGATGTGAGTTATCGATGAAACCGGTTGTATGCTTACAACGCTTGACAGATGCCGAATGTCACTTCAACACAAGTCCTGCAAATAATGTCGTAATTGAAACAAACCATGAAACTCAAACCGATTATGACAGCAGCAATCCAAGCTGTGAGATCTGAAACAAGATTACTGTTCACATGGCCAACTGTACGTTGCATGCTCAAGACTAAGCTCAGCGCACAGCTTGGTCATATTACAACCGGAGTGCCGAACTGACAATGTGGTATACAAAGAGATCCTTAACAAATAATTATTGGTATATTTTCCCTCAGTTTAAAAAGGTTTAATTTTCTTCTTAATAAAAATTTTAAGGCAGTACTTCACCGCTGCGAAGCGCGGGTATTTTGCTAGTCTCTTATAAAAGCAAGCTAAGTTCCTGAGCTTTTTGGCCTTATAAATCTTGGAATCTTTAGTAGGCTAGTAGGCTAGGCTTGAAATCTTAATGCACGCTATGGTTTGTAAGTAATAGTAAGATCAGATAGGTAAGCAGGGCCTTGGCCATGTAGGACTTTATATTTAAAAAGGAATATTTTGAAATCAGTCCTAGGCTTAACTGGAAACCAGTGTAATGACTTAACAGAAGTTATGTGGCTGTACTTTATAGTTCTTGAGATATTTCGTACAACAGTGTTTTGAATTTACAGGAAACTGCATAAATAACAATTTGAACAACCAATGTGTGGTATTTATTATTTACTATTTATTGACCAAAGTTGCAGAGAAACATGGTTCAGGTATACAAGTAGGAGTAGTACACTACATCTTGCATTATTGCCCTTTCCACCCAAAAAACAAATCATCACAAGCTGAGGTATGTCATGGATTCAGACTGGAATAAAAAACCTTTAAACAATTTAATCCAAATATGATGTGAACATTTGAGAACCAGTGGTGGATGATACTTGTTTATAGGGTTCTCTGCTTGCAAGCACCTCTTCTACTTTAAAAATAATTAAAGGGTTTAAATCATAACTAAATTATGGGTTTGTGTTTTTTTAGGCCTTTTAACATTTCTCATCCCCTACTTCCCAGGGGATAAAAATTAAAAAGTAGATACCATAAGTCTAATGTATAATGGCCAGGATACAGAGCCTTATAATCTTTTGAAACAGACGCTGGTTCATGTTCATTTCCGAATCATACCCAAAGACCTATGCAAGTGCATCGGTTAACATATGAGCTATTGCCTCATTGTTTTAGGGTCTAGAGCAGTGATTCCCAACATGGGGCGCACACCCCACTGGGGGACAATTTTTTTTTTAGTGGGGCAATTCGAGAATTTAGGTACGTTAATTTATAAAATGAAAAAACAGAAATTCACTGTTAAAAATGACAGAAAAATCATTTTTATTTTTTACAGAGACATTTAAATATTTATATAAATATAGAAGGGATGGTGAAGAACCCTTTAATTTACGATTTTACAACCGGCTTGGTTTTTTCTACTTAGAAATCATTTTTACCATTAAAATAACATGAATTGTAACAATGACTGTAAAATTTTGCAATATAACAAAAATATAAAATAATCAAAATATTACAGAAAAAGCTGTCATTAAAGTTATTTTATATTTATGAATATCACATCTCTTATTCTATGTTTCAAAACTGTATTTGCTAAATTTTCATCCATCCATCCATTATCCAACTCGCTATATCCTAACTACAGGGTCACAGGGGTCTGCTGGAGCCAATCCCAGCCAACACAGGGCGCAAGGCAGGAAACAAACCCTGGGCAGGGCGCTAGCCCAGCGTAGTGCTATATTTTCATATTACTTCTTATTATATTATTTTTTTTTAACAATTTCTTAGTGATTTTTTGCCAAATTAATGACATTATGGGCTTCCTCCACGTGAGTAGGAATTCAGTTTTTGAATAGGTAATAAGGTATACAGTGTGGGACATCATGATTTTAGAGAGGCCTAGGTGGGGCATGACCAAAAAAAGGTTGGGAACCACTGGTATGGAGTCCTTTTTGTTGATTACTCAGCACGATACTCTGCTCATACAGTTTAAAAATTTTACACAAGGCTGTCTACCCTGATGTTTCCCCAGTCTTCAATAAACATCACAAAGAAATTTATCACCTGACATTTTCATTAGCTCACTATACACTGAAGTATCATTAAGTGCTTTAATGTATTTTAGGATTTGCCTTGAGCTTAGCAACATCATTTTCTTTGATAAAACAGTGTTCCTCTGATTCCATCCTCTTTTATCTGTTGCCTAGATGTGCTGAGTTTACTAAAGTCACATGATGGAAGGGGCATGGTAAATAAAAGGGAGCCTGACTAGTACTCTTTGCTGTAATATATTGTGCTCCTTGCTAGTGTGACAAGACCAGAGATGAATCTTCCTCCCAAGCTTATTGCCATAGTAATTTAACCTTGTGAATATTCCTTTCTTTTTGCATTTACTTTTGTTTTGTTTTACTATTGTCTATGCTTTCTTACCTTTTATGTTGTGACTGGACAGTAGACTTAAAAAACACTTCTAGTGTTTTATTATTTGCTTATCATGAATCCTCTTCCTTCAATCTGCTCATCCATTTCTTCATATATCCTTTGAAAAGCATTGCTCACTTCAGAAGCTGCTGAAGATTGTAACACTGAGAGGATGATCATCACTGTTGTCACAGTCCCTGACATAACCATGCTAAGGTGGTTCATTGTTGTCTTGCCAACCTTTTTTGCCCCCATGCAAAAGCAAACTGACCGTGGACACATTTGTCTATGGGTTTATCATAGGTCTGTCTCATCAGTTAAGGGTTATATAATGGCACTAAGAGTGGTGGACCAATTCTTGAAGGTTTCACACCCTTTTAAACAATGAAAACTCACATCTGGGAAATTCCTGACAGAAACTTTTATCCATCATGTCTTAAAGCTGCACGGACTGCTAGCTCCAATAGCTTCAGATATAAATTTAGGTATATACAAATCTTCAGATCCACACTCCATTGTAAAACTAACTTGTCTTCTTCAGATGTCAACCCCAAAATATTTGAGACCATGATCTGGAGTGGTTTTTGCATTGGAATGCTTTGATTTTCTTACTGAAGCTGAACCTTATGTCCTTTGCTATTTGTGGGTATATATTGCAAACTGTAGAATTATGTTTCTGCTTATTATACCCGAGGTTTGTCAGTGATAATGTACCCACTAGGCAGCTGGGGCTTCAGCTACTAAGGAACAGCCTTGCTCATATTGGGTGCTGTTTCACCCAAGACTGCACAATTCAAAGGCCCTATTGAGGATGTCTTTTCTCACATCTTCTGATCTAGAATTAATCAATGAGTGCTAATCCCCCCAACAAGACCACAGAAGGATGATCAGTATGAGCAAATTGTTAATTTTTTAACATAATATTACTATCAAATACCATAAGCAGACACATGTGCAGTAATATTTCATAAAGTAAATCTGGACTCTTGTAGTTGCAGCAGCTTTAAGATGATCTTCATTCCCTGCCCAGGCAGCACATTTCTTAGTTACAGAGCCTCACATTGAGAAGTCATGCAAAATGACACCTTTTATTGGCTAACTAAAAATATTATAATATGTAGGCTTTCAAGGCAACTCGGGCACCTTCTTCAGGCAAGATGAAGAAGGAACCTGAGCTGCCTTGAAAGCTTGCCTATTGTAATCTGTTCAGTTAGCCAATAAAAAGTGTCATTTTGCTTGACTTCTTATTGTATTCATAATGGCTAACACGGTATAACATCCTAGTACTACAGAGCTTCACAGTAACTAACTATGCGAATTAAAAGAATACACTATTTAAATGGATTTCAAATTGAACCTTTTGTTAAACAAGAAAACAATGAATTTTTTAAACATTAATCAGATCAAACAAAATTGCTAAAACAAAGTCCAATGTTTAAGCCTTAACCAAGTTAAGCAATTCCAGTAATCTCAGTTCAGCATTTCAGTCTATGCAACCAAGTCCATGTGATTTTTCCTGTGGCTGTGCTTGCATCATCGGAAGAAATTTAAGCCTAAATTCAGTTACAAATTATGAAAATTTTGTGAGTGTGCAATATTTCCACTCACTTATTAGGCACATACATTCACTGCCTTTGGTGTTCAATCTTTCAATATATCTTGGCTGTGAAACACACATGCTGAGATTGTCCCCCAGAGAACAGGGGCAAACCCAGCTCTTACTGGCACAAATAATATCTGGGCTTGTGAACACCTTACGCGATGTCATTTGTAACAGTATTTTAACCATCCTTGTAAATTAAGGGGTGTTACTAAAATCTAATAGTGTGAGATTCATAGAGCCCTAAGATTTATAGTTTCAGTGAAATGTCAGAATAGGAAGTGTTGAAGCTGACGAGAACCAAATAGAGTTCCCCATTTATGGGTTTGTAATTACTGATTTGTAACTGTTTGTTTCTGAGAGTAGTCTATCTGTCATTTTCCCTTCGTGGTCAGAACATCAAAGAAAATATGGAGATTATTTTTAACTCTGTATCAGGCAACTTTTGAGTCAATCTATAGCAGTGGTCTTCAACATGTCGCTTGTGAGATACTGGTAGCTCGCAACCCCTTTCCAAGTAGCTCGCCAAAGGGTTAATGAAACCTACAAATAATTTGAAAACTTGATTAGTCAAATTAGGGGTGGGCAATTTTTTTAAAAATCATAACACAATTCTTTTAACACAAAATCACGATCCACAATCTGAATTGCAATCTATCTTTTAAATGTGGCATATACTTAAGAGAATATCCGGACTCAAACTCATCAAGACCTAAGTAACACTTTATTTTAAATATCAAACAAAGTTTAATTCAATTTTTCTCTCGTTCGCTAGCTAAGTGGAGTTAAGGTACACGCCCCGAAGCTGGCAAGTGAGTGTGGAGGGCCCCAACCCGCCTCTCCTATGCCCGCTGCGTCTCATTCAGATTTGCATTAATAAATCGGTACCGCAAATGAACTCTGACACATAGCAAAATGAGAGAAGTCGCAAATTTAACCGGAATATTCAAGCAAATTATAGAAAAAAACCCGATCTAAATTCGTTAAGTAGTTCTTTCGTGAAAAGTGGACAGACATAAATGCAGACAAAGAGACATTGGATTTTATATATTATATATTAGTAAACCTTCAAAATAATGTGCAGTTAAAGTCTCAACAGCATTCTCAGCATTTCTGGAACTTAGTAGAGCCAGATAACTATAAGAATCATCATGAAGCAGCTCTGAAAATATCTGCTTTGTTTGGATCTACATACCTCTGTGAGTCTGCCTTTTCTGACATGAATGTCATGAAATCAAAGTTCAGAACAAGACTGACAGATGAACATTTAAATGACTCCATAAGATTGAACCTAAGTGGCTACACTCCACCAGCTATGAGAATAAACGTTAAAAAACATGAGTAGTTCTCGGCCATTTTCATTTTGTAAAAGTAGCTCTCAGGGGAAAAAAGGTTGGAGAACACTGATCTATAGTATTCAGGCTCACAAACATTGAAGCTATAGAAGAAGGCATATTACTGTTCTGGTTAGGGACACTGACCGTTCTTTTATTACTTGTATTTTGGGCACTTTAAAGACCGCAGAATGGTCATTCTCATAACAGTACTTGCTTATATGCTAGTGAGCCCTGTCTCCATGTTTCTTCTGGGGTGAACTCAAGTTCATCACCCTTTGTTAAGTCTAGCAAGCCTCTTAAGTACAATGTGCAGAAAATTTTAGAGCAAAGATCACTACTCTCTTGCAGCAGTTCTACTGGTGACATCCAACAAAGACAGTGCTTTAGAAGAGTGTTTTCTGTCTAGTTCTGTGGTGTTTGGGTTTGTTTTTGTGCAGTGTTATGCCTCTTCTCTAGAGATTGTCTTAGCTTCTGTTTAATTTATTTTTTTTTGCTTTTACTGATGTTACATGTCAATAACATCATTTTACCATATTTTGTTAATGCTATTGCTATGTTAAAGTGGCCATTCTTATAGACACAGTGCATGGGACATTGTGATGCCCCGTTTCAGCAGCCCATGGCATTGTCCTTGTCAGGGCATCTTGTAGTTTGTTGATTGAGGAAGAAATACTAGTAAGTGAAGAGATCTTGGCACTTTCTTAGTGTTAAAAAAAAACAGTAATTTTTTATTGAAGGCCCAAGTGCAAGGTGTAATATCATAAATATTGATTGTAGATTAAAAAAAAAAAATCAGACACAGCACAGAAGATCTCAATTAAAGTGCAGTGCAATTCCAGGTCCGCTAGGCACATGCATTGGCAATTTTTGCACACATTAACATTCGCCGCACCCCTGGCATTATCGTCCTTTATCAGGAAAAGACTCTGCCAACTTGTTCTACTGCAATCGTCACCTAAGCCTGCACGCCACAAAGGTGCTCTGACAAGCAGACAGCGCTGTCTTTTCCATCTTTTCACCGAGGACATCCCTTCAGGAAAACTATTCCGCCTTCTCTGCTACATAAAAACAGATCAACAGATCTGGATATTGGCTTTTCCCCAGCATCACTACTTCTGACTATTTCCTTGCTACTAAAATTGCACTTAAGTTTCCAAACTCATTGCATTCTCCTGCCACTCACTGGCCCAATCTTCAGTGCCTCAACTGCTTTTAATATCCATGAGCTGATCAGCGCTTGCCCGGCCATCATTTCCGTCAGTGCACATTGTTACGTATTAATCAGCTCCCTCAACAAACTTCAGTTGCCTCCATTATTAAATAACCCATGACACAAGGTGTCACATATGTAATAAATGGCCAGAGCGGGGGTGGATCCAGTTGTCATTGTCGACGTTGGAACAAATGACATACATAAGGGTAGTCTGTCAGTTCTGCGATCCAAATTCAAAGAATTAGGTACCAAGCTGAGGAGCAGAACTGACAAGGTAGTCTTCTCTGAAGTTCTGCCTGTGCCACGCGCCAGTCCAGGTAAGATTGAGGAGATTAGAAGGCTTAATGCATGGCTCAAATCTTGGTGCAGGGTAGAAGGGTATAGGTTTATGGGGCATTGGGACTCCTTTTGGAACAGATGGGACCTGTTCTGCCGTGACGGGTTACATCTGAACCGGAGGGGCACCAATGTATTGGGGAGGCGTATGTGTAGGCTAGTCGAGGATTGTTTAAACTAGGGAATGGGGGGGCAGAGAGTTTAGGCCAGGTTTAGATCTATACATGGAAGAACAAACAATGGTGTAAAAAAAAATGCATAGTAATGTAAATTCTAAGCAAACACGTAAATGTAGAAGGATTAACACATTAAAAATAGCTTGCCTTAATGCTAGAAGTATCAAAAATAAGGTAAGTGAATTGGAGTTGTATGTAGCAGAGCATAATTATGATATTATAGCAATAACGGAAACCTGGCTAAATAACAAAGATGGGGATGAGTGTAACATAGAGGGATACACATTTTTTAGGAAGGATAGACAGAACAGAAAAGGAGGTGGGGTTGCTGTTTATGCCAAACAGGGTTTAAATGTAAGTCATCTTCAGTTGGATGATGAGCCCCATCTTAATGAGGACATGTGGCTTCGCCTGGAAAATATTAGGGAAAGATGTCTTATTTTAGGAGTGTGTTATAGACCACCAAATTCAGACAATAATTTCAACACACATCTTTTTAGTAATATCAAAAAGGCAAGTTTACAGGGGGATATTATAGTCATGGGGGACTTTAATTATCCAAATATTAACTGGGATAACCTTGCAGATGGAGGAGCACAAGAGTTTTTAGAAGTAATCAGCGACTGTTTTTTAACACAGCATGTTAAAGTACCAACACGGGGTGAAGCCTGTCTGGATTTAGTATCCTATAATAATCAGGATAGAATTGAGGGTGTAGAGGTGATTGAACCACTAGGGTCAAGTGACCATAATGTAATACAATTCTCAGTATTTTGTAATAGTACGGATGCAAAGACTGAAATTGTTAAGTTGAACTTTGGTAGGGCTAATTTTGAGCAGATTCGACAAAGTCTAATTAGGATAGACTGGAATAAGCTTTTAAATGTGGAGACACTCGAGGAGCAGTGGAACAGGTTTAAAAATGTTTTACATGTAATGCAGGACAGATACATACCTAAATTTGGAATTAATAGGAAACTAAAAAAAACTCCATGATGGATTAATAAAGATTTAAAAAAGAAGTTGCAAAGGAAAAAACTGCTGTATAAGGCATATAAGACTAATGACTGCAAAGTGAATCGTAGAGCGTATGAGAATATGAGAGCAACCATTAAGAAGGATATCAGGGAGGCTATAAGACAGTTGGAGAGGAATATAGCAGATAAGGCGAAAGAAGACCCTAAGAGATTCTTTCAGTATTTTAGTAGCAAAAGAACAGTCAAGGAGGAGGTCAAGTTCATCAGGAATAGTAAAGGGAGGTACTGAGGGATTTGGAAATTGAAGAGGGAGAAGTGCTGCTCAGATTAAATAGGCTGAAATCAAACAAATCTCCAGGCCCAGATAATATTTATCCTCATGTTCTTAAGGAGGCTAGTGAGTCCTTATATAAACCCTTGACACATATTTTTAGGAAGTCACTGAGCACTGGAGAGATTCCGAAGGACTGGAAAATGGCAAATATCATTCCATTATATAAAAAGGGTGACAGGGCAGATCCAAGCAACTATAGGCCAGTAAGCTTAACATGCATCACAGGAAAATTAATGGAAGGAATTATTAAGGATAAGATTGAGCAACACATGGCAAGGACAGGAGTTATTCTGACCAGTCAGCATGGGTTCAGAAGAGCGAGGTCGTGCTTTACTAACATGTTGGAATTCTATGAGGTTGCAACAAAAGCATACGATCAAAGTGGAGCATATGATATTATTTATCTGGACTTTCAGAAAGCATTTGATAAGGTGCCACATGAGAGGTTGGGCATCAAGTTAAAAGAAGTGGGAGTTCAGGGTGATGTTTTTAGATGGGTGCAGAATTGGCTCAGACACAGGAAGCAGAGGGTGATGGTGCGAGGAACCTCCTCAGAACTGGCCGATGTTAAGAGTGGTGTTCCACAGGGGTCAGTGCTAGGGTCACTGCTATTTTTAATATTTATAAATGATTTAGATAGGAATATAAGTAACAAGCTGGTTAAGTTTGCAGATGATACCAAGATAGGTGGATTAGCAGATAATTTGGAATCCGTTATATCATTACAGAAGGACTTGGATAGCATACGGGCTTGGGCAGATTTGTGGCAGATGAAATTTAATGTCAGTAAATGTAAAGTATTACACATAGGAAGTAAAAATATTGGGTTTGAATACACAATGGGCGGTTGGAAAATCGAGAGTACACCTTATGAGAAGGATTTAGGAGTCATAGTGGCCTCTAAGCTATCAACTTCCCAACAGTGTTCAGATGCCATTAAGAAGGTTAACAGAATGTTAGGATATATAGCATGATGTGTGGAGTACAAGTCCAAGGAGGTTATGCTCAACCTTTATAATGCACTGGTGAGGCCTCTTCTTGAGTACTGTGTGCAGTTTTGGTCTCCAGGCTACAAAAAGGACATAGCAGCACTAGAAAAGGTCCAGAGAAGAGCGACTAGGCTGATTCCAGGGCTACAGGGGTTGAATTATGAGAAAAGATTAAAAGAGCTGAGCCTTTACAGTTTAAGCAAAAGAAGATTAAGAGGTGACATGATTGAAGTGTTTAAAATTATGAAGGAATTAGTACAGTGGATCGAGACTTGTATTTTAAAATGAGTTCATCAAGAACACGGGGACACAGTTGGAAACTTGTTAAGGGTAAATTTCGCACAAGCATTAGGAAGTTTTTCTTTACACAAAGAACGATAGACACTTGGAATAAGCTACCAAGTAGTGTGGTAGACAGTAAGACGTTAGGGACTTTCAAAACTCGACTTGATGTTTTCTTGGAGGAAACAAGTGGATAGGACTGGCGAGCTTTGTTGGGCTGAATGGCCTGTTCTTGTCTAGAATGTTCTAATGTTCTAATTAAATTATGCAAAAAAGTAATCAGTTCAATCATTTCAAGTCAGAACTTGGACCTGTACTTCTGTTGCTCTGTAAGTTTGTTTTCCAACATAAATAAGATGTCAAAAGCAAAAATACAAATTCACTGATTTGTTTTTGCTTGTTTCCTAAGTTTCCAGTCAAAATAATTAGGGCCTAAATAACAAAAAGCGTTAAAAACTTTTTCTTTTTGTTTTAAATCCTTTTTTTCACAAGCTTTAAAATTCTCATTTATTGTTTATGGTAGTACTTATGTTTTTGACTTTGTGGTATCTATCTTAGCAGTTTCTAGGTTTGGTTATTGTTAAAAATAGAAGATCCAACAGAATTTCAACCTTTTGTCATTGGTCCAGCCTAGACAATAAGTGTTTTTTGGGTGTGTCATCCTCCGCTCTGCTGGTTTAGCCTTATTATTGGTTCAAAGATCAACAAAAATTTATTTTTATGAAATTGTGACAACATGTAGTTTTGCATGATAGTAGAAGAAAGGTTGCAGTTTCATTTTTATTGACCATCCCTTATATTGCACTTATAGACACTCAATTATAATAATAACAATAAAAATAATACATTTTATTTATATAACACATTTTACATGCTGAAAACACTTAATTTTAAAATGATATTTGATTTTCAAATATAAAATATCTGTATGCAATATTGTATGTAATTGCTACTCAATATGAACAATTTTGGAAAACTAAATGAAACAAAGATCATTTTTTAAAAACAATTACATAATTTAACATGCTCAGTACCTTGCCTAGTTTCTGGCATGTTTCCCTTAAATAGCTCACATTCATATTATCAGATCATTTAAAAAAACGAGTTTGTGATTTCTTCATTTTCACCATCTTGTTTGCACAAAGTACATAGAGTATGTGTGTATGTGTGTGTGTCCACGTGCACCTGCGGTTGAAGCCTACAGGTTTTATTATACTTGTAGGCCCTGAGGTTTATTTTTTGTCAAGCTGCTAAGAAAGGAACAGTGATTGATTGTTTTATTACAGAGTCTCAGTGGCAGTAGAGATGAGAAAAATGAACACTGTGGGCATTTTGCTTTGGTTATGGATTGTGATTTGTTGTATATATTACGTTGGTTTGAAATTTTTCTTTTTCTTAATGACTATTGACAATACATAACCTTTTGTACATTAGTCATAATGTAAAAAAGTGTCTTATTTCAAATGAACATATAGAAAAATGTTGTGAAATTCCTGTCTATATTAGTTTTACCTCTTTCTAGACAGTATAAGGTTGGATATTATACTCTGAACATGTATGTCATGCAGTATTGTTTGTATAGCATAATAATGTTATAACAGAAAGATTTGTTTGCAAGTTTATTTAAAGCAGGTTTGATTGCTGATTGAATTTAAAAATCTGCTAAATGTTTTCCTGCATCTTATATAAAATTGACAATAGCACTAAAGAAGACCATTACAATTTTTTTTACAAAAGAATATGGTTCACTCATCAGCTACAAAGATTGCCTTTGGGTAATTTTTTTAACTTGTCATATATTACTTAATTCTATAAATAATACAATTTGTAAATAATTACATTTTTTCAAAATCATCTAATTTCCTTTAAAGAACATTGCATTATTTTTTTTTACCCAGGTGTTAAATATTTTGGTTAAATATAGTATATTTTCCTTGTAATAACTCACCACTCATTAAGTTCTACTTAAATTTGCAAAACCAAAAGAACAAGATTTAAAGCTGAAGTTACCAGCCTTGGCTCTTGGGTACTGTTATGACTATTTAAGTTTGAATGCCACTGTACAAAATATTCTTTCATGTACTAAAAAATCATATTCACATGTCTCATTTTACAAATATTTAATCTTTTAGCTTAAAGTTATTGGAGATGGCATTTGACTTTTACATAAGGGGTTTCCTGTAAATAGATTAGGGTTAATGTGAGAATTATTGCGTTACCACATCATTACGTGATTAAGACATAACATATTTACTGAAGCATGAGCCTGAAACAAAACAAAACAAAACAAAAACTATTATGTTCACTCATCAGTTGCTTATTTTTCAGACACTCTTACTTCACCACAGGATCATGTGGGGCCAGAGCCTGTCACAACACAAGACTAAGTATGGATCTAAACAGTTATCCATCAGGGAACTACTATTTATATGTTTTGGTTTGTTTTCAATAAACGTATGGTAACAGAGACATGCAAGTTCTTCTAATTAGTTTCTCACTATTTTCTTTAACCAACTTCCAAAAGAACTGCACGAAGATCACTGGCCTATACTGGTATAATGAAAGGACCTCTAATAAAACAACATATAACCATGATACAGGAGTATCAAAAAATAATAACATGTGAAAATGTATTTAATAGTGAAATTAACTATAACTGCTGTTCTAATACAGAAACAAATGTACAATTTGTCCTTTTGTTTAGCTTACTCTGAATACTTTATATCTACTCACAGTACAGAAACTGGACTCATTAAAGTAGTAAATGACTTGCGGGTAAATGCAGACAGAAGCCGTTTATCTGTTCTCATCCTCTTAGATCTGAGTGCCGCATTTGACACCATTGATCACAATATTCTTAGAAATCTCCTTAGTCAATGGGTGGGTCTCTCTGGCAGTGTCTTAAATTGGTTTGAATCCTACCTGGCAGGTAGAAAATTATTTGTTAGTTGTGGTAATTATAACTCAAAGACACATGATATTCTATATGGTGTTCCACAAGGCTCTATCCTGGGTCCGCTGCTCTTTTCAATATACATGCTTCCTTTAGGTCAGATTATCTCGAGGCACAACGTGAGTTACCACAGCTATGCTGATGACACACAGCTGTATTTATCAATTGCACCCGATGACCCAGACACTGTTAATTCACTAACACAATGTCTTACTTGTGTTTCTAATTGGATGAATGGTAATTTTCTCAAGTTAAATAAAGAGAAAACATAAATTTTAGTGATTGGCAGTAATGGATAAAATGAGGTTATTAGAAATAAACTTGATGCATTAGGATTAAAAGTCAAGATGGAGGTAAAGAACTTAGGGGTAACTGTTGACTGTAACCTGAATTTTAAATCGCATATTAATCAGACCACTAGGACAGCATTTTTTCACTTAAGAAACATAACAAAAGTTAGACCTCATATATCATTGAAAGATGCTGAGAAATTAGTTCACGCTTTTGTTTTTAGTCGTCTAGATTACTGTAACGCACTTCTCTCAAGACTACCCAAAAAAGACATAAATCGTTTGCAACTAGTGCAGAATGCAGCTGCTAGAATCCTAACTAGGAAAAGAAAATCCTAGCACATTTCTCCAGTTTTGATGTCACTACACTGGTTACCTGTGTCATTTAGAATTGACTTTAAAATACTGCTTATGGTTTACAAAGCCATAAATAATCTCGCTCCATCTTATATATTGGAATGTCTGACACCTTATATTCCAAATTGTAACCTTAGATCTTCAAATGAGTGTCTGCTTAGAATTCCAAGAGCTAAACTTAAAAGAAGTGGTGAGGCGGCCTTCTGCTATTATGCACCTAAATTCTGGAATAGCCTGCCAATAGATATTTGCCAGGGTAATACAGTGGAGCACTTTAAAACACTGCTGAAAACACATTACTTTAACATGGCTCATCTTAGTTTAATCCTGATGCTCTGTATATTCAATTAATTGTCATTATTATTCAGGGTGGCTCCAAAATCCGTACTAACCCCTACTTTCTCTTCTGTTCTTTTTCCGGTTTTCTGTGGTGGCGACCTGCGCCACCACCACCAGATCAAAACACCATGATGTCCCTACATTGATGGATTAAAGGCCAGAAGTCCACACGACCATCATCATCAAATTCTTCTATGAGAAACCTGAATACAATGAGTACTGATTGAGGTCATTTATGTTAGGAAGAATGCCTAGTGGGGGCTGGGTGGTCTCGTGGCCTGGAACCCCTGCAGATTGTATTTTTTTCTTCAGCCATGTGGAGTTTTTTTTTTGTTTTTTCTGTCCTCCCTGGCCAGCAGACCATACTTTTATTCTATGTTAATTAGTGTTCCCTAATTTTAATTCTTATTTATTTTGTCTGTTTTCTCCTTCTTCATCATGTAAAGCAATTTGAGCTACATTATTTGTATGAAAATATGCTATATAAATAAATGTTGTTACTATATGCTATTTAAAAGTCTTTAGGTACTGGGAGATTAGGGAGAATTTTTGTGAGTCACAAAAAAAGGAATCATATAGCAAAAATAGTGAAGGATATAAATGCTTATTTACCTATTTTCTTGTCCTATTGTATTAAGTAAGGGGTCAAGGGGAACCAAGTAGAAGTATTTGTTGCCTATATTTATCTTACTATTTATGGTTTAGTGTTAATATTTTATACGTGAGTTTAAAATTTATATACATTTTAAGTTCCTATTGAGTGAGGAGTCACTTGTAACTTTACATTCTGATGTTGAAATTGGTGGAAACTTACGTTTTGTGCATGTTACTTACTTAAAGGCGTTTTCTTTTAAATTTACCAGACTGTGATTGGAAGATACCTGTAGGTGTGCTCTGTGATGAGCTACTGACCTGCTCAAACTTGGCTTCTACCTTTTTCCTTTTATTATTGGGATATTCTTCAGCTTCCTATAGCACTAAGGATGGTTGGCTGGATATTTACAGAGGTTTGTAGTGATGGAATAGAGACATCTAGTTACCTGCTAAGCTTTCTGTGATGGTAGCTGTCTCTGTGCATGAATATAGTGGGATTTATTTTTTTTACTTAATAATCAATACATATATATATATATACATTGAGAATTTCTTGACACTTGTGATAGAAGTTATCCAAGCCAAAAAGCTTTCATAGATAAATGAACCTAGAGATCAATTTTGCACAAAGCTTTAAAAATGTTTTTGCCTTAAGAATTATTAATGCTTTGTTGAAACTGCCAAATAGTGTAGTAGAAATTGACAGTCTTGCTTCCTTTAATTCTCAGCTTGATGTTGTCGTGCTCTCTCTGAATAGCAAAACTGATGTTGTGTATTACATGTTAAAAAACAAAAAATGATTTTTTTTATTTTACAAAGAAATATATAGCATTCTTCTGCACTATCCAAAATAACATTCATTAATATAAAGTAATTATTTTTTTACATAATAACTTCAAAATAAAGAGCCTGTACTGTCTGTACACTGTTATTTTGCAGAAAATGGTAAATATGAAACAAAAACATAAATTATTTTTTCAAAAGGTAAGGATGTCATAATGGGTACTGTAAACAACCAAGATTTCCAAGATAATAATATGCTTTATATTATAAATTGATATGAATGATGGACTTTCAAATATAAACCAAGAGATAAAGCAAGCAGAACCTAAAATACGTTTCTAGGTATTTTAAATGCATATAAAGGAAAAAGGAAAAAAGTATCAAAGTATATAATTCCACTCTCTCTCTAAATTTTAAATAAGTAAAGGCAGTTATTATAGAATAAAGTATAGTGCATAAAAGAAAAACTTGTTACAAAAAGTAAAACACAATGCAATCAGCATATAGAAAAATAGAATGCTCCCACAAACTAGTTATAAACCCAAATTTAATGTCCCACGTGTAATACAACAAAATTTTCTAACACAACAAAATATACATTGTACATATTCATCCATCCATTATTCAACCCTCTATATCCTAACTACAGGGTCACGGGCGTCTGCTGGAGCCTATCCCAGCCAACACAGGGCGCAAGGCAGGAAACAAACCCAAGTCAGGGCTCCAGCCCACTGCAGGACACACACACACACACACACGCACGCACACACACACACACACACACACACACTAGGGACAATTTAGAATCGCCAATGCACCTAACCTGCATGTCTTTGGACTGTGGGAGGAAACCATTGTACATATGCCAATGGAATATACAAGAAAATATTGTAATTATGGTACACAAGCAAACAAAAACATTATAATAAAAATATATACATTAAGGGTATAATCAACAGCAAATAATAGAAACAGAAAAAAAAATTAAAAACATTGTGAGCCAACTGAAAACTATCAGCACTTGTTATTTATAATAATTATCAAAAAAAATGTATGTAAGAGCCATTTAGGTTATATTAAGTTGACAGAAGTATTCTGTTAGTTATGTTGAATGTTGACCTACTGTATATAGAGTATTAGTGCATAGTCTGTGGGCGGTTCTATTATAACCCCCACAAGCTGAATTGAATTCTAACTATTTCTTGTCCCTTTGTTCTACAGATTAGTATCATTTAGTGACTTGCCCTGCGGTAAGTAAGGCATGGAGGGCACAAGGTTTCAAGCCATACCTTAACATGCCCAGTTGTATGTAACACAGTGTGCTCTATTGAACATGCTGCGCTGTACGTTTAGAACATACTGAAGGTGTATAGAAAAATAACTCTTCTTTACATATAGAAAACAACTGAAGTTTAACAAGAAAAAGTTATGTTTAAAGAAGAAACAGTTTTCCTTTTTTGCCTTTTATTCTGCGTATGTAACAACTTTTCTCTATTCTTGCTTAGACTGTATGCCTTTTCCACTAAACCTTTTTAAAACACACTTTTCTGGACTGAGAAATTTATTTTCGTGCACATTTGACTCATGCTTGATCCTACCTTACCTACCAGTAGTTACAATCCATACAATACATGAAGCCTAGACAGGTATAACATTAGAAGTGTCACTGGATTCAGAACCTATTGATGTGATGCAAGGTTTAGATCTGGCCAACACATTTTTAGGAAGAACCTCTTCTCCATGATCATCCATCAACCAAATGACCAAAAATGAAGCTGTATGAACGATAAAAATAACCATACATTAATTATCACAAATGTATAACCACTTCAGAAAGAAACTGCTTAGCAAAGGTTGAAGTTCACCTCACCAGTTTATCAATAAGTAAATATAAAAGAAAATCAACTAAGGGGCTTGTATTTAGATGGAAGAAAAACCAACAAGAATACAAAATCAGTAAAATAGAACTAGAAAGACAGCATACTTTACAAAATGGAAATAATGAAAACTTGTGTACTTCACACACTTCACATAACACAGAAATCTGCATCTGTCTGACCGAAAATGAAAGGAAGAGGAAGTAGATATTCAAAGGTATAGTACAGAAAACACTCCCAGTCAAATGGCTCATTGAGACCAATCGGGGTGTAAGGTCTTTAACTGAAAAATCCAGTGTGCTTCCCTGTGTAGCAACAGATTGTCAAAATTACCCCAATGGGGGTGTGGTTTTACTATTTCGAGAACTGTAAACTTAAGGTCTGAGAGTTTGTGATTTGTGGTAACGAAATGTCTAGGTAGGGGATTCTTCAAAAATTTTGTCTTGATGTTGCTATTAAGTGTGAAAGAAGTTAGATTAGGATTACAACTGTTAATACTGTTGAAGAAACATTATAATTCTTCAGAAGTACTCTTCCAAATCAGAAAAATATGGTCAATATAATGATGCCAAATCACTAAATAAAAACATATCTCCATAGAAAAAATGAATTGTTTTTCAAACACTGACACATATAAATTAGCTATACTAGGGCTAAAGGCTGTTCCTATTGCAACTCCTTTATGTTGATGATAAAAAGTATTATTAAATACAAAAAACTTCCAACCTAAAGCAGTATGCAAAAGTTGTACAATAAAATCAGTCAGATTGCACTCATATGTCGAAAATTGTAATAAAGTAGTTTGAATTATGTTTAGAGCATCATCCTTATGGATATTAGTATAAAGTGAAGTAATGTCCCTGGTAGCCAAAATAAGGCCATCATCATGCACAGTATCCTGTAGCTGCCATATAAAGTGTGCAGAATCTTTAACATAGGAGCATGACAGTGGTACAAACTGTGAAATATAAAAATCAATGAATCGAGTTAACGGTTGTAAAATAGAATTCACAGCAGAAACTAAAGAACGACCTGGTGGATTCTCCAAATTTTTATGTATTTTAAGTAACAGATAAAAAAACAAAGATACAAGGATGTAAATTACATAGAAATGTTGCATTTTTTCTGTGATGGTATTAGACATCATAGTTTAACTAATCACAGAGTTAATCAGTGAAGCAATATGAGGGGTAGGATCTCTCTTGAGTAGCTCATAACACAAAGTGTCACTTAATTGTCTAAGTCCCTCCTGTACATAGAGGGATGTATCCATAACCACAATCACACCCCCTTTGTGAGCTGTCAATATCATAATTTAACGTCTATTGCCATTTTTACTTTTATGATTACACCTTCACTTTATTTGTTTATAGAGGTAGATGAATGTATGCCATACTTGTAAAAAAAAATAACTTTGAATTCTTTAGGGTAAGGTATACACACATTTTGAAGAGTTTTTTTTTAAAGCACAGAAGACTTTAAAAAAAGATCAGATAGGCTCTTTATGCAGGACTTGTCAAAATTATTTTTTAGCTTACTTTAATAAGTCATGTCAAGTAAATTTTGCTTACCCCATTGGCAGATTTTTTTTCGCTAAATAAAAGCAAAACAACTTCCATTTAAAGTTTTTTTTTGCCTATTTCTTGCATATGCATTTTTTACAGCATAGTTGTTACTTTAAAATAAATTTTACAACAAGAATATGGTGACACAGTTGAAAACTTGTTAAAGACAGATTGCACATAAATATTAGACAGTTTTTCTTCACACAAAGAACCATAGAGATGTGGGATAAATTATAAAGTACTGTAGTCGAGATTAGGACTTCAAATCGCAACTTGATGTTATTTTGGACAGTCTAGATGAATAGGATGGATGAACATGTCGTAGTTATCACAACTTTTCTAATGTTTCTAATGTTTTGTGTTTTTGTTATTTCAGTCTTGCCTGCTTCTGCGTTTTGTATTCCAGCCTCCCCTCCATGAGGGGACATTCCAGAGTATTTTGCTGCAGGAGTGGTCAGTCCAGGGTCTTCTGTTGCATCCCCACATGGGATCATTCCCAAGTCCCAGGATTTGCTTTCAGAAGTCTTTTCTTTTCAGAGCAGGAATTTTACTTCCTGAGCCTCCTAGTGGGGCTGTTCCAGGGCTCCACTGATTCCTACTAGGAGTGTTCCAGGGTTCACAGAAGCTTCATTGGAGTGGCCTAGAGAACCCAGAAGTCCACCATTAGGCATTCCCGTATTTCCAGAGGGGGTGTCTCAGCATTTCCAGTCACTCCTCCAGACAAGGGGTGTTTCAAGCTTTCAAAGGTAACACTCACTACCAACTTTGGATGTTTAACAGTCTGCATAAAATCAGTTTAAAATCATACGTTATTTACATATATCTATTATGTATATATTATATTGTCTAAAACGCTGTGTGGTTACATAACCACCTCATGATATTCCTGCACAGGTTAAGCTATTTATTAATTCTTCTGCATATCCTCAGACTGAGTGATTTGTTCAGCTAAATATCATGAATGTCTTTTGGACACCACAGTCCCTACACACAGCCTTCATACCCAAATCTTCTTGTTGTGTCTTTCAAATCAGCCTCATCCATTATAGGGCTATTGCTGCACAAGCAGTAATATGGTAGCACAACAACAAAAAATTGATATCCAATTAAATATAAACTTTCAGTAAGGCTGTCAACATTTTTTTTGTTTATATGGATTTGTTGCAGGCATTTAAATTACAGAAACATTTTCATAGCACATTTTCATACAAAGCATTCAAAATGATTTACAAGAAGTTAAAGAAATAGTTACAAGCAAAGAAAAAAAAAATAATATTTAGATAAAAATATCCATGAATAAATTGAATACGACAAATAAATAGTGCACACTTACATAAGACAGGTAAGTATAGAGAATTAAAGTCCTTGAATACAAAATTGCTTTGTTTAAGTCTCTAAATACGATGATAAGGTCAGGTGGACAGAAAAAAAAACTCCAGTTAAGCTAAAGGAAATAAAAGTAGTGGCTCCAGGCCCAAACCGCCTAGTCCCAACTGGGCAATCAGTCTAACATAAATGTTCTTGAGTAGTTCTTTATTATTTTTTTAGGCTTCATTTTAGAGGATTTGACACAGTGGGTCTAGTGGCAAATTGGGATATCCGCTTTCTTTCAAGCATCACATGAAGCGGCACAAGACTTTGATCAGGCTGTGTCACCACAGAAGAACCAGAAAAGAAAACAGAGAAAAGTAAAGATTATTGTGTCAATCAATCAACTTTATTTACAGTGCAGAATCACCATGCAGCATGGTCCCAATGCACTGTACAATTAAGAGTTTTAATCATAGCAACACAATCGAAATAGAATGTTGTTTCAAGCAGGCTGTTCAGAAACTATGACTGTACAATATTAAGTTGTTGGTGGCATATTTTACATATGATGTTAGATTTAGAGCACAATGTGTGTGTTTTTTTTAGACTCCCACTGCAACTTAATTTCATTGTTTCACCTTAAGATTGCTCCAACACCATTTGAACTGTCAGGCATATATTTATTTTACATGTTCAAAAAAAAAAAAAAGACACTATGACTTGTTACTACAGTATTTTATTAAACTGGCAGCTTGACTTACTTCCCCTTGGGCTTTCAATAGGCATGCTTAACACTAGAATTACCAGAGCCTACGAAAAAACTTGTAAAACCGTCCCACCTTAAATCGCTTCTTAAAACCGTTCTCACCTCTCCGCCAGCGTCTTTTGTTAATCTAAATGTGCTGATA
>JANRMT010062813.1:62343157-62435609 GCA_026402145.1 Polypterus bichir lapradei
TGCAATGCACGATGGGATTTGTAGTTTCGTTTTTCCAGGTAAAAGATTGTGCGATATCTTCTTCTTCTTTTTTACTATATAAAAGCGGTCGGGATTGTCCTTCCGTCCCGGGAGTGGAAAGCGTAGCGGTATTCCGCTTATCACAGACTTACTACTTGCAGCTTGCGGTACAAAGCGACATGATGTGAGCAGAGTTCTGGTGCTCCCATTGTTCCCTTGCTTTTGTGCGCGATGCGCTGGAAAAATAGACAAAATTATGTCTCTGGAAATAATTAATGTTGATGGAGTACAAATGCCTAACCACGTAGTAAATATCAGGGGGGTTCAAAAGGGCAACCTCAATATAGAAAAAAAGTTTAAATTTCATCACAAAAATAACAGAAACTACGAGTATTAAAGTAATACCGCTCAAATGCAATATAACCAAATTAATGAGTTTGTATAAAATATCAAATTGATCTACATATTGAATTGCCTTAAGAAGTGGTCAACTTAAAAGTCGGTTCAGCCTAGTAATGAGATATAAAACGAGCCAACACACTTGACCAGCTAACCTGTGTCCATCACACAATATCTACAAATGAAGAAAGGAGATGGTCGCATCAATGTTGGTCTACTTAGATCCACAATACATTTTGAAAGAGTTCTTAGAAATTTGAAGATCAACACTTTTAGAAACACATGCTGTGTCAGAATGAGAGCACCCACAAGCCACAGAATTAATAACATGTTTATTTAACAACAAGAATCAGCATCTAATTAAGAAATTAATTAAAGTGAAATTGGTTGGAGTTTAATGCCCTTCCTTAACTGGTCATCTGTTGGCTTACTTCACATCTCATTCCTGTTTGGGTGCCATTTAAAAAAAAACTGATGCGATTCAGAGGACTGAATCCTAAAACATAAGTCAATTAAAATTAAGTGAAAAAACTTAATTAGCAGCAAAAACTGCTCACTAATTAATTAAAGGGTTAGAATAAAAACCATAGTAGCACTCCACAGCCAGAGTTGGAGACCCCTGGGCTAATTATTAGAGCTGACCATGTCAGTGCTTGTGTTTTTGGGGAAATAGGTCCTCTAAGCTGCAAAGTAGTTAAGACAGAACTAAAGTCCAATGCACAACCATACAGCTTAGCTACACCATGCAGAGTGCTGCTCGCTATGATGAAAATTGAAACATATGCATACAATAGGCATAATACATCACGTAACTGAGCCCATCGAATGATCCCATATCCCAGTAGCAAAAAGGAATAGTAAGATTAGAATTTGTGTGGATCTCAAGCACCTAAATAAAGCAGTTAAAATGGAAATCTTCATCTAACCAACACTAGGGGATATAGCACTGAGATTTAAAGAAGCTAGTGTCTTTTTTACTCTTCACACATCTTGATTTCAAGAACACAATATTGACTACCTTTATAATGGCCAGAGGCAAGTTTTGCTTCAGGCATTTACTGTTCAGAGTTTCCTCAGCACCCGAGATTTTTCAATGTGAAATGAGCAAATGCTGCGAGATCACAAGAGCATGGAGGTTGTCATAGATGATATCTTAGTGTGTGGTAAAGACCAAGTAGAACATGATAAAAATTTAGAGACTGTCCTGAATAATGCAGGAGTCAGGGCTGAAGTTGAATGCCAGTTCAGTAAAAGTGAACTGTGATTTTTTTTGGCATGTTATCGGCAAAGATGGGGTGAAGCATGATATTGATAAAATAAAAGCAATCACAAATATGCCAAAACCAAAAGACATTTCCCAAATTTCAATCTGGACAGGAGGTACTTCTTTAATTAGAGGGAGTAAAAGAATGGCAAATATCAGGACCTGTCATAAGCCCAACTGATGAGCCACATTCGTATTTGATATGTTCAGAAAATTCTTTCATACTACACCATAAGCAAAGTCACCTTCAGTTGCCACTGACATAAATAGATGCCAAACAAAATAAAGGTAGTCAACCTCAGCCACAGAAGAATTTTGGCTCACCTGCAAAAACAACATTATTATCATCATGGTCAAAAAACTGTTTCGCTACCCCAGGAGTTGAAAACACTCTACAGGAAGCTCCTCAAGGGTTAAAAGTCATATCCAAGGGCAGGGTAATTAAAGGCTCTGCATGATATTTGTGAATAGTAGTTTGGTGAAAAATGTTTATAACTCCACAAAAGAAAGTAGACTTTGTTATGTTCTAAACTTTTTAGAAATTGTCTTCAAGTATACTGAGTATCATGCATGTGCATCAGAGGATAACCTTCCAGGCTTATCAGAGGTATGTAATATCCTGCCAGGGCTAGAGAGGACACTGTTGCTAACGGTATCATGTCTTCTCTCATCAGAAGACGCCCAGTAATGACAACTGACTTCGCCCCATCTGGTCAGAGTCCTAAAACACCCAGACGTTCTTGGAATAAGATGTCTCGTTTGGACCCGACCTTTCCCAAGAATGGAGCTCGAAAGCCAAGAACTTCTCTGCTGAGCCTCTGATCTGTTGAAACCAAGAAGGCTTTGTTCTTTAGGTTCAAAATAGTTTTCAAGAGCTTGTTTTGTTCAGTCTGGACAAAAGATAAAACGGGGCAACCTGGCTGGCGCCCAAACATTTCTTTGGACTCTCCTTGTGTGCTTGCTCAGCCGCAAGAGTCACAGGCATTTGATAAAATGGGAGATGCGGTAATATAGATATATAGATAGTGTGATATTGGCGCTTGGTTGACGCCGACCCGACACAGACTGACACCAGAGGCATGGGTAAAATAAACAGAGATTTATTTTTTCTTCAGCCGTGGGGCACGTCTTCCCCATGTCCCACAAGCCCTACACAGTTCCCAAAACACACACAAAGAAAAATCACCCCAAATCACACTCTTTGTCTTCCTCCACTTCTCCCAGGCAGCTTTGCCCTCCTCCTCCAAACTCTGGCGCCCTAAGTAGTGGCTGCAGGCTCCTCTTATTGCCCACCCGGAAGTGCTGCAGGTGCTTGTTGACCTACTTCTGGCCCACCCAGATGGGCTCATTAAGCCATGCAGCTTTATGCAGCTCCCCCTGGCAGAGGCCACGGAACCCAACCAAGATGAACTCCAGTGTTCCACGAAAGGGCCCCCCGACGCAACCCAGGGGGGCTACAAACAAAGGTTCCGAGGGACGTAGTGTGGCTCCCATGGCTGCTCCTCCGGATCTAGTGACAAAGAGGTGTCCCGGCCATCCGCTGCAATATATATAGATATACTGTAGATGGACAGTTGTGTCTTGCTTAACTTGGCATATGATTCCGAACAGAGTGTTGTTAGTCGATTTCTTTTTTAAGCATGATGGCGTATATTAAAGGGGCAGGGGCATGCCTCTATGTCTGATGTCATTTAAGCTGCGCTGACTTTAGACACAACCTTTTTGTCTTTTTCGCTGCAATATCGCATCAAGTAAACACCTGACCTTCCGAAACCTGCTGCAAGCTAACCTAGCCACCAGTAACATAACCTAATATTAGCATAATACATACATCACATAAATTAATAATTATGGAAATACAGTAAAAATAATACATCAGTAGCAACACTAATACGGTTATATGACTACTACAACAGTTTCAACGCTATTCGATTTCATTTATTCTATCTCTATGGAAGCTCCGACAAATTACTTTTGATGTTGTTAACGCAGTCTTGAATGTATATGTAAATATATATTTAGCCTATAAACACTATATACAGTTCCCATAGAGCGTTACACAGGGAATTCTGGGAATGTTAGGAGGAGTTACTGAATGTTAGAGGGCAGTTAAGAAGTAACGCTGGAGCACATAAAATGTGTTATTGATTTTACAGGTTAATAAAGATGTTCCTGATATCCTTGATTGATTCTGACCTTCTAGCAATCAAACACAGTCAAGACTGCATGACAATATGCAAATAAGAATTTCCATTTACTCTCTACATGTGACAAAATTGAACCTATGAACCTATGAAGGGATATAAAGAGAAGGTAAGCATTATGTGTATCTGGGAACTTTATAATTAAATGTATGATAGCCACGTGAATAATTTTACTCCTTGTGATGTACAATCTCTTTATTAAAGAGTTCATAAATAACTACATTAACAGAGGCACAAAAAGTCTTTGATGTTCAATGACATGAAAATACTGCAGGAAAATGTAGCGCCCTTCCCAACATACATTTCAGTTTATTTGTCTCATCTCCTTCAATATTTTGGCGAAAATAGAGAAGACTGTGTACAAGTAAGGTCACTGAATCATTACCTTATTTGTTTGTTAATACCCTGTATAAGTCAATTTATTAGAAAATGTAAATACTTTCTTTATGATCATCACATGTGATTTTTGATAGTATAAACTAAGAGCATCAAGATGGATGAAGCACAGACTCACATTTGTATTGATTGTTTTATACAATAAACGCTGCAGGTAATAACTACAAACTCTTATCAGTAAGCTGCTAAACTGGCAATACTTTTACCATTTACCAACTGTGTGGCTTCAAGTGTTCCAGTAGTTAAGTCAATTTTATTATTAATTATTAAGGTTTATTTTTTTTATTATGAATTCTTTTTGTGAATTAAAAACTTTTGTGTTTGGTGTTACAGGACTTTTGTGTTTGGATCTCTGCCTGACAAGAGACTTTGTTAAAAAAAAAAAAAAAACGGTCAGTACGCTCCTGTCTTTTGATCTCTTAAAAATCAAACCAAAGTCTTTTGAATTTGCTGTTTACAAGTTCAGGCCATAATACACACACAGAACCAGCTGTCCATATTCTGAACAAGAACAAAGTGTTAGCAAACGAAAAACTGCTCTCCCTAACCGAACGGGATACATGAAAACACAACAGGAAATTAAATCTAAATCCATGGAATTGTGGGGCAGCACTGCAAAGCCCCAATGCAACTTTTGTAAGAATTAAATCAAATGTAACTAAAAACAACTAGGAGTGAAACTGTATTCTTCCCCTGCTTCAGTCAACTGGTAACATTATAAGAACAAGCCAATGAGGTACACAATCAAGTGTGATCTCCCACTATTCTGCAAATGGTTTCTCCTACACTTCATTTTGCATCCTGAGCCAGCTGGCTTTGCATGTGGTATTGTTACAACTCTCTACAACTATTTTTATAGTTGAAATTGTCTAAAAAGCTGTTTATTATTTCATTAATTCATTGACTAGCATAAATATACACCACTTCAAAATATTTAGCTAAACAATATGTATATGTATTTTTTCTACATTTAAACATATTGTACACTGTATGAAAGTATAAAGTGCTACAGTGCAACACTTTTATTGGAAAGCAGCAATAAAATATGTTCATGTTCATTGCAACTAATGACTATGTACATAAGATAAGGTTAAAAGATTCAACCGCTTTTTGAGATAAAATGTTGCATTTAGTAAAGGACTAACTTTGTTCGATTTCAAGACTGAGTAAGCACTTTATTTCAGCACTTTGTGTTATTTTAATTAAGTTTTGTGACTGTAATATTCCAAACAAGTAAAAAAAAATGCACCAAAACTCAGTTTTCTGAGAGATAAATGAAAGTGACTTTGAGCCTAATGTTCCTTAAAATGAAGATGCTTTATGCTATCTAAAGACATTATTATGCTTACTGACAGCATATTGGTCATTTAATGAAGCTAGTTTGGTTGCTGTAAGGACATCAATATGCACAAGAAACTTAAAAATTTATTTTTAATAGTGCAAGCAAAGCAGAGCAACTCATTAATTTTAAGGCATTAAATTAATAGCTTACTCAGCAACCAAAGCAAATGAATAACAGAAACTGTAGGATGCACACTCAGTTGTTCTTATGTATGTTTTTTGTGAGATGAAATTATTGTTTGATAATGTACAGTATCATTCCAAGCAGTTATACTGTATCTATACTAATAAAAGGCAAAGCCCTCACTCACTCACTGACTCACTCATCACTAATTCTCCAACTTCCCGTGTAGGTAGAACGCTGAAATTTGGCAGGCTTATTCCTTACAGCTTACTTACAAAAGTTAAGCAGGTTTCATTTCGAAATTCTACACGTAACGGTCATAACGGTCGATAACGGTCGACAACATCCGCCATGTTGAACTTTCTTATTTATGGCCCCATCTTCACGAAATTTGGTAGGCGGCTTCCCTGCGCTAACTGAAACCGATGTACGTACTTATTTCGATGGTATGATGCCACTGTCGGCCGCCATATTGAACTTTCCAATGTCACTAATTCTCCAACTTCCTGTGTAGGTAGAAGGCTGAAATTTGGCAGGCTCATTCCTTACAGCTTACTTACAAAAGTTAAGCAGGTTTCATTTCAAAATTCTACTGAACTTTTCAACAGTCTTTGTTACTTATGGGCCCATCTTCAAGAAATTTGGTACACAGGTTCCCAACGCTAACTGAATCCTACTTACGTACATATATATGTCCATAGCCTGCAGTATCTCTAGTACTTAATGTGCTGTAGAGCTTGTCACACTGTTTGCACAATTCCCCACCATCTAGTTTTTTGAAGTTCATCAGCACTCCAAATCTGACACTCACTTCACTCATTATTTCATACCTATCCTTTAAGGATTCAATGTTTGTGTCAACAATTACATTAAATAATGTAGTTTTCTGGGCATCTTCATGGCATCTTCCACAGGTTTGCCTGGGGCTTCATAGGTAAAATTTTTTTTTTGGTGCTTCTTAGTCTCTTCTTTTTTATCAAACCCTCCACATTCATTTCTTCATACATGTCTTTAGCATACACCTGATCTGCAGGAAAACCAGTGTCTCTGTAACTAGTTTTACTGTAACTAGGTCAACTGCCACATCAAGCTGCATTGTGGGAGACTGCAGGAGCTTGTTTATATGGTTCACATGGGTTAGAATGTCCCAGCCTCTTCTGCCAAGCTTTGTGCTTCAACCTTGGTCAGAGGACCTGTCACTTTGTCCCTGACTTCTAACTATGCCTCCCTTACTAGGTCTGGTGCCACACAGCCTCTATGTTGTTGATGTGCCTCTCCCACCGTGTGTCACTTCAAGACTTCAGTGCAATAGTCACATGTTCCTTTAGAATTGTCCATCTTTGTGGGGCTACGGAGAAAAGAGTGTAGCAAAACAAAAGTAGCTGATATCATCTGTCAATTTTTTGCTACATGAGCCATCACAAAGTTTAATGAATGTGGGGACATAAAGTGCACACGGATTTTTTTCAAGCAGCCCTGCTTGAATCCCTCTGTTCCTCCCCTTCATGTTGGCACGATTATCATACGCCTGTCTCCTGCAGTAATCAAGTGGAATATTCAGTTCCCTAAGTCTGTCCAAAATCAAAGATGACAAACTGAGACCATTTGTTTGGGAAGCCACAAGAAATCTGATCAAGTGTTCCTTGATTTGCAGTGCTTCATCCATTTTGACATTCCTTATAATGACTGACATCTGCTCTTGTTGGCTTACGTTAGGAGTGCAATCCAAAATGATTGAATAATATTTGGACTGTTTAATCCAAGTAACCATTATTTCCAACATTTTCCCACTGACTGAAGAAATCAGTTAATTTTAGATCATTATTCCAAGATAATTGGAATGACTGAACTGGTCACTTTCCACATGCTCGATGTGCTGTTTAATAACAGGATCAAATTTTATGAGAAGCTCCACCTTTTTTAAGAAGTTTCCATTATTTTGCTGATGTAATGTGTTTGTGGAACCTCGCAATGCAAGATTTCTCTCAGCTAAGGATTGCATGATAGACATCGAGCAGGTCAGGACATCACTCCAGTGCCTCGTCCCAGCCTCTAAAAGTGTCCTTTCAACTTGGTCTATGGTCCTTCCTGTTTCTAGATGCAGTTTGAAATCTTTCCAAGTTGCCATGTGGGTTGTGTGCTCTAGACTGCTTTCGTGACTTTTCAGAAGTATACCTATGTTTGTCCAATTTGATGGACCCTCTGACATTAATTTGTACTCCTTCTTTGAGAATACCTTGAAGCAAAAGCAGTACAGGGCATCATATTGTCTTAAGTAGAGGTCTTAAGTTGTCTTAAGCCAGGTCTGCTTTATCTTTTCCCCATTTACTAATGTTCTGTAAAGTAATGATGATGGCAGATTCTACCACCTTCTCTTCTGGGAAATGTGAACTCTGGAATAATCTGAAATGGCTCTTAGCTGCCTAAGTCTGTCCTGAATGAAGTACATAAAACTGATGGCCAGTCAGCTGGATCAATTGGTTGACCAAAAGTTGGCTGTTGTGAAGATGTACCTCCTGCAGGTTGATCAGGAGGAGCAGAAGACTGCTGTGCTTGGACTGGAGCTACAATGTACTTCAGAATTATATCTGGAATTACAAAGCTGCTTAGGTTACCAAGTAAAATTGAATGAAAATTCAGAAATTCATTTTTTTTAAATAAATATAGCTACACATTTTTTAAAGCAAGCACCTAATTTCAAATTTGTCTCTTTCAGACTTCTTCTGCTTTTAACTCTTTAAAGTAATAAAAACAAGAGTAAATTAATGAGATAGAATGATATAGAGAGAGAAAGAGCCAGATAGACAGAGAGGTGAGTATCAAGGCACTGCACAGCTTACAATTAAATGATTTACTCTTTGCAGAGGAGGCAGAAGTACAGGTAAAGGTGCAAGTCCTCATCTATAAAAATGCTCTGATAAAAGTCAACAGTCAAAGTATGAGTTAGTCATATTTACTCACATAAAAGTATAAAAGCACATGTTCTTAAATGTACTTTGGAGTATAAAAGTAAAACTTTCCTTTAGTTGAACATTTCTCTGATTAAGAATCAGGTATAAGAAAGATGTTTAATAAACAACTATTTATTTTAAATGGTAAAAATAAAAAGACATAACGAGAAATACAATGAAAACAAGCATGCATTAAGTGCTTCAGTTACAAAAATCTGTCACGAAGTCTTATAAATTACCCATAAATATGATATCTAATCTTGAATTAATTAATATTAAACTTAATGTTAATAATAAAATTAATTGGGTTTGAATATATATTATTTATTAGGCTTCCATTCCAGGTAATTATCTCCTCACATTTCTGCCATCTGATAACATTATCAACATTAGCCTATACAGTATGTGTGTTGTCAGAAACTCGACACAGAGTCATGGAAAGGTTTGGGGCACCCACCCGTATAATTGATTTCCTGGCTGCAAAGTAGCAAAATTGTATACAGCACTGATATGCACAAAACCGAGTCCAAAACAGAACTGAGGGAATAGGGGAAAGGTGCAGGCTTTTAAAGGGGAAGGTAGGAAGTGAGATCATCGGGTTCGGGCTCATGAAGGTCTTCAGGCATTGGTTCGAGCCCGGACGTGAAATCACAGTGGCCGGAGCTGGCAAGGTTTCCTCCCATAGGCTCGGTCCCGGAAGTGACGTCAAGAGAGCCAGGTGGAATCAAAGGGAGAAAAAGAGTCAGTGCACTCTGCTACATCCCGGTATGCCTCGGAACTGCCCTTACTCAAGCCCTTTAGCTGTCTCCCATGCGCACGTGTGTGACAGTGTGTATGTGTATTTATATATATATGTTTATATCAACATAAATAAAAATCTGTTTGCACGCTCATGTGTTCGTCGTATTAAGATTATTTTAGTAGGCTATCCTAATAATGTAATTGAAAAATCATATTCCTCTAATATTCATATTTTATTTTAATTGATTTTTAGTTATTGTTTTAATAATCAAACAGCAAGTCAAACAAAAGTTCATGTTAGCACGCTTACCTCTATGTGTTCTTTAAGATCAGAGGGTGAATTTTAAATGCTCCCACCTTGTGTTTTTATAGCTGACACAAAAGGTAACTCATTCACCAAGACTCATTATTGTGCCAACCACTTGTATAGGGCATATTTTCTGACCTCCTGCTTGACATTGGTTTGACCATATCTTCAATATTTAAATCACCACAGTTGCTGAATGTGTTGTTCCTTTTGCTTCTCTCCCTCGTGCTTAATGTTTTGTATACAAAGAAATCAAAGACATAAACTGCTCAAATAAACAATAGTCCTTCAATGTTGCATATATATATATATATATTTATATATATATATATATATATACAAATTATTTAATTAAATTATCTGACCTTGTTTCATGTGTTTTTTTAAACATTTTATTAATTTTATTAAAATCAAATAACATTCCATACAAGCAAGTGAAGTTTAACAAAACTAGGTTCGAAAAAAATAAACCCCACCCATGAGAAAGAGAGCTAGGCCAGGAAAGTAAAACTTTAATAATAGTAAAAATATATAAATAAATAAATACATAAATCAAAATAAATAGAATAAAAAAGAAGGGAGAGAATACGCTTTCTCAATTTAAATGCTTTTTCTAAAATGTTATTGATTAGATCCTGCCAAGTTTTGAAAAAGTTTTGTGCAGATCCTCTGAGAATTCGATTTTTTCCAATTTTAGATAATATCAGCTGAAATACCCAGTGTTGCCCGGGAGGAAAATAAAGTGTTTTGTTTTAATTGTTTGAGAAAAATATAATTAAACACAAAACACAACTTTAAAAATAAAAATAAATTAACAAACAATAAAGACTCACTAATGTGCTTGTCTTGTGGTCTTGTGTGTATGTTATCATCCAGTTGACGCTTGGAACCAGCCAACTCCATTTAATTTCAAAAGCAACAGGGGCACGGTGCTGCTCAAACATAAAGAATGCTGGCAGTCACCTCCAGTTCACCCTCTGGTGGTCATTCCGAGTGTCAACTGGATGATAACATGAATACATGACCGCAAGATCACCCCCCACCCTACCCAGAAGGGGGTGGGTGTTTCCTGAAGAGGCATTAGCTCTCTTGGAAATGTGTTCTTTTGAAATTGTGGCATATTAAATAACTAAACAATATCGTAATATACCAGAAAAGGCGATATCCCTCCCATCGTGATTACAGCGGTACAAGAATCACATGAGAAAAAATATCTTTTAGCTTAAATTTACTAACGGTTAACGCAGTTACAGACGGGAGGCAAATTGACAGACTTTATCCAGGTGGGAATCTGGATCAACACAGGCTGCCATTTCTCGTCCCCACGCTGGGAGGTTTTTCGAACTTTGTCGACACAGCCTCCAAGGGTCTGGCTGCTGTCCAAGCCTTTTATACTGTTCTTCTTCAACTTGCTGGTCCTTTCTGTCTCCAAACAAGGGCTGAATTCCTCCTCCACAAAATACAGAAATATCATAGTGCTTACATGCCGGTTCTCATTCTCCCAATAACGAAAGAAGATCTTGTGCTGACAGAGGACAGAAATACACTATCCTGTGTTTAAGCTGACTATACAAGCCCCCAGTTGTCTTTGGCTATCTAATCCAATGCTTGGCTAGCAATTCTAACTGCTGAGCCCCTGTGTGCCAAATTTAACATGCACATGTGAATAAAACTCATAACAGTATTGTCCAGATATAGTGACATAAAGAAAAATGTAGTATAACAGTGGGTTAGGGCTGATTTCACCCCACAGTAATTTTAGTCGACCAATGAGGAACGTGTAATAAGTTTCATGAAAATCGCTCCAGCTGTTCGGAAGTGATGCTGGAACATACATACATACACACATTGACCTTTATACATGTAGATATAACATCAATTGCCCACTGACTTAAAAAAGGTGAGTTAGGATTCTTCCAGTTGAGCAAGATAAGTCTACATGCCAATAGTGAAGTAAAGGTAATTACAGTTTGTTTCTCCTTCTCCACTTTAAGCCCATCTGGGAGCACACCAAACACAGCTGTTAATGAATTAGGAGATATTGTGACATCAAGGCTGTCTGAAAGGCTCTCGGATTGGCTACTTTCACCATCCCAAACCGCATTTCCCTCAGTGGTTGCTTCTTGCTCTCTCTACAGCACAGTATTGCCACGAAAAAAGCCATAAAAAATTGCAGAGGATATTTGTGCTTTCCGCTAACATTTAATAGTTAGGTTCTAAGGAAAAATATGTGAACGACTGAGTCCGTGAACCCTGAACTGCGACTTCGCGGGGGTCTACTGTACATGATAATTCTACTTAAGAATAGTAACAAAGGTGCTTTACTTCGTTACTTCCCACCTCTGATCCATTCCAATATCATTAAGAAATGCTTTCTCTTTATTCTGTGTACATTTTTCTTCTTCAAGGTTTTCTTTTTATGTTTTTCAGCACCAGAGGGATAATCCCTTTATGATGCCATTTTAGGTGTCAATGTGGCTTTGGCTACTGTTATTTTCCTCCTCACATGACGTGCAGCTCTCAGTGAATCATCCCATCATACCTGTCAGTAGAAATCACTCATTGTGTGTCTAGCCTAGCTATAATCATTGATTTTGGATTGATTACCCTCAGACACAAGCCAAAGCTTTATTACCATTGCAACATAGTTTTGTTTATATCCTACATTTAATTTTTAAGCATATAAGTGCTTCAATAAATGACTACAAACAGACAGGTAATTTTAATACTCCCCAAATATATTGAAGCTGAAATTGCAGCTTGGGGAGCCCTAGTGGCTTAAGGGACGATATGCATTTTCGTAGTCTGTATATAGCAAAAAACTTGAGAAAATAAAATGGTGGACCTGATGTTTTCAAATGTTAAGTGTAATCTACTGGCTCCTTTAGGCAAATCTGACCACAACCTGATTTATCTTTTTCCTAACTACAAGCCTGTTATTAGACAATAACCTGTTACCACCAGAATAGTGAGGAAGTGGAGCCTGGAGTTTGAAATGCTCTGAATGAGTACTTCCAAATGACAGACTTCGAAATGATGTGTGAGTCACATGGGGAAAACACTGAGGGACTTAGCTGCTGCATCACAGTCTATATTTTTTGCGATGACACAGAGGTACCCAGAAAGCCAGTGTGTTGTTTTCCAAACATCAAGCTCTGGATTATTAAGAAGCTAAAAAGTCTCCTGAATGAGAAAAAGACAGCACTGAAATCCAGTGAAAAAAGGCTCTGAAGGACGTACAGCATGTGCTAAAGAAAAAGCTTAGTAAAGGAAAGGAATCTTACAAAGCTAAAATAGAAGCAAACTCACTCAGAATAACATGAAGGATGTCTGGAATTGGCTGGTTATAATTCCTGGAATCAAGTAATTCAGGGCTTATGTGCTAGAAAAGGATGTGGACAAAGCTAATGATCTAAACCAATTTTTTAATAGATTTCCTCCTTTCACTATCACCTTCTTCCAATGACAAGTTTCCCCACACCATCCCTACTATATCAATAACTCTTACCAGTTACAAGTCCATCTCTGACCATCAGTGTGTATCAGAACTGAAGGCCAAATAAGGAGACAGCCGAGGAAGCAACTGGGAAAAGCTCTGGGACCAGATGGATTTAGTCCTCGAGTTCTTAAGGCCTGTGCTGACCAACTTTCTGGTGTCCTTTGTCACCTGTTCAGTTAGTTTCTAAGGCTTCAGAAAGTGCCACTGCTGTGGAAAACATCATGCATTGTTCCTGTTCCAAAGAATGCAGTTGCCTCTTCACCTAATGAACTTTGAGAGACTGGTCCTGGACTCTGTGAGTCCTGATATGGTAAACCAACTGGACCCACTGCAGTTTGCCTATCAGAGAAAGACTGAAGTGGAGGATGCAATTAAATGTCTGCTCCACAGGGCTTATTTTCACCTGAACAAAGCTGGCAGCACTGTGTGGATTATATTATACTAGCCATGTGCGCCCAACTACGTGTTAAAGTTGTCTGTGAAGGGCTCCCTGTTTAAACGCGGCTGCCAGTCGTGAACTGGGCCCTTCGTCGCACAGCCTTATGATTATTTATAAGGGAAACAAAATTACAAAAGAAAACCCTTGGACATTGATTCGATAGGAACGGCCTATTCGGAATCACTGTCCAAATAGTAATTATGTGCTGGTGTAGGAGCATTTCTGCTTTTGTCCGTTTACAGTCTCGTTTTCACGACACTGTCGTTTCCTCTCACGATGTCTTCTCAACCTTTCTCCAATCTCGCAGGTTGCTTTGTGGCAATCCAAAGAGTAAGGCAATATACACGGAGCAATGGCTATAAAAGGGGGACACATAGGTATCCAGGCTCTTTAAAGCATAAATAGGGATCACTTTACTGACATGTGAGCAAGGCACGGTACAACTGTGAGACACGCAGCACTCGCCGGCTACAACGTAACAATAATAATTTCCGGAACGTGCTGCTACGTTGTCATTCATTTTACCCACTGTCTTTCTTTCATTCATATGTTACGTAGGCACGTACCTTTTATCTTCGGCGATCTCATTCTTAAACCAGGCCTCAGGAGATAACCAGCGTAACACTGTCCACCACCCCTTTCGTTATTCCGGCACATTGTTGACATCCGTGAGTAACAACAACGTACTAAACTGGAAGGTGGTCTACGCATGCGTGGAATTCGCGGACAAACAAAGATCAAGATCTAAATGAAGATCTCTTTAGTTAATTTAAAGCACAACAATTTGTTTAGTTTGAATGTCTGTGTTTTGAGGTGTGACTGGCGTACTACAGTCTTCAGTAGTATAAGCCTGGAGGAGATTCTTAATGCAATGCCTATGTTTTACCTGTCTCTCTACTGCCATCTAGTGCTTCTTCTAATTCATTCGTGGACAAACAAAGATCAAGATCCAAATGAAGATTATATATAGAGATTATATTATGCATGAAGTATAGATAATGAATGAATTAAACACAAAATGATATAATTTCAGGACGCTTAGCTAAAAACATATAAATGTTTGATCATACAGTACGACACTGAATTGCTTTCAGATTAAAAATTTTTGTTAGGTATTTGTTTCAATGAAATTGAAATAACCACAGTCAGGCAGTTTTGAGTTTTATATCCCACCTTCACCTTTGCTCTTGGCATATATGCTAGTGCATTCTGGTATTTTAATTAAGATGGTTTTGCACTGCTATGTTTGATCACTTGAACTAATATATTATTTGCTTTCTTGCTATATAGTCTGATGCCATCTCTTTCCCAATCCTGCCTTTTGTCGATTTTTGTTTGCTTTTGTCCTTGTCTTTGTACATTTAATTATGTCTATATGTCTTGTTTTCTCATTTAATTTAATTAACAAGGGATTGTGGCACCCCATTCAATATTTAAGTGCAGTCCTTGGCCACAATTCGTTATTGTGACATTTTGCTTGCTGGCCCCCCACCCCCTCCCCCAACCCCCCCCCCCCCCCCCCCCCAGAACCCATAACAGTTAGAAGAAATTTTTATTGTGGCAGGTTTTGGATTTGTCGTTTCGAACTCTTGGTTTGCTCTCTGGCTTAGATTCAGCTTCACCCCTTGGGTTTTTACTTTTCAATTATTCAAAGAGTACTAGTTCAAAGGATTTACTTCTTATACTTGTGACATCAATTGCTGCAAGGTCATAGGCCAAAAGAAAGGAAGTGGATTGAATACACTTTTGTTTTGACAAAATCATGACATGAAAGTCCAGTCTAGTGCACATTTGTAATGGAAGAGATAGTGAGATCAGGCAAAAATAAACCATAATTACTCCCCACTTATGTATTGCACTATTTTATGTTGAATATATAGCAAGTGACCTATCTATTTATCACTATTTATTTATTTATTATTATTTTTGTATTTTTTTGAGGCTGCATTAAAGACACTAAGCAGCTAAATGTACTTAATTTTTTTAAGTATCTTTTTTTCTTTACACTCTATGTTGTTTTATTGGAATTTATGGAGCAGAGAAGAGACATAAAGTGTAATCACTTCACAAAAATAAGATCAGGCAATACACAGAGTTTTATACCATCAGTAAATTAAAGTTTTCCCACATCAAACAACACTAAATAACCTAAAACTGAAAGTGAAATCAAGATTTTAGACATTTTTGCAAATTCATTAAAATTAAAAAGCTGAAATGTCATATTGACACAAGTATTCAGACCTGTTCCTATGACACTTGAAATGTGTCTCATTCTGTTGATTATCACTGAGATGCTTCAACACCTTGTTTGAAGTTCACATGAGGTCAATTCAGTTGATTGGACATGATTAGGAAAGGCACACACGTCTGTATAAGGGGCCACAGTTGCAGTTTTGCAAGAAGAATGAGGAAAGAGTGCAGTGTCCAGATGTGCAAAAATAATAGAGACCTGTCCACACAGACTCAAAGTTATCATGGATGTCAGTGTTGAATAGACTAAGTACTGACTCAAGAGGGTAAAAACTTAGGTGATACATTATTTTGTGTTTTATATTTGTAATAATCTGGACCACTTTGCTATGATCAATTTTCACTTTGACATTAAATAATCTTTCTGTTGATAAGTGTCAAAAATCCTAAATTAAATACACTGTGATTCAAGTTTGTATAAAAATAAAATGTGAAAATGTCCAAGGGGGAGAATGCTCTTTATAGGCAATGTATGTATGCTGTCTATACTGGAGTTTTTCTCAGGGACTTTTCCAAAAGATGTCTGGTAATGGACAATTTAGACTGGAGTGAGGTAAATTAATTTGTGTTTGTATTATTTCATACATTCCTATTCATCTTGGTGCCAGTGAGTGATGACATGTTGCATGATGATCTGACATGCAAATGCAACGTTGACTGTAGTCTGTACATGTGATAATTATATTACTTGTTCTAATACTCTAGTGCACAGGCTTCACAGGCAATTTCTGTTTTATATGTTGCCACACATGCACAATTAGGGGCCTTTTAAAGAGCTCATGTAAGCCAAATCATACAACTGCCAAGCAGGAGGGGGCATTGCTGCTAACTGTATCCCTGGTGTACACCGCACTATTGACCTGTCACTGGGAGATGACACCTAGAACCATCCCCACCAGATGTCACAATCCCTTCTGAGATTAGAAAAATATAAATGGAGCATTGAACTTCGGAGTTTGTCTTTTGACAAAGAGCTCAACATTTGCACATGCGGTGCAAGAAGCATATTATTTTTGTTGCTGGACAATTTGGCATGTCCTGTGGGGCACTGTTTTGTACTTTAATTTTTTTATTATTATTATTATTATTAAACAGGTGTTGCCAGGTTGGCACCTCAAAGATTTCCGAAGTCTTAAGTGTTCTTCACTTTACATTGTGTATAAAGTTAAATATGTGGTCTAATATCCATAAGAGACATTCTAAACAGCTATATTAGTGGCCTTAAACAACACAAGTGGTAGTAGTGAATGAAACAAACACATTGTCTGCACAAGTTAGTGCAGTTAACAGATAAACAAGAAACATTAATAACACCTTCATCTGTGCTTCTTTTCTACTTGTTTCTCAGCTGAGGCAGTTCAAGCCCACTTATGGTGTAGGGCAAAGAGCTTCACAACTGCATGGTCTCCTCTCCTGTAAACTCAAAATGAACTTGGAGGGTAGGGGATGGATTGAGAACAATACATTTTCTCTTTTCAACAACAACAACAACATTTATTTATATAGCACATTTTCATACAAATGATGTAGCTCAAAGTGCTTTACATAATGAAGAGAAATAAAAGACAAAATAACAAAATAGAATTAGGGAACACTGATTAACATAGAATAAAAATTAAGTCCGATGGCCAGGGAGGACGAAAAAAACAAAAAAAACTCCAGACAGCTGGAGAAAAAAATAAAATCTGAAGGGGCTCCTAGGCCACAAGACTGCCCAGCTCCCTCTAGGCTTTCTACCGAACATAAATGATCTCATAATCAGTCCTCATTGCATTCAGGGTTCACATGGAAGAACTTGATGATGACAGTCATGTGGACTTCTGGCCTTTAATCCATCAATGTTGGGACATCATGCCGCAGATTGCCACCACAGAAAACCGGAAAAAGAACAGAAGAGAAAGTAGGGGTTAGCATGGATTATGGAGCCACCAGGAATGATATTGATAATTAAATGCATATGCAGAGGATTAAACTAAAATGAAGCTATGAAAAAGCCAAGTTAAAATAATGAGTTTTTAGCAGTTTTTAAAAGTGCTCCACTGTATTAGCCTGGCAAATTTCTATCTGTAAGCTATTCCAGATTTTAGGTGAATAACAGCAGAAGGCTGCCTCGCCACTTCTTTTTTAAGTTTAGCTTTCGGAATAATAAGCAGACATTCATTTGAAGATCTAAGGTTACGATTTGGAGTGTAAGGAGTAAGACATTCTGAAATATAGAATGGAGCGAGATTATTTAAGGCTTTGTAAACCATAAGCAGTATTTTAAAGTCAATTCTAAATGACACAGGTAACCAGTGTTAGTGACATCAAAACTGGAGAGATGTGCTCGGATTTTCTTTTCCTAGTTAAGATTCTAGCAGCTGCATCCTGCACTAGTTGCTATTGATTGATGTATTTTTGGGTAGTCCTGAGAGAAGTGTGTTACAGTAATCTAGCCAACTGAAAACAAAAGCGTGAACTAATTTCTCAGCATCTTGCAATCTATAAGAGGTCTAACTTTTGCTATATTTCTTAAGTGAAAAAATGCTGTCCTAGCAATCTGATTAATATGTGATTTAAAATTTAGGTCAGAGTCAATAGTTACCCCTAAATTATTTACCTCCGTTTTAACTTTTAATCCTAATGCATCAAGTTTATTTCTAATAACCTCATTAAATGCATTTTTGCCAATCACTAAAATTTCTGTTTTCTCCTTATTTAGTTTGAGAAAATTACTAGTCATCCATTCAGAAACACAAGCAAGACATTGTGTCAGTGAATCAAGAGTGTCGGGGTCGTCAGGCGCTATTGATAAGTACAGTTGTGTGTCATCAGCATAGCTATGGTAGCTCACTTTATGCCTTGAAATAATCTGACCTAACAGAAGCATGTAAATTAAAAATAGAAAATTTTCAAAGGCACTTGTCAAAGTTTACTTTTAGTATAATACACTGAGGTATCTCCACTAATGTTTGGCCTTGTCAACACACACTTATGTACTGCAGTTCTTAATTCAAGACTTATAAGAATATCACACAGTCCATGTACAAACATTACCTAATCTCAGTTTTGCCGTTTAACTGCGTGCATTCACCTCAAAACTGTCAAATATTTTCCTTATTTCTAAAGTTGACTTTTTCTGGCCAATAGTTTGCTTACCAAGGGTATTGTTCATTAATGCTAAATTCCAACAGGGCTGAATAATTCACAAAAATATTATATTTATTTTATTTTTTGCCCATTGGACTACATGTTTGACTTCTCAGGGAATTATAATCAAAAACCTAAGCAAGGGCTGGTACCAATTAATCATACAAAATAATAAAAAGATTCATTATGGGAGTAACCAAAATTCAGGTACCTGCCATCTGCAGGTCAATCATTTGGCAGATAACACGACCAGCAGCCTTTTTTGGCTCGGTGATATACAGATTACATTGCTGCGGCGGCATGGTTGTTGTGGCTGCACGTTTTACTTGTCCGTTGAATAGGTTTGTCTTTTTACTTCAATTTTCTTGATTTTTGTTGCATGATAGGCTGATTCTGCTGATTTACCTTATTCACAATATCTAAATGTAGAAAATTATGTGCCGCACTATAGTTGCTATTCGGGTCATTTCCTGTGTTTAACCTCTTTTTTCAGTCTGTCTGATGAAAACTCCACATCTGGGAAATCTATTAAGAGTCCAAGGTTTCTTACACCTTATATCAGTTGGATCATCCCAAACCTATGCATTTTAACAAACATTTCAATTTAGAATGCTAAAAAGAGCTTACAGTTTCTCATATTTGCTTTTCTGTTTTTTTTTGCCTGGTAGAAAAATTAAAGAATTTTGTCACTTTTGGCATTTACCATAATCCCTTGCTCTCAGGAAACGTCTGATGCCTGAGAATCCTGGAGTTTTTAATTATAATGATAATAATAATGCATTACAGATAAATATACACACGTAAATGTATTTTTACTGCCTATATTATTAAATTTGCACAAAACTGGAAGACACATAACCTAGAATATTAAAATCCCTTCTTGTCCTTAAGATAATAAACATTGTATCGGGTCTGGGAAATAAAGAGATAGAAATTATTCAAAACAAAAGCATTCTGGATAATCAAGTAATAATCAACTTTTAACAAGAAATGAAACAGGAGAATACTTTTGAATGAAAGAAATACAAAAACAAGTCTTGTCATTATTTCAGTGATTTGATTAGGTGACCCAGTTCTTCACAGTCTACCCTTCCATTCAAAACCTTATTATTTCTGTCTCATGTTTTTGGTCAGCAGTTTCAAAAAAGTATAAATTATAGTTTTGTACATTAGAAACTGAGGTAAAATGGTATTTTAATCAGCAGCATAAGTAAGTCACTGAAAATAAACAAAAAAGCATAGGCTATTGTCTCATTTTAGGCTCATAAAAGGACAATTTATTCCTTTGTCTATTGTTTTGATCACATAAAAAATAATGACTTGTTAAAAGTTTGCTAACAAATAAAGTACAACTTTAGAGATTGTTTTAAATGAGGTAATGTCTATTTTTAGCATTGAACATTCTAACTGACAGAAGTGCGCTCACTTTGTCATGTTTATGTTTAGTAAATCTTTACCCGAGGGCAGCTTAGTATAAGAAATCTTTACATATACAATCTACTGTAAGACATAGAAGTTCACTGTATACCCCTTAATGTAATGTAATTTTTAATATTATTATTGTTATTTATTGCATGTTTATTGTAGCTAATGCCATTAAGCAATGTGACTTGCAATTGTTCACATAAATATTTTTTCACAAACGGAGGGCAGGAAAATTAAAATACTTATGCAGGGTCACAAGAGGGATCAGTGGCAGAAACTCACATTTCACCTATATGATGTAAAATGACATACAGCATCTTCATCACCACACTATACAGTCTGACATTGTTTCCACTATATTTGTATTTCTTCCAGAAACTGTTTCTTCATAAAACAGTTCTAAAATTTTATTTACATTTAATGGCATGTTTAACTCAATAATATATATCGATATGTGGCATGTATTGTTCAACATCTGTAAAAATAAACTTCTCCTAGAAATGCAATCTAATATTTCCTAGTATGTAATAATGTAACATTAAAAAAACAACTTTAAGTTTCCTTATGTTTTATTATACACAAGAAGACAGGGAAAAGTTTTTGTAAGAAAAACCTCTCTGCTAAAACATGGCTTGTCCATTCCTGTCCACCTACTATTTGTGAAATAATTTTGGTATTGGAAAGTCTTCAGGTTTGATAATTCAAAAATGACAATGAAGATTGGGTTAAACAAGAAAGCTGAACTGAATACACTCTCATCACCTTACACTGAGCCATTCATGTATCCTCCCCACACCAAGTGAATAGACAGCAGAGAAGAAATAGCTTAACAACCTACCTTTTTCTTTAAGCAAACCAATTTATTTCAGTTTACAAGGAAATCAAAAGACAAATATGGGTTCATAGTTTTAGGAGTTTTCCTTCTAAAATCTGTTTGGTAGCAATCTTCAGTTCTCATACACCCTCGTGAAGTATCTGTAGGAGGACTAGGACAGGTGCCTTTTTCATGAGTCTGTCAGGAATATGCTCTTCACAAGCTAACCTAAGAAATCAGTGAATAACTCCAGAGTGAACAAGTTCCTTAATCATGCTGACTTCCAGGTGGAGTCTTCTTTATGTGGTAATACTACAGTAGTGGAGTTGACAGCATTAAGAAGAGAGTCATTGTCTATTACACGAACAATAGGTGAGTCATGTGATGTAGAGTGTTGGCAAAAAGATTACATTATCAATACCATCAGCAAGTGCCAAAGTTTCTCCAGGTGGAATGCTACATACAACCCGTCCAGTTCTCTTTGGTTGCCAGCAGATAGATTAAATGTCCACTTTCAGATCCTCCATCTGAAAAATTACCCATACATGCATCACTCAGTGACACCAGTGTCAATGATCTGTATTTTCCCAGCCTCTTTTTAAGTTGCTTCTTCTGATTTCAGTTTTCTGTCTCATTTATTTGTACAGTGCAGGGTTTGTATAGTAGTATGCTTTGTGTTAGATGCAATAATGGAAGGTGCACACTTTATATTGGGTCTGCCCTACCTACCATATCAGTTTCTGTTTCTGATACAGTAGGTTGTGGGAGATGGCCGGCTGTTTATCCGGCCAATACCCCCAGGCCGCCAGATGGAGCCCTACCTGTAGCATGGAAGTGCCCCAAAGACCAGCAGGGAATCCTGGACAATGGAGTTTCTTTACCCAACCCTGCTGGATACCGTGGGGCGACGCTGCAGGGAGGCTCAAGGACTTGCATGTGCACTATAACCTGGAAGTACATCTTAGTCACAGCGACAGAGGAAATGATGTCCTTCCAGGATGAAGAAGGAGAGTTTTATCTGACCCGAAAGTGCTAAGAAGTCATGTGGACAGGGGTTCTGGAGTACTTCCGGGTCATGGACTATAAAAGACTATAAGAAACCCCAGACGAGTGAGCTGAGCTGGGTGGAAGGGTGGCAATGCGTCTGGGAGAGGAGGATTGTGTATTGATTATTGATTTGATTGTGTTTATGAATATAGTGGAGTGGAGAGTGCTTGGTGCACGTTATTATAATAAAAACAGTAATAATTGGACTTTTACCTGGTGTTTGGCGTGGTACCTGAGGGTTCAAGGGAGCGATAGCGCCTCTGTCTGTTACAAGGCACAATGTTGCACTAGCATCTCAACATCCACAGAGTGAAATCCATCCCAGCATGCCTGAAATTGATGTGTTCTTCTCAGCTAACCTGAATAATCAGCTTACAGTCGAGGAAAAATGCCTTGAAAAATGTTTGTGAACCATTCCAAAGATATCATACACATGAGAAGTAATGATTCCTGACACTTACAGTAGCTCCAGGGATACCCAGGGTCATCCTGTCACACATAACTGCCTAACTGCAGTGTCTTTAACCCTATTGTACTAATAGAAAGAGACATCTACTATGCCATATAAAACATTTAAATTTCCACAGAGTTTCTTTACACTAAACCTCAAGAGTAGGATGATGAGTATAGACTATTCAAGTTAACTCTTTCCCTTGTGTAAAGGATGCTTTGATATCCATGGAATTGAGTCACCTCTTTTACTGCCATGACCATTCCTAGTGATTCTAAGGTGTATGAAGGTGAATTTTTTCAAAGATCCTGAATGTCTGTCTCTTCAAATTGTCTTACAATACATCTAGAATTGTGTGCTACACCTTTAGATGTGCCTTTAAGTGTACTCACCCATCTTGTAATAGAGTACTTTAGGTCTTCATTTCTCACTTTCTCAAAAACACCTTTTTTCCAAACGTTGAGTCTAACTTTTTTTAGCAAATTCAAATAACTCAACTTAGATAATAAATAAATCATTTTTATGACAATCTGTGCTTTGGTCTTCAGTGTCATTGAGAACAAGTTGAAGACTGCTTGATTGCTCTAGAATATCTGATCCTGTTATGATAAGCACATTTTCCTGTTAGCTTTCCTGCCAGAGCGTGACCTACTGATTTTCCTATTTAAGTAATTATTTGTTATGCACTCTTACTAAAGTCTGTGTGAGTTTAAATTAAATTTAGTTGAGCAGATATGCGAGAACATTCATAGTTACCCGCTTCATAACTGGCTTCTTCATTTGTGTTGTTGCTTCTTACTCAGCGTTGTGGTCCTTTAATTGGTTACAGCATTAGGAAACCTGTGATCCACAGTGATTTGTTTCTGAGCTTCTGGGCATTTCTGCCCGTACCACCTGAAAGTATCTACCTTTGTAAGCCTGGAATAATATTCATTAATATATAATAGATTCCCCCATGCTATACAAATATCACCACTGAATTCTGGTCAATGACCCCTTCAGAAATTTTCCATTCATTAAAATCAAATAATCTCGTAAGGTACTTTGTTCCAGCTCTTACATTGTTCATGAATCAGCATTCTGCAAAGGATATTCTTGCATGATGCAGTGCTGAAAAATGCTGTGGTACCCTTCTGAGTGATTGGCATATTAGTGAGAATTGAAGGCAGGTTTGGGTTCTGCCCAAACATAAGATGATAGGGACTGTCGACATGTTCATTTTGCAAAGTGTTTTTCGACATCATGCCCCATTCTAAAGCTGTTTTCCAGTGACATTTGTCATATTTCTTTGCATTCATCATTATTTCTGTGAGGATGAGATTATGCCTTTCGAAAAAGGCTATTGCTCTGTGAGCTAACAGCTGCCATAGTCTTTAGTGTAATATTGAAGTTCTCTGCCATGTCACTTATTTCTACAGTGTTAAACCCAATCCCATTGTCAGTTAACAGTTGTCACGCATGCGCGAGTAGGAAGCCGCGGACGGACCTGAAACCGCTTCGAAGGACGTTCGCCGGTAGGGAATGGCGGGGTACTAACCTTTCTGCTCTCTCTTTTAGGAAAAAAGACGCTCCGCCATCATAACCTGACCGCACTACGTCCACTTCCGCCCTTCCTCCGCCATCTTCTCTGACGTCAGCAATCCCGTCATCCCTCACGCCTCCTTCCCAGCATTCCTCCACTTCTGGCTCCTCCTATATAAAATGGCCGCAGACGCCTGTGAAGGCGTCGCGCATATGAACAATTTTGTTTGTATATTTTGACCTGTTGAAAATTAATTTTTTGTTTACAGTATACGGGGCCGGAAACCCCAACCCTTTATGCTGTGTCTTTTCATTCTTTTTACACAGTCTTAACATGAACACTTACCGAGGAGTGAATGAAGCGCTTTATTGCTTTCTTTCTGGTCAAAATACTGAAGTTGTCAATAACATAAGAATGCCTTAATGCTGATTCGAATTCATGCAAGTCGATTGCCACTGAAGTATCCCACAGCAGGTTGTGATTGGATTTGCTGTATGCAATATACGAATAACAATTATTTATTATTTCCTTAAGAATTGCAGTGTACTCATTATGGTTATTCTTATCAGGCAAGCAGTTGTTTCACTCTGTCTATGGAGGGATGACTGAACTGTTCATTTACTTCAGTAAGACTTTCTGCTTTTTCTTTATCATTATGTTTTCTGTTACAGAAGGAAACTAATCCTCCATATGAGCCTTGCATTAAGAAAAAATCTTATCTGTTACATTGTCAAAATAATGTCCTGAAGAGGTAAGTTTGAGTTTAATTGGCTGCATTAAAATAACGGCTTTATCATTCTCAACACCCAAAGCTCCACCTACTCTTGTTAGTAATGTCTTGCTTAAAAGCAATTGAGTGCCTGCAGGAAGTACCTCAGTTTCTATATGATATTTTGTCTGGTGTATAATGACTTTGACTACCTTTGTTCAGTACACAACTTTTCCATCAGCAATTCAGAATATTTTCCACTCTCGGTGTTCACCATTTTCTGTAATTCTGCCTTTTCTACATAATGATGAAGCCATTCCATTCCACATACTCTCGATGATGATTTTCAATTCCAGTGAACTCACAACAAACACATTACTGTCAATCATTGGAAAACAGTGCATGTTCATTTTTATTATGACAGATTGCACATTTTGATTTTCTAGTATAGAGGATTTGTGCTTAGTAAGGACATTTTTGATTGATTTTCATAATATGAGTTGCTTTCTCTCTGTTGGAACACCAGAGACATGGCAAGAGGGGGTGAGTTAGGCCTTCAAAATGCCATTAAGCAAACCAGGGCCTCCCAAGAACAGGCTCACGCTAACTTAGCCCGTCCCCAACTGTAACTAGCAGGCTACAACCTACACAAGCCCCAAAATGGGAAAATTCAAAAATGCGCTAAAAAATAGAATTTATAACAGGAAGATGTATTAATAAAATCTGAAGACAAACTAATCCCAGTACACACATCCAATGGCAAATCCAAGAGGCAAGCAAGAAAATCCAGTAACTAGTAAAAACAAAAGAAAAATTATTACTTTAAAGAAAACACCAACACAACTCAATGATTCATTGCCAGGTCTCACTTTCTGACTGAAATATATAGCTAGAAGCAGGACCCAGCACCGTGATATTTTGGAGGTCCCGCATGTTGGGATCTCACCCACAAAGTACATGGAATGGGCACCACTTTACAGAGTCAATACATGATTAACAAATAATAAACAAACATAAGAGGAACAACATAAAAACATGAAAAATAATAATTCAAAATTAACAAAAATTAATAAAACAGAAAATAAATACAATTTAGGGGAATAAAGCTCCTTCTCATTGGAATTTTGTCATACAGTAGCATGCAGCATTATCACTTCTTGTGGCACTCTTTTGCAAAAAATCAATTTTAGCTCAAACTTCTTATTCAAAAAGAATAAATTGAATAAGCAGTTAGTGCCAGTCTCTAACATTTACACCGACTGCATCTAGCAATTTGAAGGCCAGTATGGCATCTGGAATCATTATATTGATTTTATGCAAAGCTATGTGTACCAGTGGTCCAATTTCAAAAATGCATAGCCTAAATGCTTAGTAATCTCCAGCTTAGCTAAAACTGTGTTTATTATATCATGTTGGTTTAAATCCCCGTGGTTATTTCTAGTTCAGTGTCCATCACTCTCCTGTCAAGTTCATTTACAGATTTCCATATTTCTCCTTTAATAGTTTTTATTATTATTTTTTACTGAGATCCTCTATTACCAATGCTTACCAAAGGATGACTAAAGGGAATTTGAATTAGGCTGATGGATACTGCAAAAGACTTTATTTATCACTTATTCCAGAAAATTGCATGAAAATGTTATTCTAAAAATTAAATTTTATGAATAAAACAGTGATTTGCTGTAATTTCCTTTTAAACTTCATTAAGTTTCAAAGTATAATTTGTATTAAACAAATTTTTGTTTGTTTGTATTGAGTTTCTTTTCTCACAATGTCTCATTTATTTCAAGAAATATTTCCAATCTAAACTAACAGGAATTATATTCTCTTCTGATGAACTCTTTTTGAGAAACAACTATTTTATTTGTGAAAATTTCATGTGCAATGATAAAAATGCACCCATCATTTGATAATTATATCCTAAAAAATTAAGAAATGTCAGCCCATCTTCTGACATTCTAGCAAAGGACAAATCTTCAGTTTTTTACCATGAAACAGATGTTGTCCCATCAGTGCCAAGTTCATTCCAGAAGGAAATCTGATGCTGAGCATTAACTGTGAATGTAATTGTGGTACCTGTCTGCTATTATGTAGCTGAGATTAAGGAAGGAAGGCTATTTTGTTTTTATGATGAGCACCTCGGTGTGTTTGGTGTAAGTTTTCTTCAATTGCTAACCTTAAAAAACCTTGAAAACCTTATTAAAAAAAACAAAAAAAAAACATAGTTAACATGTTTAAAATCATCAGCTATAGTATTCATGAACACTGGGTGTTTAAGTTTTGAACTCCAGGTGTATAGATGGCAGGTGTATAGGGTGATAAAATATTTAAGTACAGCTCTTAAATAATATTTAATACCCAGATATCATCTATCGTGCTAAATAAAATAAGACAAAACCAATTCCTATAGAGAAACTAAGTACTTTTTCTATAAATGTTCATAACACTGAGCTCTTCATTTTGCAATGTAATTTTAGCACACTTTATCCATCCATCCATCACCCAACCAACTGTATCCTAACACAGGGTCATGGGGGTCTGCTTGAGCCAATCCCAGCCAACACAGGGTGCAAGGCAGGAAAAAATCCTTGGGCAGGGCACTAGCCCACCACAGAGCACACTTTATTTGAGAAAAATTGTTTTGACTTTTATTTTAGCATCTAGTGAAGAATGAGTCCTTTAATAGAATGAAGGCTCTTGTAAGAAAACAAAGGGAACAAGATAAAGGGTTTGGGGGATCCACCCCGTATATTGTCAGTTTAGCTGCAAGGCAAAAATACATTGAGTTAGGAACGAGAATAACCTCTTTGAACTGAGTCATATATCAGACTGCAGACCAGGGGGATCATCAGGATTATATAGTGAAGAGGGAGGAAGAGGTGAGTCATCAAGTGGAAGTGACATCATCTTAGGGCGGTCTTTATGCTGAAAACAGGAAGTGAAACTCTTAAGAGTCCCTGCAAGGAATGAGAGAGGGCATTAGTGCACATAATCAGTCCCATGCTGCGCTTCAACAAAAACTAGACCCTGCTGCTGACTCCCATGTGAGTAGTTGGGCGTTCCAGGCGGCGAGGTCGTGTACCCAAGAGAGAGCATTGGCATTCACCTGGAGGGAATGTCTCCAATAAGTGATGGAAAACTAGCATGGTTGAAGGTCCAAAAACCACCTTGTGAGACGGGAGTTCGACTCCTTATGTAACGCTATCCATTGGCCGGCTGCGTGGTCAGTGACCAGAGTAAACTCACGTCCCAGGAAGTAGTACTTCAATTGGGTTACTGCCCACTTAATTGCAAGACCCTCCCTCTCGACAGCCGCATACCTGGTCTCTCGATCCAGCAGCTTCCGGCTCAGGAACATTCAGTGCCATTGGTGCTTTGGCTCCCAGTACAGTGTCCGAAGCATCCATCTGGAGAATGAATGGTAAACAGAAATCAGGTGTTCTCAGAACCAGTGCTGATGTTAGGTCCTGCTTTAGGTAACTGAATGCAGCCTCTGTTTTTTCAGACCATACCACAGTGTTAGGTGCCCGCTTCTTTGTTAAGTCAGTCAAAGGTGCTGCCTTCTCAGAGAAACAAGGAACAAACAGGCAGTAGTAACCCATTATCCCTAGGGAGGCTTGCACTTGTTTCTTGACTTTCGGACGGGGCCAGTTTAGGATTGAACTGACTTCAGGGCGCTGTGGCCGGACGGTACCCTGAACTACTAGGTAGCCCAAATATTTGGCCTCCGTTAGACCAAAAAAACATTTCTTTGGATTAATGCGGAGACCGACTTTGCCTAGTGTCTGAAGTACCGTCCGGACATACAGCACATACAGCAGGTGTTCCTCCCATGTGCTGCAAAAGATGATGACATCATCTAAATAGGCAGCACTATAGCAGTTATGGGACTGGAGCACTCTGTTAAAGGAATTTGACAATACCCCTTGATGATGTCAAGTGTCGTCAGAAATAGTGCTGTACTAAGCCGCTTGAGTAAATCATCTACGTGTGGCATTGGATAGGCGTCAAACTGAGACACCTGGTTAAGCCGACGGAAGTCATTACAAAAGTGCCAACTACCGTCAGGCTTAGGGACCAGGACAATAGGGCTGGACCAGGGACTATGACTCTCCTCAATAATACTGAAGTCCAGCATGTGCCTGATTTCCAGCTCTACCTCAGCTCGTTTTGCCTCGGGAAGCCAATAAGGTCTCTCCCTGACGACAACCCCAGACTAGGTGACAATGTTGTGCTCAATCAGTGAGGTCAGCCCTGGGTTCTCGTTCACCACCTCCAGGATCAAATGGATCACCTTTTCCAACTCCCATCTTGGCTGGCGGAAAGGGTTGGTCCAAATTTAAGGGGGGATGAACGAGCAAAGAGTGCTTGCGAGTGGGCAGAGGTGGGGTGGTGTTCCCTATCTCTCCATGGTTTCAGCAAGTTAATGTGGTATACCCGCTTGTTTGGGCAGCGGTTAGGCTGGCTGACCAAATAGTCAACAAGTCCTTTCTGCTCTTTAATCTCAAAAGGGCCTTGCCAATGCGCAAGGAGTTTGGAATGAGAGGTGGGGACGAGGAACCAAGACACGGTCTCCCGGTTGGAATTCCCGTAGAGTCATTCCTTGGTTATAAGAATGGGCCGGTGCTCCTTGAGCCTTACACATGTGTTCTTGTAATATCGGTGTGATCTTGTCCAATCTATCGCGTAATTGAGCGATGTATTCAAGAATGTTGACGGATGGGAGGGCCTCCTCTTCCCAACCTTCCTTTAGGATATCCAATATGCCTGGGGTTGTCACCCATATAATAAATCAAAAGCGGAAAACCCAGTGGAGGCCTGGGGGACTTCCTGGTAGGTAAATAAAACGAGGGGAAACAACTGATCCCAGTGTCTCCCATCCTCATTGACCACCTTACGAAGCATTTGTTTGAGAGTTTGGTTAAATCTCTCAACCAGTCCGTCGGTCTCTGGGTGGTATACTGAGGTCTTCAAACAGTTTATTCAGAGTAAATTGGCCACCTCCTTGAACGTCTCTGAAGTGAATGGCACCCCCTGATCTGTAAGGATCTCCTTGAGGATGCCGATCACGAAAATACCCCTACTAATTCCTGTGCAATGGTTTTTGAATTAGCTGAGTGCAGGGGAACAGCTTCTGTGAATCTCCGGCAGGAGATACAAAAGTGTCGGACCTCCTCATTTATTCCAGGCCAAAAGAAACGGTGCTTGATGCGCTCCAGTGTCTTCTTGGCTCCCAGGTGGGCACCTAAGAGGTGGGTGTGTGCTAGATCATAAACCTGCCACCGGAAGGTGAATTAAAAGATCGCCTCAGCGAATGGAATTGTGTTACTATATTAACTGATGCTTCAAACCACGGGTCCAAGAAAATATTCCCTGTTTTAGTTTGCTTCTTTTTACCATACGAAGGCACACAAGTCAAACTTTTAGAATTTCAAGACCGACCGGGCGAAATTTCAGACGTTATTGTCAATTTGACTTCAAAAATCGTGGCATTTTGTGGAGATAATACTAACTGCAATTTTGGCGGATTGAAAAGACGAGGCATCAACAGTGTTTATGCAAAACTAAATTTATCTCTCCGAAGAAAATTGATAGGAATCGGATGTGGAGCTCACATAATTCACAACGTGATTAAAACTGACACAGACTGTCTACCTGTAGACTTTGAATGCGTTATTGTGAAAATATATTCACGTTTTTTATATCTATAGTGTTTGCGTGGAAGCTTTGAAAGAATTTTGTAAGGAAGTTGACACAGAGTATCAGAAATTGCTAGGCTATAGTAAAACTAGGTGGCTTGCTCTTATGCCATCTATTGAAAGAGTTTTGAAACTGTACAAGCCATTAAAAAAATACTTTTTGAGTATCGATAAATGTCCAAACATATTGAGAACCTTTTTTGAAAAACCTAACTCTGAATTTTGGCTTTTTTTATGCATTCACAGTCAGCAACGTTCCATGAAGTCGTGTTAAAGATCGAGGATCAGAGTATTTCTGCCAATTGAAGCCATGAAGAAAATAAATTAACTTAAAGACAATTTGGCCTTGAAACAAAGTACTCTGTTTCTTCCACACTCCATTCGTAATTTAATGGCAAAATTGCAAGAAAATGGCTGCAGTGGTGTTGACGAAGAATACAGTATATGAAAGCTACAGCTGCTGAGTTTTATAAAATAAACAAAGAATATTTGGAGCAGTGGACTTTGTTCTGTGAAGAATTAGAAATATTTGAATGGGTGAATTTAACCAAAATACCCAGGTGGGACAATATTCAAAGTGTAATGGATGTATTGATTGAAAAGGGATTTATTAATTGTAACCAAGATACAGAAGTATTTGATGAGTATTCACTTTCTAACTACGTTACACCGCAAAAAGTGACACAATGGAACACTGGGAATGTTTCAACCGAAAGTCGTTGGGTGGAATTGTTCAAACACTTTTACACCAATAATTTCAATTATACGAACTTTCGTATAATTATTGAATATATTTTATGTCTGCCCAGCACTAATGCACTCGTAGAAAGGGTCTTTTCTCTTATGAATAAGTTGTGGACGAACGAAAAAACCATAGTTGCAAGTCCTAGTTCTTAAAGCAATGTTAATTACCAAAGTACATTTTAAGAAATCCTGCCAAGAATTTCATTCTTATTTGAAATCAACACCAAATCTACTTAAGCAAATTTGTTCTTCAGAAAAATATAAGACCACATGAATTATTTATTTTCACTTGTTCGTTCCTTTTCTTTTCATTAATAAATAAAAACTATGAAGAAATATGTGTTTTCTTGAATATACATATTATTATCTAAAAATTAGTAGATGTCCCGTTTTGAGGAAAAAATAAATGGTCACATTAAGACTAGCCCATTTCAGGATCAGCTTCAAAACATTTTGATTATTCCTCCACAAGAGCAAAATTTAATTTGAATGATCCTGTAATTATCTTTGGATAAAGTGTAATATAAACAGTAAACAGTTGTAAAGTGAATTATACAAATTCTTCTTCTTCCTTTAGCTGCTCCTGTTCGGGGTCTTCACAGTGAATCATCTGTTTCCATATTTTCCTGTCCTCTGCATCTTGCTCTGTGACACCCATCACCTGTATGTCTTCTCTCACCACATTCATAAACCTTCTCTTAGGCCTTCCTTCTTTCCTCTTGCCTGGCAGTTCCATTTCTAGCATTGTTGTCCAAATATACTCAGCATCTCTCCTCTGCACATGTCCAAACCAATGCAATCTCGCTTTGTCTCAAAGCTGACCTGAGCTGACCCTCTATACTACCCATTTCTTATCCTACCCATCCTCGTCATACCCAATGCACATCTTAACATCTTTAACTCTGGTACAGGCAGCTTTGTCTCCTGTCTCTTTGTCAGTGCCACTGTTTCCAACCCTTACAACATAGTTGGTCTCACTTCAATCTTGCTGGCACCCGGTCTGTCACAAGTCACTCCTGACACTCTTCTCAGCCCACTTTACCCTGCATGCACTCTCTTCTTCACCTCTCTTCCACACTTACCATTATTCTATATTGTTGAACCCAAGTATTTAAACTCATCCACCTTCACCAGCTCTACTCCCTACATCCACACCATTCCTCTGACCTGCCTCTCATTAACGCATAAGAATTCTGTTTTGGTCATATTGACTTTCATTCATCTCTACTCCAGAGCATATCTCCACCTTTCTAGGGTCTCCTTAACCTGTTCCCTACTCTCGATCACAGTGTCATCCACAGACATCATAGTCCACACAGACTCCTTCCTAATCTCCTCTGTCAATCTGTCCATCACCATTGCAAATTAGAAAGGGCTCAGAGGCAATCCCTGATGTAATCCCTCCTCAACCTTAAAACACTTCTGTCACTCCTACTGCAAACCTCACCACTGTCACACTTCCCTTGTACATATTCTGTACCACTCTTATATACTTATCTGCCACTCCCACATACAATACCACAGCTCATCTCTAGGCACCTTGTTATATGCTTTCTCTAGGTCAGAAAAAAATCAACTATAAATAATGTGATTATTTACAGTAAATGAATACATTGTATGTCTATATTTTTATGCAATGACTAACAGAAGAGTTCAGTTTTGTGCAAGATGAGAGTTAACTCTACCCAGCAGAGAAGCACAAGCCCATTCTTTTCTAACTCTTTTGACACAAATTTGAAACCACAATTAAAATTAATGGCTGCCTGGGCAAAGCACATTGTTTAAATCTGTTAGTACTTTATCGTAATAGCATTACCTTTGACAGTTATATTGTATGCATTATTACACTTTATAAAAAGACATTTTCCATTTTCCTGAACAGATTACTAGTTTAAATGTACTGCAGGAAACAGTGTAACAGTGTGTCCTCTGATTTTAACACACCTTAAATAAAATGCTTTTAATGCAGACATGTGTCACCACAAGCAGCAGTCGAGCTCTTGTGATGGCACAAGTGACAAGATACTAGACGCTTCCAGTAAAATTCTGATAGAGAAACATTCACTTCTATTTTATTTGCTTACACTTTACTATTGTATAGATTAGAAGGGAGTGGGAAAAAATTTTTTGACACAAAAAACTGGAAAATCACCAGCACACCATTTCCTCTGTAAAAACTCCCTACAATTAGCAGAGTGTTTATTACGCCTATGCATTAACAAACCATATGTAAATTTATGCTTTTGGAGCATTTTTCACAAGTTTGTCTTTTATTTTGTGAAACCAAACTGAATTGTAAAAAAGAGAATATGACAGAAATTTGCTTTGGGTCTAATGTAAGTTTTTAAGTTCACAGTAATGTACATACATGTACTGTATATATATATCTACTAAATATTGACTCAGAGTAAAATGTCTACACCACAAAAATACTTTTTCTTCCCCAGTACACAAATATCCCTTAATAATAATGGCTGAATCAGTGGTTGGCACTGTGTTCTAATGCCTTCTTTCTTCCTTCCACTCCAGAATGGAAAACTGATGGCTGTTCCACTATTGATGTCACTTCCATTGTCCACCCTCCAGGACCCACCTCTTCTTGCCAGAAACCAAAATGACCAGAAGTTCGTCCATTTTGAAATATGTTTTGTTTTCAGCTGTCTTCTGAAAAGATACTTTTGTAACTTGTTGTGTGTATTTTGTGCTTTCAACTGTTTCAATTTTATGGGGCCTCCAGGGTGGTCCCCTAACTTTTTGATGTTGTCTTGTCTCCTCTTTACAGTATATACTGACAAAGATAAATAGTGGGGGTACCACCTTGATGACCCCATACAAAAGGATGAATGGAAATAACAAAAGACATGCAACAAATGTGAAGACATCTTCTCAGATGTGAGTTCATTACGGAACTGGAAACAAAACAGCAGGTTCCCAGGTTAAGTTGTCATATGGCAGGAAGGGGCAGGTCCAGGTGGACACACAGCGGAAGTGAAGTCAGTGATGGAGTGGCTGTCAGTCTTCCATTCTGCAGAGGGAGGAGAAGAGAAGGCATTAGAACAGAATTACCGGTGGGTAATTACCATCACCAAAGCTATTTCCCATCGGCACACATATGACACTCTCTCTCTCTGTATACTGTATATATTATACTAGCTGTCCCCCATGACTCCATCCACATAGTAGTGAATCAGGACAAACTTTAAAAATCAATAAACAAACAGGTATTACTAGCTAAACAGAGGCAAGGTACGCTCCAAAACAGAGGCTGGTGCATGAGGGAGGAGGCCCCGCCCAGCTCCCTACTCCTGACATCACGCTTCCCCCTCCCCTCGGCCTGCAGCCTCTGTCTGGGATTAGCGCAAATAAATCGCTGCCGCAAGCTAACTATGATACTTAGCGCAATGAGAGGAGTCACAAAATCAACCTGAATGTTCAAGCAAATTAAAGAAAAAAACCCAATCTAAATCTCTTGTGAAAAGCGGACAGACATACAGACAGACAGATGTTGGATTTTATATATATACAAATTAATATATATATATATATATTTTTGCAAATATGCAAGGTTAAAAATTTAGTTTAGACTTCACAAAAAAAACATCAATAGTTTGACACAAAACACAATTCATATATACCAAACAAACAATTATAACCTCCCAGTCCTTTGCTAACTATGGCATTTTTTGTTGTGGATTATGAATTCAAGGCTATGTTATAAGAAAAGACAATTATCTTTAAAAAAAATATGTGTCTTTTTTCACCATCTGGTTTGGTAACAGCATGCAGTAGGTCCCTAAGGCTCTGCAGAGAGTGATGTGGACACCTGATTGCATCACTGGGTGGGTGTGCACTCACTAACCTTCAGGAGATTTACAATAAGTGATGTAAAACCAGGGTAAGTAAAATTATCTATGACACCAGTCATTCTAACAATGGCCTGTTTTCTGTGCTGCAGTCAGTTAAACGGTACCGCTGCCTAAAGTCCAATCTAGAGTGCATGGGAAGGAGGTTTTTCCCACAGTCCATCTACATACATACTAAATAAGGAAAAATTCTAGAATTACATGATGCCTATTGTTACCTCTCTCACATTGAGTAGACTGACCTGTTTAGTTATCATTATTACTTATCAATTATCTTCTTATATAATATGCTACAGTGACTGTTTGTTTGTCTGTACAGGATTTTAAATCACCTGTAGCTCACAAACCGTTTCACCTATTGACTTGAAATTTGGTACACATATACTACATGACGTCTGATATCCTCTTCCGGGGTGATGATTTTTATTACTCTTTTTATTTTTATTTTATTTTATTGTTGAATCAACTCTCGGCAATGCGCAGCAGGGCGGCCGTGCGGCCATGCGGTGCATGTGTATGGGCGCCGTTCTCATTCCCTACAACCTTCGCTAATTATTCTTGAGGCAGATTGAAGACTTACGTGCCAACTTAAGTGAAGAATTAAAGAAAACGTACTAAGTAATTGCAACACAAACACTGACTTAATCAGTTTTAACATGAAAAGATGCCGAAGAAAGAAGAGAAGCAGCAGGCCGCTAGGGTGGAGAAAAGAAGAGCTGCTCAGGAAGCAGCAAGCGCATCAACCTCTGAGCAAACAAATGCTAAACAGAGACAGAGAAAGAGGAGGAAAACTAGGAATGCTCAAGTCAAGTGTATTCATTGCATGTTATCGTGCAGTATGCCGTTACTGGTTATTACATAATTATAATTCTGTTCATGATTTTTGAATTTGTAAAGTTATGTATTGTTATTTTCCCTTTATGCTTCTGTCAAGTCACAGTCATAGGAGTGGAGAAACTAAGCTTTTTTTTATGGTACTGAATGTATAATTTGTATGTGGCAAATAAAATGGGATTTGATTTGATAGAACAACAGGCCTGTTTCCCAAACCTCTTCTCAAGACGCTCCAGCCAATTTTCTGTACTGTACCATACGCAGTTTTTGTTGATGCACACTGTTTTCTGTTACAGTTATATAACCTTTTACACTTGGACATTAATGTAATGATATATTTTATTCATATTTTTATGTAACTCTTACCATCACATGACCAATAGTTTGCATTGTGCTTTTCACAGCATGATTCAAAAGTTTGAGAAAAGGGGGGCAAAATATGATAACAGTTTATCATTCTTTTAAGACAGTCACATACTTTCATAGTCTGCTTAATGCAAAGATCAGATTATATAAGACACCAAATATCCCATGACACAAATCAGGCTTCCATGTAATATGACCACAAAGAATGCTGCAGTGCTGCAATATCAACTGCTTTGGGTTTACAAGGGAAGAGTGGAACTTAACGTTCAGGTTGTTTAAAAATAATGTATTAACTTTTGGTAGCATACTTGTATATTAAATGTGAAAAAGGTTAAAGGATATCTCCATGATGAAACGGAAAGCCGGTTAAAGACACGACATTTCAACTGTATAGCCTTCCTCAAGTGTGCATATTGTAATGCTGAGCCTCTTTAACTGATTTAGGTAACTTTGGAGCCTTTTCCCAAACTTCAGCAGGTCTTGAAGTATTAAACCAAACACACAACATTGGAAGATTACATCTAATAGAAAAATGGGATTTAGCATTAGGAAGCAAAGCAGTGAAGAGCCATTATAAATTAATTAAACACATACATTAACATTTTGGCTAATGTTCCCTGCTGAACTACTGTACCTATGCATTAGAAATTCTATTCTCCAAGCTTGCAACCATGTAAGTGAGCTTCTCAGTCACTATTTTACAGCATTTCTTGGTACATTATTAAATTAAATAAAAATTCCGATTGAAGTATAGGTAAGAAAGAAGTTGAAACCTCCTACATGTGAGGTAAGACAAAAAATGGACAAAAATGGCTGTTAATGATTTCTTAATATAATGAAGGCTTTACACAGTGAGTGAATCTGAAGGTGATCATTCCACTACTATGACAAGGTTAATGAAAACATGGAGAGAAAATTCAATTCTTAGAAAATACATTTGTAAGTCACTTTGGAAATATGTGTGCACTAAGCAAATAAATATAAATGTAAATGTACATTTTTGTGTATGGCCTCTTATTAAACCGATGTGAATGATGATACAAAAGCCTTTGCTCTAAGCAAAAATGTGTCATTTTAGCAAGAAAGAAGCATTAAGAGCATCAGATGATTTAGTGAAACAACCATATTTCCATACCACTGTGAGCAGAGATTAATTTATTTTGAAAACTGTCTTGTGAAAACAATAGCCTTCTTTTTTCTTTGCAATTTAGTCTTACATTCTTTAATAAAAAAAACAGCAAAAATACCTTTTAAAAAAACAGGCTGGGAGCAAAATTAAAGGGATCTTTAGAACAGAATATACTGCCTCAAGTTAAGCCAATGCAGTGTGCATTTCACACCCAGCTCTTCCCTCGAGTTTAACATAAAAAAAACCTAATTTCTCTCAAACCAGATAAATTAGAATCAACAAACCCAAAGCTTACAACACATTTACTAATAGAAGAACTGTTTTTCTTACAACTTTTGGCCAAGGTATAATAAAATCACTTTACAATAAAGAAAAATCCAGATTTCTGGAAACTGTCTGAATTCTAATTTTCTTCCTTAAATGTTAAAATGAAATAATAAGTATGTCTGGATATGATAGAGCTCTGTAGCCCTTGCACCAATCCGCATGATATTTTCAGGAATCCTTTAATGCATAGGACATTACAAGCATATTATTTACAATACTGAATGTGATGAAACTTGAAGGTGCAGGCAACTAAAAAGCCTTTGAAATGATAATTTTGTTCAGAAGTCTGAATGTATTTTATATAACCTAGGAAGAAACTTAGGCCCAAATTGCAATGCCTAACATGATACAGCTGCAAACTATAGCACCACATAATATGGTTTTATGAAAGAGTGTTTGCTGTAGTACTGGTCATTAAAGAAATACACACAATGTGCAGCGACTCAAGTACCCGATAGTTGGTAAGATACAGTAGCTATAAAATGTTATTTACCCCTTGGAGGCTTTCACATTTTATTGTTCCACGAACATTCACTCAAAGCGGCTTTAATTTTGCTTTTTTGACATTAGTTAGCAGAAAAACACTCTTTAATTTCAAAGGGAAAACAGACCTTTGCAAAGTGGTCTAAATGAGTTACAAATATAAAACACAAAATAACTGATTGCATTGAATATTCATCCCGTTTAATATGACCTGTCTAAATCACTAAATCATCACCTAGCCAGCCACTTGGTTTTATAACAAGTCACATAATTACTGTAGTTCAATGGAGATCTGTCTGTACTTTTAAATTAATTGATTGCAGTATAAATGCTCATGTATCGGGTGGGTCCAGCTTCTGGTGAGTCAGTATATTTGCCTAATCTACACCATAAAGAACAAGGTGACTGAAAAGGACAAGTCAGAGGAATGGAGACAAACACATATGCAAGTCACTGAATATCCTCTGCAGTTGCCCCATTAAATCAATCATTAAGAAATGGAAAGAGTGTGACAGAGTTGTGAATCTACCTACTGCAATCTGTACAAAAAAAACTGAGCGATCATATAAGAAGAAGTCTATGAGAGAAGCCACTGAGAGAAGTGTGAGAACTTTGAAGGAGTTACAAGCTGTATTACCTGAGACTGGAGGGACTGTGCAAACAACAAAAGGTGCCCAGGAGCTTCTAGTTAAAGTTTACAAGAAGGAACATAGCAGAGTCTGAAATGGGAGAAGGTTCTATGGTCTGATAAGTCTTAAATTGAGCTTTTTGGCTATCAGTCAATACAACATGTTTGGAGTAAGCCAAGCACTGCATTATGAATAAAGCAGCATCCCCTCAGTAAACCATGGTGGGGGCAGCATCATGCTGTGTGGATGTTTGTGAGGGTGGAAGATAAAATGAATGCAGCAAAATACAGGGAAATCCTCGAGGAAAGTATGCAAGAAGCCAACACCCTAGGAGAAAGTTTGTTTTAGAGCAAGACAACAAATCTAAGCATAAAGTCAAATCTACACAGAAATGATTTAAAAATAACAATGTTAATGTCCTGGAGTCGCTGAGTCAGAGTCCAGAACTCATTCGAATTGAGAATGTGTGCCTGGACCTGAAAAAGGGCTGTACACACACGATCCCAAAGTAATCTGCAAAGAAGAAGAATGGGGAAAATTTGCAGTGTTCAGATGGTAGAGATCTGTCCACACAGACACAAGGCTCAGTTTTATTATTCCTATTACAGTGACAAGGAGACAAACAGTTTGTTTTTAGGGAATATGTAAGTCCTATATAACAGAATATCTGTGTTTTAGGTATCTCTTGTTACAAATGGTGAAGAACAGGGTCATTTTGGTCAACCTCTTCATGTCCTTTTTGTGTGCAGTTGCCATGCCAGATTGTGATGAGGCAAATCAGTACAGTATGCTCACCATAGCTCCTCTTTAGAATTAGGTAAGGATCTGGAATGTCAAACTAACTTTCTTATTAATTGAAACTTAAAATATAGGTGCTGTTGAGGGACTATAAGAGATACTGAGTAATGTGAGCAACTGCATTAATATCAATAGGTACCCAACCTCCTTTAAACCTCCTAAAATCCAAGATGTTTTGTTTTGTACAGGTACTGTATATGTGTGATGGCGTCTTAAAATGGAATGGCAACCCATTTCATTTTAGTAACTGCCTTTCAAGCAGGCTCTAGCATCTATCACAATCTCGTAATCAAAATTACATAAAATGAATGAATGACTAGTGATACTATTATACAGAAGGCAGTTCAGTCGATATTTACAGAGTGTGTCACCTTGTTAAAAGTATTGAAATCAATTGGCTAAAACGATAACTTTATAAGAGATGATTCTTTATCTGTAGCTCTTAAAACTTCTTACCTGTTATTATTTTTATATTGTTTACTATGCATTTTTGATATTTAAGTTCATTGAAAATGATGGGGTCCACTATTTTAAGAATATGACTAAAAAAAAATATAAATCCATAACAGCATTACAAATTTTATGGGAATTGTCTGGAAACTCTAAAAGTATTCACTTCAGATTTGACAAGAGCATTTGCTGATTGAAACTAACACAATGTGCCATTGTTGGAAGTAAATTCCTGTAAATATGGCTTAACTGAATCTGAACACTTTTGCCAAATACCTTATGATGTAAAAATGTCATTTCAAACCCTTTGACAAAAGTTAGGAAGAAATGTATTGCAACATTTGATTTCAAAATTTACAGTTTATGGAAACTTACAATAAGACTTGCAAAGAAGATTTTTTGTTTCTTTTACAGCAGACTCTTACATCTCCATAGTTACTTACAGCCTGTGAACAAGAATAATGTAACTATTAGCAACCCTTTTCCCGATTACTACTTATCTAGACGCAAATAGAATGTGATGAGCGACAAGCATTTATGGAGCTCTTCCAAGTAATCAGTAGAAATACTAAAACTGGCAGTGGCAGGCACTGGGATGAGATTCAGCCTGCTGTAGTCTCATGACTGCAACAAGAACTACACTGACATTTTTTGAAGTGAAAATCTTCATATTCTGAACTTAACTAGCAGTACTCATTCACCCAATGAAAACAAAAGGAAATGTTTAAATGAAGACAACATTTTGTGCTTCTTAATAAAATTTTAATGCTTAATGTTTTCCATCATAGTTCCTTATTATTCATCTAGAGGTAGATATTTTATATTTTATTCCATTCTTTGTTTGAGAATGAATAATGGAAACTCCGTGTCTCCCTAATCCCTTTCTCTGTTTCTTAATAAAGACATTTTTAATAAGTAATGCATTGTATTTTACATATTAAAATAAAATGTACAGAATACAATTATAGATTATGTGATTTAAGTAATTATTCTTTTTATATACATGTATATACTGTACAATATATTACAGTAGTTTTAAAAGGAAGCAATTATCATTTACTCAATAGAATAATTGATTTTTCCCAAATCTCATATCCAGTATGTCTATCATATTCTTTATTTAGAAACATGGTAATAATGTCTTTTCATTCATTCTCAATAGATAAATGTTTGGACACATACCAGTCTGTGAATAAAGATGCTAGACTTGCCTTCTTATAAATGACATCGCACTTATAAATGGGTTACTGGTACGTGTTTCAAATTCAAACTGACATTACCACCGTAATCAATCAGTTTTTATTTTGTATAATGCTTTTAAAGGCATGAAGTACACAAATTGAAAAATACAATATTAAACAGTAAATGCAAATCAGATAACCAATACCAAGAAGGACTTTTATACCTGGCAGAATTGAAAAGCCAGTATAAAAAGTATACTGTATATACTGTAAGTATACTACTACAGTATAAAAAATAAAGCAAGGTTCACTGCTAAAGTAATCAATAAAACAATAGCAAACAACAAAGTAAGGCTTACAAATTAATCACAGCTACAGTGCACTTAAAAATAAAGGTGCCAGAGTAGCTCTTCAGAGCGATGCCATAGGAGAAAAAATTTTGGTTCCCAAAAGACCCATCCACACGAAGGTTCCAGAAAGAACCTTTATTTATTTAGATCTGTAACAGGCTGTATAGAGTAAATAGCCATGATTAGATAGTAACAGATTTGGATATGCCAATAGGTTCCTGATTTTAAAAGAGATCCTGCTGGATACAATGACCAGGTTTTCTTAATCTGTTAGTGTCTTACTAGGTAGCCTACCATGCATTCATGTATGTATTAGGAAGTTTTTCAAAGCACAAAGATGCAACTTCATATGCAAAGAACCCTTTCCAAAATGAAATGGTGCTTGATCAAGCAATGGTTCTACAAGGAACCACACAACCCAGTAAAGAACCTTATAATGCCATTAAAGAACCAGTATTTTTAAAAATGTGTCAAATTAAGACAGAAATTAAAAGTAGAATAGAGTAGAGCTAGAGATGATTGCAAGTCACTCCTTTTTTCAAATCTCTATACATACTCCTTGAAGCTTTCCTACAGAGAGGTCAATGAATCAGTACCTGCTGCGTGTATATCATGAGGTCCTATGCTCCTTTTTACCAGTGGTGGCTGGTGGTCTTTTAAACAGGTGAAGCACATTTTAGGCCTACATCATAAAATTAGTCAATTATTGCATCATAATACTTATATGTAAATTCTGCTTTTGTTGCTTTTGGTAGAAAATGGTCTGTGACCCTATTATACCAACTGGGACTCTTTTCCAGAGAACTGACCAGGTTCCTCTAAATGGCCAGCAAAGCAAGTTTGCTTAAACTGTTTTGGCCTATTGTGTTGTGGCTGTATGACTTGACTTGTTTTAAGCAGGAGAAGCTCCTTTCTACACCTGCTGATGTACTGTAGCTCCAATTGTTGCCACTAAAAACAGTAGCTTGTATAGCTGAAGCACTGCACTATCCAACTCCATGTCTTTAAAAAAACACCAAGAAATCACACAGCTTACCGCTGTTGCCCTGCAAGTCACAATTTGAATATAGGACTTGGAGTTTAGATCTTAGTCTCCCTGAACTAAACAAATACAATACAATACAGTTTATTTTTGTATAGCCCAAAATCACACAGGAAGTGCCGCAATGGGCTTTAACAGGCCCTGCCTCTTGACAGCCCCCCAGCCTTGACTCTCTGAGAAGACAAGGAAAAACTCCCAAAAAAACATTGTAGGAAAAAATGGAAGAAACCTCGGGAAAGGCAGTTCAAAGAGAGACCCCTTTCCAGGTAGGTTGGGCGTGCAGTGGGTGTCAAAAGTAGGGGTTCAATACAAGTATACAGAACAGAACAAATCCTTAATACAGCATAATAATAAAAATTTTAGAAGTACAGAGCAGAATTTAACAGTAGATGATATAACATAATAAGATTTGGATATTTTTAGAGTCCTGGAGACCTCATCCGTCAAGCTGCCTCCCCATTTGGCCATTCCACGGCTGAAACGTTGCTTGGCCAGCCAATCCGATGAAAGGACCCCTCTTTCCCATGATTCCTGTGATCCTCCATCAGGGATGACTTTACCATAGGCAGGCAAACAACTTGGCAGGTGGGCCGTGGCACCAATTGCCACATTTGAGTACCGAGAACAGAAACAGAATAGGTGAGGGTTAGTAACAAATTATAATAATCATGTTACTTATGTTTTAGTGCTAATGACTAACAACAGAGATGCAGTATGTACAGTTAATCAGCAGCTCTAGTCAGGATATGCTAAACTGAAGTAGTGAGTCTTCAGCAGGGATTTAAAGGCTGGGACCGAAGGGGCATCTCTTATAGAAGCGGGAAGACCATTCCACAGTTTAGGGGCCCTGTAACTAAAAGCTCGACCTCCCACTGTTGTTTTATTAATCCTTGGAATCATAAGCAGACCGGCATCTTGAGATCTTAATGTGCGCTCAGGTTTGTAAATCATGATAAGTTCAGACAAGTAAGCCGGACCTTGGCCATTTAATGCTTTATATGTTAAAAGGAGGATTTTGAAATCTGCCCTAAACTTAACCAGGAGCCAGTGTAAGGATTTAAGAACTGGAGTTATGTGTTCATATTTTCTTGTTCTTGTAATAATTCTTGCAGCCGCATTTTGGATTAACTGGAGGCTGTATAAAGAACAGTTTGAACAGCCAGTGAACACCGCATTGCAGTAGTCAATCCTACTAGAGATAAATGCATGAATTAATTTCTCAGAATCCTGTTTATTTAGAAAGCGCCTTAATTTCCTAACATTTTTAAGATGGAAGAAACATGTTTTGGACAACTTTGTAATATGTGTTTTAAATGACATGCTAGAATCAAAGATAACTCCTAGATTGCGGGCTGATTCAGTAAAATTAATTGGGATTCCAACTGAGTTAAATGATGACAAAATATTGCTGTGATCAGCGTCATTCCCTCCAACAATTAACATCTCTGTTTTATCTGTATTTAAAGACAAGTAGTTCTCATTCACCCACTCCTTTAATTCTCTAACACAACTAATTAAAGACAACATCGGAGAAACTTCATTTGATTTAAATGAAAGGTATAACTGGGTGTCATCTGTATACGAGTGAAAATTAACATTATGTTTTCTAATGAGAGATCCCAGTGGAAGCATGTAAAGTGAAAACAGTAAAGGTCCCAGTACTGAGCCCTGCGGGACACCATATTGAACTTCTGTGTATAATGAAGGAGTACTGTCAGCACATTTCTGTACATATTGGAATCGATTTGATAAATAAGAACTGAACCAAGCGAGCACAGTGCCTGTAAGCCCAACATCATTTTCTAGCCTGTGCAGTAAAACAGAATGGTCAATGGTGTCAAATGCTGCACTTAAGTCTAACAACATAATTACAGTGGAGTTTCCTTCATCAGAGGATATCAGAATGTCATTTACAACCCGTGTTAGTGCAGTTTCTGTACTATGACCAGTGCGAAAACCAGACTGGAATTTCTCAAATAAATTGTAATGCGTAAGGTGTGACTGAAGCTGACTGGCGACTACTTTTTCTAGTATTTTAGAGAGAAATGGTAAATTTGAAATAGGCCTATAATTATTTAGTATGTGTGGGTCTAGGTCTGACTTTTTAAGTAAAGGTTTAATGACTGACACTTTTAGTGCATCAGGTACTGTGCCATGCAGTAATGAACTATTGATAACGGTTAGAATAGGCGCTGCAAGAACATCCATTGCACTTTTTACTAGTTTTGTTGGCACTGGATCTAGGGAATAAGTAGAGGGCTTCATTTTAGTAATTAAATTTAAGACTTCCTGCTCAGTTACAGGATTAAAATGACTAAAGTGCTGAATGCAATGTGCGGCAGGGTCTGCTAAGGTAGTGTTTGGTTTGTACTGTGATGCTGAGATCTGGGATCTTATATTTTTAATTTTCTCATTGAAGAAGTTCATAAAGTCTGTACTGCTAATATCTGTTGGTATTTTGCACTGTTGATCTAAATTGCCATTTGTTAATTTAGCCACTGTTCTAAACAGTACCCGAGGATTGTTATTATTGCTATCTATTAATGTAGAATAGTATTCTGAGCGAGCTTTAAAGAGGGCTTTTTTATATTTATTAGCATTCTCTGTCCATGCAATTTGAAAGACATGTAGCTTTATTGTTCTCCATCTGTGCTCCAGTTTTCGACACTCTAATTTAAGAGCTTGAGTATTTTCATTAAACCAGGGAGAGTTTCTATGTGCTTTGATCACTTTTGTTTTAAGGGGAGCCACTGTGTCCAGAGCATCTCTCAAGGTCACATTATAATGTGATATTAGCGGATCTAAATTGTTTTCCATGTTTACATTTGATGTTAACTGATCTAAAATGTTTTCCACAATTACACTCGACTTACTCAAGGTAACTATAAATTTTGAAGCAGAATTCCAATCTAGATGTCGCACTGTCTTTGTTTTAATCTGTGAGTGCGTTGGCATGGGCAGAACTAAATCAAATGTAATTAAGAAGTGATCGGGAATAACTACATTTAATGGAGTAATATTTAAATTTTGAATTTCAACTTTGTAAGTTATAATTAAATCTAATGTGTGGTTATGATTATGAGTTGGACCTTTGATAATCTGACAAAATCCTACTGAATTTAACAAATAAGTAAAACATTTGCTAAAAGTGTCAGTTTCCACATCAATGTGTACATTAAAATCCCCCATCAGAACTACGTGATCATAATTTATAGCCAAATCAGACAGAAGGTTGCTAAATTCAGTCATGAACAATGAATATGGCCCTGGTGGTCTGTAGACTAGCACTATAATTGTTTTGGAATATATATTACAAATGGCCATAATGTTTCAGGACACTTTGGAATACCTCCTCAGGAAATATTTTATCAAATTTCCCTGGATTGATTACTTCTAGGAATTGCATACTTTCCAAATTTTAGAAATGCTGAGAAATCGGCACCATAAGATTGTCTAGAATGACCATGTATAGTTTTCTGTAGTGCTTCTGGGGATCCTGCAATTGTGACAGACACTGATGCTTTTGCTTAGTCTAATTTTGAGGCTCTGATGTGAGGCTTGCCACTTTTCCATAAACAGCTTTGAAAGCTTCCTCTGACTTATTCTACTTTGCAAGGGCAAGGAGACTCTCAGTTCTTTTTGGGCAGTAAAGAACATCCGTAGCCTTCTGCTGCACAATGTTAAAGACCACATCAGTTTCTGAGAAGAACAAACTCAAAACCCTCCAGTGTCCTTAAGAAGCCATTGGCAGCATTGAGTATGTCCTCAGCTACTATTGTCTCATCCTCGATAATCTTTTCAAAAGTCTGCACAATCCCATCATAGTTGTTCAGCACAGTGCTCACTATTCGTGATGTAAACTTCCACCGAGTAGGAGCATTTCTGGGCAACCTTGAACACCCTGCAGACTTTAGAAAAGACATAATCTTGGTACATTTGGGAAAAAAATACGGCAAACCCAGAGAGAGATACATAAACAATCTGGATTCAGGCAACCATTTTCCCTCCTGAGACAACACCAGGTTCAGTCTCTGTGCATAGCAGTGTACACACACTGCATTGGGGACTATTGCTTTAACTTTAGCCTGAAGTCCATTCAGAGAAGAAGCCATGACAGCAGCCCCATTCATAGGTTTGAGACATACATTTTTCTTTGTTTTTGTAACCCTGCATTTTTTCATTTAAAACATTAAAGACAGACTGGGCATCTCGCCCCACTGACATATTAAAAAATCCAACAAATCGCTCCTGAGTTTGAGCTGCAGTATCAACATATCAAACTACAGTATGACAGACAGATGTGCATGGCATGAAATGTCAGTTGTCTCATCTACTTGCCATGCAAAAAAGGGGGCAATCTGAAGTTGACCTTTGATTTCATCAACAACGGTGGATGCAATAGAAAAAATCAAATTAATTTGAATGGGATGGGACATGCCAGAAAACACAGAAGATGACTGGAAGCGTGTGGCCAAGACAGAATCATATTTGGATAATGTTTTAGTGAATTCTCTGTAATTCCCCTTGTTAGCAGATTCACTACCCTCATCATGCCCTCTAAATACCAGCTCTTGACAGCAAAAGTGTGAAGTAACACCCATTAGGAAGCTAAGAAAGGCCATTTGTTTCACTGTTGCATTGTGTTTTGCCACCTGAATGTGAACACCATCATTAATTGTATGTTTTACTCTGACTCTGCCAAGACAATATAACCATGCACATTAACTAACGTTTTCATTGCTTTTCTCATGTCTATTGCATGCCTTGTCAAAGTTAGTTAGATCCCCAAAACCCAGTTTTGACCAAACAACCTGAGATGGTTTCATTAAGAGACATTTTCTTTGTCACAGCACTTCCAGTCAGCGAGCTCACCTTGTCATGCAATGAGAGTTGAAAAGACCGGCCAGTAATTTATCCCTAACTTTTGAACCAAATCAATCTTGGGCATTCATCTGCCCTGCTTTTTAATTCTGAGACTCTCCTCATAAGGAAAACTATCAAATGGCCTTGAGAAAATCAGGTCAACAATATTAGCACTGTCTGCCATTATGCATAGCTAACTAGCTGGCTGGCTAGTTTCATCTGTGACCTACAGTTGTGCTAGAAAGTTTGTGGACCCTTTAGAATTTTCTATATTTCTGCATAAATATGACCTAAAACATCATCAGATTTTTACTCAAGTCCTAAAAGTAGATAAAGAAAAAACAGTTAAACAAATGAGACAAAAATATTATACTTGGTCATTAACTTAATAAGGAAAATGATCGAATATTATATATTTGAGAGTGGCAAAAGTATGTGAACCTTTGCTTTCAGTATCTGGTGTGACCCCCACTTTGCAGCAATAACTGCAACTAAATGCTTCCGGTAACCTTTGTTCATTCCTGCACACCAGCTTGGAGGAATTTTAGCCCATTCTTCCGTACAGAACAGCTTCAACTCTGGGATGTTGGTGGGTTTCCTCACATTAACTGCTCACTTCAGGTCCTTCCACAACATTTCGATTGGATTAAGGTCAGGACTTTGACTTGGCCATTCCAAAACATTAACTTTATTCTTCTTTAATCATTCTTTGGAAGAATGACTTGTGTGCTTAGGGTCGTTGTCTTGCTGCATGACCCACCTTCTCTTGAGATTCAGTTCATGGACAGATGTCCTGACATTTTTCTTTAGAATTCTCTGATATAATTCAGAATTCATTGTTCCATCAGTCAAGCCGTCCTGGCCCAGATGCAGCAAAACAGGCCCAAACCATGGTACTACCACCACCACCATGTTTCACAGATGGGATAAGGTTCTTAGGCTGGAATGCAGTGTTTTCCTTTCTCCAAATATAATGCTTTTCATTTAAACCAAAAAGTTCTATTTTGGTCTCACCCGTCCACAAATTATTCTTAGTCCACAATAGCCTTCTGGTTTGTCTACGTGATCTTTAGCAAACTACAGACGAGCAGCAATGTTTTTTTTGGGGAGCAGTGGCTTTCTCCTTGCTCTCCTTTCTCCTTTTTGTCTCATTTGTTTAACTGGTTTCTCTTTATCTACTTTTAGGACTTGAGTGAAAATCTGATGATGTTTTAGGTCATATTTATGCAGAAATATAGAAAATTCTACAGGGTTCACAAACCTTTAAGCACATCCAGCCATCCATTATCTAACCCACTATATCCAAACTACAGGGTCACAGGGGTCTGCTGGAGCCAATCCCATCCAACAAAGGGCGCAAGGCAGGAAACAAACCCTGGGCAGGGTGCCAGCCCACTGCAGGGCACTTTTAAGCACAACTGTAGTTTAAAATAAAAAACAAACTTTACTAAACTAAAAAAAGAAGCAATATCAATAATGCTATATTTATATTTTGTATTTACAATATGATATGTACAAATGAAAATAGTGGGCTATAACGCTAACAAATAGCAGACTACGTGCAGCAGCTTATCTCATGACTTCACTTGCCAAAAGTCCACATGTGACTGAACTTGAAATACTCTGATGCCAAAACGATGTCAATCAAAAAGCCACTTTGACAGTTCCTGCAATCATCATGCAGCAGCCCAGCATACTGCCAGCCCACTGCCCCATTTACTCCTAGAGATGCTGAGCTTCCCAGAAAATTAAGCACTTGTCCAATACTGTAAATGCCTATCTTTACTGCACTGAAAGCAAAGCATGTTCTGAGGTGCCATTGAAGTCCAGTGAAGCTGCACTTCAATGGGTTTTAATGGATTGTGCTACCATGGGAATGTATGAGAAAAAAAATCATGTTAGAAGACCAGCAAGAAATTATTACTAATTCTGAATAAACTAGCCATAAAGTTGAACATGTTCTAGCACGCTGTTTGTAATAGCAATGTAAATACAACAGTACATATTTGACATTTTAGAGGAGGCAGAGCTTCCCATGTAGTCTGCTTCTTGGCCCCTTACCCTTCATCATTTACAAAACAGCACTGGCACAAGACACTGTGATGTCAATATTCCCTAAGCTTTCTCATCAACATTAAATGGTTTAGCCTGTAGGGTCTAAATCCTTTTCTTGTATGAAACGTGTTTATACAAATGGAGCACTGCTTACAATATCCAAATGACAGATGTTAAAAGAAAGACAAAGTATGTCACCATCCAGTCTAAAGAATTAGGACTGAACTTTGATGATGATGATTGGATTCAAAAATCATATTCTGTGGTTATACTCCCTAAAACAAAGTCTTGAGAGAGAAAGGTTAGGAGCACACAATAACCTATATCATTTAGTTAACTTAAAATCTCCTGTTCTTTTCCATGTGATTTGTAATTTTTATGTACTTTTCTTAAAGTCCAAAGGGTACTACAAGTGTTAAATAAATGCCTTTTAATTCTGCTACACCAATAGTAAAACTCAGTCTGAGTTAAACAAAGGAAATAGAAACTTAAAACATCATAATGACTTCGTATCCATGACAATATTGTTGCCACATAAGGTTTGAAATGAAACATTTATTTTCTTGACTTTAAACATTTTTGTAATCTGCCTACCCAGGCATTTACATTTCATGTTTTTAATTAAAGTCTTTATGACTCTTAATTGCATTTAGCCACTTGCATGAACATTACATATTATCTCCTCACCTGCCAAAATATTTTAGAATTTAGGAAAAATAATGGGTCAGCTACATTTTAATAATTATACCTCTAAATTCAAATGAAATGAGTCTACTACATTTAAAAATGATATCTCTAAATTCCAAAGAAATGGACCTACTTTCGTTGGCAATTACATTTCTAATTTATGACACTTCTATTAAACTTTTTTAATTGCATCAATGAAATTAAACAGGTGGTAATCAAGAAATGATTATCTTTAAACTCTGAGAAAGAAGTGTGTTTGAGTGAAATGTTTATTATTAAAAATTAGAATTAATTTCTTTCTGTTTATTATATATAATGCAAAAAAAGTTATGAAGAATATGATACTAAGTCTCACATATATTGCATTTGGGGATTAGGCTGTCTTTTGGCCTTGGAACCCTTGCAGATTTTGTTGGAGTTTTTTTTTTTGTTGTTGTTGTTTGTTTGTTTTTTCTGTCCTCTCTGCTATCTGACCTCACCTTTTATTTTTTGTATTTGTTTTTAATATAATTGCCTTTCTTGAGTTGGTTTTCTTTTCTTTTAACATTTTCTTGGTCTTATTGTAAAGCACTTTGAGCTACATTGTTGTATGAAAATGTAAATGTTGTTATCATTTTTGTAATATTAATCCAGTTTGAAAGTCTCTACATTTACCAGTTTTACTAAATGGTTGGGTCCAAATTAAGTGATACTGAATCAGACGTCCAGTGCTTGAAAGAGTGCAACAGATTCAGTAGTCCTGTAAAAAGACTAAAGTACTCAAATGGGTAAGGAGGGACATGAATACAACAAATGGCCTGCCTGATTTAAATGACATGTCCAAAGCTTTTCATAATTGTATTTAGTACCAAATTCAATTGTGTCCATGATCTCCTTAGTAGTTGTGTTAAATGATTTGACATCATACACCCTGGTTACTACTGGACTGTTACCTGGTGCCTCATGCATAATGCAGTGCGTAGAAGTAACACTAAAACATGGAGTACGGACAAAAGCGGAAATGTGCGTATGCAAAAAAAAATCCAGATGCATAAATCTTTGCGTACACCAACTTCCACATTCTTCCGCTCCATAAATCCCGGTCTGCGTAAAATGTAACGCTAGTGCACGCACCTGCCGTCCTGCCCGTCTCCTCCCAGAATTACGCCTCTTTGAATATGCAAATCATTATAAATAGCCCATTATGTTTTGTGTTCTGTAAAAAGACAATGGGAAAAGCACAGGGGAAAAGGAAGAATTTCAGCGAATACCAAGTGGAGGCAAGGAAAACGTTCTATTTGTTGGTTTAAGCAGTGATATAAACAACAAAAGGAAGGTGATTGAGTAACAGAGTTGTGGAGAAACTCAAAATTTCAAGTTCAGAAAGTCGTAAAGTCCCCGAAATAAATAAGAAGTGGTCAGATATCAAAGCCAAAGTGAAAAGGCGAGTCGTAGCCAACCATCTGAGTGTCATATGGAAGTGTATTAGGGTACAGAGAAAAGAAAAACTAAATAGGGACAGAGTTGAAAAAAATGTCCAAATGTTAACTTTCATCTCAAAATTTCCACTCTTATCAGGTACTTTATTTTGTCATCAAAGTAGAAGGTCATAAACTTCATCTTAAAATCATGTAATTTATTAGATTCTCAGATCCCATCATAACTAAAGTAGCACGTTACTTTACTGGGCCGTGCATGACCCTCGATGATATAATTTACTGCAGCAGTACTGTTTCTCTCAAACATACTAACCCCCAATTCCTGTCCTTTTTCTTTCTCCAAGTAACCAATCGACACACGATCAGCTCTGTAATAGATGCCAAGCCATCTGTAAGCTGAGAACGCCGATTCTTCAAAACTTTTAAGGAACATTGAAATATCTTTGTAGTACATGTTTAACTATTCCATGCATCCATCCATCTGTCCACCATGTCCTCACATGTTTAATTATTAACAAAATACATTATTTTAATGAAGTTTAAAACTTATCTGTTTAATGTAGTAAACATACTTTACTGCATTTCATCTTAAAAATGATATCAAGAGCTCCAAGAAGATAGTGCTTAGAAATCTAAATCGACTTAGAAGCCAGTCATCTTCACATGTAAATATGTGCTTTATACAGTGACTCAGGTTGTGCAATATTATAACTGTAGTGCAAGTTTACAGTGAGGTGATTGTACTTATAAGTACAAACAGTTCTACCAAGAACAATTGATTGACTGATTGAGTGCGTTTAGAGCTCTTGGGATGAAACTGTTTCTGAACCACATGGTCCCTACAGGAAAGGCTCTGAAACATTTGCCGTACTGTATGGGGGAAGTTCAAAAAGACTATGAGCATGGCTGAGGCAGCATTTGCTAAATGTTGTATCCTGATAATCCGATCAGCTGCTATAGAGCTGTGATTCCACACTCAGATATAGTGGGTTAAATACTCAGTGCTGTACTGGTAATAACAACACTAAAGCAGTGATGGTATTTGAATAGTTTGGCCATTCGGTGCACCATTATATGGTTACGGGTTGATTACAATGAGATGCCTTAAACTAGTAAATGATATGCGCTTAGCCACGTCAGGGATGTGAATCTAAAAAATAAAGGGAAACCACACAGGAAAAAAAGCACTGCTTTGACGCTGGGTTCTGCCAGTTTGCAAAACAGAGCAGAGAACTTGCATACTGCAGGGATTGAGCTGCTGTGAAAATGTGCGTGGCTTTATGCCAAGTTTAGTTTTTATACATTGCGATGTGAGCATGGAAATGGACATACGCAACATTTTTGTACGCACGCACCGTTTATACATGAGGCCCCTGGTCATGACCATGTCATAAATTGGCTTGGAAACTGAAGATGTTGGCTGTAATATAGGAGAATAAAACAGGTGCTTAGGGTATATCATTCAATCTTGCTGGTGTTCTGACATTTTATTCTATTTTATCAGGTTACCCTACTGTTAGAAACTGGTAGCACAAATATATAAAGTAGTTGTGACAAAAAATAAATGCTACCTTGTGAGACCGTTTTACAGTGAAAATAATAAGAGGTAGGTTGATCTGGTAGCATTTTATTCTTTATTAGAACATGTTACTTGGACATATTTTATTGTCAAGAATCAAAGAAATTACATTTCATCATTAAAGAAATCACTATGGAAAGTCAGTCAGTCAGTCATTTTCCAACCCGCTATATTCTAACACAGGGTCACGGGGGTCTGCTGGAGCCAATCCCAGCCAGCACATGGTGCAAAGCAACAACAAATCCTAGGCAGGGAGCCAACCCACCCCAGGGCACACACACACACACACCAAGTACACACTAGGGACAATTTAGGATCGCCAATGCACCTAACCTGCATGTCTTTGGAAGAAACCAGAGCACCCAGAGGAAAGCCACGCAGACACGGCAAGAACATTCAAACCACGCAGGGAGGACCTGGGAAGTGAACCTAGGTCTCCTTACTGTGAGGCAGTAGTGCTACCACTGTGCCAACGTGCCACCCCTCTATGGGAAGTAAAAAACAAAAATTTTAAAAGCAGATATTGGAGAATACTAAGCACTTTATTAAGATGTGTTATCTGCATATCCCATAATGCACTTTGTCAGAAAGTGCTACATTGATACATTTAATGTGTCACACTTAAGTGAAACTCTTTGTCTTCACATATTAAGTCATTAAAGAAATACGTCATTGACATGGACTGAATAATAATAAAGGTAGGACAATCTGATACTTACAGTATGTATTTTTATTAGAAAATGTTTCCTATGATATATATTATTGTCAACAGTCAAAGTACATATATTTTGCAATAGAGTTTTCATTATGATCTAAATAATTGAATTTGATGCTTTGAGAGCTGGACAATTTGATATGTTCATGGTCACATCCCTGCTCTATAAGGATTACCACACTAGAATTTGGAAAATGTAATCTACATGGACAGGACTTTTTGTTTATTTTGTTTTTACAATAAATGTATTTATCAAGGAAAAAACTTGCACCTAACCTGCATGTCTTTGGACTGTGGGAGGAAACCGGAGTACCCGGAGGAAACCCATGCAGACACAGGGAGAACATGCAAACTCAACACAGGGAGGACCCAGGAAGTAAGCCTGGGTCTCCTAACTGCGAGGCAGCAGCGCTACCACTGTGCCACCATGCCACCATTAAACATATATACAGTATGTAAACTACAATATATAAGCTGAGCTACTTTGTGGCATTCAAACATAAATACTGTTTCTGAACCAACTTTAGGCCCCCAGTTTACACAATATAACAGTTTCTTCAGTTACAAATACTCTTCCCTGATAAGGTAAGTTTTGCAGAGGTCTGCCATGTTAATAGATGGTACTGAACAAATTCCCACTTCAGCTACAGATTTCTTTTTAAGAGCAAAATAATTCAATTTTGAGAAATGGGTTATTGCACTCAAAACAAACTGGATGCTGTCCACAGTTTATTCAAAAAGGCTCAGTTAAATAAATGCCAATCAGCTTCCAAAGAGTAGATCCCCAAAATCAAAAGTAAAATTGTGTACACTTCTTAAGGCCATAGCTAATTTAAAAACTTTTCCAGCCATTTTCAGTCGAAGCCTTCATTTACATAATATTAGTGAGTCACAGGCAGTTTGTGGTGCACTCCCTTGAAGGACAGATGCATTGCTTGACATACCCAGTTACTCACTCCAATTAGTCCATGAGTTGTGTTGGTCTGATTTTGTCTTTCAGTTCTGTGAGCTGACTACCAATGAATGCTCATCCAGATCTACAAGATATATATGGCAGCGATGCTGAGTAAGGAAAGTTGGTGTTTTGGACTTTATGAACAGACCTGAGACTCTTCTGCCTGATGTTTTGTGTTTTATATACCACAATGGAATGGAAAAAAGTAAAAGGAGATGAGATTACAGGTTAATTCACCGTTATTCCTTTGTACAGCATTGACTTCATCAGGCAGCACATTATTGGCTGTCAAAAACAGAGGTCAGTTAGACTGTGCTGAAAAGTCATCACACAGTCATTAAATTTGACATGCCCAGCAATTTTATTAATTTTAGCAACTGTAGTCAGCAATTCTGACTTACCATGCAACTAGAAGTCGCATAATGTGACAGCGGCTTTAGCATTTAATTTAACATTTCTGAAATATCACCAGAAAATTCATGTCCACGTTGTCCATTTGTTACAGTTAAGTGTGCTTGCATTAAGTGGTTTCACAATCTTCTGGCACTTATCATATTCAAATACCTTTAGTAAATGAACTAAAAATAAACATCAATATCACTAGATTGTAAAATGTGGACTTAACACTGAATATATTTACAAAACATTTACAAAATGTTCAAAAAATATATGTTTGCAAGCATTCTCATTTCTCAGTTGTTAACTGATATGCCAAACAAGTAGAACCTGGGGCAAAGGGAAGTTCTCATTTTTTATAATACTGGATGTAATTGCCTTCTCACACTTCAACATCTGGGTGATGGAGGAGTAGGAGAGGGTGTGGAAAAAGAACACTGGCCACCACTGGATGTGATCATCTGCTTTTTGTTCTGCAGCTGATGACTGACTTCCACTGGCAGGCTAGCCTGTGATGCAAGACATAAATGCAGGGGGGCTGTCCCATCTAGCATTAGCTGCAGCAGCTCTGTGATGTTGCACTGGCCTCATGGCATTCTGGGGAAAACAAAGTTTGCCTAAACTAGCCACATAGTGAATTTCTGGGGAAAAATTCAGTAAAACAGGTAATGGGTGAATTCAGCAAATTTTAGAAATCAATGCTTCTAGTCCCTGCTCTGACCCATGGAGAAGCATTTTGGTCTGCTATCATGAAATACAAATTGGTTAAGATATTTTCAGACACAACTCAGAAATTCTAGACTAAACTGTTTTCCTTTTAAACATACAGTGAATGTTATTTTCAGAGCTAATTTGTGCTGTGTCAGGGCCTAAACTCCTAAAAAGACTCCAGGGTACACACGGAAAAAAACACATGGTAGCTTTATATTTATCACAAGGGACAGTATTGGCTTTGAAATTTCTAACAATATTTGAAAATTGTTGCTTGGGATAAAAAAAGCCTGGCCACACTTGCTCAGCCTGTTACTATCATCATTTATCAATGCCCTGGAAAAGGAGAGCGTAACATTTACTAGTAGGGACGATGCACATTGTCATGCCAAATCAGAAGGAAGGGCAATATACTTTGTATAATACATTTTGTCTGTTCTGGGTAGAGACAGGGGCACAAGAATGAAAGACAAAAAGGTTCAGCCTGAACAAAAGCATGCAGTGACTGTTCACGGTGTATCAGGGCAGGAGATCGAGCAGTTTGCAAGAATATATAAATTTCTTGCTGAAGAAAGAGTGAGAAAGATAAAATTCTCTGACCAGTAGAAATGGGGGACCTTTCTACAACCAGGACCTGCTAGACAAAGTTTCAGCCTTTTGTCCTTTGTCATGGCAAAGGTTTAAACTGGGCCAGAATACAGAGCATGGGGTAAGGAAAGGAGAGCTTTCTCCAACTATGGTTGGCAAGTGGAACTGCAACAATGGCTGAAGCTTTCATTAGGACACCTAAGCATGATTCATGTCTAATTTATGAAACATTTGCTGAAATTAAAAAGCTTATTTTAATAAACTTAGTTGCAAGATCCTGTAGATACCATGAAGTACAATCTTCATTTTTATAATATAGGGCAACCAGAGCTTTGCCTCCATGATTTTTATATTTCTGTGCATTTTTTCCTTTGTTAAACTATCATCATTTAACTATTTTTAACAGAGTGTGAAACTGATAATTTATTTAAATTAAATATATTTGCACATTGTTTCCTTTGGTAAAACATTGTTGACTTTCAACTGTTAAATTAGCACTTTTACTGGTTAACTTTATGTTTCCTTCTATAGCTTAATACAGGCAACAACAAAAAGTAGAATTCTATTTTCAAGCTGCTGCACCTGTAAAACAATAAAGAATTGTGTTCAGCTTTGAGTGAATCATGTTAGTGTTTTACTGATTTGGAGCACAAATGTTAATTATAAATGTATTGCCAAAATCATATTTTGTTACTTCGTTAAAAAATGTATTTTGTGTTCATAAGAATTACTTATGAACACTTTGAAATCACTTGAGTCCGGTGCCTCCTGACTCACTGGTACAAGATAGCCCTCATACTGTATATGAAGTAATGTTCAATGTGTCTTGACTTCTAGTTATACAAGGCATCAAACTTGTATGCCCCCCCCCAAAACCACCACCACATTTGGCCTTCTAGACCTAAAAAACACTTATTTTAGGCTACTTTTGGATCATGTTTTGTGTAGGAAATTACACCCTTATGATAAACAGTAAGCAAATAGGTGTTTTTAGCAAAATTATCAGAAGGACTTGAAATTGTGCAAGCCACATCAACAGACCACCGACAAGACAAGAGGGCTCTACGTTGCTCACAAAACATTGAAAAAATGGGGATTGGTAAAATAGGCATGTGGAGTGTTGTTTTAAGCTACTGTATTCAAGGTTGCTGATCATGAATATGATCATTTTTTAATATTTCATTCTTTGCCAGTGGTCCTCTAAGTGCCACTCCAAGTATTGTATTAGACTGTTTCAAAGTTATTTTTGATCCTTTACTAGGGATCTAGTCCTCTATGGCCCTCTATCAGAGAGTGAAAATTATACATTTCTATTACATTCAGGAATATTTACACTATAAACATTTAATATTTCAAATACTTAATGGAGCTATACTTTTTTTTTATGAATGCCTACCTTATGAAGTAAATCATTACATTTCTTATGAACACCCCAAATGGCTTATGCTAATTCAGACTTTTTACACATACAATATCAGCTGTCAAAGTGTGTGTTCAGGTTTTATTTGTGCAATTATTTTAATTGCTACCATTATGTGCTAAAGCTCAAAATGCTGTAGCTCTTCATATCACACATAGAAAAAGGAAAAAACAGCCCTTGATGGTCATTAGATCGTTTAGTTTATTTCTAAGTGTAAGGCATTATGTAACTGTCATCAAACAAATACAAGAGTATGAGCCAATTGATATATTGTTTATTAGGTAAAACAAAACACATGTAAAACCTTAGTGGAAAGCAACAAAAACTAAATGTGTACTCCAATGAAAACAGTTTCACAAAGCATTAAATCATTTTTCATCATTTTTTTCTTTTTCTCTCATTTTATGCCACATCTCGTACCACTTATTCGCCTTGTTCTTTCTATACATGTAATGTGTCCATAGTCAGTGGCAGGTAGCTATGACACAATCTCATAATAAACACGGTACAAAACCAACTAATCCTCCATTCATTTTCTAAGGAATGCCACAGAGGCCAGTCGTGAGCACTCGTATAAGGAGATTTTTCAAATTAATGTAAAAATGAGTTATTTCAATTCACCTTTTGGTTTTACTTCTCTTTGTTGAACATCCCCTTCTGGAATTCTCTGGAGTGGCCCTGTGTGAATCCTGCTCGCAGTGCCAACTGCCGTGGAATAAACATCAGAGGATTAGCAGACTGATACTGTACACTGTTTGTTAGGCAAAACAAAATACAAGTAAAAGACATGTGGAGTGTACCAAAAGCCAAAATGTGTACTCTAATGAAAGCAGTTCTCACAAAGAATTCAGTTATAGTAGCAAAAGTCAGAGTGAAGAGTACAAGGCAGTTAATATGATAAGACATCTATTCTAACCTTCAGTACATGTTAAAAAACAGCTTTAACTGACAAACAATTTTGGAAAACAAGTAAAAACTGATGTTGCAGTTAGACAAAAAGTAGAAACTATTAAGAACTCCAAAAATGAAAACTATTCCATAATGCAGTGCTTCTAATAATTCTCTCTTGACATTACCGTCAGGACTTCTAGGTACTTTAGCATATATATATATTGGAAGCATAAACTGATGCATTATTTCACTTAACCCAGACATTATGCAAATTCATAATCTTGAAGCCAAAGCCAGGTTCACAGCCTGTAATTTCAATTGTTTAATATAAATGTTCATTGAGAAAAGAAACCAAACTTCATAAATAGAGAAATGGTGATGGCACAAACAATCTTTTCAAAGAGGTCATCAAGTACATTAGCTGGAACAAGCAGCGGTCAAAATCAACTAATTACTGTAATGGCCATTTAATCCTGTTATAAGTGAGAGGAAACACAAAACTCTAAATGTTAGATAGGTAAGCCAACAAGCCAGATAGTAAAGAATCTTAATGGAAACTTCTTACTTAGTAGTCTTGCCATACACTGGATCAAAGTTCAAATCCATGAGTGATACTTTATTGCTTAACAGCAACATGTTGTACATACCCAAGACCCACAATGTCTCTTATTCCCAATCCTCTCTCCTTTGTCCCATCAACCCACTGGAGACCTGGTATGCTGCACATTGTCATGATTTGCTTAAATAAAGTATTTTCCTGTGGTAAATTGAAATCCGCGGCTGTTTGCCATTTTAAATAAATAATCGCCGCTCTTTCATCTTAGTAGGAGGGGGCGTGGTAGCGTGGTGAGAGCAGTTGCCGGGCGCGGTGTCATAGCGGGCGGTTTTACACTAAGTGCACAGGTGTTGTGACCCAAATTAGTGCCGGGAGCTGCTAACCGTTACAGCTATGCCACGTCCCCATTTTAAAAAGGGAAGTGTGAGTGCGAGAAGGAAAATAAAAAGGAAAGATAATGGTTTGAGTGAGTGAGTGAATGAGAGAGAGAGAGCAGTCTCAAGGGAGTGGAGGCAGGCAGCTTGAAAAGAGCGCAATGCCGACACTTGGGGGTGGATGAATTGGGTTTATCCTGCTGAGCTGTTCTGAATAGCTGGGGTGACCGGGAGTGTGGATGGCTCACCCATAAGGCCGGGAAGGCAGCGGGGTTCGAGGAGGCTTAGTGGGGAGAGCCCCAGCATGAGCGCCCTGGCCATTAGGGACCCGAGTCTTGGTCGTGTGATGAAGTCTGTACGTAGCCTGGGATGGAAGGCAACCAGACTTTTAGAAGGTAACCTGCACCTGCTGAAAGTATGATTCCTCTGCTGCAAGACCCATCTGGGATAATCAGGGGAGCCGCCAGCTAAAAGGAGCTGCCATATAAAGAGCTTTTAAAAAGGATTGTTCCTGCCAGTATTTTAACCTCGTTTTAAATGGATTTATTTATTGGGATTATTTTAACCTCCACCTGTTCACCTGTTTTTATGGATTATTTATTAATGAATTTTGAAGCACTGCACTTTCTTTTTGAACACTTTTGATTTGTTTTAATAAAAGTACTGAACACTTTTGCACCTTCCCCTTGCTTCATGTGGTGCCATCATTTGTACAGCTCATCTCAGTCATGACTATCAACAGTGTCTAGTTCAAGAGGCTCCCAAATGAGAAAAGGGAGCATGGAGCCAGACCCGCATGGTCACAGTTCCTTCTTACTCTTTTCCACTAAACATTAGGTCTTTTTATTTTTTTTTCTTTCTCAGCAGTGCACCACATGTCCACTAGACATTTACTGGATCTTTTCCTGACTAGTTTGTTGTTTATCTTAATGTTACCTGGCTACTGGATAATAAAAAAATGTCATCATTGGTTTAGTGGACATGTTAGATATAAGAATCTACAAGGAATTCAGCTTGACCATTCAACAAGAGCAGCAAATGTAACAGATGTTTTTGCTTAAAGTGGATAATATGCCCTTTGTGAGCAAGGAGACTAAATGGAGGCAGATTTCTTTTTAACAGGATCTGCATTCTCAGTAGCTGCAGTAGCCAAGCGTAACAACAACAAAACACTCCAGCCCCTAAATTTTGTATGCAATATTACAACTTAACCAACATTGTATGTCTGCTTCTAGATTCTTTTATTATTATCCACCCATCCATTATCCAACCCACTGAATCCGAACACAGGGGTCTGCTGGAGCCAATCCCAGCCAACACAGGGCACAAGGCAGGAACCAATCCTGGGCAGGGTGCCAACCCACCACAGGACACACACACACCACAGCCAATTTAGAATCGCCAATCCACCTAACCTGCATGTCTTTGGACTGTGGGAGGAAGCCGGAGCGCCCAGAGGAAACCCACGCAGACACGGGGAGAATATGCAAACTCCACACAGGGAGGACCCGGGAAGCGAACCCGGGTCTCCTAACTGCGAGGCAGCAGCACTACCACTGCGCCACCGTGCCGCCCCCTTTTATTATTATACATAATTAAATTAATATTTGTCTCTCTAAATTAAAACCTTAGTAACAAAACTAATCATTCACTAAATATTGCAGTCCCTCCTTTGGCACAATGCACCTGTCAATAATGTGCTAAGTCATTAGTTCTTTTACTCAAGGTGACTTGATTCTTTCTCATTCTAAACATTTTTAACATTTATCTTTTACAATGCAGCATCCTCTTATCTTAGTGCCACACTGCAAAATTTCTTAGAGGAAAAGATTAAAGGTTAAATTATTTCAAACCCATAATGTGTATAGAAAAAATGAAATTTTTAAATTGAGAGATAGAAACAAAAAAATATCTTTTTTATTTTCCTGGCGCTGTGATTGGATTGGGTTATAAATATATCCCGAGATCTTCTGCATATCTTTAATGTTATCTAATTTAAATCCTACCCAAGAGTGCTAATCCCATTATGTGAACTCACTTAGCTTCAGCGTTTATCATTACTATCAGAGGCGTGCTGCTAGATAGAAATTGCTTTTAAGTCATTACTATCTATTTAGAATTTGACTAAAATTCCCTACAGTAAAACCTTTATTGAACATTTACAGAAATAGTGTAGTTCTCTGTCAATATTCACAAATAGCTGACTTGTAGAATTATGTAAGCATGACGCAGTGTTTACAGTCTGCTGATTTGTTTCTGTTGCCTTCATAACACAAGGTTAGTAAAAAAAAATTGGTCTGCATAACATGGTTCATTAGGAACGGTTCTGATAAAATTCTTACATCTCTGTGTCTGTTTTTAAATCCATTGTATCTAATGCAGGCTCTGAGGGGCCGGAGCCTATCCCCAAATCATCATGCACAACCCAGGAACCAGTTCTAAATGGGGCAGGTGTTAGAATGGGAGCATAAAAATGTAAAGACCTAGCCCTATAAAACTATCCTAATTATTCTGAATGTGGGATTGCGGATGGTGTTTTGGAATTGGATGGGACATCCATTTACTTTGTTGGTTTTGGTTTATCCATGCTCATGTTGTGTTTACTGCATTACCATTCACTGATAAGTTGTGAAGGAGTTTTCATTATCATGAAGGCAACAGTGTTTGAGCATTTTCAGCTTTGTGCTTTGGATGCTCCTTTGCTTTGGATGGGAACAATGGAATTCAAGATGCTGGTTTTGCTCCAGGGTAGCAGGCAGCTTTGTATGACTGAAAACACTGTTAATCATTCTGACTGGTCCGATGGCCAGGGAGGACAGATAAAACAAAAAACTCCAGAGGGCTGGAGAAAAAAACAAAATCTGCAGGGGTTCCAAGGCCACGAGACCCCACCAGCCCCCACTGGGCATTCTACTTAACATAAATGATGTAAATCAGTCCTCAGTTACACAGGTTTAGATACAATAAATAACTCAATAGGTATGTGCAGAATGCCCACACAAAAACACACACCGATTAAAGGAGAACATGTAAATCCTACACAGACTGTGATTGAGTCTAGTGTTCAATATCACTCTTCTCATACTGGAAGGCATCAGTGCTAACCACTTCATTGCTGTGTGTTCAGTTTTCAGATAAAATTCTGTTTTAAATGCTCATGTATCAGAGAAAGAAAAGTGCACCTTATGAAATTTTGCTTTACCACTGAGGAAATTATATTTAGTGTGTAAGGTTTTGCCATTGCAGTAGCTTGAAGGAGTTCTTTTTACAATCAGTGCTAAAACCATTGTTCTTTTCTGTATAGGCTGAGCATTACTAAATAAGCATGAAGAGAATAACTGAAAGTGGCCTTTGCTTTGAGATAATATATATAGCTTTTATATATTATCTGTTAAAAGAGATGTGATGATAATAAAAAAACAGATCAGTTTTTCACACCAATTTGATCTGTCTGTCTTCTTTATCCACTATGTTTAGTTTGATTTAATTTAACATTTTGGCCCTAAAATATTCAGACTGAAACTGAGGGTGCATATGAGATGGCTGGGATGATTGACACTAGGGAAATGCCTTGACAGAAACCACATTGCACTGCTGATTGTGTTTTTTTTTTTGTAAGAATGTTTTCTTAAGTAAGACTGTAACTGCCCACTCAAAAACTTGAAAAAAAAAAAATGAGACGCCACATTACTCATTCCCAAAAGGAGTCTGAGTGAGTTTCTTTGGAGTTAGCCAAAACTAAAGCATATCAACCTCCACAATCCCTGACAATTAAAAAGACAACTACTAAACAAATAATTAGAGAATGTACAAAACTCTGCTAAATACACATATACATATATGAAAACATAAAAATATTCAGAACTCCATATATAATGGACTGTAAACAAAGTATAAAAAACAAACCTTATTCCCTACCAAAACCCCACAACACACATACATATAACACAGTAAAACAAATACAATATAAAGACAAATTCCACAAACGATGATAAAAAACAGTACAATTCTTAATGTTCGGTATTTTCAAGTCAAAGTTATTTCTTCACAATCATAGTCAATGTTAATTTGCCACAAGAAACTATGTTCTAAAATGAAGTGTTTTTTTTATAAATTTAAAAAATTCTTTGTTCTTGCAACTTATAATGGGGATAATGGATACACGGGTCTACAGATAAATGAAAAAAAACCTTAAAACTTACCTACTATATCCATTTTTCAAAGCCAAAAATATTAATGAATATCAATTTGCATCTTGACAAATTGACAATTTTGCAAAACAACATATTCATGTCGTTTTATGAAGTAAAAACATTGTTGTGACATTCAGCTATTTTAAAAGTAAACTTTGCTCCACTGCTCATCATTTTCCATGGCATCTTTCAGGGCATGGATTCACCTTGAAAACTCATCACTAGGCGCTGCTATAGGCAATGAATGTTGATGCCCAGATGTGAATTGTTTGCAGTCTGTAGACAATGAGGCTATAATAACTAAAAAAGGCACACATATGATCGCTTATTTCATTGTTTCAGCAGTGATCTCCTTGATGCGATGACACACGTGTCACCCTCACTCTGCTCATCCAGGGTCAGGACAGGACTGTGTGTTTATGTGAACAGAGAGTGGTGTACGAATGCTGCTGCAGTCGCGCAACACTGTTCCCCGCTGATAGAGGTTTTATCGGTAAAGTGCTGGCCTTTCTACCTACATGCTGGTGGTTGCTGTCTACCCCCCGCCTAGCACGAATGCTAACCAGGTGCTAGCAGAACTCTACGAAATCATCAGGAAACTACAAACAACGCACACAGAGTGTGGCAGGTTGATGCTGTTTCAGCTCTCCAAGACTGCTTCGAATTGATAGATTTTCAGGGAGGCTGCTATGGATGGTGACTCCATCAATCTGGAAGAGTAAATTCTTTGCATTTACAGTATATCCGGAAAGTATTCACAGCGCATCACTTTTTCCACATTTTGTTATCTTACAGCCTTATTCCAAAATGGATTAAATTAATTTTTTTTTCTCAGAATTCTACACACAACACCCCATAATGACAACGTTTACTTGAGGTTTTTGCAAATTTATTAAAAATAAAAAAACTGAGAACATAAGTATTCACAGCCTTTGCTCAATACTTTGTCGATAGACCTTTGGCAGCAATTACAGCCTCAAGTCTTTTTGAATATGATGCCAAAAGCTTGGCACACCTATCCTTGGCCAGTTTCGCCCATTCCTCTTTGCAGCACCACTCAAGCTCCATCAGGTTGGATGGGAAGCGTCGGTGCACAGCCATTTTAAGATCTCTCCAGAGATGTTCAATTGGATTCAAGTCTGGGCTCTGGCTGGGCCACTCAGGGACATTCACAGAGTTATCCTGAACCCACTCCTTTGATATCTTGGCTGTGTGCTTAGGGTCGTTGTCTTGCTGAAAGATGAACCGTTGCCCCAGTCTGAGGTCAAGAGCACTCTGGAGCAGGTTTTCATCCAGGATGTCTCTGTACATTGCTGCAGTCATCTTTCTCTTTATCCTGACTAGTCTCCTAGTTCCTGCCACTGAAAAACATCCCCACAGCATGATGCTGCCACCACCATGCTTCACTGTAGGGATGGTATTGGCCTGGTGATGAGCGGTGCCTGGTTTCCTCCAAACGTGACGCCTGGCATTCACACCAAAGAGTTCAATCTTTGTCTCATCAGACCAGAGAATTTTGTTTCTCATGGTCTGAGAGTCCTTCAGGTGCCTTTTGGCAAACTCCAGGCGGGCTGCCATGTGCCTTTCACTAAGGAATGGCTTCCGTCTGGCCACTCTACCATACAGGCCTGATTGGTGGATTGCTGCAGAGATGGTTGTCCTTCTGGAAGGTTCTCCTCTCTCCACAGAGGACCTCTGGAGCTCTGACAGAGTGACCATCGGGTTCTTGGTCACCTCCCTGACTAAGGCCCTTCTCCCCCGATCGCTCAGTTTAGATGGCCGGCCAGCTCTAGGAAGAGTCCTGGTGGTTTCGAACTTCTTCCACTTATGGATGATGTAGGCCACTGTGCTCATTGGGACCTACAAAACAGCAGACATTTTTCTGTAACCTTCCCCAGATTTGTGCCTCAAGACAATCCTGTCTCCGAGGTCTACAGACAATTCCTTTCACTTCATGCTTGGTTTGTGCTCTGACATGAACTGTCAACTGTGGGACCTTATATAGACAAGTGTGTGCCTTTCCAAATCATGTCCAATCAACTGAATTTACCACAGGTGGACTCCAATTAAGCTGCAGAAAAATCTCAAGGATGATCAGGGGAAACAGGATGCACCTGAGCTCAATTTTGAGCTTCATGGCAAAGGCTGTGAATACTTATGTACATGTGCTTTCTCAAATTTTTTATTTTTAATAAATTTGCAAAAACCTCAAGTAAACATTTTTCACGTTGTCATTATGGGGTGTTGTGTGTAAAATTCTGAGGAAAAAAATTAATTTAATCCAATTTGGAATAAGGCTGTAACATAACAAAATGTGGAAAAAGTGATGTGCTGTGAATACTTTCCGGATGCACTGTATATAGCACTTTTCTTACTACTCAAAGCGCTAAGCAATTGCAGGTTAAGGGCCTTGCTCAAGGGCCCAAGAGAAGAGTCCCTATTGGCATTTGCGGGATTCAAACTGGCAACCTTCCGATTACCAGTGCAGATCCCTAGCCTCAGAGCAACCACTCTGCCCAGAGTACACAGACTCTGTGAATGGCTACATCTCCAAATGCATAGAGGATGTTACTGTTACCACAAGCCCTGGATGATGAGTGAAGTGCACAAGCTGCTCAAGATCAGAAATGCAGCCTTCAGATCTGGAGACAAGGCCGTCCTCAGGGTGGCCAGAGCCAACCTGTCTTGCACTATAAGGAGAGCTAAGTGGGCATACGTGCAGAGGATTAACAAACACTTCAGCAGCACCAGTGACACACGACATATGTGGCAGGGCGTTCAGACAATTACAAACTACAAGCCCAACCCACACAGTAGCAATGGTGATGCCTCCCTGCCGGATGAGCTGAAAAACTTCTTTGCACGGTTTGAGGCACAGAACAAAGAGCCTGCGAGTAAAGCAACACCTCCCTCCACTGACCAGGTACTCTGTCTCTCCATAACTGACGTGAAGAGGACTCTATCCAGAGTCAATCCACGCAAGGCTGCAGGACCTGACAATATACCTGGTCGTGTGCTCAAAGAATGTGCCAGTCAACTGGCTGGTATCCTCACAGACATCTTCAACACATCTCTAAGCCAGTCGTCAGTCCCAGCATGTTTCAAATTCACCACCATCATACTAGTGCAGAAGAAGTTATCAGTGACATACTTGAATGACTACCGACCAGTTGCACTCATGCCAATCATCATGAAGTGCTTCAAAAAGTTAGTCATGTCACACATAAAGACTAATCTCCTCGCCTCCCTTGACCCTCTTCAGTTTGCATACTGCTCAAACAGGTCAACTGAGGATACCATATGCTCTGTCCTTCACGTCTACCTGACACATCTGGATAAAAAAGACACATATGTCAGGGTGCTATTCATAGACTTTAGCTCCACCTTCAACACAATCATCCCTCAAAAGCTTGTTGTAAAACTGAGCAGGTTGGGCCTGAACACCATCCTCTGCAATTGGATCCTGGACTTCTTGACAGAGAGGCCCCAGTCAGTTCGGATGGGCTGCAGCACTTCCAGGCATCATCACACTGAGCACTGGAGTGCTACAGGGCTGCGTGCTTAGTCCACTGCTCTTCACCATGCTGACTCATGACTGCACCGCCACACACAACACCAACCACATCATCAAGTTTGCGGATGATACGACGGTGCTGGGACTGATAAGCAGGGATGATGAAAAAAGCATACAGAGATGAGGTGGAACGGCTGTATGCATGGTGTGAAGACAACAATCTATCTCTCAATGTCGACAAGACAAAAGAGATAATCATGGACTTCAGAAAATCACATCCTGCCCACATTCCACTCAGCATCAAAGGTTTAGATGTGGAGACTGTTAGGAGTACCAAGTTCCTTGGTGTGCACATAACTGAGGAACTTACGTAGATGCATAGCAACTCATCACTAATCAAGAAAGCCCAGCAGAGACTACACTTCCTGAGGAGGCTGAAGCGAGCAAGTCTTCCCCCTTCTATCCTCACCATGTTCTATAGAGGCACCATTGAGAGTGTTCTGACCAGCTGCATCACTGTCTGGTATGGCAGCTGCAACATATCCGACTGCACGCGCCTGCAAAGGATAGTGAAGACAACAGAGAAAATGATTAGGGTGCCTCACCCTTCACTACAGGAAATATTTTACAAACACAGTGTCCACAAGGCCTGCAGCATTGTGCATGACCCCTTACACCCCTCACATGGAATTTTCACACTTCTGCCATCCAAGAGAAGATACTGCAGCATCAGAGCCAGATCTGCCAGGCTGCAGGATAGTTTTTACCCTCGAGTTGTCAGACTCCTTAACACCATGCTGCACCCTGGGATCTTCCACACTGCTCCAACCACCTCTGAAAACAGAACTTTTATCCATGCAAGCCACTTTCCTGCAAAGACTACTGTGCATGTAAAAAAAGAACTGAAAATCTCATACTGACCTAAGTATTTTGACATTCTTGATATCCTTCTGCTGTGAAACATTCTGACCCATCATTGTTTACACATGTCTTAACTATTATCATACACTGATAATTTCTATATTATCTATGTCTATTTATTATTTATTTATTTATTATATTACGACGTACATAGCTATTGACTATATTATGTATCTAGATTGCAAATACCATACATTGCATCAATGTTCATATTGCTTACTAAACTTCAATATTGCTGCTACTTCTTTGTCTTGTCTTTGCACAATGTCTTGTCTTGTTTGTGTTTTAATTTTAAATTTTATATTTAATTATTTTTTAAATTTATAATTGCACTTCGTGTTGTTACACTGTGGACCCTGAGCTTCACAATTTCTGTTCAATCTGTTTACTTGTATATGGTTGAGATGACAATAAATTTCGCTTTGACTTTGCCCACGCATTCCCCTAGCTCCTCATCAGCACCTTACGCATTGTAGCACAATCTCAGTTGGCATTTCTCTACCAAACTTGCAAGCTAAACTAGTAAACTTTCATGAAAGGTACATCTAATAGAGCCTCCAAAAAAGGTAATAGTTTACAGGCTCAGTAAATGCTGTGTCTGTAGTCTGTGCCCCACTCCCAGCCCTCACCATGGTCACTACTGCTCGCAGAGCTCCTTTTATGCTGGTTTCTGCAAGTAGCACAAGAGCTGTCATTCCTCCCTTATAGTCTCAAGTCTATAGTTTGTATAGGTTTTGCACATTCGTTCCTTGTATTTATGGTTAAATTATTATTTGTACAATAAGATTTTTGTGCATTTTTCAATACACTGCCACTCATTGTGAATCTTGCTCTGGAGGCTATGTAAAATAACAAAACAAAATGTAAAGTAGTTCGTTAAGACAGTGGAACTTCAGGAAATTTTAAAACTAGACTTCATGTTTTATTAGAAGAATTAAGTGGATAGGATTGGTGAGCTTTGTTGGACTGAATGGCCTCTTCTCGCCTTGATTGTTTTAATGTTCTAAAGGATGAAAAGTAAGTAATATTTAGGAAAAAATAATCATATGATGTGAGCATGTCTATTATCACAAGCAATGGCAGAATATAAATGTTGAAAAAATAGAATTGAAGAGGCAAAAGTAGGATATTATACAAAAAACAGCTTGGTGCTGGGGGCTTGTCGGGTTGCCATAACCTCTCCCACAACATAGGCTGTGAGTAGACATGCAAAATGTTCCAAGAATCTCTGATTAAATAATTATTTTTAGTTTCCTTCTGTTACCACAAGAATGCCTCATAAATAGACAGGCATATTTACTGTAAAGTGTAAGTTTTAAGGATTTTTCATTCATTAGTCCATTGTAAGCTGTGTGAACAGATAAGGTATTTCTAAAATTAGGTAACAAATGCTTCACTTCAGAGCACAACTTTATGTGGCAAATTAATATATATGTGTTCAAAGACATGCTGACAATGCTAAATTGGCACTAGTGGGTGTGTGGTGTGTGTGTGTGATCCCCTGTGATGGACTTCCTTCCTGTCCAGGTAATGTTCCTGCCTTGTGCCCTATGTTTGCTGGGACTGGCTCCAGGCCCCTGCCACCCTGCTCAGGATTAAGCAGGCTTAGAAAATGCTATGGTATGATTGAAGAAATAACTTTCATTTGAAAAATACCAAACACATCCTGTAATAAATGTAGTGGTTTCTGATTTAGCTGCCATGCTAGTGTAAAATCCATCTGTAATTTAAGCTGTTGTAAATGGAAGGAAAAAGTTGATGTCAGACATTACAATCCTCAAGAAAGAAAACAAAATAATCACACCATGATTTTCATTTATGAAGCACAAAGCCATGGGAGCGTTGTATAGAATAATGTTCTCAGGTGGTAATTTTACTATCCTCAGAAGTTTAATCCAGGAGTAAATGGAAAAGATGAACGATGGATGATTACTTGGCCACAGATGGCTGTTGTCAGATTGCTCTAAGGTTTAAATATTGAAAACTGATTCTATCTGAAAAATAAAAAAAAATATGAGATTAATGCTTTGCCGGGCAAAAATTTCAAATCTTAATGACTCTGAACAGATGTGAAAGGAATTTTTGATACCTTCTGATAATGGAAGGACCTTTACACATATGTAAACAATTATTTACATGTAAAAGGGCAGCTACAAACAACATTTATACACTAGGCATAACTAAACAATTTCATACCAAATATTTTCCCACCCCCATTTGTGGAAAAGGGAAGGCTGATATACAGAATGTCTGGATTTTGAATACATGTACTGTATAACATCCATCCATCGGTTCATTTTCCAACCTATTGAATCTGAACACAGGGTCACGGGGGTCTGCTGGAGCCAATCCCAGCCAACACAGGGCGCAAGGCAGGAACCAATCCCGGGCAGGGCGCCAACCCACCGCAGGACACACACATCCACACTCACACACTAGGGACAATTTAGAATCGCTAATCCACCTAACCTGCATGTCTTTGGACTGTGGGAGGAAACCCACACAGACACGGGGAGAACATGCAAACTCCACGCAGGGAGGACCAGGGAAGCGAACCCGGGTCTCCTAACTGCAAGGCAGCAGCGCTACTACTGCGCCACCGTGCCGCCCACTGTATAACATCAATCTTTTGTTCTAATGCCCTTTGTATTTGGAAATTTAAAAGTTCCATGCTTCTTATTTGTTTGTGCTTGTCTAAATGGCAGATAATTTAGTGGAAACATCAGACAGATGATCTAAACCAGAACATAGATAGTATTTTAATACCCAACCTTTATGGATGTCAACTGCACTAACTTCTTCTGGACACTCCACTGTAGCTGTTCCAGATGAAGTATAATGTGGTTAGGTGAAGAATGTGGGACCTGGAGCTGTATACTTAGTACAAATTACACAGGAATCTCACTAGTTGCTTCAGACACTGTGGTGTTCAAGGCAAACTGGAGGTCTTGGAGCCACTTATCACCTTCAAAGGATGGCATCATGTTCATCAGAGTTGTGTTCACTTTTTGTGTTATATTTATTTGGGGATGACAAGCAATGATGAACTTCTTCTATACTTCCCATATGTCATGCACCTCAGTAATTACTATTCTGGTAAACTGTAAGTCCTGGCACAATATGCTTTGGGACTCCCAGTGGGAAAGGATTTCACTCTTGTGGGTAAAGTATATCTTAGATGTGTTGGCATAATTCAATGTGAATAGCTCTACACATTTTGAAAAAGGTACCCCTGATAGTTCTTGGAGGAATTGGCCCCATGAGATCCACCCTGAACATCTCCTCTGATCCATCAATGTTCATAGACTGCACTTTTCTGTTGGCTTTACCATGTGGGGGTCTTGGATTGTTGACAAGTTTGACAGGTCTTTATGTGACACAGAGGGCCACCAAGTGAACTCCATGGTTTCTTTATTTGATGAAGGTGACCACCGAAAGATCTGTCATAATATTATTTGATGAACTCACGGAGGACAATGAATTACTGTTTTGATCCTTCAAGACCAGATGGAATGGGCTGATATAACACACACAATGCACCCAATCAGAACAAGGCTTTGTCTATGTCCTTCCTAAATGTCTACCATACAGTGATGGACTCGGCTCAAGGTATATTCTTCAGGATTAAGGGCAAGTCATATCAGTAGTTAGGCAATGGACTGTGGCTAGCAACACTAGTCCCTTTGGTTCTGTTACATGAGACAAAGTATCTGGAATGAAATTTCCACAATCTGATAGGCACAATGCGAACCAAGAACCAAGAAAATATTTTCATGTGATTGAAGACCCATTGTGATCAGTGTATACTTTGAATTAAACCTTTTCTAGTAAAAAATTGTTCCCTTTCTAAACTACCCACACCCCAAGCCAGACACTTCTTTTGCAAACTGCTGTAATAAACATTAGCACCATGCAATGGGAATCATATGCTGTCATGGCTTTTCTATTCTCCTCTTCTAATTAAGCACAGCCCTGTGTCCCACATTGCTTCCATCTGTCTGGCCCTAGTATGTGAGCAGACGGGTCTGCTTGATCCAGGATAGATAGAAATAAGAAGCTGTCCATTGCCAAAGTGTATCTGTCTTCTTTAGATGGTTCAAAGGACCAGCGATGTTAGCCCTTTTCAATTAAGTGGGTTTGGGATAGTCATATATTACAGCAACTCTCTCCAGGCCTACTTTCCATGTTACATCCCACATCACAGGATTTGTTTGTTTAGGATACATAACTATTTACAGCTTATATGTTCACTTTTATTAAGTAATTATGGAGCACTTACCATGGGGATATGAGGTTCAGTCAGGAAGGGTGTTATAAGAAGCAGCTCCACTAGTATGCACGCCCAACACGCTCCCTTGTTTGGAGACAGAGAAGACCAGCAAGTGAAGCAGACAGTATTAAAAGGCTTGGACAACAGCCAAACCCTTTGAAGCTGTCAGACCTCTGTCATAGTCATTGAGGACTATGGGACCCATATGTGCCTGTGGGCAGGAGATCCACCATACTAGTACTTGTCTGCTGCTGCAGAATTTTAGCCAGCAAAGAGAACAGCAATAAGAAAATGTGAATGAATTGCCAGGAAGTCATAGTTGAGTTAAAGGCCTTCTTCTAACTCCCCTTACTCCTCAGCACCACAGTAGCCATTGCAAAATTCCAATGTACTGAAGACAGTTATTCCATGCAGTGAATCTAGACATAATTGGAGATCTTGTTGTTCAGGATCCTGTAGTCAACTGAGAAGCATAAAGACTCATCACCTTTCTTAACAAGCACTACAGAGCATGCCATGGTGATGTTGAAATCTCAAAGATCCCTTCTGTTTGCATCTTCTTCACATGGTCTGTAATGATGGCTTTCTTCTATGGTTAAACCCTGTATGACCAGTGCTGAACAGGGACTTTGCTGATGTTGTGTAAATCTCATGTATGACCATATGTCACATCCAGCTGATTGGATCACACATGTAGTTACTAGTTTCAGGTAAGCCTCCTCTGTTGGCTGGTTTCAGACATTCGCAGCTATGATATCTTTAGTAGGACAACATTTGGTTACATAAAAACCAAGGTGTATCCAGTGAAGGTCTTTCTTTGTCTTTGACAAAAACTCATGTACCCCACCCCCAAGAATGGAAGACCTCCTTGGATGGAGCTAAATACTAATCTAGATGTTGGTGAGGTGCTGTTATAATACATTTTTCTTTAATATTTCTGTCACTATATCTGGACAACACTGTTAAAGGATCTATTCACATGAGCATGCTAAGTTTGGCACACAGGGGCTCAGCATTTAGAATTGCCAACCAAGCATTGGATTAGATAGCCAAAGACAACTGGAGGATTGTATAGTTAGCCTAAACACAGAATAGTATTTCTGTCCTCTGTCAGTACAAAAATCTTCTTTCCTTGTTGGGAGAATGAGAACCGGCATGTAGGCATTATGCTATTTCTGTATTTTGTGGAGGAGGAGTTCAGTCCCTACCTGCCCTTGTTTGGAGACAGAGAAGACCAGCAAGTGAAGCAGACAGTATTAAAAGGCTTGGACAACAGCCAAACCCTTTGAAGCTGTCAGACCTCTGTCTGGAAAGATCCTATCAGCGTAGTGACGAAAAATGGCAGACTGCGTAGATCCAGACTCCCACACCTGGATAGTCTGTCATAGGCTTCCCGTCTGTAACCACGTAAAATCTTCAGTAAAGTAAACTATAGTATATTTCTCTCGTGTGTTTTGTACCGCCTTAATCACGATGGGAGGGATATCGCCTTTTCTGTCATATTTCTATATTTTTCGGTTACTTAACATGCCGCAATTTCAAAAGAACACATTTCCGGAGAGCTAATGCCTCCTAAGGAAACAGGTGCCAGTCCTCAAGGATGTACGCTTCCATCTTCCAGGGTGCTGTATGGATCCAGAACACATGGACTCTACCTATTGTCCACTCCCATCTGACAGACAAGGTAGAAGTTAATTCTTTATACTTTCTGGGCAATTTTCACCCACTTTTCAAAAAGGTGAAGTGGCTACCTGTTGTTATGGTGTGTATTATTTATTTATTTTATTTTTTTGAGCTTAATATTTTTTTCTAATGGATGCATTATTTCCTTCATAGCCTTTTGAAATGTGTTGAACTTAGTTCCATTTTTTTGGCTTTTATTTTAATTGGTAACTTTTTATTATTTTTTGCCATCATATTTAGAATTTACTGCAGTACAATTTTCTCACCTATACACAGCTGTTCGTTGCCAAGTTTGTGGCTATTTTCTAAAGAGTTTTTACATATAGTTAATGGTGTGAACATTGGTGTCACATTGGCCTTGAAAAGCATCATGGGGATCTGGGAACAAAAAGTTTGTCTGAGCTGACTGCATGGTAAATTTCCAGTATAATATTCAGCAAACATAGTCACCAGCAGACACAGCATTTTCACTGCAAAAAAAAATCATTTTGCTGATAAACACTACCTTTTACCATCCAATTTAAAAATAGACTTATTTAAAAAGAAGAAATCAGGCTTTGATTATGAATCTTTAGAAAAACATACAACTATTATTAGACTTTGTAACTAAAGACTGCTTAAGTAGAATTGTGTCTAAAAATTATTGAACGATCTTTTAGTCACACATAGTATACACTCTTTTTTGAATATTGGTGACGTTGTACTAAACAGCAGTATACAGTATTGCAGTGAATTGACTCTGGACAAACCAGCATATTAATTCTGTTAGACCTCAGTGCAGCATTTGACACTGTCAGACATGACATTCTACTGTCTAAAATGGAGAACATGCTGGGTATCTCTGGCACTGCCCTCCGGTGGTTCAAGTCCTATCTGACTGATAGGCAAGAGTTTGTTAGTCTTACATGTAAAAAATTAACTGCAAAACCCAGGATAAAGACTTGAGGGTGTCTGTTGCTGTGTATCTGAGATAGTACCATAATTAGCTGCAGATCAGGACCACACTACATATAATGGTACTAAGTTAAACACTTAGACTTAAGTCTTTTTGTTTTGTGTTTTCCTTAGAAGTTTTCCAATGTATTTCTATATGTAAAGTATTCTTTTATACTTAGTTCTAAATAAATAAGTTCTGAAATAAATAAGCAGATCGCTGTTAGAAAATCTAAGGTTATGACTGGAAATGTAGGACAAGCACACCAAAATATAAGAAGAAGTACTATTATTTACATTTTTTGTATACCATTAATAATATTTTAAAATCAATTTGTAAAGGACACAGGTAAGACATGTAATTAAGCCAAAACAGGGAACATGTAATCAAATTTTCTTTTTCTGGTCAAGATTCTTGCTGCTGCATTCTGAAGCAACTGCAACTGATTAATGTCTTTCTTAGATGGTCCTGTTTTTAGTGCATTACAGTAATCAGCATGCAGTAGCATGAACTGTGTTGGCTTTTCTTCAGTAGTTTTATAAAAACATTTGCTCATACTCATAAAACTACTTTTAGTCTAATTTTATTAAATAGCTTTTTTTTCTTCAATTAAACTCCTGTGTTTAATTTGAGGCACCCAGCTGTTTGAGATTATTGGCCATCTTAAATGAGCTGTTGATGAAATTAGCTCACCTGTCTTATTTGCTATACCTCAGGCTTCATTTAAAATACTTATTATCTTTAAAATCTTATTATCTGGTGTGTGATCTCCTGCCTATATGGTTTGGCATGTCTGATTGAGTAATTGACCTGTTAATAGCTAGAATTGCATCCAGCTTCAGTAGGTGCAGAAACTCAGTAGAACATAACCATTGAGCATTGCCCCCAACTATTTACAGCCTCCTGCTTGCCACTGAACTATTAAATGACTTGCATAAATTGAAATGTTTGGCTATGGTCCAATGAACATTTTCAACATCAACTATAGCAACAATAAAACTTAACCAATAAGTAATTAGCACATACAACATACAGATGGAGCCACGTCAAATAGCCGCGGCCGTGTGAATGGCGTACGGCTGCCCTATGCATGCCGTGATCCCCCCTCCCTCTACTGACAGAAGGCGTGTCAAGATTTCACAGTAAACACGCCCATTCATGCCCTATTTATTCATTTACCTGGTTCCACCACTAGATGGCGCTTTGTTCTCAAGAACACGTTAACACACGCCAGCAATTTAGCTGCGCTGAGTTGCAATCACGTGATTTTAACAACCCACCCCCTCCCCTGCCGAACTGACGCTACCAAACTGCACTACAGAGATTAAGATGGCGGCTTAACACTAGAATTACCAGAGCCTACGAAAAAACTCGTAGATCCATCCCACCTTAAATTGCTTCTTAAAACCGTTCTCACCTCTCCGCCAGCGTCTTTTGTTAATCTAAATGTGCTGATAAAGAAAAGTTGCAAGTAGCTGGCTATTCCATCCCCCCATCGACTTAGAAAGTGCACAAACTTCTCCCAGTTCATGCCTTGATTGATTATCTGGGAGTGAAGTGGAGTTTTAGAGTGGAAATAATAGATCATTATTTGGAATACACGTATTTCACGTGTGTTCCGTTTCTACAGTAATCCGTGTAAACACATTTTTAAAACAGAAACGTTTTTCATATTGTAGTAGTAAATGACAAAATGTAGGCATAAACTATATAATGTATGAAGCCTGAAGTCCAAATATCAAATTAACAGCTTCACAAAAGGTACAAATATAACAGAACAAGTATACTTTTATTCAAAAATATAACTGCAGGAAAAAAAGCCGCACTAGCATGCCACATTAACACATATATATCTTAACTGCCATGGTAGTGTAATGGTATCAGCTGCTGACTAGTAATCAAAAGGTCATTAGTTCGATCCTGCACGACTCTCTTTTGAAAGTAAACTGCTCTTATTCTTACTATTTTAAAATAAAAACGTACATTTGATTTCAGTGTGTAACGGCCAGTGTAATTTATGATACTTGTAAAGGTTAGTTTTTTTTTTTATTCACTTTTCATTCTCTCAGTCATGTTCAAGATCCTTCCCTACCTCCCCCCCCCCCACAATCTGAAGACGCGCTATAGCTCTGCAGCATACTTGTGACTGCATTCTCGTATCAATGCTTTTGCGAACTGCTGTGCCTGCATGCACTTTTCGTGGTATTACACGTCTATTTTTTTTGAGCATACCCGTGTCACTCAAACACAGGAACATCTGTTGTTTACAAGTATAACAAAACAAGTGCACTTTTATTCTAGACTATAAGTTAAAAAAAAATAAAGTAAGTTACAGTAGGCGGTTGATACGACAGCTTGCGTGGGGCAATGCTAAGAACTGCTGATTTCCGATCCGTGCTATATAAAATCATCCCATTCAAATATTAACAATTCCCTCACACCCTTCCAACATTTAGGACATGTGTACTTGTTGCAGTGTACACACCTCTCTGTGCTATGGTTCCTATTACACTGAATGAGCACCTGACACTGTACTTTCTTCCCTATATAAATAACATTCGAGCTATAGCGCATCTCCAAATAAATCACATTTGAGCTATAGCACGTCTTTATGTGAAAACAGCATTGTCAAATGGGGGGGAGTTCGTGAACACGACTGAGAGAATGGAACTGAATTAAAAAAAAAAAAAGCTAACCTTTACAATTATCATGCATTTACACTGGCTCTTACAGACTGACTGAAATCAAATTATGTTCTTTAGACCTGTCTGCGCAAATGTGTTTGTGTTAAAGCCAACGGAGAAATGCAGGAGCTCACACACACACACCTCTCATCCACAAATGCTTTAACTGTTGTCTTGTAAATCGTTGATTAAACCTATGAGCACAGCTGTTCAGCAGTCCTAAACACAAGTGCATGGTCTATTTTTGTCCTTAATTAAAAGACATCAATACGTTAATAATTAACACAAAGATAACATTGTTTATTTTGCTGAATAAGGTAATAAGCTATATTTAAAATAAAACAAACCAGGAAGTAAGTGTTTTATACATTAAAGTACTCTGTATAACCAAGTGCCCTAACAAACAGCAACAGTGTACAGTACAGACAAAGAGTGTGTGTGCTGGTGGGGATTGGAAGGTGAATTAGGATACCTCATTTACAAGACAAAAGACGGTCTGAGGTGTGAATGCGCATCTCCGCTTTGCTCTTCGGTGTGTGTGTGTGTTTTTTTTAGGTTACTAGGGGTGCATTCTTAAATTCAGTCTGTCTGAATCTTTATAAACGCCAAGTTGGAAAATCATGTTTGAGAAAATGACAACAACAATTAAAATCTTGATCATTTGCGTCCGTGCTATTTCGTGCTTAAGTGACCCAAAATATTTTTCTTAGTTTTCTTAGAACTTCATTAAAAGACAAACTTAGGAGGAGTGCAATGTGAGAAATCTCAACGGAGAATGTACTGACTTCTCCTTATTACTGACTGTTAGATGGTGCTAAAATGGTTTTTTTCGTCCTGCCAGCGCGCAAATGTGTTTGTGTTAAAGCCAGCTCAGACAAACCTGACGAATGCCGGAGCGCGCACGCACACACACACACACACACACACACACACCGCTGGCACTTTAGCCGTTAGTGCTTCAACGTTAAACGAAGCCCCGTAAACTTGATCCTGAACAGCCACGGACTGACTTTAACAATAATAGTTGCCGCATCTATTCACAGTTGTGATAAGTGATTAATGGCCCATCAGATCTTTGATGGGGGAACGTTATGCTGGTTAAATGACTAAAGAAATACTGATCCGTATGGACAGATATTTGTTCCAGATATTATGCGCCATTAATTGATTTGTTATGCCATTTTTTGACTATCAGCGAAAAAAACATCAGCGTAAACATCAAAAATATAACAAAACCAAACCCAAGCAGAAGTTACATTTAAGCATTACTTTGCAGTAAAATATTATCTACCAGTGTATTGAACGGAAATAGATAAAATACACCGTAGTGTAAAATACTGTACATAGCCCGCACTTGTATTCTGTACCTACAACGACCGGTATAGATAAATTGCAGATGTTACCATGTCTTTTAAGGATTGTTAACCCAGATAGCACACACACATCGTGGAGACGTCTATGCGACGTCATCTTTTTCATCTGGCAGACGTCTGGCAGAGGGCGTTTGTCTTTAAGGATTATTAAGGATGTCTTAAAAAATATTTTACTAACTAGTTTTATTAATTCATTATTTAATAATAAATAGCATAATCATCATGGGTTGTGTATTGAGTGATTTAACAAATCTGTTTTATTAATCGGTTTGTTGTTTTTTTTTTACCACGTCATCTATTTATGAAACTACAGTATGTTGACAATACAAGAACTGCCTGTACAGTATATTAAAGATACGGTATAGGGCTTCCTGGACACTGCAGTTAACTGAAGCAGTCAATGCTCCATCTGGCGGGATTATACAGCATTGCAACCATCTTTTTAGAAAGCGCATGGGGGCGTTTATGGGGCGGGGCATCGTTAACTGCGTCATCGCGGGGGATCACATTCCGTGCAAGGATCGTGCATGGTCCTGTCATGGTCCTGTCATGGACCTGTCATGCTCCAGGCGGCTGTTTGACGTGGCTCCCACTGTATTACAGTAATCCCTCCTCGATCGCAGGGGTTGCGTTCCAGACCCCCCCACGATAGGTGAAAATCCGCGAAGTAGAAACCATATGTTTGTATGGTTATTTTTATATATTTTAAGCCCTTATAAACTCTCCCACACTGTTAACATTATTAGAGCCCTCTAGACATGAAATAACACCCTTTAGTCAAACGTTTAAACTGTGCTCCATGACAAGACTGAGATGGCAGTTCTTTCTCACAATTAAAAGAATGCAAACATATCTTCTCTTCAAAGGAGCGCCGTCAGGAGCAGAGAATATCAGAGAGAGCGCTCGCTAAGAAAAGCAAACAATCAAAAAATCAATACGTGCTTTTAAGTATGCAGAAGCACCGCGATAAGGCGGCATTTTGTAGAGGAGCGTCTGTATCCTCGAGGCAAACAGCCCCTCTGCTCATACCCCTTCTGTCAGGCACAGAGAGAGTGAGAGAGATAGAGAGAAGCAAACAATCAAGCACCGCGCGGGAAGCATATCTTATATCATTGAAGAGTTTTAGTTAATATGTAATACATGCTCTGATTGGGTAGCTTCTAAGCCATCTGCCAATAGCGTCCCTTGTATGAAATCAACTGGGCAAACAAACTGAGGAAGCATGTACCATAAATTAAAAGACCCATTGTCCGCAGAAAGCCGTGAACCAGTGAAAAATCCGTGATATATATTTAGATGTGCTTACATTTAAAATCCGCGATAGAGTAAAGCAGCGAAAGTCGAAGCGCGATATAGAGAGGGATTACTGTATATCAAATGAGGAAATTTTTTTGAGATTTACAGTGACAACAGTACATCTATAATATGTTTACTTCAAAATCACAAAGTACAAAACATAAGGTACAGTGTTATAAAACAAAAGTCTTTGAAAACTACCACAAAAGGTAAAAGTATCACTATACACCACTTTAGCACAGAATTTAGAACTAAATTTGAAATGTGCAATCTTTGCATTTTATCTCTCTGCCACAATCAGAGGTGTTTAAAAGAGAACAGGGTGCTCTCTCAAACAACATCACTATGGACTTAAGCAACCAGTATTACCTGGGACAAAATTAACTTAGTGCAAGATAGAAGGAGTATGAATGTGCTTCTTGTAATTAAAGTTTTTCTGAGCCTGATATTTTTAAAACCCATCTTGAAAGATCGTGGTACAAAATGTAAATAAATTTGGTCCATCACAGAGTACACTCAAACAAACAACAATGTTATGTCCCTCTTCTACATTGTAAATCAGCTAAAGTGAATCATTCATCCAAATTTCAGAATTTCATAATTATATTTTTAGTTTCAAAAATATCTGTTTATGAGATCAAATCATTTTATATAGTGTAGATTATTACAGCTGCATCAAACCATATGCCATTACCATTTCTTAGTCCTGTTTCAATGGAACTCAAATATCCCAGGCTAACACACTGTAAACAGAATGCAAAGGTCTCAAAACAACACCTTCAAAGTTGAGTCTTTTAGCCCAAAACAAGCCATGGATCATTATATTGACAATAAAGATGTATTAATTAGAGTGATGACTGTCTTAGAAAGTAAAATCAACTTCACAGTGAACTGATAAAAGGCAACTGCTACTTGCATCATCAAAGTAATATGTCCATATTTTAACAATTTTTTGGGAACCAAATCTGTTTCCATTAACAATTATCATATTGTTTAATAAAGAATGACTGAATTATTAGTAGATTTTGTGACCAACTTATATTATTGAATTTTCAAATACACAACTCTCTTGCATCATTCTTGCATATTTTTTCTGATTGTTCGTTCAAATGCGTTTAATTTATTGTAATTATATTTTTTTCTATATATTACTGTTCCAGTTGTGCATGTTTTAGGTGCTATAAAAGGACATGGAAAACTGAGTATTTTATATATCAGTTAAATAAACTTCTAGTTCAGCATCTCAGTTTTACTGAACACTTTCAAAAACAAATGAGTCTGTGCACTTAAGCAATGGCTGAAAGAACAAAAAAAACTGCACAAAGGTAAGATTAGTCTAATTTCATAATTTCATTAACATAAAAGTGATGTGCAAATCACACTCAGTACTAGTTACCTCATTTGTTTCTGTAGATGCAAACACTATACAATAACTCTGGATGATGAAACTGCAATACACAGTTATCTTCTTGAACCAGGACTTGGAGGAATTTGTTTATCTATTATCATTGGTGCGGGGTGAGAAAACTGGGGATTGAAGTAACATAAGCAGCTTTTATGTCCTAAATGCCAAGATTCTTAGCCTAGTACCTAGTGATGGGGCTAAACAGGTTTGGCTTAATGGGGTTTAGTCCCCTGTAGACTGACATTCTTCTCCCCAAATCCTGCTTACCTGCCAATGAAAGTCTTAGGTTGATATACCACAATGAAACAGAAAACAGGAATATTTCGAATATAGGCCAGATTAAAGATGAAAGATTTCTCTTATTTATTTAGTTACTCAACAAAACAGAATATGAGAACATTATATAAGTATATACAAAATATAGTAAGCTATATTATTTTCTAGCTACAAACTAATAATGTATGCCATAAACTACACACTTGATTATATGTACAGTCAAGTGGCTTTATTGTCATACCGTCCATAGAAAAATGGAAACTATAGGTACATAAATGGAGATTAATAATTTGAAATAGATGGTAATAAATAAATAAGTAATACATAATGATAATAATCTCATAATCTCCAGGCAGAGGAGCAGCTTCAGCGACAGACTACTGTCACCGTCCTGCTCCACTGACAGACTGAGGAGATCGTTCCTCCCCCACACTATGCAACTCATCAAATCCACCTACAAAGTTATTGTCAGTTTTTACCTGCATTTTTATCACTCTTTAATTTAATATTGTTTTTTATCAGTATGCTGCTGCTGGAGTATGCAAATTCCCCCTTGGGATTAATACAATATCTATCTATCTATCTAATAACAGTAAAACTAATGATAAAACACAGCAGTAGTTTGAAACAAATGTACTGCATATCTGAGAGCTGGGATGGGGGGGCACAGCAAAAAGTTCACAGTCTGGATAGCTGAAAGATAGAAGCTGTTGTAGACCATTGCCATGGTCTAAGCACTCCCCTGATTTCTCACCCTGTGATTTCTGGTTATGGGGTATGGTGAAGGAGCACGTTTATAGCAGGAAAGTTCATGATATCAATGACCTAAAGGACAGAATACAGACTGTGGTATCATCTATTCCCCGCAAAATGTGTGTCGTGGCTTTAAATGGTACTGTTGCTCATTGTTTTTTGTGTGTTTGAGACATTCCTGCACATATGAACTATATTTTGTGAATAAATTGTTTCCACCATTCAAATGTTAACATAATTTTGACTCACCCTGTGTATATATGTATGTATACAGTATAATATATATGTATACAGTATTATATATATATATGTATACAGTATATATAAATATCACACACGTGCGAGTAGGAGGAAGCTTTAAAACCGCCATGTTTTGAATACTAAATCAGTTCAGTCTGGAACTTGACCAGCGCTCTTTTTCAATTACTCATTTGCACCCAGGGACAATATATGGGTGGCTGCCCCAACCTTTTTCCTGTGTTGCGGCTGATTATTTCACAATATATATAGGTTAATATTCTAAAAAATGATTACATAAAAAATCACATAAATTATCCATCCATTTTCCAACCCGCTGATTCCGAACACAGGGTCACGGGGGTCTGCTGGAGCCAATCCCAGTCAACACAGGAAACAATCCCAGGCAGGGTGCCAACCCACCACAGGACACACACAAACACACCCACACATCAATCGCCAATTTAGAATCGCCAATCCACCTAACCTGCATGTCTTTGGACTGTGGGAGGAAACCAGAGCGCCCAGAAGAAACCCACACAGACACGGGGAAAACATGCAAACTCCACGCAGGGAGGACCCAGGAAGCGAACCTGGGTCTCCTAACTGCGAGGCAGCAGCACTGCCACTGCGCCACCGTGCCGCCCACATAAATTACATTAACAATATAATATAATATAATATAATATAACATAATATAATATAATTTAATAACAAATACATTTTGTTAAAAAGTATTAGAGCTAAATGCATTAAGTTTAGTCTCATGTTTTCCTCTGTAAGGAATAATGAAAACTTCACAGCACATGACCAGTATTAGGTAAGCCCCCTGAACAGTTCATGAGTAATACTCTAGTAGCAGTTGTATGCTGTGGTGCAGAAATCAGAAGCAGACTCTGACCCAAAATCGGGTCCATAAATTTGAATGATAAAAGTATACAATTTTATATTCTACATTTAGACTTAGATAAAAAAATTAAGCTGCATTAGATAAGAGAAGAAAAATCTAAATTGTGTGGTTTATTTTCAATGATTTTCTACACTGGAGGCAGTGATCCTTATGTGCAATTCTCAAATACTTTATTGATATGCTCTTCTCATCAACATAATGTAACATTCTCAAACTTGCGCAATCCATTTTAGGGTCACATGTCCTGTAGACTGTCCCAGGAGCTCTGAAATCAAGGTCAATACCAGTACAGGACAGTGTGCCAGATGTCACATATGCATGTCTGGGAGACAACTTCAGGGCGTGTCAATGTATAATTGCACCTCGAACCAAGGTTAGGTGCTGTCTTATAACACTCTCCTGTCGTTCCCTGTGCAGATCCGGAAACCAACATCTCTCTGGCACTTGACATCACTTCTCAAGCCTCAGCAACTTCATAACCGACACCACCTCCATCTTTTTCCAATATAATGATAGACTTGTGTGTGTAAAAATGTTACTCTCCACACATTAACTTGTGTCTATTGTTTTTCTCTCACAATATGCAGGATTTGCCTGAGGGTGCTCCAAATCTTTATTTGTGTTCTTTGTTTTTTTTTACACAGTACATGGCAGGGCCCACACACTCACACATGCAGGACCAGCTTGAAACTTCTAGTTAGCCTAACACTTGGGAGTGTTGGAAGAGTACCAGAGTAGTCAGAAGAAAGCCCATGCAGACATGATATGAGCATGCAAACTCCACACAGACAATAAACATGCATAGAAATCAACCCAGGACAGTGGAACTGTGAGCCAAAGCATTGGCCACTGCACCACCTTTTTCTAATCTGGTAGAATTATATTATTTTTTGTTAAACTCAGAAGCATATTTTAGTGTTGAATTAGTAGTAGTGTAGTATAGTAGTGATGCCAAATTCTGCAACAGCACACCAAACTGTAATACGTTCACTGTGCAGGGGTCTCTGATGAATTTCACAAGGGTTGGTTTCAGCCCAATAGTGAAACTTTTGCTTATTTACGCAACTATTCAAATGGAAATATTCCTTGTCAATGCACATGACAAGGGCATTGCAATGAACGGTTTGCAGAATGTTTGCGCACTCTCTATGGCTCTCCCAGTCTCTCTCAGTGAGTTCCTGCACTACCATCATTTTGTATGGATGGAAATTAAGGTTATCATGCAAAATCCTCAAAGACGTGTTGGAAATGTCTAAGGCAGAAGCATGTTTGCACGCTGAACATCTAGGAGAATGCAAAATTGATGCCCTTACAGCTTGGATATTTTCAGGCGTTCGTACAGTCCAAGGACAGCCTGGAGATTTTCTGTTCAATATTGTACCCATCTATCTAAATTTAGCCTCCCACATAAGAATTGTTTTCCAATTTTGGACGTCATTGTTAGGAGGAATGCTAGTGATGATGGAGTCATTGTTTTTGAAGAACACTTTGACAGCGAAAGCAAGGTGCACACTGGACCAAGGCATGTTGTCAACTAAAAACTAGGGATCGCCTATCAAAGGACTTCCACCCCAACCCTCTCGGCTGCCTCTACCTCACGCAATGACCTTGAGAAATGTGGTACTTCATTTTAACTCACCCTGTATAATCACTTTGGATTATTTAGTGGTCTGATACTGCATTTCATTTTTTTTTTTCATTTTTGTGGTTTGGTTCAGGTTAGATTTACATCCAAATACTAAGTTCCACTTATCCAAGTTCAGGGTGAAGACCTTCATACTTGGACAAACCTTCACAAGCATTGAGGTCATACAGTACTTATCTGAAGCAATACAAAATTAAAGACTGAATGAAGAACTTTGCGACACCGTCCATCTTGATTGCAATAATGAATTGCAAAAATCTCCTAAAAAATCTTTGTGTATCTAAACCAGCAAAAAAACCTGGGGAATTAAGAAACAAGTGTTCATACTATGTTCATACTATGTTGCTCTCTGATTTAACTTCATGAACAACTTTGCTTTATCCTTTTAAAAGTGGCATGGCATGTTTTACCTGATATACAATGTGAAAACAAGAAAGTGACAGCCTGCAATTAAGACACAAAAGCTGCCAAAAAAAGATGCTTCAGGATATTCTGAATGCAATCCAGCTGATAAAATGTTTCCATAGTGACATTTTTTTTACAAAATCTGACTTCAGCAACATTCACAACTAAGATGCCAGGGGCAGGCTATGAATTCAAATGACAATTATAGTGTTTTGGAATAAAACATCAATATTTTATTTTATAAATACCAGGTACAATTTATAGAAAATATAACCATCCATATAAAGTGCTGGAAATGTTTAACATAAATTATGTGTCAGATGAATATCCTTCTATTGTCTCTCTACACCAAGAACCATAGGAAAACACAAAATGTTTAATATGGGTCTAGTAAAAAAAAATAATTGAAGCAACATACAAATTGGAAACCAAAAATGGCAAAAACGTAGAAAAAACAAAAGAAAACATGGCTAATCCTCTCGGGCAGACTAGAAAAGGCATTATTGATGGTATTGCCCGATTACCTATATTCTACTTACCACACAAAAACAATCTCACTTCTCACTATTTGTATCTATTTTTTAAACCTGCTCATCTCTGTCCGCCCTCCCATCAGTGTGCCTCCTCTCCAATACTGTAAACTTTTTGTGCTTTTGTCTTGAGGTGGTATTAAAGCCTATCCTGGGTTGTTTCCACACCAGACCCAAGAACACCAGATTAGTAATCAACTTGCTATTGGCCCCTGGTATTTTAGTTCCCCCGAGCTTTATGTAGTTCTTATAGATTTAGACCTCAATATTGCCACTTTGCTTCATGAGTTCAAGTACACATAGTCAGGGACCATGTACTTTGACGTACCTCAGTTTCTTCTTGAATTTGTTCTCAGGAAAAATGATCTGCACTTTTCTTGCTAGGGATTTGGCACTAACACTTATCTGTCCAGACGTTTTTTCATATTTTGTTAGACTGTCAGGGCAGCATGGTGGCGCAGTGGGTAACGCTGCTGCCTCACAGGTAGGAGACCTGGGTTCGCTTCCCGGGTCCTCCCTGTGTGGAGTTTACCTGTTCTTCCCATGTCTGCATGGGTTTTCTCCCACAGTCCAAAGACATGCAGGTTAGGTGCATTGGCGATTCTAAATTGTCCTTGTTGTGTGTGTGTGTGCCCTGCGGTGGGCTCACGCCCTGCCTGGGGTTTGTTTCCTTCCTTGTGCCTTGTGTTGCCTGGAATTGGCTCCAGCAGACCCCCGTGGCCCTGTAGTTAGGATATAGCGGGTTGGATAATGGATGGATGTTAGACTGTCTTCCCTTCATTTTCAATCCCACTAGGGCATCAGTGCCAATTGACCCTTGCTGTGCTGGTCTGCACTCTCCTGTCTTACTTTCCTTTCTTTCCATGTTGCTAGTCTCTCACTACTGAGACACCAATATAGAAGGCAGGGTCCTATATATCAGCTCCTAGTAGTCTTGAGATTTGCAATTCTTTTTTTTTATTGTTTTTAACATACAAATACTTAAGCAGTCAAGCAAAATCTTAGCAAACATCCGCACAAAGTTTATACTTTGACATGAAAACCAATATTTAAACCTTGAGCTGTGGAGTGGCATCATCTAATACTGCCAGTCACTTCTGATTCTTGTTAGAAGCAGACTGACTGCAGTTTAACTGCCTGACAATATATTGCAGAGATCTCCATTCTGTGACATGCCTTGACAGGCCTGCCTGATGTTCCTTTTTTAAATGGACAATGCTAGATGACATGGAGCTTTCACTTCCCAGGAATCCCTATGTAAGAACACTTTTCTCCCTTAATTAAATCACCGCTCCACACCCTTCACAGACATTTTCTCCTTTGAGGAATTTTTGGTTGGAAGTGCTACAGGCTATAACTTCTGACCACTATAGCTCCATCTATAATGCAAAGCAACTGTCATTTTGTTTCTATCTTGTCAGCCATCAATAACAGCAGTATTTATTCAAAAGGTACATTTTCATGCAGAACTATAGTTTATAGTGCCTTACAAATAACAATAGACAAATTACAGTACAAAAGAGAAACTTTCTAACTGGCTGCTGGTCTAACACAATGAGCAGTGTTTAAATGAATACGGTTAGAGGAAAACAAATATTTGAGCCGACATGGGTGGTGGAAAAATTAGTTTGAAAGAAAATGATCACTCAATGCATTATTTAAATGTTCTAAAGTTACTCAATACTATCTAATTATACAACATCCTTGGAAGATTTGATGCAGTAGATATCATCTTACCTGTAGCATCCTTCATTTTTTTCAACACTAAAATTCACTATAGAGTGTTTAATTCAGGTGACAGTGGTGCACCATGCAACCACAAGATATTAGAAAGAGAAAAAGACAGAAGTAGTGATTAGAAACTGGAAAAATTAAATATGAATAAGTAGAAGTGTCTAATTGTTATATTCGCTGAAAACAGACATGTTTACACCAATGTAAAACTTAAAATAAGTCATGATATAGGGTTCATTTTAGTCTTAAAAAATCAATATGATATACATTATTAAAAGGCCAAATTAAGAAGTGTGTTCTCTGCAGTTTTTTTGAAACATTCAATAATAGTAGCCTGACGTATTTATATCAGTAGCACATTTCACTGCATAATTGCAAATATTTTCCTTTCTCCAGTTCTTTCACTCTTCACTCACAGAACAATAAGAGGGCTAGTGTTAAAAAATGTGATATTAAAATTAGAGATGTACAGAATGGCAGCAGACATTGTCAAATATAGAAAGCTGTAAGACTGTTCAGAGCCTTATACAAATTAACAGAGTTTTACAAAAACAGGCAGACAAATGTAATGATGATAATGTAGGTAAAATCTATTTAGGTTTTTTTCTTTTCTGTTAGGATTTTTTCTGCTGCATCTTGAACATTTTGTTCTTTTGTTGGTATTCTTGATAGGTGTGCATTAGCGTAGTCTGGTTGGCTAAAAGCAAAAATTCTCCAATGACATAAAACATCAAACTTTGTATATGCTATATTCCTAAAATGAAAAACAGTCATTTTAATTGAGTTAATAAGTGATTTAAAATAACTCGTAATTGATAATAATGTCTAGACCCTTTAGGTCTAGTTTAATTTGAAAATCTTAATGATCAAGTTTTTCCCCGAAGATCCTCACTTTTGTTACTGTAGTTTTTTTGTTCTTTTCTTATCTCTCTATTATAAAAAAAACCTTTGAAAGGAAAAGCAGGGCGACGAGACAGGATCTTCTTGGAAGTTCTCAGAAGACACTTAAAAGACTTGCAGACGCAAACAATATCAAATAACAGCACTCAGTCATGTAAAGGCACGTACAATGGTGCTTAAAAGTTTGTGAACCCTTTAGAATTTTTTATATTTCTGCATAAATATGACCTAAAACATCATCAGATTTTAACTCAAGTCCTGAAAGTAGATAAAGAGAAACCAGTTAAACAAATGAGACAAAAATATTATACTTGGTTATTTATTTATTAAGGAAAATGATGGCAAAAGTATGTGAACCTTTGCTTTCAGTATATGCCGTGACCCCCTTTGCAGCAATAACTGCAACTAAACGTTTCCAGTAACTTTTGTTCATTCCTGCACACCGGCTTGGAGGACTTTTAGCCCATTCCTCCATACAGAACAGCTTCAACTCTGGGATGTTGGTGGGTTTCCTCACATTAACTGCTTGCTTCAGGTCCTTCCACAACATTTCCATTGGATTAAGGACAGGACTTTGACTTGGCCATTCCAAAACATTAACTTTATTCTTCTTTAACCATTCTTTGGTAGAAAGACTTGTGTGCTTAGGGTCGTTGTCTTGCTGCATGACCCACCTTCTCTTGAGATTCAGTTCATGGACAGATGTCCTGACATTTTCCTTTAGAATTCTCTGATATAATTCAGAATTCATTGTTCCATCAATGAAGGCAAGCCGTCCTGGCCCAGATGCAGCAAAACAGGCCCAAACCGTGGTACTACCACCACCATGTTTCACAGATGGGATAAGGTTCTTATGCTGGAATGCAGTGTTTTCCTTTCTCCAAACATAACGCTTTTCATTTAAACCAAAAAGTTATATTTTGGTCTCATCTGTCCACAAAATTCTTCCAAAAGCCTTCTGGTTTGTCCATGTGATCTTTAGCAAACTGCAGATGAGCAGCAATGTTTTTTTTGGAGAGCAGTGGCTTTCTACTTGCAACCCTGCCATGCACACCATTGTTGTCCAGTGTTCTCCTGATGGTGGACTCATGAACATGAACATTAGCCAATGTCAGAGAGGCCTTCAGTTGCTTAGAAGTTACCCTGGGGTCCTTTGTGACCTCGCCGACTATTACACACCTTGCTCTTGGAGGATCTTTGTTGGTCGACCACTCCTGGGGAGGGTAACAATGGTCTTGAATTTCCTCCATTTGTACACAATCTGTCTGACTGTGGATTGGTGGAGTCCAAAATCTTTAGAGATGGTTTTGTAACCTTTTCCACCCTGATGAGCATCAACAACTCTTTTACTGAGGTCCTCAGAAATCTCCTTTGTTTGTGCCATGATACACTTCCACAAATATGTGTGGTGAAGAGCAGACTTTGATAGATCCCTGTTCTTTAAATAACACAGGGTGCTCACTCACACCTGATTGTCATCCCATTGATTGAAAACATCTGACTCTAATTTCACCTTCAAACTAACTGCTAATCCTAGAGGTTCACATACTTTTGCCACTTACAAATATGTAATACTAGCAAAATACCCACGCTTCGCAGCGGAGAAGTAGTGTGTTAAAGAAGTAATGAAAAAGAAAAGGAAACATTTTGAAAATAACGTAACATGATTGTCAATGTAATTGTTTTGTCACTGTTGTCTGTGATGAGTGTTGCTGTCATATATATATATATATACTAGCAGAATACCCGCGCTTCGCAGCGGAGAAGTAGTGTGTTAAAGAAGGTATGAAAAAGAAAAGGAAAAATTTAAAAAATAACGTAACATGATTGTTAATGTAATTGTTTTGTCATTGATATGAGTGTTGTTCCCATATCTATATCTATATATATCTATATATATATATATATATATATAGCAAAATAACCGCGCTTGGCAGCGGAGAAGTAGTGTGTTAAAGAAGGAAAGAGAAACAAAAGGAAACATTTTGAAAATAACGTAACATGATTGTCAATGTAATTGTTTTGTCACTGTTATGAGTGTCGCTGTGATATATATATATATATATAGCAAAATAACTGCACTTCGCAGCGATGTCGTGTGTTAAAGAAGTTATGAAAAAGAAAAGGAAACATTTGAAAAATAATGTAACATGATTGTGAAAGTAATTGTTTTGTGTATTTGGCGGCAGCGTCACAAAGTTGTTTTTGTCTAGCTGCATTAGAAAATGTACCACGACATCTGACACTAGCTTGGATTGCTGCTGTCATAATGGGTTTGAGTCTACATATATATATATATACACACACATACATACATACATACATACATATATATACACACATATCTTCATATCTATATAAATATATACATATGTATATACATTAGATATCTACATATACACATATATATATATATACATATCTATCTACATCATATATACACACACATACATAGATACACACACACAAATTATATATATCTGTGTGTGTGTGTGTGTGTGTATATATATATAATGTAGATAGGTGTGTGTGTATATATATATATATATATATACACACATACATACAAACATACACACAGGTATATATATGTGTATATATATGTATGTGTCTATATGTGTGTGTATAGCTTTGGTCACTGAGTGCAAGGGAAAAATAATAAAATATAGTCTAT
>JANRMT010062813.1:62440609-62534666 GCA_026402145.1 Polypterus bichir lapradei
GAGCTGAACTCCATTACAGTAAATGGAGAAAAATAGCTTCTAGTTATGACCATTATGCGTAGAATTTCGAAATGTAACCTGCCCAACTTTTGTAAGTAAGCTGTAAGGAATGAGCCTGCCAAATTTCAGCCTTCTACCCACACGGGAAGTTGGAGAATTAGTGATGAGTCAGTCAGTAAATGAGTGAGTGAGTGAGTGAGTGAGTGAGTCAGTGAGGGCTTTGCCTTTTATTAGTATAGATATAAATATATATATATATATATACACACACATATAAACATATATATACATATCTATACATATACACATATATATATATACACTGTGGAGGATGGCCGGCTGTTTATCCCGGCCAATACCCCCAAGGTGCCAGGTGGAGCCCTCCTTGCAGCATGGAGGTCCCCAGAAGACCAGCAGGGCATCATGGACAATGGAGTTTTTATGCACCGCCCTGCTGGATGCCATGGGGGCCATGAGAGGGAGCTGCAGGGAGGACCGAAGAGTTCTTCGAGCCCTATGACCCGGAAGTTCGTCATAGGAAGAGCGACGGGCTTCCGGGGTGAGAAAAAGCATTGTTTACCCTGACCCGGAAGGAATAAGGATTTGTGGACTGTTGGATTGGGAACACTTCCGGGTCGGGGGATATAAAAGGACTGTGGGAGCTCCCAGATGGCGAGCTGAGTTGGGAGGCAGGGTGGCTAAGCGTCTGGGAGTGGAGGATTGATTTATTGTTATTTGTGATTGTTATTGAGAATTGTGGAGAGGAGTGTGCTTTGTGCACATTATTATTATAATAAATAATAATTGGACTTTTTATCTGGTGTCTGACGTGTGGTCTGAGGGTACAAGGGTGCGAGCGAACTCTAATTCTGTCACAACACACACATATATACATACATATATATATATCTACATATATACACATACATATACATACACACATACATACATACACACACATATATACACACAAATACATATATACATACACACACACATATATAAACATATATATACATACATATCTACATATATACACACACACACATACATATATATATATCTATACTAATAAAAGGCAAAGCTCTCACTGACTGACTGACTGACTCACTGACTGACTGACTGACTGACTGACTCACTCACTCACTCATCACTAATTCTCCAACTTCCTGTGTAGGTAGAAGGCTGAAATTTGGCAGGCTTATTCCTTACAGCTTCCTTACAAAAGTTAAGCAGGTTTCATTTCGAAATTCTACACATAACGGTCATAACGGTCGACAACGTCCGCCATGTTGAACTTTCTTATTTATGGCCCCATCTTGACGAAATTGGGTAAGCGGCTTCCCTGCGCTAACCAAAACTGATGTACTTACTTATTTCGATGGTATGACGCCACTGTCGGCCGCCATATTGAACTTTCCAACTTCACCAATTTTCCAACTTACCGTGTAGGTAGAAGGCTGACCCCGTCTTCATGAAATTTGGTAGGTGGCTTCCCTGCGCTAACCAAAACCGATGTACGTACTTATTTCGGTGGTATGACGCCACTGTTGTCCGCCATATTGAATTTTCCAAACGTCACAAATTCTCCAACTTCCCGTGTAGGTAGAAGGCTGAAATTTGGCAGGCCCATTCCTTACAGCTTACTTACAAAAGTTAAGCAGGTTTCATTTCGAAATTCTACGCGTAACGGTCATAACGGTCGATAACGGTCGACAATGTCCGCCATATTGAACTTTCTTATTTATGGCCCCATCTTCACGACATTTGGTAGGCGGCTTCCCTGCGCTAACCGAAACCGATGTAATTACTTATTTCGATGGTATGACGCCACTGTCGGCCGCCATATTGAACTTTCCAACTTCACCAATTTTCCAACTTCCCGTGTAGGTAGAAGGCTGACCCCGTCTTCATGAAATTTGGTAGGTGGCTTCCCTGCACTAACCAAAACCGATGTACGTACTTATTTTGGTGGTATGACGCCACTGTCGTCCGCCATATTGAATTTTCCAAACGTCACAAATTCTCCAACTTCCCGTGTAGGTAGAAGGCTGAAATTTGGCAGGCCCATTCCTTACAGCTTACTTACAAAAGTTAAGCAGATTTCATTTCGAAATTCTACGCGTAACGGTCATAACGGTCAACAACGTCCGCCATGTTGAACTTTGTTATTCATGGCCCCATCTTCACGAAATTTGGTAGGCGGCTTCCCTGCACTAACCGAAACCAATGTACGTACTTATTTCGGTGGTATGATGCCACTGTCGGCCGCCATACTGAACTTTTCAACAGTCTTTGTTACTTATGGGCCCATCTTCAAGTAATTTGGTACACGGGTTCCCATCGCTAACTGAATCCTACTTACGTACATATATACGTCCATAGCCTGCAGTTCGGTCACCATGTGATAAGGCGTTGGGTCCCCCATCCCAACGCCTCCTACGTTGGTGGCTGCCTGTCTATATAAGACCGTCCGTCGCTACGGTCTCTACATTCCTTTCCTTGCTTCGCCACGGGATTCACGTCTCCCTACTGATAACTACAGCCTTTTTGTTAATTCCACGGCTTCTCCGCTGTTTTATTGTTTGTTTATTACAATTATAGTTATTGTATAGGTATTTTAGACTTACTTTACATTGCTCAGGTACCCATTTCTTTTATCATTCCAACCCCCATTACCATGTCTATCGAGGTGATCACTATCGATCAAAGAACTGTCACTTACTGAGTGGTTTCCATGCCCGGAGATGGCACCTGCCTTTTCCATTGTCTTTTTACATATTGCACGGCCATATCAGGCTCACTCTTGATATCCGGAGGAACACTGTGTCTTATGTATTGAATGACTGGCACAGGTTCAAGGTGTGGACTGATGACGGTACAGGAGATAATTATACTACACAGGAGCACTAGAAGAGTGAAATGCTTAAGCCCTTCACCTATGGATCTGCATGTGAGTTGATGGCTGCCGCTGAATTGTTCGGTTGTCGCTTTCAAGTGTACCGAAATGGCCAAATATTTTACACCTTTCGACAACCGCCAATGCCTCTTAAACATCTTAGATTCACAGGTGACGATTTCAGTAGTGGACACTTAGATGTTTATGAATGTTTAAACTCTCAAAAGCCAGATGTGATTTTATCGATGAAACCGGTTGTGTGCTTACAACGCTTGACAGATGCCGAATGTCACTTCAACACAAGAAATCCTGCAAATACTGTCGTAATTGAAACAAACCATGAAACTCAAACTGATTATGACAGCAGCAATCCAAGCTGTGAGATTTGAGACAAGATTACTGTTCACATGGCCAACTGTAAGTTACATGCTCAAGAGTAAGCTCAGCGCAAAGCTTGGTCATGTTACAACCGGAGGGCCGAACTGACAACATGGTATACAAAGAGATCCTTAACAAATAATTATTGGCATATTTTCCCTCAGTTTAAAAAGGTTAAATTTTCTTCTTAATAAAAATTTTAAGGCAGTACTTCGCCGCTGCGAAGCACGGGTATTTTGCTAGTATATATATATATATATATATATATATATATATATATATATACACTCTTTGGGGTGCGAGCAACTGTTGCTGGGGGTGGCAGAATCCATCAAGGAAGAAAAATGAAAAACATTATTTGTACAAAATCTTAATTTATTTATCCATTCCTAAATAATTAAATGGGCAGGCTATTTCGTATCAGTGCAATACGCTGTTTGTTAAAACGGATGACTCCCGCTCTTACGTGCAAGTCTGCGTGGATATTATGAACTATCGTATCTGTTCAAGTTGTATTTAAATTTTAAATAGAAGAAATTTTTATTTAGTCGACAGAAATATCTTTGGTAGGAATGGAAGTTAAATGTAGGCATTATTGCATAAATTTTTCTTCACCATACAAATGTAAAGAGTAAATTCGCCTTACATTCCAACCAAAGATATTTGTGTCGACTAAATCAGGGGTGTCAAACTCAATTGCACAGGGGGCCAAAATCCAAAACACACTTTAGGTCGTGGGCCGAAAAGGATAAAGATTTATTGAACACACTAAAACTAAACTTTTAAAACTTTAAAACTTTTAAAACTTAACTTTTTTGAACATAAATATGAATAAAAACAGACAGGAATATTATTCCTGAATAAATCAACTCAAACCTTAAATAACTTATAATATTTTGCTCTCCATAAAAATATATCTTGTCTAAATTATACAAGTTAGAAATAAAGTAAACGTTAAAAGAACAAACATTCAAATTTCTTTACTCTTATGTAATTTTATATAAAAAATAAACTTAGATTTTAAATATCCCAAAAGATTTTGCTCTCCATAAAAATATATCCTGTCAAAATTATACAAATTCAAATATGAACATGCTGCATAACAAAACCTGGAAATATGAATAAAATGTGTTCTTTTCAGCAATAACAAATCAAATCATTCAGTTGTCTTTGCTCATATGTCATTTTAGAGCTGGACGCCTGGCATCTTTTTTTGGCAACAAGTTCGTTTATGTTTGGTGTGAGGTTCTGTGTTGTGGAGATTCTCAGGATGGACTGCAGGTGCTCATCAGTGAGGCGACTCCTGTGTGCTGTTTTGTTAGTCTTCATCACTGAGAAGAGCTTCTCAAACAGATATGTGCTACCAAACATGCATAAGTTTCGAGCCGCATGTAGACGGAGCTGGAGCATTTCTGTGGGAATGGAGTGAATAAACTGTGCGGGCCCTGCAGTATCGTACTTTGCCTTCAGTGTGCCATTACACTGCAGCTCAATCACCTCCATCTGAATCTGCACAGGTGCAGTTTCCACATCGACGGCAAATGGGTTGCGAAACAACTCAAAATTCTTTTTTTGTTCTTCAAAGTCACCAAAGCGCCGTGCGAACTCAGTGCACAGTGCGCTCAGTTTATTTGGGAACACCGTTGTGCCGACTTGGTTCAACATTACTTGGCAACAGGGAAAGTGGGGCAAGTTGCACTGGTGCATTTGTGTCTCCCATAAAAGCAGCTTCACTTGAAATCACTTTGTGATTGTGCACGGGTAAAAACGTCTGCTGAAGTGTCAGATTCTTCTTTAATTCTTCTGCTTTCTGTATCTTCTGCATTTCATTCAGGTCTTTCAGGTTATCCTGATGTTTTGTCTCATAGTGCCGTCTTAGATTAAATTCTGTAATTACAGCCACATTAGCTGAGACACACGGGTTTACCGGCAATGTCAGTAAACATATACTCAGCCTCCCATCGGTTTTTAAAGGCTCTATTTTCAGAATCAACTTTTCTCTTCAGCATCGTGTGGGCTAGCTTCGCAATAACTTCCAGCATCATAAGCTAGACTTGATTAACGCGGTAAGTGTTCGGCAAGGCAGCTGAAGCGTTGCATTATGGGATCTGTAGTTTATTGTGTTACCAGCGCTTCATATACCCGGGCCATTAATAACAGTAATACAGTATATAAAATGATCTCGCGGGCCGGATATAATTACACGCCGGGCCAGATGTGGCCCGCGGCCCTTGAGTTTGACACATATGGACAAAATAGAACTTGAAAAGATATATTTTTTCGAATGTGATCGCGCAATTCAGATCGAGTCGACGCACACTACAGTACATCGAGCCCGCGTGCTATTGTGGTTTTGCCTGCATGCCTCAATAAGTCACCCTCCCCTCGCTCTTACTTTTTTACCGTTCATCTAATGAATACACTGAGTATGGCTTTACCAAAATAATCATTGATGGCGAATAAAGTATCCATTATTGGAGTATGTAGATCGGGGTATATATATACATATATATATACCCGCGTATCGCAGCGGAGAAGTAGTGTGTTAAAGAAGCTATGAAAAAGAAAAGGGAACATTTTAAAAATAACGTAACATGACTGTCAATATACAGTAATTGTTTTGTGAGTGTTATTGAGTGTTGCTGATTTGATTATCATTATTTCTTTCAATCAGGTTTGTATTTGTAGGATGTGTTGTGTTCAAGTTACATTCCGTGTTTGTCAATCGTTGTAAAGATAACAGGTTTCATTCATCGATTCGTTTCTTACTGCATCAATAAACAGCTCGTCTTCTTCTTTATCTGAGACCTGACACACTGCATGCACGGGTTTTTTTTTTTTACACTGTCTTCCTTTAGCGGGACATTGACTTTTTCCAGCGTGTGCTTTGTTTCCGCAGTAGCTGCACTTATGAATATGCTTGTATGTATCAGACACTTCATATTTTTTTGCTGCCTTTTCAATTGTGTAATTCGGTTTTTGTTCAGCGCTCTTTGGAACTGTTGCTTTTTGTCTGTGCACTGCGTCAGTTCACGTGAGCCGCTCGGTGTACATGCATCGAAGTTTCCCAGCTGTGCTGGTGCCATGTCGTGCTATGTCCATGGCTGTATCTAATGTTACCTAAGTCCCGGCACTTAAAACTTTCTCTCGCAATTTCGCTGAGTTTGTGCCAAACACCACCCTGACCATCTCATCTTCCTCTGCATAAGCACAGTCCTTCACCCGTGAATATTTAGCGGCAGTGTTTCTATTGGATTGCCGCTGACGGACGGCCTTATATGGGCAGGCACTAAATTACAAACGCCAGCGGCAGCCTGTCTATGAACTTAATTTAAAGTTTAGGTTTACACCGTGCTTTGTTTCCGTAGTAGCAGCACTCATGAATATGGTTGTATATGTCACTCGCTCGCTTCTTATTGTTTTGCTGCCTTCTCAATTATATAATGCATGTTTTCTTCAGCGCTTTTTGGAGCTCTTCCTGCTTTTCTACGTACTGCGTGATTACGTGAGAGGCGTGATGATGTCACACGAAACTCCGCCCCCACGGCTTTCGAGCTCATCTCCATTACAGTAAATGGAGAAAAACAGCTTCCAGTTATGATCATTAAGCGTAGAATTTCGAAATGAAACCTGCCCAACTTTTGTAAGGAAGCTGTAAGGAATGAACCTGCTAAATTTCAGCCTTCCACCCACACGGGAAGTTGGAGAATTAGTGATGAGTCAGTGAGTGAGTGAGTGAGTGAGTGAGTGATTGAGTGAGTCAGTGAGGGCTTTGCCTTTTATTAGTATAGATTTGATCATTTTCCTCAATAAATAAATGACCAAGTATAATATTTTTGTCTCTTTTGTTTAACTGGTTTCTCCTTAGCGTGCATTCAGTCAACCTAACCCTCTCTTCCCCCTTCACAACGCGAAGGACAGCTGCTGTACAGGCTTTGAAATGATCGGGCAGCGAGACAAGCAGAACAGGCAACTCGCCAGCAGCAGAAAGACAGCAGATGATCCGATGGCATCTCCTTAGCGTGCATTCAGCTGCACCCTCATCATAACGCGAGCAGCATTATACGTCCTGCGAGAAAGAGATGTAACCACGCCCGGGGGCAGAAATAATGTACTGTTTTTACAAAAGTTTTAAAATAAAAGTGAAAATAATGCATATGTAACAATTCCCATGAAACTAACAATCTCTTTAAATTGTATATCTGGTAAAGCAAACCTGGGGGTGGGCGAACGAAGTGAGCAGGGGGCAGAGCCCCCTAGCTAAATTTAAATAAATTAGTACTCATCCATTCTGTAATGCTAGTAAGACGCTCATTCAAGAGACTGTGGGTCTTGGGGTCATTTGGCCCTACATATCATTATAACTATCTGCCGTCTGTTTAAGTATTATAATTTACCAGTAACGGCGTACTGCATGATAACGTGCAGTGAATACACTTGACTTGAGCATTCCTGGTTTTCATCCTCTTTCTCTGTTTAGCATTTGTTTGCTCAGAGGTTGATGCGCTTGCTGCTTCCTGAGCTGCTCTGCTTTTCTCCACCCTAGCGGCCCGCCGCTTCTCTTCTTTCATCGGCATCTTTTCGCGTTAATACTGATTAAGTTTTCTTAAGCTGGCACTTAAGTCTTCAATCTGCCTCTAGAATGATTAACGAAGGTAGTAGGGAATGAGAACGGCACCCATACGCATGCGCCATACGGCCACCCTGCTGCGCACTGCCGAGAGTTGATTCTACAATAAAATAAAATAAAAATAAAAAGATTAAAAAAAACATCACCCCAAAAGCGGATATTAGACATCACGTAGTATATGTGTATCAAATTTCAGGTCAATAGTTCAAACGGTTTGCGAGCTACAGGTGATTTAAAATCCCGGAGAGACAAACGAACAGCCATGGTAGCGTATTATATATAAAGATCTTAGGTTTAGACACCACAGAACGCAGTTGCGGTCCCTGGGTGCTGTTAGAGGGCGCTGTCAGGAGAGCACTTCCCTGGTTTCTATATGACTCAGAAGTGCTTCTTCCAAGAGAATACAATTTGGCACTGAAAGCATTTCTGGGTCCTTGAGGAGTCAGAGTCAGGAGGCAGAGGGTGACACTCTACAAGAAGAGCAGAAGGAGAGAGACGCTTTGATTGTAATTGTGGCTGGTTGTTTCTGCACATTTGGTGATTTATTTGTAATAAAATTCTTTATTTGAACCCGGGATTGTGTTGGGTACTATTGTGTCCGAGGTTTGGGGCTCAATAGTCATTTTATATATATATATATATATATTTTGTGGCATCCGGCCGGGGCTGGAGCCCGGTCGGGATGCCCAGGAGGACCGGAGGAGGGCTTGTACCTCCTCCAGACCGCGAGGGGGTGACCACCCTGGTTACGTTGGGAGCCACGGGTAAAGGGCTTGGAAGCCCAGCCCTGTAGGGACCCGTGGCCACCGCCAGGCGGCGCCCCGGTGCCTGTAGAAACCTGGAGCCCAGCACTTCCGCCACACCAGGAAGTGCTGGGGGGAAGAAGACAGGGGACACCCGGAGGGCTTCCGGGTGCGCAGCCGGCACTTCTGCCACACGGGGGCGTGTCTGTGGAAGAATGCCGGGAAGCAGCTGGAGCCCATCCGGATTCCTATTTAAGGGGCCGCCTCCCTTCAGTCAGTAGCGGAAGTCAGGTGGAAGTGGACAGAGCTGGAGAGAGGACTGGAGGCGGCCAAGAGAGAGGCACGAAGGACTGTGTGGCCTGGATTGAGAGGGATCGGTGCTGGAGGCACTGGGGTTTGTTGTGCACAAGAACTTTGTAAATATTAGTGTAAATAAACAGTGTGTGGTGGAGCCAACGATGTCCGTCTGTCTGTGTCCGGGCCAGCTTCCACAATATATATATATATATATATATATATATATACTGTATATACAGGGTGGTCTATTTATATGGATACACCTTAATAAAATGGGAATGGTTGGTGATATTAACTTCCTGTTTGTGGCACATTAGTATATGTGAGGGAGGAAACTTTTCAAGATGGGTGGTGACCATGGTGGCCATTTTGAAGTCGGCCATTTTGGATCCAACTTTTGTTTTTTCAATAGGAAGAGGGTCATGTGACACATGAAACTTATTGGGAATTTCACAAGAAAAACAATGGTGTGCTTGGTTTTAACGTAACTTTATTCTTTCATGAGTTATTTACAAGTTTCTGACCACTTATAAAATGTGTACAATGTGCTGCCCATTGTGTTTGTGTTAAAAAACAAAACCACCGCTATTGGTCTGACACTAACCCGCATTGGATAGATCCCTCCAAGACTGTTGGAACAAAAAAATTGATGGTATGGTGTGGTATATGGGGTACAAAGATAGTGGGGCCATTCTTCATCAATGGAAACCTCAATTGCTACATGATGATGTGTTTCCCTCTTTATGCACTGAAGCTGGCACATTCCCTGAGTTTTTCCAGCAAGATGGTGCACCACCACATTATGGGTGTCAGGTCCGAGCATTCCTAGATGAACAGTTTCCTGGAAAGTGGATTGGTCGTCATGGGCCAGATGAATGGCCCCCAAGGTCTCCCGATCTGACCCCCTTAGACTTTTATCTTTGGGGTCATCTGAAGGCAATTGTCTATGCTGTGAAGATACGAGATGTGCAGCACCTGAAACTATGAATACTGGAAGCCTGTGCTAGCATTTCTCCTGCGGTGTTGCTATCAGTGTGTGAAGAGTGGGAGAAGAGGGTTGTATTGACAATCCAACACAATGGGCAGCACATTGAACACATTTTATAAGTGGTCAGAAACTTGTAAATAACTCATGAAAGAATAAAGTTATGTTAAAACCAAGCACACCATTGTTTTTCTTGTGAAATTCCTAATAAGTTTGATGTGTCACATGACCCTCTTCCTATTGAAAAAACAAAAGTTGGATCCAAAATGGCCCACTTCAAAATGGCCACCATGGTCACCACCCATCTTGACAAGTTTCCCCCCTCACATATACTAATGTGCCACAAACAGGAAGTTAATATCACCAACCATTCCCATTTTATTAAGGTGTATCCATATAAATGGCCCACCCTGTATATATATATATATATATATATATATATATATATATATATATATATATACACATATATACACATGCCCGGGTCTATAGGTGAAGCCGCCATCGTGCCATTTAATTTCAGCCTCCCCCTCACCCTATAATACCATCACTAGTTTTCTAAACCAGTGTATTTGAAATTAAAAATTTTTGCAATTTCCTTAATGTCAAAAAAAGTGAAAGAAAATTTCTTCGTAGGTAGAAGAAAACTTGACTTACGCATTTAACGAATTGCCGACAAGTTTAATTAATTCATCAGTAAAATTCCGATTAATGATACAAAAACTTTTGATTGACATGCTGCGTATTTGAGCTGCCACAATTCATGTGTTGTGACTTGTCGTTTTTCTTTGAAGCAAGTTAATGACATTCGACGGGAAAAGATGAGCCCTGCGCCGAGCCTGCATTTTGTTGAAGGTGGCCGTGGCCACCCTGAATGACCGGCCGCCTTCGTGCATGCACCCTTTGTACGACCCGCAGAACTGGGCCTGTATATATATATAGTAAAGAATACAAAACACAGCATAAAGGTTTAGGGTTTCCGGCCCCGTATACTGTAAAAATATTGCAACACAAGGTCAAAAAATATAAACATAAACTGTTCATATGCGCGACGCCATACAAGACGTCGGCGGCCATTTTATAAGGGAGGAGCCAGAAGTGGAGGAATGCTGGGAAGGAACCGTGAGGGAGGATGGGACTGATGACGTCAAGGAAGATGGTGGAGGAAGGGCGGAAGTAATGTACTGCGGGATATGAGGCTTATGGTGCCGGAGCGTCTTTTTTCCTGGAAGAAAGCAAAGGAGAAAGGTTAGTACCCCGCCACTCCCTGCCAGCGAATGTCTTCCGAAGCATGTTAAGGTCCGTCCGCGGTCTCCTATTCGCGCGTGCGTGACAATATATATGTAGCTAGAGACCCGTATCTTAAAATAGTTTTTAGTCACAGACCTTTGTTTACATGATATATATATATATATCATGTAAACAAAGGTCTGTGACTAAAAACTATTTTAAGATACGGGTCTCTAGCTACATATATATTGTCACGCACGTGCGAATAGGAGAACACGGAAGGAATATATATATATATATATATATATATATATATATCAACTGATCAGCTACAACATTAAAACAACTTACAGATAAAAGGAACACTATTGATTATTTTATTTCATTGGCACCTATCAAGGGGTAGAATATATTAGGTAGCAAGTAAACAGTTCTTGAAGGTGATGTTGAAGGCAGGAAAAATGGGAAAGCATAAGGATGTTAGTGATTGACTTTGATAATCTAGCAGCATCTGTGGAATATGCTGAAACAAGTCTGATCAATGGAGGCCCCACTTCACAACTTGCAGGACTTATAGAATCTGCTTAATGTCTTAGTGTCAGGTACCACAGGACACCTTCAGAGGTCTTTGAAATCCAAGCCTCAACAGGTATTGCTGTTTTACTGGCACAGTAATAAACAGGTGTTTTTAATGCTGTGGCTGATTGGTGAATATGTATTTTTGGTGCATATACAGTATATATTTTCCTATCAGAAATCAAATAATTTAGATACATTTTCTTAGTAGTTAGTGCTCAAGTATTAAGTTTAGACAATATCCACACACAGAACAATGTTTGTGTTAAACCCTACCCATCAAGACCAAAACAGTACTATGTATTTTCTGTCAGCAGACCAAGAACACAGATAGCATCTGTCTTTTTGTCTCTTTTGCTGAACTTTTGTGGTAGTTGTGAGAAGGAGTCTCACACATAGCAAAATGTGTGTGAGGCCTCCAAAAATAAACATTAAGCAGGCCAGAATCTTCACTGGTTGGCACAGGAGAGGCTCAGTCCAGATCAACTTACTCTAGAAATCTACTTGCAGGCTTCAAGCTGGCTAGGCCTCAAGTGGGGAAAATTTGTTTAACAGTTCAAAATATAAAGAAATGTCAGGAAATACGAAGAGAAGTGCTTACCACATATTCCTGACTTATAGATAGAAGGACAACAAAGAATCGTCGCAAAATAAGGATATATTTAGCAAAACAAAAATAAATAAATAAAATAAGGGAATGCCTTAAAAAGCAAAATAAGGCAAAAAGAAGTTGCTTAAAAAGGCAATCCTAAAGCTAACAAGTCCTAAATCACAATTCAGGAAACAGAATCCTTAAAATAGAGCGAAAGATTTAACTGAAACAGAAAAACCTAAAAAAAAAAAAAAAAAACAGAAATACTTACAAAAACTCGTATCAAATACAATGATCTCCTTATATGAACTCTGTCTGCTTTGACCTAAATAGCTAGAGGGAGGGCTTAGGTTAGTTGGCCATCAGGGTGGCCCCACCTCCTGGGGCTCCAACAACAAAGAGCATGGAATGGAAAAGCATTTAAAGTAGTAGGAAATAATTACAAACATATCCAAAAATACCAACAGCTATGAAAAATAATAACAAAAACAACAATAAAACATAAATTATATAAAATGCTATTCATTCTTGAAAAGCTCTTCCTCACATCTGAGAGTATGCTTATTTTAAGGCATAGTTGATATGATTTCTACCTTTAGAAGTACAAGAAAAGTAACAAATTGAGGTTAAAAAGATTTATAATTTCAAAAACAATCATTCTTTACAGATGAGTTGGATTGAGCAGTTTACACAATCCATTTCATTTCCACAATAATTATACGTTTTAGTGTATAGTCTGAAAGCTTCTCAGTTGTCTAGTGTGGAAATATGTTTATTTTTTTCACAGTTTTAGAATATTAGTTAGATGATATTCAGATGTCAATAATTCTAACAATTTAAACAACTATATATGGCAAACAATAGATTTTAAGCAATTATGCATTTTTTAATCAGTCAATAAAAGCAATCCCCATGTATCCTACATTTATAAATATTGTCAGGATAACTGACTGTTTACACTTAAACAACCTACTTCAATTTTTATAATTGCATCTCTCACAACTCACATATCACATTTGTCAGACTCACTGCAGGAGTGAAAGGTTAAGTCTTTCTATTAATCAACTTCTGGCACTGCTTATACTTTTTACCAATATGGAAATATAATCTACATGAGAATATTTTGCACTTTTTCTTAAATGTTTTATGCAGATTTTCATAAGGGCAAGTTGTTGGCAGGAACATTTTCTTGGCAAAGAAAATATATTGATATTGTTTTACCCAGAAAGCATGTAATTGCCAAAAAAAATCTCGACACCAGCTTTTGAGAAGATATTTAAATCAAGTTAAGCTCACTGAAGGTTCAGAAAGATTCTCAAGAAGTAAACTGTATTTGGATGTATATTTGTTAAAATAGTATCCATTAAACTTAATTATTCTTCTCAAAATACCAGAGGAATAGATGAAGGAGGAAACAAAACCATTTCTCATGTAATAAACAACAAAATATTCCTGTATAGATTTAGGTGTCTTTTACTCCTTCTTTGGAGCATTAGAAGAATTTTGACAAGAAACAGTCATTCAGCCCAACAAGCTTGCCAATCCTAATTTCTAAGATTCTCATAAATAAAACAGAGATGAGTTTGGAAGGTTGTTAGAGTCCTACTCACTACAACACTACCTGGTAGTGTATTCTAGGTGTATGAGGTTCATTATGTAAAAGAAAACCTTGTAAATTTCATAAAATGCCCTTGCTGTGTCCCCATGTGTCCATTGAAGCTGCTGGTATTCACTACACTAATTTTCTTCATAATTTTAAATACTTCAAAAATGTCTCCTCTTGAATTTACTTACATTAAAAAGGTTCAGATCCTTTGGTCTTTCTTCATAGCTCCCACCTTTCAGTCATGGAGTCATCATAGTTACTCTCTTCTCAGATTTTTCTAGTGCTGGTAGGTCATTTTCTAATATGAAAACCAAAACTGTACACAAGACACTAGGTGAGACTACAGTAGTGAGTTATATAGCTTCTTTGACTTGTACTCTACATAGTGTGCTTTATAACCTAACATTCTGTCATGATTTTTCTTTTACTTTAGAAAAGGGCTCTTTCACGTAGGTGCTTAGAAAAAAATGCATCATTTTTCATATAAATCGACAGAAAAGAGAGATGCAGTGATATCACTGGTGTAGTATTGAAAAGAATAACGTGGCAGTTAGGGGGTGGACTGTCTATGCCCAGTAACTCTATTGCCAGACTAGCACTACATGATTTTTGCCCCAGTTTTCCAATCACAGACAAATTGTTAAGATTGGGAATAAATACTCTGCTTGGAGCCAAATCATTAGGTATGCCTGTTACTGAATCTTTTTAAGTATGAAGTTATCAGCAACGTGTCTAAGCCTGTCTTAGGCCAGAGTTATACTTCACGCGACGCGACGCGACGCATGCTGCAGAGGACGCTCCTGCTACGCAAGCATTGTAGTGTTTATACTTGCGCGCGTATTTTACGTAAATCTGGAGGAATCCACCAGGTGGCAGTGCGAGATATTATCACGGTGAGAACATGTTCGGCTTCTCTGTGTTGTGAATTGCCTAAAACACTTATTAAATTCCGATAACACCTTACCGCAGTATCTCTGAAAAGGATGTTTATTGATTAAATCCATAAATCCAGGGATGCGTCCATTCCAGCAAGCATTGGGCACGACTGAGAAACAATCCCTGGACAAGGTCTCCGCTCATCGCAAGGTGAATACAAGCACTCGCATACACTAGCGTCATTTTAGCGGCACCAAATCCCCAAATCTGCATATCTTTGGAAGGAAACCAGAGCACAGTGTGGAATACAAGCAGGATATACCAGCAACATAACTCCCTGCGAGACAGCAGTGCTATCGCTCCGCTGCCGTGTCACCCCCATGTGTGTAATTATTCCCCCCATGTGTGTAATTATTAACAGTATTCATTATTTAAACAAAATTATATGTAAAATGTAACATACACACTTTAATGCATTTAATCATGAAAGTGATATCAAGTACAAATCTAAAAATTCTAAATGTGCAGAGAGTTGAAATATCATACATTTAATTTTTCTGTGTGGTGATATATTGCTGCTTGCCGCAGCTGTCAGGTCCAAGAAGCTCGCAGCGATTAAAAACTGGGATGACGTTTACATCCGTCTGCTTTAATGATAAAGTAAACTACGAGGTTAAAGTGGGCAATTTGAGATTAAAGCCGAAATTTCCACTTTAATCACAAAATACACGTTTTCACTGTGTCCTTTATTTTTTTCTCAGTGGCTCAAATACAGCGATATACATTATGTTGCTGTTGTTAAGTTGCAAAAAAAAAAAAAGATGGCACAAAGGTGTTATGTGAGACTTTTAAAATGCATCGTGTCATTACAATCGGGAATATGCGACGCTTGAATATAAAATCACCACGAATGCATCTGTATTTCAGCATTTTGCTTCACCACATCGAACCATTCACCAAACAGCAAAGCACGCACATCGATCCCCGTAGGATCTGCATAGAGGCTTTCTGTCACATGTAGATAGTAAACAGAGACTCTGACGTCACATTCCGACTTTTAGCACACTGCGCCCCCCGACTTTTTGCTGGTACTGCAACGCGCGCACGCATCATGTTAATTTCTGAGGACCTGCTCAGAGGACGCATGAAATGAACGCTGGGGACGCGTGGCAGCCATGATGCGGGCGCGTACGTGTTCTGAGCATGAAGTATAAATGAGCCCTTACTGCTGTCATGGATATCACCACAGTTTTCTGCCACATTTAAAAATATCGACACAAAATTTTGTAGTGTAAGCAAACTTATGACAACGTGAAAGAATAGTAATGATTAATAGCTATTAATAATGTAAAAGGAAACAGCTCTTCCAGCTTCATGTTGGCAAAATGTTACAAAACGAAATAGTTATGTCTCACATGTTTTTGTGACACAACTGACTTGGAACTAGATGTTCTTTGTCATGAGAAAGTCCTTTTACTTTGTAAAACTCTCCTGCACTTAACATTGTAATGTGCACACTACTGCATCAATAAGACAACTGATCACAAGAACGAATGTCATCTGATTCAAGTAGTTCAGCGATTTGGGGTTATTGAAAGTCATTTATTTTGAATGCAGCATAAGTAGTTAACAGAATGTGACACATTTCTGTGTGTTTTAACATGTACTTAGTACATATTGGATGCATTTAAAGGATTAAGAAAGATTTAAAAAAATATGCATACATGATGCATTGTATCAGGCTCTGAGAAACAGAAGTCTGACCTTTTCTCTTGCTGTCGACTAGTGATTAGTGAACTCCACTGAATTTGCTTTGCCTTGAGTTGATCAAAATGACAAAAATGTTTGGGAACTTCACTAAATACAGAAATGCATTGAAGTCAACAGACATGGAGAAACTGAACTAGTTTTTGAGTGGATTATAATGGTGCAATGGTCTTTTTAGTGCCTTAGATGGCCAGGAGATCATCTGCCAATTATGCTAGACCGATTATTGTGGCCAAAAATATAATCTCAGCTGTAAGGCTGCAGTGCTAATTACTTCACTACCATTCCTCCCTGAGATACAATTAATATAATTAAATATTAGAACAGTAAAATTTCTTGCAGACAAGGGCAGAGAGGAAGCATGACTTCACTAAGGCTTTCCTCCATATTCATAGTAGATACTCAACTCTATCGAACTAAAAAGTACGATTTTTTTTTCTGATGTTTTTTATTGTTCACTGCTGCTGCTAAACAATAACACATGTGGGTTCTTTACTCTTTCCTGCTTGCCTGAACTACACAACAGTCTGGGTAATACTGTTAAAGTCACATATAAGTTCATACAAGTGATGCTAACTTTAAGATACAAATAAACTAACACATTTCTAGTATCCTTCTGCATGAGCATTTTGTGTTTCAATGTATTTGCAAGCTTTCTGCTCATTTTTAGCCCAATAATGGGATCAGTGTTATATACTCAAGGGGGCCAGGCCATCCAACAATGGCTGCTACAGCTCTGTAATGTCACACTAGCCTCACAAAGCATCATGGGGAGCTGGGAACAAAAAAGTGTGTAATCCAACCGCATGGTAAATTTCCCAGGAAATATTCAGTGAATACAGCAAATTTGCTGTGGAAAACGCTTTGGGAAATTTTATCAGTTAACACTAGTGTGGACAATTCACCTGGAGTTAAAAGTAAACTATAGCAAGAACAAAATGCTTTCTTTGCTTATAATACACATACTGTACTTTAAAAAACATCCGAAAATAATGCATAAGTGAACATAGGGAATGCAATTTGCCTCCATGTCAATACATTACATTAGAAGCATTCTTTTTAGTGAAAATCAGTACTTATCTAAATAATTATGTGTATTTAAATTAATCAAGTGTATTACTTATTTTTACACTTATTCAATATTTTTCTTCCAAAGATTTCAGCAATAAAGAGGGTGGAATGGCAGGTTTTCTGAGTTTCTCATGCTTCTTAGTAGCCTTTTCCTTCTAAAGTATGTGCTTCTTGTTTAATGCATAAGAATAACATATTCAATGATTCTCTTAAAATTTCATTCATTGGAACGAACACACTGTTAGACTAGCATTATTCAGTAACATTAAAACAGAATATGGCATCTACCAAAGGCAAGGCAACACATTAGTCATTGATAAACACATTTTTTTTGTTTAAACTTATTTTTGAAGTCTTCTAAAACCATCTGGGCTTCAATGTTATAATAATTTATGATTCAAAAATAATTACAACCTCTCAGTAATTCTTTTTACACTATTCTGTTTCTTCACTTTTCAAAGAAGGCTGATACATTTTGGTATAAAAAATAAATGCATATTTTGATACATGGCTTGATAAATATTTTACGGTGGTTAACAAGGAGACACATTGAAGAATTAATAGCAAATTGATGGGCTATAAAATGATGAATATGAGTTTTTGGAATATTTCCTACTAATATGAAATGGGTTAATTCATAATATCATTTTAATTTAAAAATGTAATTTTTTTAAGATGCTTGTATTACTGCAACATTTGTAAGTTTTAAGTATTTATAGCTGCTTGGTATGATTTTATCTTAGCTGTGTAACAATAGGTGATATAACAACTTAATGCATTCATGAAGTCAGATCAAATCAAGGACAATTACTGAATTTTTTTTCAAAAACAAATAAAACTGCTTTTTCTTTACTCAATTGTTTCTCCCAAACTGAGTTTTTCTTTAGAGACCACACCACTGGACCAGTCAGTTATCATGATGACAATATGTTTACAGCATTATCAAAACAACAGGATCAAAATTCCAGACATAGATCAAAAGAAAAAACGTTCAAGTAGTAGAAGAAAAGAGATACAAATTGGAGATTACACTACATTGCTTCACTGTTAAATAGCTCTTTAGTTTGCTGATGTGGCAATGCAATACCTCTTTTTCATCCATAAGACTGACAGCCAACTAACAATTGTGTAAGAAAAACAATGAACACCATGATTATAGTAACAATGTTGGGTGTTTTTTTTCAGATGTTCTTTCTATATAAAGCTTAACATGACATGCTTCTAACATTTATTATAATAAGAGAACACAAAAGCACTGCATTATGTTTGTAAAACTGATGTTCTGAGGAAGTAAGACAGAAAGGAGATATTAAAGGAAAGCACAGTAACAAAGGGTGTCTACACATACCAGCTTTAGAGAGAATATTTCTGAATAAATAATAAGATACGGACAACCTATAGGTAAGTTAAGTGGGTGTCTTTTTATATATGTACAGTATGTATACGTCGTAAGATTAACTTACCCATTATTTAAAAAAAGCAATCTCCCTTTTGCACTGTAGGATGCCTCTTACAATATATAACACACCGGGTCATATTAGTTACACTACTAGTTCAATATATGGAAGCTTGGAATGTTCACTAACACTTGCCGAGATTGTGTAGTTATTAGGAATTTTTTGCAGTACCTCAGAAAATATTATTTTGGAATATTATATAATAAATCAGGTCACTGACAAAACTAAAGTTAAATTTTTCAGTGAAACAAAAATGAAAGTTAACAGTAAAATAAAAGTAAAGAAAGAGCACTCTAGCACTTCCCTGCTGTGTTCAGAACAGATTAGAAAACATTAACTATTCCATGATGTGAAAATCTATAAATCAGGCTCAAGGATTTCATTTCCATGCTGGTGCAGCCATTCAGCAATATCTTCATGGCTCAGCTATCTCCCTAATCCTACTGCCTCATTTTAACAGTATAAAATCTCAAACAGAGCAACAACATAAAAAAGAGATAAGCACTTTAAATTCCTGCTTTCTCACAGGCTTCTTGCTTATGCAACACAAAAACATTAACTGAGTAGAGGAGCAACTGATGGGTGAAGCAACTGCCTTACTTCTGACATGCTTAACCAGTCTGGCATTTTAAAGATTCATTTCTACTCCCTTTCCATTTTTGCTTCTGAAAGCAATCCGTTCATTATGGTATAAATGGGATACACAAATGAAAGTGTTTTATATATTTTTATTAGAATCTATCATCTTCATAAAGAAAATGACAGTGTAAAAAAAAAGTCTTTCAATTTTACTTAAAATTATGCTGTCAGTCAATATAATCTTAATAATTTAAAATCATACTGCAAAATAATGAAATCTAAGATCAACTCTAATAACTCTTAATATGATTTAAAATCATATTAATCTCTCATATTCTTTCTAAAAGCATTATACAGTTCTCCAAACTATAAAAAACAAAAATTGCAACATTGAAATTCAACTTCTTTTTCTTTGGCTCAGGTACTGAAGTCTTTAATTCCATTGTAAGGAGACTGACACAGGCTGAGATGGAGTGTGAACTCTGAGCTTTGTTCTTCATGGTCTAACACCATCACTGCTGTGCACAGCAGTGTAGTTATCTTGCATGAGAAGCTATCACACTTATGTAACCGCCTCATAACCTTGCTACATATCTAATCCTCTTGAAATTGAAAAGCAAACCATCAATAAAAAAAAAGATATTTTAATGATTGATTGCAATATATATCTCCATACAAATATACTGTTTACACAGCTACTAAACTGCAAGGGGATGTTTATGTTTTAAAAATGTCTTTAATTCAAATCAAGCACTTATCAATTTCAGTTTGGGAAGTTAAAATTATCTTTTGAACAAGCTTACCATTCGATAGACCCTTAAAATAAATGTTATCTTAAGTTCATTTAATTGATTGTCTACACATAAAAGATCTACAAATCAGTAGTCTTAATTTAGCAGTTGCATTTTCTTTTTGGAATATACAGTATATGCCAGGGATGCCCTAATGATTATGGCACGCAATGAATTTTTCAAATAATGCTTGATTTAGTACTTAATTCCACAATGCTCTACCTTTCTACTCTGCTTTCAGAAGAAGAAGGAGAAACCTTGCTTCTTTATTCTTGTTAGGTCTGCATCACTGAATCACCCCTGTATTTGTTTGGTTTGGTGTATTATGTTTTTCCTGATCCATTTCTTTGATAATTGTTTTCAGCCCTTAGTGAAGTAAAAATAAATTGGGCTTAGTTAACATTCATGACCCTCAGTGGTCACAGCTATTAGAGCTGCAGTTACCTGGGGGTTATAAAGGACACAACATTGCCTTGTTGTAGCGTTACAATATAAATGGCATATTTATTTATTACATTAAACAAAATACATCCACGTGTTTCTCTAAACTATTAGCAGACGCAGTAGACCAATTAAATGAACTAGGAGCATAAAAAAGCATGCATTTAGGTAAAGGGAAATCCTGTTTTTTCAACACCCTATCTTTCAAACAGTTTTTAACTAATCTACTAGTTAATACTGTGTTGCTCAATGATTTGTCATGCTTTTCTGCAGCATTTTAATATCCATATGGTTCCCCACAAGATGGTAAATTGCTTCCAGTAAAACCCCAGTATGATAAATTCATGGGCTTATTGAGAAGCCTTTTGTCATAATTCATCTTAAAAAGTATTACAAGCACTTAATTACGATTGCATCATTTCCTGAATGAATTACTTTGCCTGTGGATATCTGGCCATATCTTCTGGGTTTGATTCTTACTCTGTAGACTCTATTCTGCAGATATATACCCTTAATATTTGTTAGTGACAATGTGCATATTCATTTTTGTCCTATGGGAATATGTACAAAGGAAGATTTCAGCATGTGTTTAACAGTAAGATGCATGTGATCCATGGGCAAAACATTGATAAAATCAAAATTGCATGAGAACCAAAGTATGTACTCACCTATCACAACCAAAGAAAATGTGTAAATTGCCTTGTACAGCAGATGTATGTATTGTGTATAATAGCAGCTTTAGAAAAATAACACTTTTGAAATGTTAAAAACACAAATTTAGGCGATTTTCAATCACCTTCATAATATTACAAGCTTCAGATGCAGTGCCCTTTGGTTGGGGATGGTCTAGTAATTGCCATGTTCTTTCAGAACAAATGTGGGCTTACCTTCTAAACATTTGCATTTTATGTTGATTCAATGTTTTTCAAAGTTTGCTGCTTCTTTGTACTGAATATTCGGGACGTTCACAGTACAGTAATTGGCACAAGGCAATTACCATTTGAAATGTATCCTCATATAGTATATGCAACATATGGTCATATAAATACAATATATTATATACAGTATGAAGATGAACAGTTACAATTAGCAAGCACAAAGGAAGGCAATATCAACTTCTATCAAACATAAAAGAAATAAAGGCCTGCACAAAAATAACTAACATGCTGTTACTAATGCACAGTAAGTAAAACTAAAATAAATTTTAACAAAGGCTGTCCACCTGTGTGAGAGTGCTCTATAACCGACATTCAAAAAACACTCACACATTCAAAAAGCCTAATTTGGAGCTGCATCCCTCTCCTGTTTGCCCCATATGCTTCTGTGTGGGGTGGAGGGCATGCCTAAAAGTGTCTGTTCATCATGCCAGCAGACATAGTAACTAAAAATAATAAGAAAAGAGTGGAGAATGCAGGAGCCACACATATTGTAGATGATAGGAAAACCTACAGAGACAATGGAAGAACTACAAACTCCAAAAAACAGTAATTGTATGTGGAATCAAAGCCACCATTTTGGACTCACAAAGCAGTCCAAGTTCACGTAATGCTGGCTGTCTAAGTAATTGGCCAAATTATAATTCAACAAGCATTTTTAATCATGTTTTAGCTATATAAAGCAATAAATTCCGTCATTAAGTCCCTTAGAGATTAACGAACGAAAAACTAAAAAGAAAAAAAACCTGACTTTGGATCCAAGAGGCTGAAATGATAGCCAGTGTACTTTTAAATTTCCCTAATGTTTGTTCTTTAATTTACAATACCTAACAATTACACAGCAAGAGTTTTTGTCATGTTTTAGTCAACAGTAAAGTATTACACACAGTCATTAACTCCCATACAGATTAATGAGCAAAAACTGTATGATGCTAAAACTTTGGATCCACAAGGCAGCAGCACAAGCCAGTGTGATTTTAAGTTTCCATTAATGTTTGTCCTCCAATTTGCCTAACAATAATTGAGCAAGCATTTTCTTCATGTTTTATCAAAACTATTTAACTCCGTCAATAACTCCCATACAGATTAATGTGAGAAAAGAGAAAAAAAGGAAATGCATATTCTCTACTTTTGCAATATGTTAATTAAACATACCTTTTAAGAAAACATGTGATTGATGCCATATATCACAGGGACCACACTAAAATCTCCATCCCCACCTTCACCCACAACAGAGAGCTAATTAGTAGTTTAAAAACGAGTCCCACTGTGTTACATAACCTCTTATTAATTAAAATCATAGGAGCTTAGCAGAAACACAGGCAGGAGCTCAGCAAACTTATTTTAGAATTACATTACTGAAATCTTTCCAGATTCAAAAAAAGCACTGCACAGTTCCACGCAAGGGAAATTTGATTTTTGTAGTTTCAGACAATAAAAATATCATTTTCCCATTGACTTATACAGGGACCATTCAGATTCTTCCAAATGAATAGAATGCAATGTAGGAAATCACTTGATTTTGTCTGAAATAACTGCTGGAAGAGAATTTACAATAATCACACATCTTATACCATCTAATAAATAAGAAAAAAATCTCTTCCAAAAAGGGACAGTCCCAAAACAAATAGTATGCCTAAGTGAGCAACCTGGTGTCATTTAATCCTAGGATCCAATCTCTGATATATTTTAGATATTTTTAATTTGGAGATGTGTGACCAGTGTACTGCTTTCAGCTGAATTACAGCCTGCTTTGAAAAACATGAAGAATGAATGTTGTGAATTATTGACATCCCTCCTTGCTTGAGATCTCTTTCCCAGCATTGCTGAAGATTGCCTAGTAGTGAGAAAGTGTGAAAATGTAGCCAATATTCTTTTCCTTACTAGTTCAAATATTTTCAAGTACAAACATTGGCTGTGAATTAGGGAAGTTTGACAAATTTGTTTTTACGAAGCTCCTAACATGTAAATAGAAAAATAAATCTGGTAAGCTAATTCTAGCTTTTCAGGTGCAAACATATTATCATTATAATATGTTTTTCGCTCACCAAAACAAAACCTTTTAAACGGTGATATAATGGGAAACAAATACAATTTTTTTTTTTATCTCCTCTTTGCTCGATCAGCTGCTGGCTTGCTGCTGCTGCCATGCCACGTGATCTGCATGTCGTGCAGTGCTTCAAACATTTAAAAGCCTGTACAATAGCTGTCCTTTTGTCTCACTGCCTTGTCTCTCTTCTCCCCCAGACATGCTCAAACACTATTCGATCTCTTTTCCCTGTTCCGTTATTTCACCGAGTAATATTTTCTGTTTGTTTGCGCTGTAATCTTTGCTATCACTTTTTTGAGACTTTCGAATTTTCCTGCTTCCATTATCTCTAACCTGCTCTGCATGTGTAACACACCAACATTTTTGAATTCTTTATGACGTTCTACATTGTCTTTTTTCAGCCGCGGGCATAGTTAAATCTCTCAGAATTTCCACATAGATTATTTTTGTTCTTTTTTGCTCTCTTTTTTGCATTCTTTTCTCTCCAACGCTTTGGGGTCTCTTTTTGATGCACTGCTGTTTCTTCTTGGCTTAGTCGTTGACGAGTCATCTAGAGCATATAAAATTTTTAAGAGCTGAGAGCACAGGAAGTGTGTCTGCCAAAAGCATTCTAACAACTGAGAGGTTAGATGACCGTGGTGAACTATGGTTGTAAGTAGGGTGTAACTTGACCGTCTCGTGGGACATGAAAGTATCTCTCTCTGACTCTCTTCAAAAGATCTCTCTTCAAAAGATCACGTCTCGTTGCAGGAAAAAAAGTCTCATCCCAAATTTTTTTTTAATAATATAGAGATTTTTGAAAGATGAGTTGTCTAGTATCTTCCAAGACTTAAATACTATATTTTGAGGGAGGCCTTGAATGAAAATGTACCCTGCAATTGATTGGTTCCACATTTTGAGTGAGTGAAGCACAATCTCATCATTAATGAATTATTAATAACCAGAGCACAGAGCAGAGTATACAAAGAGGATTTCTTACAAGATTTTCTTTCCAGATCCAACTAAACATGAGTACATTTAGCACTGATTTCTTCTTTGCATTATCACAAAGTATACATTTTTGCAAGTAGAGCTCAGTCATTTGAAGACTGTTTAGTAACTGGAGAATAGTAAGCAGAATGCAGACCCCACAAAAACAATGATCTAGCTGAAAATGTATCCCATGTAATAAAATATTGTGTATTCCCAGCAGAAGAGTACAAAAGAAAGACTCAGAAATCAGGGTGTTTCACACATGCTGACTTAGATATGCAATATGTGGCTCAACCACACAATATGTATGTGAGAAAGCACAAACTACGGAGACAGGCAGTTAAGGCAGAAACGTTGACAACCTTTAAGAAGAATCTGGATTAGTTATTGGAACAGCTTAGCTATTTGCTAAACACACAAGATTCATGGACTGAGTGGCCTGCTCTCATTTGTCAAATGCTAATGTTCTTATGCATATGCACTGGGCAACAACCACTTCAACATGAGAGGAAAAACAGTTGCTTTAAACATTCTTGTTAGTGAAGTGCCTCACTTTATGTCCACTTAATTACATGAAAACTTTAAGTATGATCCCATATAACATTTCTCGAGATGTGAAGAAATTAACGGAAAACTGCATTATCTTTTTAAAGAAACAAAAAATCAACTTTCTGTTCCGTTTAAAAGAAGAGAGTATTTCCTTATGTAATGTGTTAAGGTTTATTCTTGAAAGTGTATTTCAGCCCTGACTTTCCTTTTTATCTTTCACAAAAAATATAATCCTGTTTGTATGATGGAAAATAAACATTGTCAAAAGGGGGCAGTGAAAAATGCAAAAATGTGTGCATCTAGTTCAGGGTCACTATATTGTGTAATTTATAACACTATAAACAAAAACAAAATTTGCAAATCAAAACATATAACGTGAAGAGAAACAGAATACACAAATGGAACCTTGACACAAAACCATGCAAATTAAAAAGTAATCATGCTGTGCAATATATAGAACCTCATTACATGCAATCTCTTGGAAAATGTGAAACTGTGTAATTAGCATTAAGATTTGTGTCTTGGAGTGATGTGCCATGAATACTTGGTGGTCTTGGATTTCAGGTGGCATGAAAAAAGGTGCATAAAAGTGATTTAGCAGCCTACTTGAGGAACATCACATGTGGATGGTGTGAGTTGAAGTACTACTGTGAGGATCCTAAAGCAGTTGCACAGATGGAGGGCATTAGGAGACACTCTGAGCAGCAAAGTGGTCTTGGAGGCTGGACTCAGGACCCCTGGTGTGGGAGTGTGCAGTCGACGATCATCCCGAGTGCATATGGAGAGAGGACAAGGCAAGATGAGACATGACTTGTCCCAGTGCTCATGTGCGTTCTCTGTTACCCTTAACAATTGGGAAATTTGCATAAGTTTGCTAGGGTTCAGCAATAGGCCTATCCTTTAATGAAGTTAAACAATAAATGCGACCATTTGTGTGAAGATTCAGACTGCTCACCCTGCATGGCATCTGTCTGTCCTGTCCTCTCCTGTTGGTGATCATTACAATACCTTGTTCAGAACCAGTGTGGTCTAAATCAAGAAACTGTACATCCAGCTTAAATGCAGACTGCAACAATTGACACTATCATATAGACAGGAGCCACATTTTGACAATAGTTTGCACATACTGTGGCACTATAGATTCCACTGTATTTTTTCTTTCACTTATTTGTCTTACATTTTTCTTTCATTTTTGTTCTCTCTGTTCATTTGTGTATAGTGTTTCTCCTTGTGTTTTATATTTTGTTTTGCAAGTTCTTTTGTGGCACATTTACTAGCTATTTACTATTTATTTATATTTCCAGTATACTTTTTTCACTGTTGGCACTCTTTTGTCCACATCATTTTGCCATGACACCTTCTGGTCAGTTAACATTTTACTTCACACAAGGAACCCCGAAGAATGCTTCTGTCTTTCATGTGCAGTTAGTTTGAATGCCTTGTCTAAATTAAGGGCATGTGTGTCCTTTGATGAATTATCAGCCCCACCCAATATCTTTGAAACTGATGACGCTTATTAAGTAATCAAATGCACATCCTATATAATAGAAGAGTTACCTATATAACATCATGTTGTATGCTTAAGCCTCTGGTTTTTTTTCCTGGTTGTTTTGAACTTGGAGCAATGCAGTACAAAATAAATAAATCTTATTTTCATTAATAATAATAATAGTAATAATAATAATAATAATAATATTAATAATAATGTTTAATTGCAAGCCGCAAATCAAAAATTACCATTCTTTCCTGTACAACTGCTGGTTAGCAATTCAAAATGGTAGAAAATGATGTGGGAATGTTTTTATGAAGATATCTAAAGTTGGCTATAGCAGTTCAATTCCCAGGATTACTGCAAAATTCTGTTATTAAAAAAGTTAGCTTAGCATAACCCCTGTCTTTTCCAGTGGGCCTACTAGCAGAGTATGTAATGCACTTAATTTAGCTCTGTCTTGCACCTCCCTAGAGAAGTGCCTAGAGTATATCCTATCATCATGCTCAAGCCACCTCAATATTTTCCCTTTCCTCTGGGAAGCAGTGTTTCCTCTCTGAAGTCCATGTGTACTGTGAAGTTTTACATACTGTTACAATATATAAGAAGCAAGTCCAGGGACTCTGCAGATGGCTATCACTTCAGCATCTTGTGTTGCAGTCTTTTTCTTACCCAGAGCTTGTTACCTCTATTGAGGATGGTAATGCACACTGTCTGGTAGATCCAAAGCCTCTTTAAGATCTTAACTTTCTTTTCACTACAATGTTCCAGTGCAACATCTACACAACTGCTGCTGAGCCACTTTGGTGGTTAATCGTGTCATCACCTTATTCCTCACTCATGAACTCCTATACTTGAAGAGAACAAGCTATGTACTATAAGCAGTTTCTTTTTAATTTAATATAGCATTCTCAAATCTAATTCAGGTTTCAGAATCCTATCCCAGTTGCACTAAGCAAATACAGGGTAAACAGCCCTAGACAGAGTAACATTCTGTTTCTTGTTATTGTAAATATCTTATTTCAAACCATACCGATCGGCAAAAACATTAAAACCACTGAACAGGTGAAGAGAATAACATTGCTCATCTTGTTAGAGTGGTAATTATCAAGGGAGGGATATACTAGGCAGGAAGTGAACATTCAGTTCTTGAAGATGATATGGAAGCATGATGGACAAGCATAAGGATCTGAGCAACTTTGACATGGGCCATATTGTGATGGCTAGGAGACCAGGTCAGAAAATATCCAAAATGGCAAGTCTTGTGAGATGTTTCTGGTATGCAGTGGTTAGGAACTATAAAAAGTAGTCCAAGGAAGGAAAACCAGTGAACTAGGAAAAGGGTCATGGGTGCCCAAGGTTGATTAATGTGTATGTGAAGTGAAGCCTAATCCATCTGATCTGATCCACACAGAAGAGCTTCTGTGGCACAGATTGCCAAAAAACTTAATGGTGGTCTTTAGAGAAAAGTGTTATAACACACAGTGCACCACAGCTTACTGCATATGGGTCTGCATAGCCACAGACCAGTCAAAGTGCCTATGCTGGCACTTGACAACAGCCAAAAGCACATACAATGGGCATATGTTAGAACTAGATCATGTGGCTATGGAAGAAGATGGTCTGGTCTGATGAATCATGTTTTCTTTAAGAGCATGTGGATCACCTACCTGGGAAAGAGATGGCAGAAGAATGCGCTATGGGAAGAAGGCAAGCTAGAAGAGGCAGTATGATGCTCTGGACAAACATTGATCCTGACATTCATGTAAATGTGACGGGATTAAATAGTACTGTTCTTTCATGTGAGCAGTTTCTTTCATTCTTTGTCAGTAAAACTGATACAATCCGCTGTGGTATTGTTCCAACTAGATATTAACTTCCCAGTGTTAATCATGGCATTGTCTTGGAATCTTTTGATCTTGTCTCACTTTCACAGTTAAAAAGTACCATTGACACCCTTAAACCTACTCTCAGTCCTCTTGATATTGTACCACCATGCCTCTTAGTAGAAGCCTTTGATGTTTTGGGTCCATCTTTACTAGCCATTATCAATGGTTCTATTAGTGAGGGTCTTGCGCCCTCATTTTTTAAAAATGCTACGGTGCGTCCCTGTCTAAAAAAGGCAAAGTTAGATCCTGGAGTTTTGGCCAGTTTTCGTCCAATTTCCAAATTGCTATTTCTGGCTAAAATATTAGAAAGAATTATTTATAATAATAATATAAATTATTATATTTATATACTTTCTTAGAAGGTTGGCGTCCTTCAACATCTGCAATAAGATGCTGCAGATGTTCTACCAGACGGTTGTGGTGAGTGCCCTCTTCTACGCGGTGGTGTGCTGTGGAGGCAGCATAAAGAAGAAGGACGTCTCACGCCTGGACAAACTTGTTAAGAAGGCAGGCTCTATTGTAGGAATGAAGCTGGACAGTTTAACATCTGTAGCAGAGCGACGGGCACTAAGCAAACTCCTGTCCATCATGAAGAATCCACTGCATCCACTTAACAGTGTCATCTCCAGGCAGAGGAGTAGCTTCAGTGACAGACTGCTGCCACTGTCCTGCTCCACTGACAGACTGAGGATATCGTTCCTCCCACACACTATGCGACTCTTCATTTCCAACCGGGGGAGTAAATGCTAACATTATTCAAAGTTATTGTCTGTTGTTAATGTATCAACTGCACAACTGTCTTTTTGAACTAAGATCCTGGATGGCTAATAATTTTCTTGATCTGAATCAAAATAAAATGGAGGTGCTTATAGTGGGTCCATCAGCTAAAGCCCAAATTGGTCTTGGACTTCTTGGCTCTTTCTCTGTCTTTTGCAAACCTCAAGTCTGCAATCTTGGTGTTATTTTTGATAGTAACCTCTCTTTTGAGAAACAGATTAATTCTGTAGTTAAGAGTTGCTTTTTCCAGCTTCGTCTTTTAGGTAAGATCAAGCCTTTTTAATCTTCTAGGGATCTTGAGAAACCTACTCATGCTTTTATCTTTTCTCGCCTTGATTACGTTAACTCGCTGTATACTGGGATTAGCAAATCCCTGATACACAGGTTACAGTTGGTCCAGAATGCTGCCGCTCGCATTCTGTTTGGGGCAAGAAAGTCTGATTGTGTTTCTCCAATATTAGCTTCTTTACACTGGCTGCCTGTCAGTTTTCAAATTGATTTTAAAATCTTATTGCTAGTTTTTAAATCTTTACATGGGCTTGCTCCTGTCTATTTATCTGAATTGTGTGCTTTACACCAGCCATCTAGAGTGCTTAGATCGTCTGGTCAGTTGTTTCTTGTTGTCGCTCATACCAAGTGTAAAACTAAGGGGGACAGGGCTTTTGCAGTTGCTGTTCCTCGCCTGTGGAACTCTTTATCTCATTACATAAAGGAGCCGTCTACAATTGAACTGTTCAAAATAAGATTAAAGACTCATTTCTATTCACTTGTTTTCCGTGACCTTCAAGGGGTACCTATGCAATATTAGGCAAGTGGTATTAATGTGGCTGATCAATGTGTATTCTTAAGAAAAAGTAAAGATGTAGCCCTACAATCTGATTGGTGCTCTCGAGAGAGTGAGCGAGGAGTCTGAGTGTCTGGGCTTGCAAGAGTCCAGGATAAAAACCAAGATCTTTAATGACTTTAATGACTTCTTGGACACATCCATCAGCAGTTTGTGTGACTTTGAGTGTTTACCTTGTCAAGAGATTTACTTACCTCAGCAGTGACATTAATGTGTCTGGTGAGTCTTCCTATGAAGTCAGTAGACTGATTGGGAGAGCATGGGGGGTCATGAGGTCAATGGAAAGGGGTGTGTGGTGCTCCCAATATCTATGCAAAAGGACTTTAAAGTCCTGGTGCTTCCTGTCTTGCTCTATGGTTGTGAGACCTAGACGCTATCCAGTGACTTGAGACAAAGACTGGACTCCTTTGGTGCTGTGCCTCTTTGGAGAATCCTTGGGTACCGCTGGTTTGACTTTGTGTCGAATGAGAGGTCGCTCATGGAGTCCCAAATGAGGCACATTACCTGCATTGTGAGGGAGCATCAGTTACGGTGCTACGGCCATGCAGTGCGATTCCCAGAGGGTGATCTGACTTGCAGGATCCTCATTGTTGAGGACCTGAGTGGCTGGACCAGGCTAAGGGGACACCCATATAACACCTGGCTGCAGCAGACAGAGGGTCACATGTCTGCCTGGGAGGTTGCCAACCAGGATTCCAAGCTGTTTCATTGTGTGGCTGTACCAGTGCATGTTTCCCAACCTGACCTGACCTGACCTAGGAGGCTTCTGCCTTTGATAAGACTGGTCTTAATTATGTAAATTAAATGTGAAACAGGTAAAAGCACAAAAAATTAAGTTACAAAAAATGGCAACGTCCTGGTTCTAAGAATTACATTTTATTTGATAAAAAGGGTAATTTAACATTAAGGGTTGATAAATGTCGGGGTGGCTTTCTAAATGTGAGCCTTTTTAAACAGCATTGGAAACAAGTCATGAACTAACCCTGTAGTACAAGTCGATAAGGGTGTATGCTCACTCATCTCATGATAATTTAGTCCCACAAAGTAACCTAACTGTAATTTGGGAACAAAGTGGAGGGCAATAAAAAATAATACATCAACACTGACCTTAAAAAAAAATGCAAACTCCACACAGAAAATGGCCAGAATGGACATTCAACACTGTCGCCCAGAGCTGCATCACTGTGCCATCTTGCAATTCAAACAATTCTATTTATATCTTCATGTCAAGAATCCACAGTCTGAACAGAAAGAAATTCAAATTCAAAAATTGCCTGAAACATGCAAGCCCAATGCAAACATACTGTACTGAAGACAACTATAACGTATTATTTTAAAGGATATAAACTTCCTGAGACTTGACATTGTAGCATATGAGAATGTATTAATGAGCCTGTTCTGCATAATCTTGTAGCAACAAAATCTTTCAAATGTTTTGAATCTATTAATTATTTTTAGCATATATAATATTTTTCATAGTGAACAGATTATACTACAGAAAGGTTCTTTCCAGCTATGAAAAGTTTGCCTGCGGGCATGGCATTTCACACAAAAAAGAAAAAATGATGAGGAGAAAAATGTGACTTTTGTAACTTTAAAGTTCAAAATACCTGATAAATATAAGTATTTTTCACTGCTCCTCCACCTTCCATTATTCATCTTGGATTTGTTCACTTTTGTTTCCTTGCACCAGATCTGTTTTGCTTTGTATAACAATATTCTGATGGCATTTTTAACGCTTGAGATATTTGTGAGAAGTTGTCTTAAGTACATAACCCATTAATTTATTTACACTGATCAGCATTAACATTTAACCCACCTATTGTGTAGGTCCCCTTCGTGCCACCAAAACAGCCCGACCCATCAAGGTATGGACTTCATAAGACCTCTCTAGGTGTCCTGAGGTATCTGACTCCAAGATTTTAGCAGCAGATCTTCTAAGTCCTGTAAATTGTGAGGTGGGACCTCCACAAATTAAACTCTCTTTCAAGCACATCCCATAGATCCTTGATCATATTGAATTCTGGGGAATTTGGAGGCCAAATCAATGTCTCTTTTTTATGTCTCTCAAGCCATTCCTGAGCATTTTTTCAGTGTGGCAAGGCATATTATCTTGTTGAAAGAAGCCACTGCCTGCAGGGAATACTGTTGCCATGATCGAGTATATGTGGTCTGCAGCAATTTTTAGTTAGGTGGTATGTGACAAAGTAACATCCAATTGAATACCACAACCCAAGGTTTCCCAGCAGAGCACTTCCCCAGAGCATCTTGCTCCTTCTGCTGGTTTGTCTTCTTTCCATAGTGCACCCTGCTGTGATCCCTTCCCCAGGTAGAACAATCAGCCCTTCACATGATCTAATAAAAGTGTGAGTTATCAGGCCAGACCTCCTTCTTCCATTACTCCATGGTCCAGTACTGATGCTCATTTGCCCATTGTTGGTGCTTTCATTGGTGGACAGGCGTTAGTATGGGCAAATTGACTGGTCTGTCACTAAAGAGCCCCATATGCAGCAAACTGTGATGCACATCTTTCTCTCATGACCAGAATCTTAAGCTTATGGCCAGCACTCAGTTTTTCACTAATTTGTGCTACAGGACCTCTTCTGTTTAAACTAACCAGATGGGCTAGCTGTTGCTTCCTACTCACATCAATGAACCTTTGGCACCCATGACCCTTTTTCACTTCACAGATTGTCCTCCCCTGCACCATTTTTGTTAGGTACTAAACACTGCATACTAGGAACACCCCACTAGACCTGCCCTTTTGGAAATGCTCTGACCCAGTTGTCTAGCCAACACAATTCACAATTCTAGACTCAAAAAGAACAAATTTGTGACTCATGAGAGTAGAGACACTAAAAGAAAGGCAATGTGGATGACGAATGGGGCAACCAGCAATAATAACAGGGTCACCACTTTAAAACACATAAACCTTTGCTTTCTTTCCTTAAATCATTCTACAAATATTCCCAAACAATGCCAGGAACTTTGGATAGTTATTATTATAAAATTTACTTTTACTTTCTGTACTTGAGTACTTTTTGAAAAGAAGTATTTTTTACTTGTACTCAAGTATTTTTTACCTGAAATACTCATTACTCCAGTGAAAGTAAAAACTTGACAAAGTAGTTCTTTTATTCAACTCTGTACAACTGTGCTACTTTGTACAAGTCTGGTAAAATGGGAAACCTATATTATGAAATGTCAGTATTTAAAAAGTAGCTTTTTGTTATATCAATACATAGTACAATAAACTGGCAAAGAGTGAGTGAGTGTGGACATATGACTGGGTGTGCTAAGCAAACCATTGCTGGTGTGAACCTGATGCTATTTTTTCAGGCTTCACAGCAACAGAAAAAAATTGAATAAATGAATATTTTAATCAAATTTAAAATTCTAAGACTTAGTGATGTGAGAATGGAAATGCAGACATGGATAAATTTGTTGGTACCCTTACAGCTCATGAAGAAGTGCTGTATGCTTCCTGAAAAGTGATTAAATGAAAAGCAATTGTCCTGTGTATACCTGCATGCCTTTGATAAGTCATAGAGTAAAGCAAAGCAAGTGTGAAAGGAGATAAAATATTGCTTATTCTATAAAGATATTCTAAAGGATAAATTTGATGGTACCCCTAGAAAAGATCATAAATATTTGGATTAGAGTGATTTTTCAGAGTAGCTATTTTCTTTATTTAGTGTCACACATATCTCCAATTGTGCAATCAGTCATTCAGCCTATTTAAATGGAGAAAAGTACTCACTCTGCTGTTTTTTTATCATTGAGTGTCCCACAATGAACATAGACCAGACAAAGCAAAGGAGAGAGCTGTATAAGGAGCTCAGAAAGAAAATTATAGACAAGCATGCGAAAGGCAAAGGCTATAAGACGATCTATAAGGAACACAATGTTCTTGTGATAATAGTTGCAAATGTTATTAAGTTTATGGTCCAAGGGGCTGTAGCCAAACTCCTTGGACAAGGCCGCAAGAGGAAAATCAACCCCAGAATGGGCATACGTATAGTGAGAATGGTAGATAAAAAGCCAAGGACAACTTCCAAAACGATATAAGCTGAACTTCAAGTCCAAGGTCCATCAGTGGCTGATTGTTACTTTTTGAGTGACAGTGGACCCAGTGGAAGAAGCCCAAGAAGGGCTACACTGTTGAAGGTGTGAAGGAAACCAGTGTGTCAATGACCCAAACCCCCAGTCGAACACATCAAGAGTCCTGGGTGGAAATAAAGGATGATTTATTCAACCCAAATTCCTTCTACAGTAGCACAAAGTAGCACAAGCACAGTTTTTTCTCTCCACAATTCACAATAATCTCTCTCCTTCCAACTCTTACCACTGCACTGCCCTCTTCCAGTTGAGTGTTGCCTTGCTTCCTCACAACTCTGACTCACCTGGACAAGGGTAGGGCGGTCCCTTTTATTAAGGACCTGGGAGTACTTCCAGTGCCAGGGCCACTGCCCGATGGAAGTACTTCCGGGTCTTACAGAAGTCCCATTTTAGGTGACACATCTCCCTGCAGCGCCCCCTTGCAGCACCAAGGGGTTCCATCAGGGCTGTGTTGGCAGACTACACTTCCCAGCGTGCCCTACTGGTTCCATACTGGGCACCGCTATCCAGGGCCACAGCCAACTAACATGCTGATGGAGTAAACACATCCCAGTGACATCTTTCAGTTCCAGTGGGCTGTCCGTCCATCCTATCTGGCCCTCTCTTCTGGGTCTGATCCCTTTCTCTTCCCCGGCCGGGATGCCTGTTTGCCTGTTTGGAGCCTCCCATTCAGCTAAGGAACTATCCCATCTTCTGGCTGGGATGCTCACACAGTCCCTGTGGCATTTACAAAGGATAAACATAAAAAGCCAGACTGGAATTTGCTAAAATGCATATTGACAAGCTACAATGTTCTGGGGGAATGTCCTTTGAACAGATGAGTCAAGAAAGAAGCTTTCAAGGAAAATAACACCAAACCTACATAGAGGAGGTTAGGTTATGTTTTGGGAATGCTTTGCTGTGTCTGGCTCTGGGTGTCCTGAGTCTGTGTAGGGAACAATGAAATCTCAAGATTATCAAGACTTTCTGGAGCAAAATGTACTTCCTAGTGTCAGAAATCCCTGTCTCAGTTGCAGATCATGGATCTTTCAACAAGATGATGACCCACAGCATACAGCTAAAAGCACCAAAGAATGGATAAGAACAAAACATTGGACTATTCTGAAGTGGCCTTCTATGAACACTGGTTTGAATCCTATCCAACATATTTGGAAAAAGTGAAACATGCAGTCTGGATAAGGCACCCTTCAAACCTGACACATTTGGAGCAGTTTGTTCACGACGAGTGGGCCACACCAGCTGTTGTCAGATGAAGAAGTCTCATTGAGAGCTACAGGAATCACTTGTTTGCAGTGAATGCCTCTAAAGGTTGTGCAACAAAATATTAGGTTAAAGGTCCCATCATTTTTGTCCATGCCATTTTTCATTTGCGTTATTATTTGAAATATTCTGTTGAATCAAAACTCAAAAGCAAAGTCAGAGTTTGTTAAATATGGAATGAACAATGCTGGGTGCCAAATGCTTTTGTCAGCTTCAAGTTATTTCAAAAACAATTGTGGGTTTTTCTTTTCTTGTGGAAGGGTACCAACAACTTTTTACACACCTTGGCATTCACACCTAGATTGTTTTGCCGTGGGGCTACACTTCTGCTTCACACACATTTTCAATTAATAAAGAAATGAAAAATAGAGTGATGGGTATATGAATTTTCTTCTTCTCAGTACTTTTAAAAATATTGCTGATACCTGCCATCTAATATTCCCTGCCTGTTGTAACTCCAGCTCATTCATAAAAAATACCACTATGAAAATTTGATAATTTCACCTTACATTGAAAACTAATTTCAAATAGAAAAGCATTACTCTGGGGCTAAATTATCTGCATCTATCAAACAGCACTGTGAAATGTCATGTGCACATTAGAATCACGTTTACAACCTTCATTTTGCCATTTGAGTATAATGTCCAATACCCATCTGTCATCACAATTGTAAAAGCAAATTATGACTTCTTCATAATGTGTCTCCAAGGGAATGTAATTTATAAAAAAGAAATAGAAAGTCAGTTTACTAAAAAAAAGAAAAAATGTTACTGTCAGGAGGTCTTACACACATAAAAGAACAGAAAGTTAATTTCAGCTTGAGTAACTGGATAAAACTAAAGAAAACAAAATAATGAAATGTTGATGACTGTGAAAGTAGGTTAAATACTCACATAAAGACTAAGATTATGAAATTGTTTCCTTGAAAAGTTGAGATGCTTAAACTGCTGACAAATTATCCTCAATTCAGTACCTTAAAGTTTGCTTTTTTTTAACTAACATCTGTAGTGTTGGTGTTTGACGTGGACATATTTTGACATGTCACACAATGAACTTGAGCTACTTATAAGCTCATCAGTATACTACAAGCATTGCTGCTGCCAACATGCAAATGTCTGGGTCACTGCTAGTACTGGGTTTGTTTTTTAACTGTAGCATGTGTGGAGTAATTAATTATTTTATGTGTTATATAGTATAACTTTAACTTAGAAGTAACTGTATGTAACTAGAAATAGAAAGGCCTATCAGTTATGTCAAGAAAGAGATGTATTATGATATAGTTTTCATTTTTAAACTTCTGAAGAATTTCTGTTTTTTACCATCTCCAAGGTCAGTCTGTACTTGTTTACAAGACAAATTACCAGGTAAGACTTTTTCTTTACTTGTATTGAAGGCTAGAACAGACCTCTTATGATTACAGTCTTACATCCTTGCCTCTATCTATTGTTTCTGTTGTTGAACACTTCGCCTACACATCTGGTTTTCGGTGCTCCCTGCATGTGTTTTACGTGTGTGATCCTCTCATGTTTATTCTGTGACACAGGTCTAAAGCTAAGCAAATTTGGGACAAAAAAAGTAATGCAAGTCCATTTTAGGAGAATAAAGAACACAAAGATTATGAGTGATAGTTCTTACAAATATGTAACACCATCATTCAGGCATTTATGGTTGAGTGGCTAGATAGAAGCCATTCTTGAGTGAAAGGTATAAGACAGACTGCTGGGACTTTTCCAAACAGCCTTTAAAGACCTCTGAGAGCATGAGGAAAAATATTCTCTTGTCTAATGATACAAAAGTTACACTTTTTGGGCAAAACTCCAAGCAGTATGTCTAGCTAGAGGTGTGCATGGGACTGATTTTTTAAACCCATGCCCAGTCGCTCCTGCAGTACTCTATCTCATGTTGATGTCGCCAATTGTGAAATTGATGCAACCCTGAATCCAGCATATTGAAATTAGAGTCCCATCTTGTCTCCACATACTGTTTGAGTGACCTGATAAGCTTGCCTTGTTGTCCAGTATGTTTAAAATACCTGACTAACTTTTATACACTAGGCCGAAACTGTGCAACTTCGGGTGCTTTCTCCATCGCTTGTTGATATAAAAGCACTTGAGAGAATCGTGTTAAAATGCGCATTATATTTAATCTGATGTAGCTGCACAAGGCAGTGATCGTGTTTGCTGTTTGGTCAGTAACAGTCTATTCCGGAAACTCTTAACATTTTTCAAACAATAAAGTGTGAATGTTTTAGCCCAACTTAATTGTGCTTGCTTCAAACAAGATCAAGAAAAAACACCCTTGACACAAGATTGTAGTTCTCATTAATATAGTGGATGGCAGTAAATATGAAAAGTTTTCTGTCAAAATATCAGTTGTGACAGCACACCCATAATTACTGACGGTCTCTAGCATATCAAGTGCAAAATCCCTTCTATGTTTTTGGGCTTTTTCTATCACGTGCCACGACGCAGTCTTTGGATGGAGCACTATCTCTTTAAACTGTAGACTGTACAATTTTGGCTGCCATGTCAACCAAGTACTGCTCAAGTTGAATGTAGCCCTCACCAGAATATCCTTGCAAACAAAATCTCCACATTTATCCAGCGCTTCCCTTTTAGCGTTGTTACTTTTGACAGGTCAGACAAGAATGTCAGTTTAGTCTGACTCTTCACTACTGCACACGCATGACGCTTTTATTAACACATTTATTGCAGGAAGCAAACAGCACTTGGTTGCCACTGCCATCGACAATAATTGAAAATGATTGCCAAATGTCAGACTTTCCTTTAGTTTTACAGTCTTGTACTCTTTTAATTCTGTTTATACCACAGTGGATGTAAGGCTGACTCCAGGCTCTGCAATCTTGAGAAGGCTGCACACAAAACAGTATGCACATGTACCATAACTGATGTATTAAATGAATGTATGTCAATTTTAATTTCTCAGATTCTAGCTCCCACTTGCACACAGGCGTTGACGCCAGCACATGAGTATCGACCACTCACACTTGCCTGCAATACTGAAAATCGGTCGTGTGTCACAAGCAATCGTATTGGGTTTTGCAAGTTCCACGGTAGTCCCGTGTGAGTGCAGACCTCTATGTCTAGCAAAGACCAGGCACCACTCATCACCTAACTAATACCATTCCTACTATGTCAAATACATGTAGGTTCTTGAAGGAAACCTGTTCAGAATTTCACACAACTTCATACTGGGCATTGGTTCACCTTTCAGCACAACAATGACCTCAGGCATACAGAAAAGGGAATGCTAGAGTGGCTTCAAGATAAATTTGTGACTGGCCCAGCCAAAGCCTACACTTAAACACCATAGAACATCTTTGGAAAGACCTTTAGATGACAGAATGCAGATGCTTTCCATCTTAATTTACCAGAGCTTGAGAGAATCTGCCAGGGAGAATGGCATAAACTGTTCAAATACAAGTGTGCAAAGCTTGAATGGTCTCACCCAAAAAGACGCAAAGCTGTAATTGCTGTCAAAGGGGCTTCTACAAAGTACTGAATTAAGGATCTGAAGACTTACATGAATAAGAGATTTCCATTCTTGATTTTTATTAAATTTGCAAACCTTTGTGAAGACATGTTTTCCCTTTACCATATGAGTTATTGAGTGTAGATTGATATGCAAAAATCGCAAAGTTACTCATTTAAAATTAAATCTATAACACAATAAAATGTGCAGAAAGTGAAGGGGCTTAAAGCCAAAGAAAAAGAAAAATATACATCATGTATGCACATGAAGTTTTCAGTATTATTTAGTAACCTTATGAGTCACGGCTAAAAACTCCCTGTACCTAATGGTATAAGTACTAATGGGCCAGTACCGTTTCCCAGAGCAGAGGAGGAAGAAAAGAAGCATTGTTAGCTGTATTCCATTCACAACTCTAATAAAATAAAATGATGTATATTATTTTGTCCATTATATTTACAGTACATATTATTGTCACTCAGTTAAGAGTCAGTTGTACAAATTGTGTACATTGCGTGCATTTTATGCTATGGAAAAATCACAAAGGCTTTTTTGGTGTTTTAAATGAAATTAGGATTTAGCAGCCATAAGTATTGTTTGCAAAATGTTGGTGTTTCAGCGTTCAACCCTGTCCCTCCTTCCTTTTTTTTTGGAAAAAGAAAACTGCACAGTTGTAATAAAGGGTAGAAAGCAAAGTGTTCATTCTTTTAACCCAATTCTGCAATTAATTGACTTCTCTTTGTTCACATACTTGTTTTCCAATCTGTGAATTTTGTTTCTCTTCCTTTATATTATTTTGTTGTTCTCCTTGTTTTCTGGGAGCTAGCCAGAGAGAGAAAGACAGAGACAGAGAGAGAGAGAGACTCAGTCTTTATCAGTAACAATAATCATTGTCTGTTATTAGCCGCAAAATATATAAATAAAAAGAAGCTTGCTTTTGTGCAGCTAAAGCTGAAAGATAAAAAACAAGAGAGACAGTAATAATACATTAAATCCTCGATTGTGTCAAAATTATTACCTGTAAGTCTTTTTTGCTGCCAGTCTACCACAGCTTTGTTTTTCTCTGTTTCAGATTTGCCTTTTTGTGAAATCTGTGGTGCATGCTGTATCTGAAGGGAACAATTAAATCTGCCACATCACAGCTTAGTGGTGCTGGGTTCAGTCCCCTGCCCGTCCACTGTCTATGTGTTCTCTAGGGGTAATTCATTTTTTTTCTTATGTCCAAAATATATATATTCTACAGAATTCTAAACAGGTCTGGTGTCAGTAAGCGTGGATGTGTGCGTGAGTGCTGGCCTTGTACTCAAACTTGCTATGACAAGGTCCTGTAATAAAAAAGCTAAGACTAAAAAACTTATGGTCATAAAGACATTGTAAGAATGTGCAACTAATGCTTTTCCATAATAATAATAATAATAATAATAATAATAATAATAATAATATTCTTCTTTGCTATTAGATTGACAGCAACTAATAGTACATGGCTGAGTAGTCAATATTAGAATGACCTACATATGTGATTTGTTCCATTATTGCTACAATAATTCACAGTTGCTAAGATCACACTTTCCAAACTACACAGTAAATACATGTTTGAGCAATTTCTGAATTACTTGTGGCAGCATAGTCCTTCAGTGGTTAGCACAGCTGTTTGCAATGTTACAGTCAAGGTTTCAAATGCTATTCTAGTGCATTTTTCTTTGAGTTTTCAGTCTTCCTTTCTCAACATATGTGTAAGGTCAACTGCAACTCTAAATTGGCCAAGTGTAAGTGGCTTTGAGTGGGTAGTTAAAGACCCTGCCATAGACTGAGATTTTGTCCAACTTCATAGTAAATAACATTAATGTAATATGGCAAATATTTATTATTCTTCTCTGATTTGTAGAGAGCCTATATGGAAGCAGGCAGTAGCCAATTGGAAGTCATATTATTAAAACTAGCTGAAATACCCGGTGTTGCCCAGGAAGAAAATAAAGTGTTTTTTTTTTTTAATTGTTTGAGAAAAGTAAAATTTAAAAAAACACAACTTTAAAAATAAAAATAAATTGACAAACAATGAAGACTCACTAATGTGCTTGTCTTGAGGTCTTGTATGTATGTTATCATCCAGTTGACGCTCGGAACCGGCCAACTCTAATTTCAAAAGCAACAGGGGCGTGGTTGTGCTCAAACATAAAGAATGCTCCAGTTCACCCGCTGGTGGTCATTCCAAGTGTCAACTGGATGATAACATGCATACAAGACCGCAAGATCACACCCCACCCTACCCAGAAAGGAGAGAGTTAGGGCTGATTTCACCCCACAGTATTTTTAGTCGACCAATGAGAAATGTGTACCACATTTAATGAAAATCGCTCCAGCCATTCGGAAGTGATGCTGGAACATACATACACACATTGACTTTTATATATATAGATTTGTTTTGGCTTTAGAATACTTGACAAACATCACATTTTTCTTGGTTGTTCTTTACTTCAGTTTTGAACTTTAAATTACCAACCCAGTTTATTAAAGACAAAGGAGAATGCAATTGTTGGTTCATCTTTGTTTACAATTTATACGGAAATAAAGAACAGCATCACATGTAACCCTTTATGCTTATTAGAAGCCTGCCATAAAAAGCTCAATACAATCTATTGTAATTATGACAGCTTCTTTTACACATTTGCAACTGTCCCTGACAACAGTTAATTAGCTTTTTCTCAAGTAATCTCAAAAAAGAAGAATAGCTATTTTTTAGTGCCATGTATTGGTCAGGTGCCATGCATAGTTTGTACAACTACAATACATTCAATCAGTCTTTCCATCAGGTCTAACAGCAGGAAGTCAAAAAAACAAGCAAATTGGGTGCAACAAACCATGCATGTTTACAGTCTTTGCTCACTTTGGTTAGCAAAAATACATATCCAGTATTTTTCTACTGCAGCAGCTACAGAAAGCTGTCTGCACCCAACTTCAGAATGGCACAAAGAAATTTTGCTCATTGTAGCTCAAAAAACTTAAGCTATACCTTTCGGCTTCAGCTAAGGCATGCTTCTTTTAAAGTGAAAATTTATATAATTAAACTGTAATTTTTACAGCATGTGTTGTAGTAATCAAAATGTTTCAAGTTTTGTACCCTCACAGTATATCATGTGCAGTTGCAAATAATACACAGGAGAAAGATAAAGAGTTGGGGCAACTTGAAGGTGAACCCCATATATTTTGACAAAACAAATGAAAAACCACAAAAAAAACCCTTAAGAGGAAGCCACACCGGAAGGGGCGGGTCCAAAGAACCAGGTCCCAGAAGTGATGTCATTGTTAATGCTGGTCATTTGATGTGCTAGGGAGAAGGAAGGAAAAACATTAAGGAACAATGCCAACTCTCGACTCAGGGTGGAATTAGATAAATAAGCCCTCAAGTTGTCTCCCAAGTGTATGTGTGTGACAACATTTAAGATGACTGTAAATTTTGGCTTCTATAAAGAATTATTTCCCCTCATATATTATTTTATGCTGTCCTATTGAAGGAACATTACTAATCAAATTAACCATCATTATCACTGCTGATTCTAATATGGCTTACTATGTATTTTTGGTCATAGCATTTATGTGCATTTATTTAATGAATTTAATTAAAGCAACTTAAACATCGCAAGCGAAAAATGCAGTTGTCTATATATTAGGGTAGTGTTTGATGTGTAAGCCTGTTATGGTACAGGGTGGCCCTGCCCTTAAATATAAAAATTATGTTATTTGCCTATGCAAAAGAAGCCATTCCCCAGAACAGTTGACTGTGTTGCTTGTCCGTAGTTCACAGTGGGGTTGTAGGCATGGGAGCTGAGGTTTGATAACAAGTGTGGGACAACCTGTTGGGGGCCTAAGAACACTCTAGATTTGGTTACAATATTTTTATAATGAGAAAACTGGCTGATTAACTGAATAATGAAACAGTGAGCCAGTATGTTTTAATAAATCGAAAACATTGCCTACATTTCTGAGGTAAAATACATTAAGTGAGGTTTACGCTTTTTATATTAACTCAATATAAAGCAGGTATGTAATTAAAAGTTTTGCTTAACAAAATATTCTCACTGTTATTATTACTCCCAGAGAATCTACTGTAACATATCTTCAGTATTGTAATGAGTTTGAGTGGAAATAATGGCTTCACTTAATGAGAGCCATTCAATGTTTTTTAATAGTTAGAAAATTAAATGTTGGCATGGAAACTAAGGATTAGCAGAAAAGCCTGAAGAGAAAAAAAAACTTGAAAATGTAAAAATGATTCTATGAAGAGATTTAATTTAATACTGTAATAAGAGTAATGAACCGTGAAAACATTATTGTTAATACTAATAATAATAATTAAAATGTTATTAGTGTAGTATGTTGATGGTAAGACACTGTTAGGTGTAGAAAGAGCATCTGAGGTGGCAAAGAACATTGGAATGACCTGCTAAGGACCACTGATAAAGAGAGAGTCCCACACTGGCTATGTAAGTGCACCTCAGTAAACAAAATGTCCAACAGCAGTTACAGGGTGGTGGCAAATGCTATAAATGCAATGCGTTCTCAGGAATCCATTTTCTTACACAGATGTGAAGAAAGTGAAACAACTTCTCTAGCATGTGTTGTCTATTTAAAAGGACACTTCTAAAGCTTTCTCTCTGGGATATGGCTTTGGAGCTACCATAGGGCGCTCTGACCTGGTGCACTAGCCTTGAATCCGGTAGAAATGAAATGGGGTGTAACAAAAGCTTTCTGTCAGTGGTAATAAGGTTATGAAAATGGGAGGACTGTGGTTTGTTGTTGGAAGAAAGAAAGGCTAAGTCAAATGTTAAGTAAAAAAAAGAGGTTGTTAGCATTTGTGACACAGGAGAGTAACTGGCAGAATGATAATCTCTTACTTATGCCTTTCAAATGCATAATTTTTATGTGATAACAAACCTTGAAGGCGAAGATACTAGGTAAATTATTTTACTTGTAATAGTGATAGAGTAAAATTAAATATACTTATATGTACTTAATAGTCAAAATAAAAAAAGCTTGTATAATTATTTCTGAAAGCTAATCATAAGAAATAAATTTACAACTTGTAGTATTTTGACATATTTGAGTAAACTTTTGGCTTACTTGGTCAGTAATTTCAGTCCAATTTAGATATGGGTTGTTAAAGAACCACTCAGATAAAATGAAACTGATTGTCACTGCTGTTAACAGCACGTAACAACCCTTTCATCGAATGGTTTCCACTAGTACTGAATAATAAATGAAGCATTTCAAATACCATTTTCCTAATACATCCCTGCAAGTCTTATTATTTTATTAGTGTTCTTCTTTACGACTCTTGCAGTTCCAAAAATAACTGCCAGATGGCAAGTTGTTTCCTGTAATGGTATGATAAATGCCCAGGCTTATTGTGAAGACTCTTATTATTGGTCTCGTTAAGGAGTTTCTTTTTTTCTTCACACTACCCAAATTAATTCCCACCACTTATCTTTCTTTTTCTTAAGTGCCTTATTTTACAATGATAATTGCATTATTTCCCAAACGTATTACTTTGTCAAAGGATGTACTGATGCATGTTCCAGGTTTGAGTCTGGCGTTAGACCCCATTCTATAGATATACTGTATGCTTTTAATGTTTTCTGGTGATATTCTGCATGTGTAATTATGTCCTATGGTAATTTGGAAATAGAAAGGTTTCAGTGTGTGTTTTACAGTAACATACATCTATTTCAGATTCAGAGTTACAGAGAAGATGTATATTTTGTGTAAAAGATCATGGAGCATCATAAAAGAACAACTAGAAATGGAATCAATTGTATGCACAAAGTAAGAAGACTTTATAGTATTTCCAATTATAAGCTTCAGATGTTGTGCCCTCTGGCTGGTGCTACAGTTCAGGGATCCAATCCTTATTCTTATCATTGTCTTGTGAAATTTGCAGGTTCTCTCTATGTACAATGGACTTTCTTTCCAAAGACTTCCAAAGCAGGTTATTTTGATTTGAGATTCTAAACTGGCCCTTTATCAATGTGGCTATTAATGTGAAGTGCAAGTGGAACTAAATTAACAGGTAATAGGGTAAAAACAATTAATGTTTAGTGTAAGTAAGAAAATGCTACCCCAGGGTGTGTGCTTTAAAGTGGCAGACTCTTCAACTATCTAAGGTTTACAAGGTTTTATGAAATAGAGATATTTTATTGGCCTTCCCATCTATGGAGGGATGTGTCTTGCTTCCAGGCCTCATTACACTGGGTGGTGTCCTTTTAAGGGGGTGATCAGGGTAGGATGGGCCAACCTAATTGCAAACTTGGGCTACCCAAAGTCTATGAAAGAATCAAAGAATTGATCTGTTGTTTGCTTTAGGACCACTCTAATCACCCATGTGGGGATTTTCTTAAAAGAGCAAAAAAAAATGTACTAAAATATACTTCTTATTTTCTCCCTATTTTCTTTATAATAATTTAAGAACCAGCTATTCAATTGTTCCCACAAACACACATTCACCGGATCAAGCCAAACTATTTCATAGACCAATGTTTCTTAAGCTATGAGTCATCACCCATTTTAGGTCACTTGATATCTCTAATTGGGTCTAATTACAATTGAAGTAAATGAAAAAGGGACGTGAACTGTTTGCTGAAAGCCTTGAGATGGCATTGCTGAAACAAACCCCCTGGACACGGTGTGTTGGCAATTCTTGCAGTTGGAAAAGCCATCCCGTACCGGACGACAATTGGCTAATACTAGGGGAACAGCATAATGCTCAGCCACTGCTCCACAGCAATTATGGGTTGTGAAGACATGTAATAAGTAGTGGGCTGTGAGAAAAAAAAGTTTAAGAAGCACTGCCATAGACTATTCAAGTAACTAACAATCTCCCTATTCAAGCCACATTCCATAGACTGTTTAGCCAAACTATCCTGTTTACTACATTTTTGTACACATTTTAAAATTATCTTAAAGTAACATTTTTGTAAAGAAAGGGTCTAGTCCCCAGCAACCAATTTGCTATCAAGCCAGGTTTTACTTTTGCATGGTACATCTTAAAATTACCAGCTCCATCTCTACATTATGTAAACCTCTAAAAGTGAAATGTGCAGCAAAATATTCTTTTGGCACTTTGACTCTTTTTTTCCTCGTACTCATTTATTTGGCATCATTATGTCTTTCAGCAGTATGACTGCCCCAATTGAAGACGTTGTTAGAAATTCAATTGACAAGTCACCATGAGTCAAAGGTTTCTGAAGATAACAATGCCTTATTTGATCCAGCAAAAGTTGATTTAAGGGTTTGCTTATCAGTTAAAGCAAACCATTTTTTTTAAGTTGTGTAATGTTAGATCCATCTTCTTGGCATTTTGAATTTAGCAAATGATATATTTAGTTCAGCTGACATAGTACAAGCATTTGTTGATGCACTGAATGTTTAAGAGATGCCGACCCTGAACAGCATAAGTTTCATAGTGACAAATCAAACAATGAGCCTTCTTCAATGCGGCAAAGAACAATTACTGTCGATTCAGAGTTCCCACATTCAGTCATAGGGTACCCATTGTTGCTGCAAGGTTTTGTTCCAACCAATTTGACTATAAGTGAGTCTTTTTACCTCTGATTGATTTCATTGTTTAATTAGCTTACCTTTTTATTTTATTTTCTTATTCTGCATTCAGAAACGTACAACAAAATGAGTTTTACATTTATATATTTGCATTTTTTGCAATACTGCATAACTCCCTTTTGTCATTTTCCTATCACTTCACCTTTTCTTCTCTTGTAGTTGAATTTTATTAATGATAATTAAGGATAAGCAGAGCAGGCACAAGGGCAAATAACACTGAATGCTGACAGAGCAAAAACACACAATATCAGACTGACCTAACATGCTTATTAGTAAATAACTTGGAACATTTCGAAAAGTTGACTGAAAATGATGGTAATAATGAACATTTTATAAATAAAGACAAAAAACATTATCTCCATATTACATACAATATCTACACTTCAATAAAATCCTAAAAAAATTTTATTGACACCAAAACATAGAATCTAGGAAGCAACAGTTTGTTTAATTAAGATAGGAGTTCAGTTAAAAGCAGAAGATGGATGGGGATAAAACCTGCATCCACAGAGGTTCCGAAATACTGAATTTGGGAACCAAAGCACTAGTGTACTGACACCCTTTTGATGATTTATGATCCACAATAGAAAGAAGAATCTTGTTACTGTACCTCATGAAAATTCATGCCCTAGGTATGGATGAATTTGTCAGTGGATTTTTCTTGAAAACAAAACACAAAGTTAATATTGTAAAAATGCATGTATTCTGGTGACTGTTTGCAGTGCCTATAAAAAGTATTCAGTGCCTTGAAAGTTTTCATATTTTATTGTTATACAACATTGAATCACAGTGGAGTTTGTTATTTTTTTGGTACTGATGAACAGAAAACAAGATTCTTTAATGTAAAAATGAAAGTAAATCTCTACAAAGTGGTCTAAATTAATTTCAATTATAAACACAAAATAATGGGTCTAATAAGTATTTAACCTGTTTAATTATCATTGGTGCAACAAATTGGTTATAGAAGTCACATCATTAGTTAAATAGAGTTTACATGTCTGGGGTTTCAGTTGACTTTAATCTAATTGGCACCTGAATCTGGAAGGTCTAACTTGTGGTTTGTCAGTATGATGGCGTAACCTACGCAATGAACAGAAAAGAACACTCCAAGCAACTCAGTGAAAAGGTGATTGAAAAGCACACATCAGGGATTGAATACAAGAACATTTCTAACTCACTGAATATCACTTGGAGTGCAGTTAATTCAATCATTAAGAAATGGAAACAGTACATGAAAAGACTATTTAAAACTACATTAGCATGCTGCCCACAAAAACTGAGTGATTGTGCAAAAAGACTAGTGAGGAAGGCCACCAAGACATCTATGATAACTCTGAAGGAATAAAAATAAGATTGGAGAGACTGTGACTGAGACTTGTGTGCATATTGGTTGCTTCGCCAGTCGAAGCTTTATGGGGAGTGGCAAAGAGAAAGCCACTGTTAAGAAACTACACATGTCATCTGAGCTAGAGTTTGCCAGAAGTTATGAGGGAGACTTGAAAGTCATCTGGAAGAAAGTTACATAGTATGATGGGACCAATATTGAGTTTTTGGAAACTGGAGACTACACACCATGGTTAGCATAAGTCAAACACTACACATTATTAAAAGCAAACCATTCTCTCTATAAAGTATATGGGGATGCTGTGGGGGTGCTTCTTTGCAGCAAGCCCTAGTAGGCTTGTGAGGGAATAAGGTAAAGTGAATGCAGCAAAATCCTGGGAAATCCTGGAGATAAACCTGATGTAGTTTGCAAGAAACCTGCACCTTGGAAAAAGATATGTTTTCCAGGAAGACAATGACCCAAGCATTAAGCCAAAGTTACACAGCAATGGCTTAAAAAATGTTAAGGGGCTGAGTAAGAGTCCAGATTGCAATAAAATTGATCATGTGTGTCTGGACTTGAAAAAGGCTGTTCACTCACAATTTCTATTCAACCTGAAAGAGCTGCAGCACATTTACAAAGAAGGGAAAAATGACAGAATCCTGATGTGCACAGCTGATACTGAGAGACTTGTCCACCCAGACTCAAGGTTGTCATGGCTAACAAAGAAGGTTCTACTAAATAATAACTGGAATGGGGTGAATCTTATGTGTTTAAATATATTGGATTTTATTTTTGCATTTTACTTAGATCACATTACAGAGATGTGTTTTCACATTGACTGTTTCAGGAATGCCTAAAAAGTCTGATTAAATCCACTGTGAATGGATGTGGTGTAATAATAAAATGTGAAAACTTCCAATCGGAGTGAATATGTTTATAGACACTGTAGTGGAGTACAATGAAGACAATTTTGACATATTCAGACATTTTTACATAACTAGGTTAGCTTTCATAGTTTTTTTGTGAAATACATGCTATTAAAAATTATATACTCTAGGTGGAATAAATCCCACATCCAACCCCCAATATCATGTGTTTTGTTTATTGTGGTAATGTCATCAACAAAATATAATTTAACCATCTCACTTACCCCTCGACCCCTCAAAAAACTCCTGTGGCCTATCTTCACTTGGTGAGCAGGAACCGGGACTACTTGCAGCTAATTTTCTTTTAAGTGGTGTCACACACATGCAACTAGGAAGGAGCTGAATGGACCAAGTGGAGGTAATTACCTGCCAGGCCAGGGGGTGGCGGGGAGCACTAAACCTACCTCTGTTATCTCTGCAGGCTAAAGATTGGAAAACCTGTCTGATTCAACATCATTTCCGGTTCTGGCGGCCAGACTGATGTCACTTCCGGTTCCGGGGTTTGTGGCGGTGGACAAAAACTGACGATCACCTCCGGTTCCGACGCCCAGACTGACATCACTTCCGCTGTTCCGCTTATAAAACCGCCATTTTTGCTTAACCTGTTCTGTTCATTCTAGAACTCTATCCATGCACATCAGTGCTTATTTAAAAACCCTTTTTACAGCCAGGGACAATATACGGGTGGCTGCCCCAAACCTTTCCAGTGTGTTGAGACTGATTCTTTTACAGTGGTTTATGTTAATTTGTCATGTAAGAGTTATGTTAAACTAAAACAAATGCTGATTTTTACACACATTACTTTCTTTAGGGCCCCATAATGAAATAACTAACTTTCAGAATTCTCAATTTTAACAAATCTGTTTAATTTTGACCCTACTTTTGTTTCTGTGCCTGAAAGGTCTGTTCTGTTTAAAAAAGACTAAAACAATTAAAATAGACCATGTGGTTTTATTTCATATTAGCAATAGAATAGAAATGTTTAAGGCGGTTGTCTAACCGTGATGATCTGAAAATATAAATTCTTTCAGGAACAAAATGTTCTTCATTCCTTCAGCACCATTACATAATTCATTTTAGAGATGGTATGCAGTGATTTACTGTTTTATTTTTTTTCTGTAAATTTCTGAACGAGAATGTGGTTCTGAAGTAAACAACTTTTAATTTTGAGCTTTGTTTACTAAACAAAAAATATATATTTTTATAAGTTTACTTTTGTGTTGGAAACCTGAAAAGAAGTCAAACATAGAAGTAGTTCTGAAATGTTCCTTTTGCTTTGGTTTTATTTCTGTCTAGCTGGATGTCTTTCACCAAGGATCATTTACCATCTTCCTTTAAAGCTGATGACGTCTCACTTAGTGTTGGCTGTTTGTTTTTTTTTTTTTTACTCTCGGAAGTCATCTAAGTCCTTGCTGAGTGGTAGCTCTACAGTTCTTCGGAAGTTGGCAATGTCATAATAAGCAGCAGCTGTCTGAACCAGATAAACCAGTGTCATGTCAACTGCCAGCTGTATCCTAATTTCATTCATCTCACTATTCATGCTTACTGTTTGTTTGTCAAGCTACCTTCTTGGTAGTTGTTTTGATTGGTCATTTGTCCAGGAATATGGGGATGCTCTTATGTTTTATCAACCTACGTAAGCCCCCAGAAGATCTTGTCAGTTTTGTTTCTGTTTTGACTGAACCTCAACCAGGGTTCTTATTTCTGCTGGTCTGTGCAGCAACAGCAGCTGATCTGTTTAACAACATTTTCTCAATTTCACTGGTGCGATTGGCCATTTCAGCTGGTTTGTTTAATTTACAGTATTGTGAAAGGCTTGATGTGTTAACTTTGACCTGAAAAGAAAAAAAATGATTTTGGGGTTGTCTAGAGTATACAAAGGTTAACCTTTGTCACTTATAATAGAATAACTAATTATTTAGAAACCACAGAAATTGTTTTCTATTGTGTTTTGCTAAATCATGTCAAGGTACAAGTTCCATCCGTTTGTTTTCTGAACTATATTAATAGTGTTTTGGGTGGATGGGATCCAAAGTTTATTCCATCAGCTTTAACTTCAGTACTAAATCGATTGTGCCTTTCCTAAAGTGCAACTCAGCATTTTTTTTTTTTTGTAATTTCGTGGCGTATATTTTATAATTTACTGCATATTTTTATTTTCTCAGACTAGCAAGTGTTACCTCACTGCTGTTATGAATGTATATGCATATGTCAACAGGTTAAATCAATGCCTGCCTTTTACTGGTCTGAAATTTATAACATGCACTAACTATCCCTGTCAAGGAAAGTTAAACAGGGATATAGCTTAGATACACCTCAATTAGGAAAACTTTACATTTTTTTACACTCTTCCTGCCTCATTTTGTAGCGCATAGCACGTTTTTGCTATGCCTGTTGTACGTCAATTTCTCTCTCATCTCAGACCTATGACCTTGCATTCTGCTACAATACATCCTTCAAAAAACTTCATAAAGTAAGTTTGATTTATTATGGCAGTACCTGGCAGGCCATCTCCTAAGTTAAACTGCAGATATTTAAACAGACCATTGGTGATTCATTATGTGTATAACTGCCTTTCTTATTGAAGGCCATAATACAGCTACTCAGGCACAGTCGAAAAGAAGATGCATATATAATTATTATAGTAAAATGAAAGAAAAAAAATATACTGCCGCCATAAAAATATTATAAACATCACCACGCTGCTGAGCAGAGCAAAAATGTATTTCTCATGTGATACAGACTATTAAGAATTGGCTACTTTATTAATATTTCATTAAAATGGAGTTGAAAAAATAATCAAAACAATCTCTGTATTTTCTCCATTGTCCCTATTGAAAATTTTACAGACAAAAATGTAATTTAAAAATTGTCTGTTATCTTGATACCTTATTATAACTTTAATAAGATTTGGTATACTGTGAATTATACAGTCAATTTAAAAATAAATTATTTCTAAAATGAGAACATGTAATATTTACTTCAAAGGAAAGAGTTTGGATACCCTAATGAATTCAGTCAATTGTCATAAAAGATATTTAACCTTACATCTGCATTTAAGGAATTGTATATTACATAATTCTGCAATAGTGTATTTCATAAGTTACTCTGGTTACCTTTTTTGCTAAATTAATAGAGAAGTTTTCTAATTTCTGTAACTATTACACATTGAGTGAACTAAACTTTTAAGTTTTTTTTTTAAATTAATTACAGCTCTGATTAGGAATATTATGAATACATGCTTTGACTAATATCTGTAATATTTGATGATAATGTCCTGGAGACATCCCCATAGTTGATTACCTAATTACTGTTACTGAAAGGAAAAACAGACAAATGGAATTAAACAGATGCTCCGCTCTATGATGGAACTCAGTTGCATGCATTTCCAAAAACACAATGATTATTCATCTTTGTAGAGCCTTCCAAAATGTTACTCATAGGTACATTATTGCACAACTGTGGTAAATAAAAACAAAGATATTATATTAATTCTGTATAAACTGGCTATATAGTTTTGCCATAGCAATAACCTCAGATGTTGTGGGAGTATATGAGAATATTACTGATACATCCAGTTGTTATTATCTGAATTGAGTCACTTCAGTTAAATGCTAATGTATATTGGCTCATTTAGGTAGGCATCTGCAAGAATCAGATTAAACCAAACATAATTAGTTAGAGGGCCTTTGTGGGCTACTACAAATGATGATTGCTTTTTAACAGCAGATTGACCAATTTGAAGAAAGACACTTTATGCTAAACCCAAATCATGTTGATCTCTTTGGTCACAGAGCCTTATTTATCAAAAATATTAGAAGTACTATGCAAAAATGTATTAGTACTAGACGAATACCATAATAACACAGATGACTGGAATTGATCATTTTATGATTTATGTTGATCTCTGATTGTTTTAATTTCTGTATGCAATATTTCTTCCTTGTTTTTCAATGTATTTTTACATATTCTCTTTTTATTTAAATTGTGATTGCAAAACTTATGTACAACTTACAATTATCCAGAACAAATTTCTATGTAAGTGTGATAAAGAAAAGGTGTGTTTTTCATTATACACAATGTACAATGTACAATATAAACAGGAATGATGGTTTAGACAAATTCCGTTGATATTTGACAATTATTATTGTGATGTGGGGATTTTATGTAATGAAGCCTATCTATAAAATTATCTTTTCTGATTTAATATGGGCAGATAAATGTAGGTGTAGAGAAATATTAAGCCACAGGGCTTAGGATTTCACTTTAATTTGGCAGATGAGGTTGCTTATACCCAGGCTGACCTAAAAACACCCACAAATGTTCCTTTTTCAACTTGCCTCTCCCTCAAAGGTACTTATTAAGTAGTTTGAACAGTTAGCTTTTACCCCAATTTAAATTGGAACTTGCCCTTTCCCTTTCCCCAAAACATTTGTTATAACTAAAGGTGCAGATTCCATAAACTCCTTTCTTAGCATGCTTAGAGTTAAGGCTTGCAGGAACAATTTAGAGACATTGTTTCACACTTAGGAATCGGAACCAGGACTGGCAATTTACTAGCCCACCTATACACACCGGGCAACCAAGTTCTCCTATTCGCTTTCCATAATTACTTTTTAAAAATACTTCCAGGGATTATCTCTTTTAGCACAAAATGGGGTTAAATCTCCCTACAATCAAAAATTATTGCCCATGATGAAGTCTGAAGTGATCCTCCCTTCTGAAGTGAGAGACTTGCCTTGCATCATGTCCATTTGTTTAATGTCCTGGCATTATTAGCATTTTGTCAGTAAGATCACCTGTAAAGATCTGTTATCAATTTGTGGGGAGACAGCTTTTCAGCTATATTTCAGCAGATGACGATATACAGAGAAGATTATCATTATAGTACAGCATGAGGAGCAGTCATGTTGACAAGCTGCCATTTTAACAGACTTACTCTTTCCTTTACCATGGGTCTCCTGAGCTTATTATCATCACATCTTTACATCTTAATCCTGTATTTTTTAAATGTTTTATAGTAATTAATAAAGCATTATTTACATGTATTACCTTTAAATTTTTCTTTTCTTAATAAAACTACATTTACAGATTCAAGGAACTATGTGCAAAAAGCAATGGTAGGGCGGCACAGTAGGGACTATTCCAGCTTGTGTCCATGCAGAATTTGCATACCCATCCTGTGTCTGTGTGGTTTCTCCTCTGGGTACTTTTGCTTTCCTCTCATGCCCTCAGAGATGTACTGGTTAGGATACTTGGTTTTTCCAAATGATCTCCATGTAAATGTAAGTGTGGTTCTCTGTGTGCTTGAGCCCTGAGATAGACTGGCACCCTGTCCAGGGCGGTTTCCTGACCGTCACTCATTGAAGCCAAGATTAGCTTTGGATTACGCCATTTTGAGAATTTTTATGTTATGAATAATAGTTAAAATTAATAATTTAAAATTATCGGCTCTTAGGACCAGCACTTCATAGAAACAAAAATTTTAAATATCTTTGATTTCTTATTGTTGCAGTATATAAAGTATCTAGGCTTGAGGCAACACTGTCTGATATTGTAACACAACCACAGAAAACAGCAAGGACTGTTACATGACACAAAATAAAATCTGTGATTTAACAAAGGATTACAATGAACTTGGGCACAAAAAACCATACTACTTCAGCAAAAACAAAGAGCAACTTTTACAACTAATCCACATGTCATTTACATTCTTTGTGCACCCTGACTGATTTATTGATTGTTTTTATAAACAATAGTGTTATCATATATTAAAACCAATTGCAATTCATGTTGCATACATTAGTACCCTGCCATATGTATTGCTTTGGTATATTCTGTTTATATACTTTAATATATATAGTGTGGTGAATGTTCTGGTCTAAATAATTCTTCACAACACACAAAACAAAGGTTTGGGGACCGTCCCCATATATTGTCGTCCAGACAATAAAGAATAAATGATTCAGAGTCTTAATCAAAACAGTGAACAGTTTAGTTTCAACAAAATGGTGGATTTATAGGGAAAAGGATTATGGGACAGGAAATGGTTGGCATGAAGACAGGAACCGGAATCAACATCATAATGATGAGACGGAAGTGAGGTGGTTTGATGGAGCCGGAAGTGACGTCATCATGGTTGGCCGGAAGTGATGTCATTGCGGCCATTTTGGAAGCCGGAAGTGGAGGAATTTATTTTTCTTCAGGTTTTCTGTTGAGCAAAAGAGATTTAGGTAAGTACCACGTGACAACCCTCTATCTCGCGATGTTTCACTCACCTTTAGGCTCTTTGACTGCCTCCTAATCGCACATGTGTGACAATAGTTATATACTTTTTTTAAAATATGGAATTAAAAGTAATGTCACGTGTGCTTCCTTTGTTTAACTGTTTGAAATTTCAACAATGCCATGCTAGTGCTAGGTAAAGTAACCATTATAGAGCATGGATGTGAAAATCACCAGAACGCCAGAGTGTTTAGAGAACATTTTCTGATTTTAGAGAATAATGAACAGACATTTGTTTGAATGTTTACTAAGGCTTTGAATTTGTAATTTTGGCTTTGTACTTCACCTGTTTCCACAATGACTTTGAAAAGATTTACTTGCTTTGACTCAGTAGTTTTGTGATCTTAGGTTCCTCCACCAATAAATGACAGCCTTGTGTTTCCTTCTTAGTGTTTATTAACTTTGTTTTTGCAGTAAAAATTCCTTATTACATACTGTTACACACATGCGCATGGCAGGCAGCTAAAGGTCCTGAATGAGAGTAGTTCCATGCTAGACCAAGGGGTGGCGGAGTGCACTAACTCTTTCTCTCACTCCTCTGCAGACCAGTTATGGGAAATTCCGCCTGGCCCAGATAACAGTACTTCCGGTTCCAGCCTCAATGATGCCACTTACAGTTTTGGCCCCTACTGATGATGTCACTTCCAGTCAGGGCCGCTGCTGGCCAAATGGGTGCCCTAAGCAGAAATTTACTTTTGTGCCCCCTCCCCCAAATATTACGGAAGTAAAAATAAAATAATAAAAAAAACACCTACTATAGGGGCCAAAATAGAACTTTATTCAAATAAAAGTAAATACATAAATAAATTGTATCATTTATAAATTACAATTGTAGCTCTACAGCAAAAAATACAAACTAAAATTACACTTTAAATAAAACATTTATAATAAATAAAATAAACAATAATAAACTGAAATAAAATCAACACTGTCATCTGCTGGAGCTTTCCAAAGTTAAAAATTTACAAAGGCACACTTCTGCTTTTTCTTGAGGCAAAGTCGTAAATGAGCTCTTCATATGATAAAGCCTTTGCTAATTCAGAGTTGATAACAACAACAACAACATTTATTTATATAGCACATATTCATACAAACAGTAGCTCAAAGTGCTTTACATAATAAAGAATAGAAAAATAAAAAACACAATATGAAAACAAAATAAATCAGCAATAATTAACATCGAATAAGAGTAAGGTCCAATGGCCAGGGGGGACAGAAAAAACAAAATAAAAACTCCAGACGGCTGGAGAAAAAAAAATAAAATCTGTAGGGATTCCAGACCATGAGACCGCCCAGTCCCCTCTGGGCATGCTACCTAACATAAATGAAACAGTCCTCTTTGGATTTAGGGTTCTCACGGAAAGGCTTGATGATGATGGTCAAGTAGAATTCTGCCTTTTAGTCCATCCATCATTGTTGGAGCATCATGAAGCTTTGAGTAGGTGGAGGTGGCGCAGGCCACCACCACAAAGAAACCGGAAAAAGAAACAGAAAAGAGAGTAGGGGTCAGTACGGATTGTAGAGCTACCCTGAATAGTTATTATGAGGAAATTGAACATATAGGATTAAGTTAAATTAAGTTAAATTGAAGTTATAGAATTTTGTCAAAATATTGATGCTGACAATTGCCAGACCACTCATGCTCTCTTGTGCCATAGATCATGTAAGTGTAACAACTGCATTTACCAGGCCTTTGGTGCCCTTTTCAGGCATTTCTATTAAAATTGTTATGTAAACTGTTAATTTTGTATTAGATTATGTATTTTAACACTGTTATTTAATGACACCATATGGTCATTATTAATCAATAATCATAATTGCCTCTGTGTTTTAATATAATGAATAATGAATAATGTATTTTAAGTCATTTTGTTTATTTAGATCTGCTTGTATTCATATTAAGAAAGATGCGTTAGTCGTGAAATTATTACCGACATTAAAACACATTATTAACGTCGACAGAATAAAATAAAGTTTCACAGGATTATGAACATACCTGAAAGTGATGCACGGGCTTCATCTTGGGCTTTTTTTTCTTTCGTTTCTTGGCGCCGGACTGTTGATGTCTCTTTCCAGGACCAGGCATATTGTTCAATTATTATCATTTTTGGCCAAATAGGCAGCCGTAACAGAGGAGAGGGCGCGCGCGTCATCACGTGTGCTTAGCCTACTCTGCGTTCACCGTAAAATGCAATATATACGTTTATATTTTTGTTTATTTGCATATGTATATTATTAATATTAATTTATTATTATAATATATAAAAACTATTTTTTTGAGCAGCTGGGATGGTGCCCCACTGGGAGATGGTGCCCTACGCAGACTGCGTACTCTGCGTATAGGGAGTGGCGGTACTGCTTCCAGTCCTGGCCCTACTGATGACATCACTTCTGGTCCCCACCCCGTGACACCATTTCCAGTTCCGGCTCCAATGATGACGTCACTACCTCTGATCTCCTTTAAAGCTGCCGCCTTTGTGCCAGCAAATCAATTCAGTTGTGGACTCCAATCTGTACAAATCAATACCTTAATAGATCTATATGCTACATTGATACCTCTTCCACCTGGACAGAGGCAGTGGTGCTGTAAGAATTATGTTTTTGGACTTCTCTAGCACCTTCAACACCATCCAACCTCTGCTCCTTAGGGACAAGCTGACTGAGATGGAAGTAGACTCACACCTGGTGGCATGGATCTTGGACTATCTTACAGACAGACCTCAGTATGTGCATCTTGGGAACTGCAGGTCTGACATTGTGGTCAGCAACACAGGAGCGCTGCAGGGGGCTGTACTTTCTCCGGTCCTGTTCAGCCTATATACATCAGACGTCCAATACGATTTGGAGTCCTGCCATGTGCAAAAGTTTGCTGATGACACTGCTATTGTGGGCTGCATCAGGAGTGGGCAGGAGAAGGAGTACAGGAAGCCAATCAAAGACTTTGTTAAATGGTGTGACTCAAACCACTTACACCTGAACACCAGCAAGACCAAGGAACTGGTGGTGGATTTTAGGAGACCCAGGCCCCTCATGGACCCCGTGATCATCAGAGGAGACTGAGTGCAGAGGGTGCAGACCTATAAATACCTGGGAGTGCAGCTGGATGACAAATTAGACTGGACTGCCAATACTGATGATCTGTGTAAGAAAGGTCAGAGCCGACTATACTTTCTTATAAGGTTGGCGTCCTTCAACATCTGCAATAAGATGCTGCAGATGTTCTACCAGCCAATTGTGGCGAGTGCCCTCTTCTATGCGGTGGTGTGCTGGGGAGGCAGCATAAAAAAGAAGGATGTCTCACGCCTGGACAAATTTGTTATGAAGGCAGGCTCTATTGTAGGAATAAAGCTGGACAGTTTAACATCTGTAGCAGAGCGAAGGGCACTAAGCAAACTCCTGTCAATCATGAAGAATCCACTGCATCCACTTAACAGTGTCATCTCCAGGCAGAGGAATAGCTTCAGTGACAGACTTTTGTCACTGTCTTGCTCCACTGACAGACTGAGGAGATCGTTCCTCCCCCACACTATGCAACTCTTCAATTCCACCCGGGGGAGTAAATGCTAACATTACTCAAAGTTATTGTCTGCTTTTACATGCATTTTTATTACTCTTTAATTTAATATTGCTTTTTGTATCAGTATACTGTTGCTGGATTATGTGAATTTCCCCTTGGGAATAATAAAGTATCTATCTATCTATCTATCTAATTATCCATTTGTAGCCAGGAATAATATATGGGAGACTGCCCCAAACCTTTTTTTGTTGTCTCTTTTGTTGTGCTTATGACTATGCTTATGACTATTATTTAAAGTTTGCTAATGCTAATCAGCTAAAATGATTTTTAATAGTTTTTAAACAAGGTAAAGCAACTCTTAGGACATAATTTGATGATGATGCCTTGTGTATATTGGCTCTGCTAAAGAAAAAAATTTAAGGAAACAGCTTTTTTCATCGGACTGAAAATCTTGAGATAAATGTAAATATCATTCCATGTTGGCAATTTTAAATGCAGTGTATGAAGTTGTCTGAAGACTTTTTTTGTAAGTTCTATAAATTTAGCCTGACTGCTTTTTAGTAGTAGGCATTTCTATTGCATGATCAACATTATACTGCTAATTATGCCATTTTAAATAGGAATTGCATGTACAATATTATTTTGTAATCTTAATCAAAAATATGCCAGACACTACCTTCATTCTAAATGACTGAATTAGAATGTATCCTTTCTGTTCACTGTATATGCATTAATTATAGCTAACTATATCTGTTGGAATCCTGTTAATCACGCTTATTATCTATACTAATAAAAGGCAAAGCCCTGACTGACTGACTGACTGACTGACTGACTGACTGACTGACTGACTGACTGACTCACTCACTCACTCATCACTAATTCTCCAACTTCCCGTGTAGGTAGAAGGCTGAAATTTGGCAGGCTCATTCCTTACAACTCACTTACAAAAGTTAAGCAGGTTTCATTTCGAAATTCTACGTGTAATGGTCATAACTGGAAGCTGTTTTTCTCCATTTACTGTAATGGAGATGAGCGCGAAAGCCGTGGGGGCGGAGTTTCGTGTGACATCATCACGCCTCCCATGTAATCACGCAGTACATAGAAAACCAGGAAGACCTCCAAAAAGCGCTGAAGAAAACATGCATTATATAATTGAGAAGGCAGCGAAACAATAAGAAGCGAGCGAGTGACATATACAACCATGTTCATGAGTGATGCTACTACGGAAACAAAGCACAGTGTAAACCTAAACTTTAAATTAAGTTCATAGACAGGCTGCCGCTGGCGTTTGTAATTTAGTGCCTGCCCATATAAGGCCGTCCGTCAGCGGCAATCCAATAGAAACACTGCTACTAAATATTCACGGGTGAAGGACTGTGCTTATGCAGAGGAAGATGAGATGGTCAGGGTGGTGTTTGGCACAAATTCAGCGAAACTGCGAGAGAAAATTTTAAGTGCCGGGACTTCGGTAACATTAAATACAGCCATGGACATAGCACGACATGGCACCAGCATAGCTGGGAAACTTCGATGCAAGAACATCGAGCGGCTCACGTGAACTGACGCAGTGCACAGACAAAAAGCAACAGTTCTAAACAGCGCTGAACAAAAACCGAATTACATAATTGAAAAGGCTGCAAAAAAATATGAAGCGTCTGATACATACAAGCATATTCATAAGTGCAGCTACTGCAGAAACAAAGCACACGGTGGAAAAAGCCAATGTCCCGCTAAAGGAAGACAGTGTAAAAAAAAAAACCCGTGCATGCAGTGTGTCAGGTCTCAGATAAAGAAGAAGACGAGCTGTTTATTGATGCAGTAAGAAACGAATCGATGAATGAAACCTGTTATCTTTACAACGATTGACAAACACGGAATGTAACTTGAACACAACACATCCTACAAATACGAACCTGATTGAAAGAAATAATGATAATCAAGTCCTTGATGACAGCAACACTCAATAACACTCACAAAACAATTACTGTATATTGACAGTCATGTTACGTTATTTTTAAAATGCTCCCTTTTCTTTTTCATAGCTTCTTTAACACACTACTTGTCCGCTGTGATACGCGGGTATATATATATGTATATATACCCCGATCTACATACTCGAATAATGGATACTTTATTCGCCATCAATGATTGTTTTGATAAAGCCATACTCAGTGTATTCATTAGATGAACGGTAAAAAAGTAAGAGCGAGGGGAGGGTGACTTATTGAGGCATGCAGGCAAAACCACAATAGCACGCGGGCTCGATGTACGAAAAAATATATTTTTTCAAGTTCTATTTAGTCCATATGTGTCAAACTCAAGAGCCGCGGGCCACATCCGGCCCGGCGTGTAATTATATCCGGCCCTCGAGATCATTTTATATACTGTATTATTGTTATTAATGGCCCGGGTATATGAAGCGCTGGTAACACAATAAACTACAGATCCCATAATGCAGCGCTTCAGCTGCCTTGCCGAACACTCACCGCATTAATCAAGTCTAGCTTATGATGCTGCAAGTTATTGCGAAGCTAGCCCACACGATGCTGAAGAGAAAAGTTGATTCTGAAAATAGAGCCTTTAAAAACCGATGCGAGGCTGAGTATATGTTTACTGACATTGCCGTTAAACCCGTGTGTCTCATTTGTGGAGCTAATGTGGCTGTAATTACAGAATTTAATCTAAGACGGCACTATGAGACAAAACATCAGGGTAACCTGAAAGACCTGAATGCAATGCATTAGATACAGAAAGCAGAAGAATTAAATAAGAATCTGACACTTCAGCGGACGTTTTTACCCGTGCACAATCACAAAGTGATTTCAAGTGAAGCTGCTTTTATGGGAGACACAAATGCACCAGTGCAACTTGCCCCACTTTCCCTGTTGCCAAGTAATGTTGAACCAATTCGGCACAACGGTGTTCCCAAATACGCACTTTGCTGATAAACTGAGCGCACTGCGCACTGAGTTCGCACGGCGCTTTGATGACTTTGAAGAACAAAAAAAGAATTCTGACTTGTTTCGCAACCCCCGTCGATGTGGAAACTGCACTTGTGCAGATTCAGATGGAGGTGATTGAGCTGCAGTGTAATGGCACACTGAAGGCAAAGTACGATACTGCAGGGCCCGCACAGTTTATTCACTCCATTACCGCAGAAATGCTCCAGCTCCATCTACATGCGACTCGAACCTTGTGCATGTTTGGTAGCACATATCTGTGTGAGAAGCTTTTCTCAGTATTGAAGACTAACAAAACAGCACACAGGAGTCGCCTCACTGATGAGCACCTGCAGTCCATCTTGAGAATCTCATAAGAGCAAAGACAACTGAATGATTTGATTTGTTATTGCTGAAAAGAACACATTTTATTTATATTTCCAGGTTTTGTTATGCAGCATGTTCATATCTGAATTTGTATAATTTTGACAGGATATATTTTTATGGAGAGCAAAATCTTTTGGGATATTTAAAATCTAAGTTTATTTTTTACATAAAATTACATAAAAGTAAAGAAATTTGAATGTTTGTTCTTTTAACGTTTACTTTATTTCTAACTTGTATAATTTAGACAGGATATATTTTTATGGAGAGCAAAATATTATAAGTTATTTAAGGTTTGAGTTGATTTATTCAGGAATAATATTCCTGTCTGTTTTTACCATTCCTACCAAAGATATTTCTGTCGACTAAATAAAAATTCCTTCTATTTAAAATTTAAATAGAACTTGAACAGATACGATAGTTCATAATATCCACGCAGACTTGCACGTAAGAGCGGGAGTCATCCGTTTTAACAAGCAGCGTATTGCACTGATACGAAATAGCCTGCCTATTTAATTATTCAGGAATGGATAAATAAATTAAGATTTTGTACAAATAATGTTTTTCATTTTTCTTCCTTGATGGATTCTACCACCCCCAGCAACAGTTGCTTGCACCCCAAAGAGTGTATGTATATATATATATATATATATATATATACTAGCAGAATACCCGCGCTTCGCAGCGGAGAAGTAGCGTGTTAAAGAAGTTATGAAAAGAAAAGGAAATATTTTAAAAATAACGTAACATGATTGTTAATGTAATTGTTTTGTCATTGATATGAGTGTTGTTGTCATCTCTCTCTCTCTCTATCTATATATATATATATATATATATATAATACATAGCAAAATACCCGCGTTTGGCAGCAGAGAAGTAAAAAGAAAAGGAAACATTTTAATAATAACGTAACATGATTGACAATATAATTGTTTTGTCATTGTCATGAGTGTTGCTGGCATATATATATATATATACACTCACACACACACACATATATAAACATATATATACACATCATATATATATATACATATATATACATATACATATAAATATATATACATATATACACATATATATATACACACACACACATATATATATACATATATACACATATATATACACACAAACACATATATACATATATACACATATACATATCTACATATATACTGTATATACACATATATATATATATAAATCTACATATATATCTACATATATATATTAGGGGTGGGACTCAATTAAAAAAATTAATCCAATTAATTAAAGGCTGTGTAATAATTAATCTTGATTAATCGTATGTAATCGCACACGTAAATTTGCCCCAAATCGCAAATGTGTTTTTTTAATTTAAAAGGGTTTTAGTGGGCGACAGAATCAAATAATAGACATGGACATGAATATCAAGCTCTTTTAATTTCTGAAAAAAAAAATGCTTTTAAACTGCATTTGAATTCAAAACAGAAACAAAAATATCATCCCTGGTTAAAATTGGGCAGACTTAAAAATAAAGTGGTAGTTTAAGTACTTTAAGTACATTTTCAGAATGGTATTGTCTTTAAATAATAATAACCAAAATTTCAACATAAAGTGCAGTTTTTCTTCTTAAAAAAATAAGTCAGAAACATAAAAGGTAATTTGACCAACTTAATCTTTAAACTCTGAGTAACCTTAGCCAAAATTATTTTGTACATTAGGCTAAAACAGTGTGATCATTGAACATTTTGGAATTAGATGTAATTAGAATTACTAACGGTCACGGAAGTCAAATGATCCCTAGTAAGAGCCACAAAGTCCGCTTTCTTTAATGCATCTAATTTTGCTTGCTTTTCACTGTGCACAAAACCATGCTTTTATCAAGGCTTCGCTCGGGTAGTTTTTTGAAATTCAATTTTCCTCCAATCAGTCGTAGGAATGCGCTTCATTCCGAGTGTAACATTTTTGTAGCTGTGATGTGTGCATCAGTGTAATCGATGTACCAGGAAATCATGCATTGACAAAAGTTCCCCTTTGCTTGGAATTGAAAGTGTGATTAAATGCGTTATTTTTTGTTATGGAGTACATGCATCGAAGCTTCTCAGCTGTGCTTGTGCTAAGAATAGGAAAGATTTTAAAAATAACGTAACATGATTCTGCGTTAACCGCATATTTTTTCATACGTCTCAAACCAAGGAAATGCGAGGTTAAAATGAACCGAGAAGCACGCGTACATACTCAGTACATCCCCTCTCGGGAATCGAACCTCGGATGTAGGCGATAGAGGCGCCTCTACAATTGCGCCACGGTGTGTGGCTTATTTATTTGAGAGTATGTATATCGGGGTATATATATATATATATATTCGCAGCGGAGACGTAATGTGTTAAAGAAGCTATGAAAAAGAAAAGGGAACATTTTAAAAATAACGTAACATGATTGTCAATATACAGTAATTGTTTTGTGAGTGTTGCTGTGATCAAGGATTCGATTATCATTATTTGTTTCAATCAGGGTCGTATTTGTACGATGTGTTGTGTTCAAGTTACATTCTGTGTTTGTCAGTCGTTGTAAAAATTAAATTCTGTAATTACAGCCACATTAGCTCCACAAATGAGACACACGGGTTTACCGGCAATGTTAGTAAACATATACTCCCCTCGCTCTTACTTTTTTACCGTTCATCTAATGAATACACTGAGTATGGCTTTACCAAAACAATCATTGATCGCGAATAAAGTATCCATTATTCATGAAGCTTCAATAGGTGAATAGGTGATCTGTCTTTCTGCGTTAACCGCATGCGTTTTCATACGTCTCAAACTAAGGGGATGCGAGGTTAAAATAAATCGAGAAGCGCGCGTACATACTTAGTGCATCCCCTCTCGGGAATCGAACCTCGGACGTGGGCGCTACAGGCGAATGCTTTACTATCGCGCCACGGCGTGTGGTTTATCTATTTGAGCGTAGCAGTGTAATTCGGTTTTTGTTCAGCACTCTTTGGAACTGTTACTTTTTGTCTGCGTACTGCGTCAGTTCACGTGAGCCACTGAATATGGTTTTATATGTCACTCGCTCGCTTCTAATTGTTTCGCTGCCTTCTTAATTATATAATGCATGTTTTCTAAAGCGCGTTTTGTAGCTCTTCCTGGCTTTCTACGTAATGCGTGATTACGTGAGAGGCGTGATGATGTCATACGAAACTCCGCCCCTCCAGCTGAACTCCATTACAGTAAATGGAGAAAAATAGCTTCTAGTTATGACCATTATGCGTAGAATTTCGAAATGAAACCTGCCCAACTTTTGTAAGTAAGCTGTAAGGAATGAGCCTGCCAAATTTCAGTCTTCTACCCACACGGGAAGTTGGAGAATTAGTGATGAGTCAGTCAGTAAGTGAGTGAGTGAGTGAGGGTTTTGACTTTTATTAGTATAGATTTGTGTGTATATATGTGTGTGTGTGTATGTATGTGTGTATGTATATGTATGTGTATATATGTAGCTATATATATATGTATGTATATATGTGTGTGTGTATATATGTGTATATGTATAGATATGTATATATATATGTTTATATGTGTGTATATATATATATATATATATGTATATATATATATATATATATATGTATATATATATATGTGACAGCAACACTCATCACTCACAACAGTGACAAAACAATTACATTGACAATCATGTTACGTTATTTTCAAAATGTTTCATTTTCTTTTTCATTACTTCTGTAACACACTACTTCTCCGCTGCGAAGCGCGGGTATTTTGCTAGTATACCATAAATGCATGAACATCTTATGTTGCTCTCAACGCATGCTGTTCAGAGAATTGTTAATAATTAGTTACACACTAGCAGCAGCACCTGGGTCCTCGTGTATAAACGGTGCGTACGCACAGAAATGTTGCGTAAGAACTTTTCCACGTTCAAATCGCGATGTATAAAACCTACACTTGCCGTAAAGCCACGCACATTTACAAGGTCCCTCATACCCTGTTGTACGCAAGTTCTCCGCTCAGTTTTACAGACTGGCAGCACCCAGCGTCAAAGCAGTGCTACAGTTCCTGTGTGGTTACTCTTTTATTTTCCTGACGCGGCTTTATAAATACACTGAAACTAACCGCATATTGTTTATTAGTGTAATGCATCTGATTGTAATTAACTTGTAACAATATAATGGTCCAGGGAATAGCCATAGTATTCCAAATACCGTAGCTGCTTTAGCGTTGTTACTCTCACTGCACCTTCTTCTTCTTCTTTCAGCTGCTCCCGTTAGGAGTTGCCACAGCGGATCATCTTTTTCCATATTACTCTCACTGCACCACTCGGAGTATTTATATCACTGTATCTGAGTGTGAATCACAGCAGCAGCTGATCGGAAAGAGAATTATCGGTATACAGTATCAAGCACACGCTGTTTCAGCCACGGCAAAACATTTCAAAGCCTTTCCTGTATGGACCTCACAGTTCAGAAACAGTTTCATCCCAAGAACTATAAATGCACTCAATCAGTTGCTCCTTGTAGAACTGTTGGTACTTATAAGTACAATCACCCCACTGTAAACTTGCACTACAGTTATAATATTACACAACCTGAGCCACTTTATAAAGCGCGTATTTACATATGATTACGATATTTTTAAGAAGAAATGCAGCAAAATATGTTTATTATATTATACACATAAACTTTAACTTTATTTAAATAATCTATATTGTTAATAATTAAAGGACATGGTGTCGCTACGCTAGCAAGGATCTGGCGCTCCGTTCACCGATTGTTCCTTCCTCGCACTGTATGCTTCACTGGGACTGTTGTGAAGGATAGAATAATTAAACATGTACTACGAAGATATTTCAATGTTCCTTAAAAGTTTTGAAGAATCGGCGTTCTAAGCTTACAGATGGCTTAATGTCTATTACAGAGCTGATTGTGTGGTGATTGGGTATTTGGAGAAAGAAAAGGAAGGACAGGAATTGGGGGTTAGTACGTTTGAAAGAGACAGTACTGCTGCAATAAATTATTTCATCAAAGGTCGCGCACAATCACTGCGCCATCGTGTTGCCATGTTTAATAACATGCTTTAACTCCTATCATCATGAAAATGATATCACGTACAGTAATCCCTCCTCAATTGCGGGGGTTGCGTTCCAGAACCTCCCGCGAAAGGTGAAAATCCGTGAAGTAATAACCATATGGTTATATGGCTATTTTTATATATTTTAAGCCCTATAAACTCTCCCACACTCTTATAAACATTTCCCGCACAGTTATGCAGCACAAACCCTTTGTATTCTCTTAGATATTAGGTAAGATTCATTGAAATTATGTATGTAAACACACTGTTTATATACAGTAAAACCTAAATATTATTTTAAAGATATCGAGCGTCTCTGATATCACATATGTTACAGCCATTACGATAGACAGGCCACCAGCAATAAGTACGTACAATGCAAGAAAAATTGTATACAGTAAATGTATGTACAGTGACACTAAATGTACGTACATGTACTAAGTACTGTATGTAGAAAATTAATTATGGTCACTCACCAACAATGACACGATGACTTGTCTGATAATGAGGAGTTTAATTTTACTGCACAACAAAGGACAGCATTACAGCTCTTCTAAAGGAGCCTCTTCAGGTGACTGTGTAGCACCGCCGTTGTTCTTCTTCCGTCAGTCTTCAACCCAAATCCCTAAAGCAGATTCCATCCGGACTACTGCCTTATTACGTTAACTTACAACTCATTTTGTGCCCTGGTTAAAGGACACTGCGGCCGTAGATCTTATATTCTTTTCCTCCTTTTTAAATAAAAAGAATTGTGGACTCATTGATGCCGTAATGGCATCCTACAGCGGTGTAGCTTTTCCCTTCCTTCAACATATCCAAAACTTTTACCTTTTCGGCAATCGTTAGCATCTTCCGTTGGCGCTTGGGCTTGGCCCCTGAAGCAGTAGCAGAAGCAGATCGTTTTAGAGCCATAACAAAGGGCTTGACTACGCACAAAGATAAACACAAAAGAGCACAAAAGTTAACTCTTTTCACAGCGAAACACGTTGATGCTGAATGAGCGAGATGAGACTTCCTGGTTAAGGCAGCGGAATTGAATTCAGCGCTCCGTCACCGAGCCAAACAGCATATAGGAACTTAACTGTGTGCTCTGATTGGTTAGCTTCTCAGCCATCTGCCAATAGCGTCCCTTGTATGAAATCAACTGGGCAAACCAACTGAGGAAGCATGTACCAGAAGTAAAAAGACCCATTGTCTGCAGAAACCTGCAAAGCAGCGAAAAATCTGCGTTATATATTTAGATATGCTTACATATAAAATCTGCGATAGAGTGGAGCCGCGAAAGTTGAAGCGCGATATAGCGAGGGATTACTGTATACATCTCAGTATTTTAGTTATTCAGAGAGCTGTAATATTATGAATGTAATGGATTCTGTGTCCTGTCGGAGGAAGAGAAAGCCGGTTTAAGAAGCAAGTAGTGATTCACACACACAGAGCACATAGAAGATCAAATACAAAACAAAGTACTACTGACATACTACGTTAGTTACGATGGGATTTGAGAAACTAGTGAATTAAATGATTTTAAGATTAAGTTTATGATTTTCTACTTTAATGACAAAATAAACTATGTGATTAAAGTGGCATTTTGTGCTTTTTCCCCACTGTGTGCCTTTTTTTTTCTGTACCCTAATAAGCTTTCATATGATACATTTTCACAGCGACTTTGATATGTGACTTCTTTTTTATTTCAGGCGCTGTGCGACTTTGTGAACTTGAGCTTTCGACTTTCTCCGACACGCTATGTCACTCGATCAGATTCCTTTTCTTGTTTATACCACTGTTTAAACCAACAAATAGTATGTTTTTCCTTGCCTCCACTTGGTATTCGCTGAAATTGTTCTATTTTTCCTTGTGGTTTTGCCATTGTCTTTTCACAGAACGCTGAGCTTAAGGGCTATTTATATTGATTTGCATATTCAAAGAGGCATAATTCTGGGAGGAGTTGGGGCGGGACAGCAGGTGCGTGCACGTGCGTTACTTTTCACGCTGACAGGGATTTATGTAGCAGAAGAACGTGGAAGTTTGCGTACACACAGATTCCTGCATCTAAATTTTTCTGTGTGTACGCACATTCCCGTTTTTGTGCTAACGCCACGTTATAGCTGTGAGCTATGAACTGTGAGTTCTACGCACAGTGTTATACATGAGGCCCCAGATGACACTGTCTTTAAAATAAACTGTAGTAAAAAGGAAAAACAAAACACCTCCAAAGAAATCCTCAGAGTCAAAAGTCCAAAGTAATTTCTCTTCCTTACAAAATGAGATTTTTGCGTGTATAATTTTGTTGAAATTGGATAAAAGGTGAGAAATTGTATAGAACAAGAATTCACACCCCTATTGAGCTTTACATATAAGAATACCCAAAGCATGCAAATAAATACAACATTGTGGCTGTCTATTTATTGTTCTAAATAGATACATCTGTACCTAATATCAGAGGTATAAGTGGAGCATAACAATCTCAAACTCACTCAATCCTGCCCATGTCATGGGAGCCTGGTGATTACCCCAACAACACTGACACAAGGCAAGCATCAGCCATTGGCATGGCATCATCCATCACAAGGTCAAAGAGTGGCCCAATTAATAATAATATTAATAATATTTTATTGAGTCAATGATTGAGGACACTGTCAAAAATCACATTAGAGACAGTTCTTGGCTACCATAACTGAGCATGATTAGTTTGATTTTTTTTATTACCTAGAAATAAAGATATAGAAAATTAGATACAAATTGCTAACTTGTGTCAGCTGCATTGTTTTGTTGCTATGATCAGAGGTATAATACTTTATGGCAGTTGATGCATTATTACTATGATCAGGTTTGCAGTACTTAATGTTTTGATATGTCACTTTGGTTTGTAAATGTGAACGTAAGTAATATACATGTGTTAGATTAATGTTAGATTTATTAACAGGATAAAAACAACTTGATTGGATACAATACATTCTAAACATTCTATAATATTAATAGAAACAAAACTCTAAAACTTCTGTTACCAAAAAAAAAAACAGCATATACTATTCCTGGGCTGGGATTAAGATTTAGAGCTTGAAAACTGTAAAGAAATATAGTGGAATTCCTTAGAAATTTATACAGCTGCTAACATGTGAAGATGAAGCCTACAGACTTGAAGAAGACAACCACTTCACCACTTCCCAGTATGAACATTGTCTTACATTGGTTTGCTTGTCTCCATCCTGCTTCCTCCTTACAGGCTCCATTTTTATATGGTTGAGGGTTGAAAAATGACTGATTGAAGAAATAAAACTTTTGAAGTAAACATCTGTTTGGTTCTCCAATGGGCTTCTTTCAACTGACTCTACAGGGAAATCTAAGTAATCTATATTAAAAAGAAAACAAGATGAATTCAACCCTCATTTTAATTTTTATTCAGTTGTGCTTTGCCTTACTGAGGTTTCACTTAATGTGTTTCTTATGACTTAACCATATAAAAGCACTGTTGCGTTCTCCTTTTCTACTTATTTCCACTATGTCAAGTCCTGTAGCAGGCAGGAATCTGGTAGATGAGTAGTCACAGGTATATACTCTACACTTAACATGCTAATTGTGTTATTCTCACTTTTTGACATATATTCTATACTTACATTCATATTTCAATTTTCTTTGTTATTTCAGTGTCAAACCTTATTTGAAGTCCTTTTATTATGCATTAGCTCATTATTGTGAGGTAAGCCTTCTTCTTTGGTGTCTGTGGGTTGCTACTGTTACCTTGTTTTCTTCAGACTTTCTGCATTTTTTTATATTTGTACTATACATAAACTTTTTTTTAATTTCCATTATAATGTTACAACAACAGTAATCAATTCCTTTAGACATCCATTATCTACACTTTATTTGGATTTTGGTGTAAGTAGGACTATTTGTTTAATTGTTACTGTTTACATAGTCTAGTTATTTCACTTGTTTTCATATACAAATGTATTTTTCTATCAAATATTTAAATAATGACTCTGAAGAAGAGTTCCTCTACTCAAAAGCCGTTGGCCGGAATCACCAAGATATATAAATTATAACATGACTTTGAATTGTAAGTCATGATTCATAGACTCTTGATCTTTTAACTGGGTTTTGTATAAACACTCATGTATTGTTCAAAGTTCCCATTGTTTTTCTGTAATTTTACTGTTATACATTTCTGTGTGTTAGATATTTTTTATTTCTAATACTTTTTTTATAACATTGATGCTAATACATCCATCCATCCATTATCCAACCCGCTGAATCTGAACACAGGGTCACGGGGGTCTGCTGGAGCCAATCCCAGCCAACACAGGGCACAAGGCAGGAACTACACCCGGGCAGGGTGCCAGCCCACCGCAGGACACACACAAACACACCCACACTAGGGCCAATTTAGAATCACCAATCCACCTAACCTGCATGTCTTTGGACTGTGGGAGGAAACCAGAGCACCCAGAGGAAACCCACGCAGACTCCACACAGGGAGAATCCGGGAAGCGAACCCAGGTCTCCTAACTGCAAGGCAACAGCACTACCACTACGCCACTGTGCCGCCCTTGATAGTAATACATACTTGTGATTATGTAAATCAATTTAGTTATTATAGTTCTTTCTGTATTACCAAATGTCTAGGTATTTATACAATATGTTTTGTTTATTAGGAGTATTTTGGTTCATCAATTTAATTTGGTTTATTTTTTTTCTCTTTTGTCAGCCAATATTTATATTTTATATCTCCTCTTGTTTCCCTAATTATACTCTTAGTTTATAATTTATTTGGCTGAAGACATAATTCAGTGTGAACAGCGCTATACTCCAATACGCAAATTGTTATATAAACTGGATAATTTATATATATATATATATATAATACATACATATATACATTTTTTTTAAATGCACAAAAGCTTAATGCTTCCAATTTTCCTGTAAGAATATGCTACCAGTAATAGAAATAACTCTTATTTTTTGTTTATTACTCTAACAATGTATGCTAAAATAGAGGAAATAACAGTAATAAAACGTTCAAGCTATATACCTCTTAAAAATATTTTCATCATTAAACACTTCTTGTAGATTTTGAGGTTTAAACTTGTATGTAAAGGCAATGGCTGTGCCCTGCCTGCAGAAAATAAATGTGTCTGCCTGTTTCTTTTTTTTCTGTCCAGTATTTTAATTGAATGCCTCAGGTTTTTTTTTCCTGTTGCTCTGTGTGGCATGTATGTTTTATGAGAAGATTGTTTTGCTTGAGGTAAAAAGAAAAAACAATGGAAGCAGAGTGATATACAATGACATGGTTTAATATTGGCATTGTCCCTGTACCATTCTGTTAAACGTAGTCCCGTTTCACAATGCTCATGCTAACAACTGTTATTGTTTGAACAGTATGTGGCATTTATGCCCCTGGACAAGTCAAAAGTTCATGTTTCACAAATGTCTCAGCGTGATTTAGAGAACCTACAATTTCTAAGGAAAAATCATTATTCTTGATTATAAAATTGAACTAGAACGGTGGTGTTTCTATTATAATACAAGTGCTTGCGAAGCCCATTGTATAAAAGTGAAGATTTTTTATGAGAGGGAGCCAGCATGAGCTGATTTAATCTATACTCTATTCTGTCTTTTCTTAAAAGGGATTTACAATGCAAGGTAAATGAAAAAAAGAACCTTTCAAGCAAAGAGTATGTAAAAAAGTATGCCAGACTTTATAATGCTTTGGCTTTATTACACACTGCAATTTTTGTTAAATATTTCCTTTACATATATTTTTTTATACATTTTAAATTGGTTGTAAAATTACATGAAACATAAGGGCTTCACCTTAAATTTGTATAAAATGTATAACTGCATTCTTATGGAAAAATATAATAGAAAAGACATTGCCTAATTCCTGAACTTGCTTTATGATAGGCAGACAGAGCTTATTCTGGAACATTAGTCATAAAGCAACAACCAGCAATATATATATATACTAGCAAAATACCCGCGCTTCGCAGCGGAGAAGTAGTGTGTTAAAGAAGTTATGAAAAAGAAAAGGAAACATTTTAAAAATAACGTAACATGATTGTCAATGTAATTGTTTTGTGACTGTTATGAGTGTTGCTGTCATCAAGGATTTGATTATCATTATTTCTTTAAATCAGGTTCGTATTTGGAGGACGTGTTGTGTTCAAGTTACATTCCGTGTTTGTCAACCATTGTAAAGATAACAGGTTTCATTCATTGAAGTGTTCACTACCCAATTCAGTACTCGTGAATCTAAGATGTTTAACAGGCATTCCCGGTATTAAGTTGTGGATTTGCCTGCGAATATTTAGTGGCAGCGTGTCTATGAACTTAATTTAAACTTAAGCTTTACACCTTCCTTTCCTATTGATATGTCTACAAAGGCTTGTTCAGCTTCAGAGGGTTGTTCCTTTCTTACTGGATCAATAAACAGCTCGTCTTGCTCTTTATCTGAGACATCACACACTGCATGCACGGGTTTACCTTTCCCAGTCCTGCAAATTTTAGTGAAGTGGTTCAGTTTACCACATTTTTACACTGTCTTCCTTTAGCTGGACATTGACTTTTTCCACCATGTGCTTTGTTTCCGCAGTAGCTGCACTTATGAATATGCTTGTATGTGTCACTCGCTTCTTATTCTTTTGCTGCCTTCTCAATTGTGTAATGCGTTTTTTGTTCAGTGCTCTTTGGAGCTCTTGCTTGTTGTCTGCGTACTGCGTTCACAGTCAGTTTATGTGAGCCGCTCGGAGTACATGCTTTGAAGGTTCTCAGCTGTGCTTGTGCTATCTTGTGCGATCTTGCAATGTCCACGGCTTTACTTAATGTTAGCTCAGACCCGGCACTTAAAAGTTTCTCTTGCACTTTTGCTGAGTTTGTGCCAAACACTATTCTATCTCTGACCATCTCATCTTCGTTTGCATAAGCACAGTCCTTCACCAGCAATTTTAACTCTGTTACAAAGTGATCAAAAGTCTCGTTTATACCTTGCGTTTTCCCACTAAACTTGTATCTCGCGAATATCGTATTCGTCTTAGGCAGCGTAGCGGCAGCGTGTCTATTGGATTGCTGCTGGCGGACGGCCTTATATGGGCAGGCACTCAATTATGTGGGAGGCGTGGGTATGGGGGACGCAATACAGGCAAGCAGCCAACTACGTGGGAGGCATGGTGATGGGGGACGCAAATCCGCCTCACACGGCGAACGAGCTGCAGGCTATAGCCGTATATATGTACGTAAGTAGGATTCAGTTATGACCGTTACGCGTAGAATTTCGAAATGAAACCTGCTAAACTTTTGTAAGTAAACTGTAAGGAATAAGCCTGCCAAATTTCAGCCTTCTACCTACACGGGAACTTGGAGAATTAGTGATGAGTGAGTGAGTGAGTCAGTCAGTCAGTCAGTGAGGGCTTTGCCTTTTATTATTATAGATATATATATATATATATATATATATATATATATTGTCACGCATGCGCGAGTGGGAGACCGCGGACGGATCCGAAACCATTGCGCAGGACGTTTGCCGGTAGGGAATGGCGGAGTACTAACCTTTCTGCTCTTTCTTCCAGGAAAAAGGATCCTCCACCATCATAACCTGACCGCACTACGTCCACTTCCGCCCTTCCTCCGCCATCTTCCCTGACGTCAGCAGTCCCGTCATCCCTCACGCCTCCTTCCCAGCATTCCTCCACCAGTATAAAAATGGCCGCCGACCCTGTAAAGGCGGCGCGTATTGTTGAAACGTTTATGTTGAATATTGTGACTGCAAATAATCTTTTTTTGTCTACAGTATACGGGGCTAAAACCCCCAAACCTTTACGTTGTGTTCTGTTTATTTCACAATATATATATATATACTGTAGCACCCGGCCGGGACGCCCAGGAGGACCAGAGGAGGGCTTGTACCTCCTCCAGACCGCGAGGGGGCGTCCGTCCTGGTTACGCTGGTGGCCTTGGGTAGAGGGCATGGAAGCCCAGCCCTGTAGGGGCCTGTGGTCACCGCCAGGCGGCGCCCCACTTCCAGACCATCATCTGCCACATCCGGCCGAGGCAGGAGCCGGGACGCCCAGGAGGACCGGAGGAGGGCCTGTACCTCCACCAGACCACGAGGGGGTGTCCACCCTGGTTATGTTGGTGGCCTCGGGTAGGGGGCATGGAAGCCCAGCCCTGTAGGGGCCCGTGGCCACCGCCAGGCGGTGCCCTGCTGCCTGAACAGCCCTGGAGCCCAGCACTTCCGCCACACCAGGAAGTGCTGGGGGGAAGACGACAGGGGACACCTGGACGGCTTTATATGGGCAGGCACTCAATTATGTGGGAGGCGTGGGTATGGGGGACGCAATACAGGCAAGCAGCCAACTACGTGGGAGGCATGGTGATGGGGGACGCAAATCCGCCTCACACGGCGACCGAGCTGCAGGCAGACAAGGGCGTGTTTGCGGAGGAGCGCCGGGAAGCAGCTGGAGCCCATCCGGGTTCCCATAAAAGGGGCCGCCTCCCAGCAGTCGGGGCGAGAGTCGGGAGGAAGAAAGACAAAGCTGGCGAGAGGACAGGAGGCGGCCAGAAAAGGACTGTGTGGCCTGGACTTTGGGGGATCGGTGCTGGAGGCACTGGGGGTGATTGCACGATAGACATTTATAAATATTAGTGTAAATAAACGGTGTGTGGTGAGAACAAAGATGTCCATCTGTCTGTGTCCGGGCCAGCGTTCACAATATATTGTGGAGACTGGCCCAGACACAGACTGGCAGACACGTTCATTTCACCCATAACACGTTTATTTACACTATTTACAAAGTTTCCAAGTGCCATACAAACCGCACAAGTTCCCAAAGTCCTGTCCGCAATACCAATGCCTTGCTTCAGACCGCCTCCTTCTATCTTCTCCAGCTCTAGTCCACTCCTCACCCGACCAGCCCTCGTCTGAAGGGAGGCAGCCCCTTTTATAAGCCCCCGGATGTGCTCCAGGTGTGATCTGGCAACCTCCCACCGACATGCCCCAGTGTGGCGGAAGTGCCGGCTGCATCCCCAGAAGAACTCCGGGTGTCCCTGTTCTTCTTTCCCCCAAGCACTTCCGGGTGTGGCGGAAGTGCTGAGGTCCAGGGTCTCCAAGGCAGTGGGGTGCCCCCTGGCGGTGACCACGGGCCCCTACAGGGTGGAGCTTCATAAGCTCTGTACCCGTGGCCCCCAAAGGTACCAGGGTGGTCACCCCCACATGGTCTGGGGAAGGCGCAAGCCCTCCTCCGGACCTCCTAAGCTTCCCGGCCGGGTCGCCACCCCAGCCACTTCTGACAATCTATACTAATAAAAGGCAAAGCCCTCACTGACTCACTGACTGACTGACTGACTCACTCATCACTAATTCTCCAACTTCCCGTGTAGGTAGAAGACTGAAATTTGGCAGGCTCATTCCTGACAGCTTACTTACAAAAGTTAAGCAGGTTTCATTTCGAAATTCTACGCGTAATGGTCATAACTGAATCCTACTTACGTACATATATACGGCCGTAGCCTGCAGCTCGGTCGCCGTGTGAAACACTTTAATTTATCCAGCAAGTCAAGTTTAGTACCGCTTGGCATTTTTCAAGGAGCCTTAATTTTTTAAGCAAGCATTCAAATTACTCTAACCATTTGGCAACTAAGAAAAAGGAAAATTAGGAAGTTAAATTATTAATTAGTCCTTATTGAATGCAGTTTACATACCTAAAATTATTAGATATGACAAGACTTTTGTGGACAAACAGCTTCTATTATTTTATACGTATGCTGGATGAGAGCTCACATCATCTAATACAGTAGTAATGAAAATAATATTAAAATATTGCTTTGTGATTGGTTTATTGGCACTCATTGATTATTTTATGTAATTGTATATTTTCTTTCAGATTCTGACTACTGACTCAGTTTTCTTAATACTTGATGAATGACACAGACAGCCCTTTCTGGGAGATTTTAATAACTTCCATAGTGTGCTTCCATGAACAGTCCCTTATGAGATTTAATAATAATAATAGTACATTTTATTTATATAGCACCTTTACCATGGATTGAAAAATGCTTATTAGTCAACATAAATAAATCTTTTTGTTAAGTATATAACATGTGGTATGTAGTTCTTTTTTGAATTGTAATTTTAAACAACTCCTTATGTTTCTCATTGTTGGTAAATTTGTTCTAATTGTTAAAATATATAGGATTGATAAACAAGGAAAAAATATAAACTGAATTAAACAACAGTTAAATCTTCAGAAAATAATCAAATCATTTTAAACATTTTGTTGACAGTGGTAATCTGTAGGCATATTCAAAAATAGTATTGGATATACCTGCTTAAACCAGTAAATATCCATGCATTATTTAATTTGGTAATATTTTAAAACAGCTAAACTTAATTTCAGATGTGCAGTTTTGGAGTGGGATTTGACTTGATAATGCTTCTGGGATGTTAGCTTTCACAGTTGTACAGTTCCAAAAAATAGTATTTACCCTCTTGGAAGTTTCCATACATTATTGTTATATAACATTGAATCACTGTGGATTTAATGTGGCTTTTTTGGTATTGATCAAAAGAAAATGTGTTCTAAATTAATTACATATATAAAACACTAGATAATTGATCCTTCCCTTCAAGTTATTATTTAGCAGATGTACCTTTGGCAGCCATGCCAGCCTTGATTTTGTGTGCACAGGTCTCTATCAGCTTTGCACATCTGGAGGTTGCATATTTTCCTCCATCATTCCTTGCTAAATGACTCAGGTTCTGTCAGATTGTATGGTGATTGTGAGTGAACAGCCTTTTTCAAGTCTGGCCACAAGTTCTTGATTGGATTGAAATCTGGATTCTGACTTGGCCACTCCAGGGCATTAACATTGTTGTTTTAAGCCAGTTCTACGTAGCTTTGGCTTTATAATTGGAGTTGCTGTCTTCCTGGAAAATACATTTTCTTCCATAGCACAGTTTTTTTGCAGACTGCATCAGGTTTTCCTCCACGATTTCCCTATGTTTTGCTGCATTCATTTTACCCTCTACCCTCGCAAGACCTCTAATGCCTGCTGCAGAGAAGCATTCCTACATTATGATCCTCCCACTGCCATGCTTGACAGAGGGATGCTGTATTTTTGATTACATGACTGTTTGGCTTATACCTCATAGCCAAAAAGCTCAATTTTATTCTCATAAGTCAGGGGATGATATGCTCAAAGTATATAATGCACTTTTAAGACTGCATCTGGAGTATTGTATGAAGTTCTGGTCATCATGGTTCAAGAATGACATAGCTGTGCAGAGGAGAGCAACCAAGTGCATCCCAGGACATTAATGACAAGTCCTATTCTGACAGACTCAGATGATTAAACCGGTTTAGTCTCGGGGAGTGGAGACTGCATGGGGACCTAATCCAGGTATTTAAAATCTTCAAAGGCATTGGTAAAATAGATCCAGCAGCATTCCTTTGACTTAAGTGTGAATCACGTACTTAAGGACATCAGTGGAAGTTAAGGCTGAAGTCAGGAAGCATTTCTTTACACAAAGAGTTGTGGGACTCAGTAACAAACTACCAAGACATATAGCTGAAGCAGAAACCTTGACAACCTTTAAGAAAAATCATCAGACAGTATAGGGTGGTCCAGATCTAATTATGCAATTTTCATTACGCTATAACTTATTAAGTTTATTACATAGAAAATCACCCGAAAAATCCCAGACCATCAAGAAGTGTGCGAACTGACGACATGAAGAATCGTCTTTGCGCCGAACTGGAATCATCCCAGCATAAATCAAACTCATCCAGACGATCTGGATCTGCATAATTAGATCTGGCTCACCCTGTAGAACCTTCTACCACCAGAATTCAGAGGCTCTCATGTGCCTTATGGCAAACTTTAGCCAAGAAGCCATGTGCATTTTATTAACAGTGGCTTTCTCATTACCTAGGCAACAGTTGTTGTCTGCACAGTCTCTTGGTGGTCTCCCTCATTAGTCATTGTCATACATGATCCTTCGGGTTTTTGTGCATGGCCAGCTCTGTACAGAATTGCAGTGGCACTATACAATTTCCATATCTTAATGGTTGACTTAACTGTACTTCAAAGGATATTCAGTAACTTGGATATTTTCTCGTATCCAGCCCCTGACTTATGCTTTTCAAACTCCTTTATACAGAGACTCTAGAAGTGTTCTTTTATCTTAATTGTGTAGGGTTGGCCACAATACTGACTCACCATAAGCTGAATCAGGTGCAGTTAAACTACAATCAATTGATCTAATTAATTATGCACCATTGATGATCTAGGTGTGCCATATTTAAAGGGGTGAATATTTATGTAATTAATTATTTTGTGTTTTATATTTGTAATTAATTTATACCACTTTGCTTTAAATTACTCACTGGGCATATCAGAATTACTTCTAGGAATTGCACTGTAAATCTAACTAATGCAGGAAATGTCTTGTAAACTATCATTTACACTGAAACTAACCACGGCTCTGTTTCTGAAGTAGCGTTTACTTTTCCAGTGTTCCAGTCATCTTCCAGAGTCGCATACTGTGTCCCTCCCCATGATTTCCGCTTATCTTCTAGAGTCTATTTTGTCAGTGCCCCGGAAGTCTTTCCTGCCTTCTTTAACCCTCCCATGCTTGTAAAGTATTCAGGAGTAGTTTCCAAAATTAGGAAAATTGATAAAATGCTTTTACTCCAACTCTGAAGAGTAGGACCAAATTATTATCACTCTCAGATTTTTGAGCCTGTTAGGACTGTTTTCCTACTCTCAGAAGCTTGGTAAATATGGGCAGTGTTTTCACTTTGATATTAATGAGTCTTATCCTGTTGATATATGGCAAAAAGCCAATTTAAATACACTGTGATTTAATGGTGTACAACAAAAATATCTGAAAACTTCCAAGGGGGTGGGCTGGGTGTGATATAAAAAAAATACATGTGAATTTTCAAAGTGACTTGGTTTAAAGACTTGGTTTTGGACTATGTTTTTGTTTTTTTTCTCCAGCATCAGTGTTTTTAGTGGATGGAATGTTCATTCCATTTCCACAGGCTAAGTGGATATTAGTGAGTTTGGGAATGTGCCTATTTATACATTATAATGCGCCGTTCTCTCAACCGGGGTTAATTCCTTGTTTACCCACTTTTTAGCACTTTTTCAAAAAAAATAAAATTAGATTTTATGCATGTAGACCTTTAAGAAGGAATTGAGCAATACAGCACATGTTTATTGAGCTCCACTGTATATACTTGGAGTAGATGGGAATTCAATATTAAGAACATTTTCATAGACCTGTAATGCATTTTAAGATTGCACTGACATGCCAGTTGCAGCAGCTAAGTATCTACACTAAGAATAATTTTAATCCACCCTGTGATTCTTGTTTATCTGTCTTAGAAGGATTTCCTTGCTGTCTTTCAAAATGACATAACGTGTTCTCTGGAAAGTAATGACAAGTATTGTCGGTCACTGGCAAATAAATGCAACTTTGCAATTATCTCATTCCACTCTACCAATTACAACCATGTAGTTATTTAATGCATCAAAGATCTTGACACCTGTTGTGATTGTTAGAAAAGTCAAGTAGCACAAAAATCCTAAACAAAATTAAAAATAATTTATTTCTCAATTAAAATCTTAGTCATATGATGACACATTGTCTTATGACTTGGCAGAATATTCCTTTCTGGTGACCTATATTTATTTTAAAAGCAAGCAATATCTAATACTGCAGGAAGAATTATTTCCTTTATAACAGCTTGAAGCATTTTTTTCTTCAGTTATATACTGAGCTACCAAAAGAAGCTTACTATGCACAGTTAACAGGTTTTCTCAATGAAAATAGCTATTAGTATTGAAAGATATAGTAATTAAGTAGGTTACAGGACATATATGTATAAGGTATTTGTTATAACCTACAATTCATTGGCCCCTTGACGTTCCAATAAAACTGTTTAGTCTGCTGCATGTAAATATGCAGAGCAACATAGTGACATAATAGCAAGTTTTTTAAGAGCTGTTTATTGTGATAATTTTGTTGTCCGCCTGGTTTGAAAAACTCTTTTTTTGATTTTTTCATTATTTCTTTGCCTCGTAAATTGCTTGATGTGTGCTGGTACTTACCTGTACTCAGTGTTGGCACTTTATAACTTTTTAGCTGTTTGGAGTACTGGGAGTTTTTTCTGCATTCCTGTAGTGTTTGAGTTCAGTCAGTTTTTACTAGTATGCAGTGCTAAAACTTCTTATTTTCACGTAGAAGAATGGCAACCTTTTCTTTTCAGCACTCGATACCAGCATCTCTCACAACCTCTCAATGCTACACATATTAATCATTAGAACAATCTAGATGAGGAAAAGAAATTCAGCCCAACATAGCTCTCCAGTCCTATCCACTTATTTCTTCTGAAACAACATCAAGTCAAGTTTTGAAAGTTCCTAAAGTCTTACTGGCTACCACATTACTTGGTAGCTTATTCCAAGTGTCTATCTTTCTTTATGTAAAGAAAAACTTCTTAATGTTTGTGTGAAATTTTCTCTTAACAGGTTAACAATGGTGTCCGCGTGTTCTTGATGAATTCATTTTAAAATAACAGTCTTGATCCACCTGACTAATTCCATTCATAATTTTAAACACTTCAATCATGTCACCTCTTAATCTTCTTTTGTTTAAACTGAAAAGGCTGAGCTCCTTTAATCTTTGCTCATAATTCATCCCCTGTAGCCCTGATATCAGCCTAGTCGCTCTTCTCTGGACCTTTTCTGGCGCTGCTATGTCATTTTTGTAGGCTGGAGACCAAAACTGCACACAGTACTCCAGATGAGGCCTCACCGTTGTGTTATAAAGCTTGAGCATAATCTCCTTGGACTTGTACTGCATACATCATGCTATGTAACGTAACATTCTGTTAGCCTTTGTGACAAGAAGAGACCCGAGACATTGCAAAGGTTTGGGGCAGCCACCCATATAATCTGTATCCTGGCTGGAGAAAGTAAAAGTTGCAAGCAAGTAGTAGTTACAAGTTAACATCTAAGCTCTTTAGCTGTCTCCTATTCGCATGTGTGTGATAAGGCTCCCCGCTCAGCCCAGACCCATCGGGTTGGGCATCCTGCACCGAGAGGTCGTGAGCCCAAGAGAGAGTGTCAGCATTGGCATGAAGGGTGCCTTTTTGATGAACGAGCGAGAACTTGTACGGTTGCAGGACAAGAAACCCCCTGGTGACCCACAGGTTCAACTCTCAATGGAGAGCCATCCACTGCAAAGGCGCATGGTCCGTCACCAGAGTGAACTCCCGGCCCAAAAGGTAGTACTGCAACTGTGTAACCACCCAAGGCATCTGTCTGGAGGATAAATGGAAGAGAGAAGTTAGAGGCTATTAATATAGGTGCTGAAGTCAGTGCCTGTTTCAAGTCACAGAATGCAGCTTGCATACTGCAACTGTGTAACCACCCAAGGCATCTGTCTGGAGGATAAATGGAAGAGAGAAGTTAGAGGCTATTAATATAAGTGCTGAAGTCAGAGCCTGTTTCAAGTCACAGAATGCAGCTTGCATCTTGTCAGTCCATACCACATTGTTGGGAACACTTTTCTTCGTCAACTCCCTCAAGGGTGCCGTTCTTTTGGAGAACCGTGGTTGTACCTGGCCAAACCGAGAAATGACCAGACTTGCCGCTTGTTTTGCGGATGGGGCCATTTCAGAATGGCATCTAGTTTTGAACACAGTGGCTTCACAGTACCCCGACCCACCAGGTAGCCCAAATATTTAGCCTCTTTCAGTCCGATGAAACATTTCTTGGGATTGATCTGAAGCCTGGCTTCTCCTAGTGTCCTCAATACTGCTGTGACCTGCTGTATGTGTTCCTTCCAGGTGCTGGAAGCCAGAGCATTCCATCCACCAGATGCTGGAAGGTTGCAAGATCCCCATGTAACCCGAATGGAAGGACTCGATACTGCCAATGTCTGGTAGGGGTGCTAAACACAGTCTTGACCTTCGTGGATTCCATTAAAGGAACCTGCCAGTACCCCTTCGTCATGTCAAGTGTGGTCAAGTATCTAGCCTGCCCCAGCCACTTGAGGAGGTCATCCACGCATGGCATGGGATAAGCATCGAACTGGGACACCTGGTTTGGCCAACAGAAGTCATTGCAAAACCTCCAACTGCTGTCGGGCTTGTTAACTAAGACGACGGGACTGGACCAGGGACTAAAACTCTCCTCTATCACCCCAAGTTCCAGCATTTGTTTGCTTTCCTCAAAGTCACTATGTCATGCGCAATCAGAGAGGTCTGACCGGGTGTTTCACTCAGCACTTCTGGGACCGAGCGGGTAGCTGATTCCAGCTCCCGTCTCTATCTGGAAGATAATTCCTCGCTGAAATTAAGGGGTTCTGATTGAGCAAAGAGTGAGCAGGATTGGCCGGAGGAGGGATCGGGATCCTTGTCCTTCCACAGTTTCAGCAGGTTTACGTGAAACACCTGCTCGCTTGGTCAACGATTGGGTTGTTTCACTAAATAATTCACCAGGCCTTTCCTATCCTTAATTTCATAAGGGCCTTGCCAATGAGCGAGCAATTTGGAATGAGAGGTGGGAACCAACACCATGACGCAATCCCCTGGGCCGAACTCTCAAAGAGTTGTGCCACGGTCATACAGGCAGGCATGTGCTGCTTGCGCCTCTTCCATTTAACTTTTTAGAAGTGGTCTGATGTGCGATATATTCAAGTATATTTGTCGAGGGAAGAGCCTCTTTCTTCCCAGCCTTTCTTTAGGATATCTGATATACCCCAGGACTGTCATCTGTATAACAGTTCAAATGGTGAGAAACCTGTAGAGCCTTGTGGGACAGGCTAGGCAAAGAGGACAAGGGGGAGGAGTTGATCCCAATTCCTCCCATTCTCCTGATGGAGGACCACAGTAATCGTGGGAAGGAGGGGTCCTTTCATCGGATTAGCGCTATTTCAGCTGTGGAATAGCTAAATGGGGGAGGTAGCTTGATGGACGAGGTCTCCAGGACTCTAAACAAATCCAAATCAGATTATGTGATATCATCTACTGTTAAATTCTACTCCGTATTTCTAAAATATTTATTTTTATACTGTATTGAGGATTTGTTCTGTTCTGTGTATTGTACTGTATTGTATTGACCCCCTTCTTTTTGATACCCACTGCACTCCAAACCTACCCGGAAAGGGGTCTCTCTTCGAACTGCCTTTCCCAAAGTTTCTTCCATTTTTTCCCTACAGGGGTTTTTTTGGGAGTTTTTTCTTGTCTTCTTAGAGAGTCAAGGCTAGGGGCTGTCAAGAGGCAGGGCCTGTTAAAGCCCAATGCGGCACTTCTTGTGTGATTTTGGGCAATACAAAAAATAAATTGTATTGTATTGTATTGAAGTGCAAAAGCAGCAAACCTCCTCTTTGATTTCCGGCCAGAAAAATCGGAGCTTGATTCGCTCTAATGTCTTTTTGGAGCCCAGATGGCCTCCAAGGAGGTGGGCATGCGCCAACTTACAAACCTGCCACGGTAGGTCCATGGAATTAACAGCAGTTTCCAGTCCTCCCCATTATGCTCCACGAGCTGATACAATAGATTGTTTTCTATCACGAAGTGAGGTCTCTGTGGCATGGGCTGATGTGTGCGATGGCCATTGACTAGGACTACTGTATTCTTAGCATACTTCAGAGAGTCATTATTCCATTGTTCTCTCTTGAAACAAGCCGGCGTTGCTTTAAATTGAAATTGCAGTTCAAAGAGGGGATCCAGTGTAACCTCAAGGGGCGGGGATTCCTCCCTGCTCATCGGGTGGCGAGTAGATAATGTAGCTGCCTGTGACGGACCAGGAGCTTCAGCATCGGCCTCATGGTCCTCCGTCTTGCTCTCTGCCGGCTGGTTACACGACATGGAGACAGCCTGAGACAAGTCACTCTTATCTATTGCGAGGCTCAGTGGCTGACTGGGAGCACTCAGCAGTTCACTGCATTTGTTGTCAGACCAGTCCTGTCCTAGAATTACAGGATAAGGTGGATTGGGAAGAACCGGCCCGGTGAGTCTTTTAAGGGTTCCTCCCTGACAAATGTAACACTGGGCAGATTTATACACACAGACGTCTCCATGTATACACCTAAGACTGGTCTTTCATTTAATCCACTGTCGTGGTAAAACATAACAGCGATCAACGACGGACACGTTACTGCCGGAGTCAAATAAGGCTGCCACTTTATACCCATTAATGAGTACCTCCCCGGTATGGGTAGCCGTCAGAGGATTTCTAAGGGCACACAAACAATATCCCCAGTCCACCTCATTCCCAGACAGGTCCCATGCTAGGCGGTCCGGGCCCGGGTTTGCCCTTGTGGAGCGGAGCCTGCACCAGGTCTTTCCTGACCCCCTGACACACTCCCTGTCCAGAAACTCGGCCCTGGTACTTTCCTACCTGGGTTGTTTTAGGGCCCTGTCCCGGTTTCTTCTGGAACATCATCCTGCCAACTACTCCAATGTGACAAGAAGAGCCCCAAGACATTGCAATGGTTTGTGGCAGCCACCTGTATAATCTGTATCCTGGCTGCAAAAAGCAAAAGTTGCAAGCAAGTAGTAGTTACATGCCAGAGTCCAAAACAGAACTGAACTTAGAGGAAGGGAGTGATGTTTTATAGGGAGTCTGGGGAAAGTGATGTTGTCCTCAGGGCCGGGACTGGAAGCGATGTCGTCTTCAGGGCTGGGACTGGAAGTGGTGCGTCTCAAGCTGAGGTATTGGCTCCTGGTGGGATTTCCTGGGAAAGGTCTGCAGGAGACTTAGAAAAAGAGTTAGTGCACCCCGCCACAACCTGGGTGGGTGTTTTATACTTAACATCTAAGCCCTTTAGCTGTCTCCTATTCGCACGTGTGTGACACCTTCTTAATGGCTTTTGAACACGGTCTGGAAGTCGATAGCTTAGAATCCACTATGACTCCTAAATCTTCCTCATAAGGTGTACTCTCGATTTTCAGACCACCCAATGTGTATTTTTACTTCTTATGTGTAATACCTTATATTTACTATGTCCTAACAATTGTAGGTGGGGGATCCCTAAACCCCACCATGAATACAGCCGGATTTTTTGAACCACTGATCCTATATATTTATTTATTTTTAAGCAAAAAATAAATAAATAAACATGCATCTGATATGATCAAGATTACATTTCAAAGTGCGTATCTGATTTCTCTGTTTTAAATTACCGTTTAATTTTCACTTTTTCATTTCTTTTATTTTGTACTAGCAGCTTTTTAGGGGTGGTGATACCAAGTAAAGTTTGGAACAATACATGGCCTAGCAGTCCTTTTCCTGTACAAATGTGCAGAACTCTGGGTGGATTTGCATACCAGACAAAAGCTCTTACAAACACACAATTTAGCATGAAATATTACATTTTGTCATAAGATGTTTTGTAAATTATTCGATATATATTTTATGAGTATAATGCTTAGTGTGTAGAGTACGAGGTGAGACACAAAAATAACCGGACTGGGCTTGGGGCTTGAATGAAAAACCATCTGGAGGTCGGCCGAACATGAATCATAGAAGTATATCCCCTCCTACACACCCTCTCAAACTGTCAACCGGCTAGGTATATCCTGTGAATAGTCCAGTCACTACTCGCTACACGAGTTGCTGCTATAATGTTGCTTGAAAAAATCGAACAGCGAATCAACAGCAAATTTCTTGCGAAATTTAACAAAACGGCCCCAGAAACTTATGTAATGATAAAAACAGTGTACGGTGATAACAGTTTGTCTTGCACACAAGTTTTTAAATGCCACAAGCGTTTCAAGGAAGGACAAGAAAATCTAGAAGATGTTCAACACCCAGGTCGACGGGTGGTGCTTTACCAAGACAACACTCCCACGCACAATATTTTTTTCTGTAAAGCAGTTTTGGACTGACAAAAATACTCCTGTCCTCAATCATCCTCCCAGTTCGCCCGATTTAGCTCTCTGTGATTTTTACTTGTTCCCGAAAATCAAAAGTGACCTGATGGGAACATATTTTTCTTCAATGGATGAAGTGAAGACAAAAACGGCAAGCCTATTGAAGAGCCTCAAGCAAGAAGACTTCCAGCACTGTTTCAATCAATGGAAGATACATATGAAGTGATGTAGAGATCGGGAGGGGGAGTATATAGAAGGTGACAATGTTTAGAATCCTGTAATTTATCAATACATTTTTTTTTACCAATCCAGTTATTTTTGTGTCTCACCTCGTAAGTAATTTGAGCACGTCTGCTGCTTGTGTATGCAAGCTGTCAATACTGAGAACCTGATGATTTGTATTGGGCAGTGTGCTTTCTTTTGATGTTATTCTGAAGTGTGAATGATACCCAAAGTCACATCCACCATGTTGCAGCAATGTGTGGCTACAACCATCAAATGCAACCAAGCAGCAAAAAGGGGGAAGGAGGCTAAGAACAAACCAAAAAAAAACCTAAAATACTAATGAAAATATTGTATGGACTATTAGTGAAAGACTGGCATCATGACCGCCTTGGTTTGTCCAACAAATACAGTAGCTAATGCTACACTTGCCCACACAGAATCTTACCATACATTTTAGTTATCTATCGAACCATAATTGATGTAAATTTTAGGACTGACATTTTTCTGGCACCTCCTTAGACAAATCTGGCATTGCTAACTGCACCACATGTACACTCCCTATCATGTCAGGTTTTCTGTCACAAAATGGGCCAGTTAATAATTCTGGTTCCAAATCAAAATATACTGCTGTATTTTTTAAATGTGTATTACTTAGTAATTCTGTTTGTATTAAATAAATAGAGGTGGTGTTGTAAAGAGCAGTACCATCTCGCAACAGACAGGGTAGCCCTAACAGTCAAGCACATGACAATGACAAGGTAGAAGTCAGTCAGACGGTCATTTTCAAACCTGCTTAATCCTGAACAGGGTTGTGGGGGTCTACTGGAACCTATATCAGCTACCATAGGGTGCAAGGCAGGAACAAATTCTAGACAGGGCACCAGTCCATCTTGGCATGGTAGAAGTATAGAAATTAATTTTTCTTGTTTTAGAAGTGAGAGGACTGTATCTTTCATAGGTGAGAAATAAAATCATAATGGAGAAAAAGGTTTGTCAACAGCAGAAGCTTTTTTGAGTAAGAACAACAGTGAAAGCTTAAAACCTCTTTACAATGGTAAAATAAGACACATTGTGTTTTTGGCACACGTGTAGGCCTGCAGTAGTTTTAGGCCATGGTGGAAAAATACACGTGAAGTAAAGTTCTTCCCTCTGTTAATTATCTCTGGGCTGCAGGACCAAGACTTTTAAGCAATTATAATGACAGCTTATCTCTTTCTTGTAGCATTGAAAACAAGTGAATAATGACAACATTATGTAAAAGAATGACATTTTCTTTATTCAATTTTAAATAGATTCTTGGCATCTGGAATAAAATATATTGTAAGTTTACTGAATATTGTAAATTACTCAGTGTACTTCCAACTCACAGGCAGCTCTCACCCTTAGCCCTCGTGCATGCTTCAGTATAAAAGCAAGTTAATCAAGAAAGTTAGGCACTGTTCAAAAGGCAGAAAAACAGCTTGCTTCTTTTTACAGCTAAAAAATATAGTTTTTTAAATAACTATGGTTCTCTTCTTTTGGCAAACAAAATAGAGATGTAAGTGCCTGCTAAATGACTATTTTTTGAGAAAATTCTACATTTTTTTGACATTTGACAATAATGCTTCATCTACAACAGACAGAAAACCTGCAATTACTTCAGTCAGTATATGTACATAATAAACCGTAAAAGCAGCATTCATAAATCCCAAAATAGTTTTATTTTTTATTGATGTGACTTTAGTATGTTCTTTTGTGATTTAAGTATACATTGCAAAAGAAAACGACATTTTTAATTAAACTGTTAAAGTAACAATCTAAATCAACATAGATAAGTTGTATTTACTACAATATTCAGTTTAAAGGGTGACTAATACAAACCAGCCGTCTCATTTTGTCTGCACTAAATGATCCTTGAAGCAAACAACCAGTTATCTCTGTGCTGCAGGACCTTGAAAATGAAAGAATAAAAGCTTAGTGCCATTTTGTAGCCTTGCAGCATTGTCACCATGTGAGTAATGATAACATTATGTGAAAGGCTATTTCCTACAACAAAGTTGTAAAATGCAATTAGCTGGGCACAGTTTACCTAACATTATTATGAGCATTGTGTATGGTATAAAAAATAAAAATGTGTACATGCGCAAAGGCCAAAAAACAAATTCTATTTCGAGACAGCCAAATGTCCTGGCTACTAGTTGATTGTACTTTATGTATTTTTTCTGATATTCATTACTTATCTCATTATCTGTTGACCATGTTGTATTATGTGGTGAACTTGTGAATATATTTAAAATGACACTTTTTCAACAATGCACATGCTGATAGTATCAAATAAAATTTGTGTGAGTCTCTTCTTGTTGACTGACTTGTCCAAGGTAAAGTATGTAAAGTCTGTTTAAACAAAGTCACATCCAAAACCCAACTCTAACTTCACATTATAACATATACTGTACATTGTGTTTAGATTTAAGCCACTTAAAAAACTGCTATGTACTACTCTGATAAAAATAATACCAAAACCCTCTTAACAGGTTTCAGTGGGAGAAATAAATTTGGCATACATACACTTTGAAGTTAAGTATTCCTAAACAAAGCTTGATATACCCTAAATAAAGGATGTTAGTTTTTTTTCCCCAAGTTATTTATTCACAATAATGGTGTATATTACTTTGCAAAATAAAATTACATTGTAAATTGAAACATATTTTTTCAATTTTAAATAATAAATGTCCCACTCTTGCACTTTATAATGGAAGTAAAGGATACTGAAGTCCCTTTATAAAGAAAAGCTGTACACTTGCCACGTGTCCATTTTTTATTCCAGAAATGTTATTGAGTATTGATCCATATCTTGAGATTACACGCATATTGCAAAACATTGTATCCATGCTGTTTAAAGAAGGTAAAAAGGCAAAAAGTAAACCACTATTGTAAATCTGAGCCATTCTAAAAGAAGACTATCTGTCCAGTCACTCCTGCAGATTATGGGTAGGTGTTTCTTGGCATGGATTCACCTCAGGAAGTCATCGCCAAGTGCCATTATTAAGATTATTGAATATGATGTGAATTGATGTTTCTGTTCTATAGACAACTAGACAATAATTATAGGAAAAAGTACACTTATAATCACTTATATCTTTCAGTATAAAGAAGCTTATTTCTTTATGTATATAGCAAAGGCTAGATTGATAATGCGTTTATGTGCTTCAGTGAGAGAGAATATTGAGCTTGCACATAGTATGCAATCGACAGTCACTAAACAGGCGTTACGGGCATCCATTCATCTTCCTAACCCGCTTATAAAGGGCAGGGTAATGGGACAGCAACATCCCATAAACACTGAACACAAAGCAGGAAATTTCCCTGGACAGAGCGCAAGTTAATCAAAGGATGAACACACACACACAGAGGCCACTTCACCACTTCCAAACTACCAACCCTGCATTTCTTTGAACTATGAGAGGAAACCAGAACACCTGTGGAGAACAGACACTAATGTAAACTCCAGTCTCCTTCACTGCAAGACAGCAACACCTCCACTGTGCCACCTAGCCCCCCAATATTTTTTTAATATTATCATTATTAATATTATTTTCATTGTTAATTGCTGTCTTTAGTATCTTCCAACCAATTGTGCGCCTCTGATGGTATGGTAATGAGTTCTTCAGTGATTACCTGTCGGTGGCAAAGACAGCCTTGTACCACCTCCCACATTGAAACTGATTGGTTGAGGGATGATACACACAGAGTCAACACTGCCCCTGAAGATACTGCAACATTGGAACAAGTAAAAATTGACATGCCAAAAAGAAGACTCTGCGTTAATATGGGACAAATGCTAGGAAAAAGATTAATCTATGTATTTTTTTCTCCACCATAAACAATAATAATGATAATAATAATCCATCCATGTATGAAACTTCCTAGCCACCTTACCCATGGCAGGGTCACAGGGCAGCTAAAGCCTATCCCAGCAGTCATAGGATGCAAAGCAGGAACAACAACTTGATAGGGTGCCAGTCTATCACAGGACAAACACACACATGCACACTTGGACCACTTTAGCAGAGGCAATTCACTTAAGTTTAATCAGATTCTACATGGAGTCTGTATTTTTTCCCTGTGTTTTTATGGATTGATTCATATTAACACTAGAATCCATGAAGCCTAAGAAAAAACTCGTAATCCAGGCCCACCTTAAATCCCTTTGCACCTCTCCATGAGCATCTTTTGTTTTGTAAATGTGTTGATCAGTGCAAGCAGCAAGGAGCCTGCTATCCCATACCCCTCAACAGAGCTCATCTTGGGCAAAAGTTTTCTCAGCTCAAGCCAAGGCTCCTTATCTGCATGTGAGGTGCCTGGTGTTGAATAGAGAAAAAATATATCATCATTTGGAATACTTACATTTCATGTGTGTTACGTGTATACAGCGATCTGTATAAATGTAGGATGAAATGCGAGGCAGGAATTGTTGAACATATAACTAAAAAAGGTTTTTCATATTTTAGTAATAATTGACAAAAGGTAGACATGAAGTGTATAACGTGTGAAGACTGAAGTCCAAATATCAAATGAACACTTTCGCAAAAGGTATAACAAAACAAATGCTTTTATTCAACAATATAACCGTAGAAAAAGAAATTTGGTTAGGGTACTACACTGACAAGACACAACATGACATGGCAGCTTGGTGGTACAGTGGTAAGAACTGTTGACTCGCCAGTTTGATTCCGAGCATGACTGTTTTGAGGAGTGAGCCGCTCTTATTGTTACTATTATAGAATAAAACATACATTTGATTTGAGACTGTAAGAGCTGGTGTAAATTTATTGTACAGTGTTACCTTGGTATACATCCTTAATCTGTTCCAGATCTTTTGACTTATACCAAACAGTATGTATACTAAACAAATGTTTCCCATAAGAAATAAAGGAAAAATTATTAATCCATTCCCATGAAAAAAATCCTATTGTTATTGGCATATTATACATTGATGGGGTTGTATAAAATAATTTAAACACTGGTTAATACTAAAATACATAAATACAAAAGCAGTTAGATGAAATAAATTAAAATGTAACCTCACTTTACTTTTTAATAACGTCTTTGTTTTTCACAATCAGAGATACTGTTGTTCTCGGCATACATTATGTAGCAGCCAAGTCCCGGATACGCATGCCACCTTCGTACTTTTCAATAATCAATTCAAATTTACATGAAAAAACACGAAATCACATGAAAATTCACAGAGAGTTATAGCGCGGGTTGTTCACTGAATGCTAGCAACTGGAGTACTGACACTTGTGGGCAGTCGTGGCTTTGTATCAAGAGAGGTAAACAAGGGTAGTGCGTGGTGTTCTAGCATGCTAGTCATATTCCAAACAAAAGTCGTATACCAAGCAAAATTTTTCACATCCAAACAGGACGTATACCAAGTTGGACTTATTCCAAAGCGGACGTATACTGAGGTAGCACTGTACTTGTAAAAGTTAGCGGGTTTTTTTTTTATTCAGTTTTATTCTCTCAGTCACGTTCATGCTCCCCCCGATCTGACACTCCTGTTTTCAAATAAAGACGTGCTATAACAGGTGAACTCACATGAAGATGAGGTTTTACATTGGAGAAAGAGAACAGAAGCCCTCCCCGCAAGAAACATCCACTCACATATACAGTAAGGACAATGCAGCTGCACCAGGCTTAAAGACATTTGGATGCAGCAACTGGTTGGGCATCATCCTACCAGTCAATGTGCCACATGAATGTACTTCAAAGAAAAAGTTGGGCTTACAGAGCTTGCCAAGGTATTGTGCAAAGTCCTGTTTGTGATTATGTTTTGTGATGGTCTTTATATGATAAACATTTATATGAAACTTATATAAAAGCCAGATCGAATGTTATTTACCTATTTACCTTGATTTATTTGCTTATCTTCCTACAGAGTAAAGTCACAAGTAGACCGCAGAGCTTCCTGTGTTTGATTGACACAGGTATGCTGACAAAGTAAATGTGTAATGCCACGAAAAGTGCGACAGCAGCTTCCACCTGCAGCTATAGACTCTCCAATACGCAAGTGACTCTCCACGGTACCGTTTAGATCTAGACGGTGTATGTGCCCAATAAAGGAAGTTTGACTGACTGAAGTGTCAGATTCAGTGCACGTTCAGTATGCGAGCAAAGGTTCGAGAATGCAGTCAGAATTTTTTTTTTGGGCACATACATAGAAAACATTTCTGTTTTAGGTATGTGTTCAACATTTCTTGCCTCACATTTCTTGTCATCCTACATTTCCAGAGATCGGTGTAAACACAGAACACAAATGAAATACATGTGTTCCAAATAACAATACAGTGGAACCTCGGTTCACGACCATAATTCGTTCCAAAACTCTGGTCGTAAACCGAGTTGGTCGTGAACCGAAGCAATTTCCCCCATAGGATTGTATGTAAATACAATTAATCCGTTCCAGACTGTACGAACTGTATGTAAATATGTAAATATATGTAAAGATTAAGCACAAATATAGTTAATTACACCATAGAATGCACAGTGTAATAGTAAACTAATGTAAAAACATTGAATAACACTGACACAAAACACCCAGGCTCCCTGCTC
>JANRMT010062813.1:62534766-62560886 GCA_026402145.1 Polypterus bichir lapradei
AAACCCCCCCCCCCCCCAATCAGCAGCACGCACTCGCTCTCTCTCTCTCTCTGCGCTGGCTCACTCTCTCTCTCTCTCTCTGAACAGAGGGGAACATTTGAACAAATCCGAACTTTAATTTAAAAACAACAAGATCACACTATTTTTGCCTGGAAAAAGTGGAAAAAAAGGAACATTTGAAAAAAGAGAAAAGTAACATTGCAACTAATCACGCTATGAACAATTCCATCTGTAAACACTTTAATGAGTTTTATGCACAGGGAAAAAAGCGAACATTTGAAAAAAGAGAAAAGTAACATTGCAACAATTCACGCTACGAACTGAAAAATTTACTTTTGAAAAATCCATAATACAAAAAACACCAAGAAAACTAACCTTGCATGAGTCGAGTTCTGGCATGAAGTGAGGAGGAAGAGTCTGGCTCCACAATGGAGGGATGTTTTCCTTCAGGTGTTTTCTCTCTTGTGATTTCTTGGGTTTCTGGTGTTTTTATCTGTTTAGCTGGTGGGAGCGAAAGCCTCATGCAGCCATTCCAAAAACAAAGTCCTTGTGACCCAACCCTTCATGTTTGCCCTCTACATTACTGGCAGTCTGTTTTTGTTTACATTGTGCTGCTTGAAAGCAAGAGGGTTCTCAAATTGGTAAATGAGTAAACTGGTAAACAGTTTTTCCACCTCTTCCAGCACTTGAAGCCTCTGCCTGGTTAACGCTGCAACTCCTTTTACAATATCAGCTGCTTTAATAGATTCTTTCTGCTTTAGAATAGTAGATTTTGACTTCTTGTACTCGGCGGCAAGATCAGTAACACAAACGCCACGCTCAAACTTTTCAATAATTTCTTTCTTTACTTCGATTTCAATTTTCTTCAAAACTTTCTTCTCACCACTCTTCACTTGCTTAGGGGCCATAGTTAACTGTAAAAGCTCATGAAATACTGTAGAGCACAAAGAGAGCGCAGGTAAAGCACGCACGTCTGACTGAGAACAATGAACAGGGAGCGGCTCTGCTTAAATGAACCAGCCAGGCAGGCTCGCTCTCTCTCTCTCTTTCTCTCTCTCTCAGCTGTACCACCCCCCCCCCCCCCCCCAGCAGAAGGCAGGCAGTACATACACGCGAACCATCCCCCAACCCCACTCACGGCACAGGCAGACAGGCAAACACGTGCAGCAATCTCACCCTCCCCCTCCCCAGCAGGCATGTGGCTCACTCGCTCTCTCTCTCTCTCTCTCTCTCTCTCAGCAGCAGGCAGGCAGTCTGACCGAGAACAATGCAACACGTGCGGAAATCATCGGCACGCACAAACCGAAAGGGAAACGTTCGTGAACCGAGGTTCCACTGTATATTATTTACCCTATGCAACTCCAGGCACCTCACACCCAGATAAACAGACTTGAGCTGGGAGAACTTTTTGTAGGACCTGAGCTGCGGCAGTTGGGATTATGGGATAGCAGGCTGGTTGCCTCTTGTGCTGATAGATACATTTGCAAAACAAAAGACACTAATGGAGAGGTGCGAAGGATTTTAAGGTGGCCCAGGTTTCGACTTTTTTCATAGGCTTCAGGGATTCTAGTGTTAACAGATAAACGGTAAATCGGTTGTTTTCATAATCCATATCTCACAGAATTAAAAAAATAAGATACATTTTTGTAGCACACAAAATGTCCTGCTGGATTGCTAATGTGAAATAGTGAAATGGACCTTACACTCCAAAATATTACAATGACACAGTTATCTTGGATCCCAGTGGGAAACTATATGTATGGCATGAAATTTAGCTGTGTTCAGAGATTTTTGTAACTTGGAGAATTTTTATATTTTGTGGTCACTTCATAAAAGAGTTAGTTATCACAATTTTGTTTATTAAATATTTTTGTAACAGTGGGTTATATATATATTCAAAAATAAGAGTGATAATAAAATGTAATTATTAGTAGAGTACATGCATTATGTTTTTTAATACTATTTTATAATATTATGTAATTAAAATGGAGACCAAATAGGCTTTATAGCCCTTTCACTCATTCTTATATAAGGTTAAGTTGCTTGAATCTTTGTACATTTATGCTCAAGAATATCATGTTGCTTACTTGTTACAGTTTTAAGGAGTGATGAGCTGCCGCGATTGAGGTTCACACATGGCACTGAGGAGGCAAAGGAGCCTGTTTTACAGACAGCGTTGTCAAACACAAGATGCTGCTTTGCACTACTGCGCAGGTATTTTACTGTTATGACATCAGGAATGAATGTCAAATGGGTTAAAGAAAAAAACTAAAATATATAAGCTGAAGCAAAATGTCTTAAAGTAAGCTTCAAATAGTGAAATAATTCTTAATTGAAGTCACACAGAATTGTTTTCTGTTTTAAGATAAATTAGTCTGAAAATTTGCTAGTGCTTTTCAATGTGAAGTTTTGAAAGTTCAAAACTTTGAACAGCATGCTTTATTCAAGATAAGTGTACCAAGTCTCAACAAAAATGGACCACTGGGAACCAAATTGTTTCACACGGACAGACAGATAGATAAGACAACCACAGTGGGTGGTTTCAACATTATACATGTGAATGCACCTAAAAATGAAACAAGCAGTAAAATGTTAAGATCCTGTGAAAACACATTTAATCAAATGACATTTTTGGCATTTGGAAAAGGGAGGACAATAGAGAGGCAAGATAGTAAGGAAAATGATGTCTGTGTAAACACATGGCAACTACTTGGACCACCAGAAGAAAAACGGTGCCTGGCTGCCAGAGCTAAAAACTCAATTTTGCTGTCTCTTTACCTAATACATAATCCAACAGTAAGGCCAACAGTGATAAAACGATAAAGATAATTATCACAAAATGACTTTTCCTCAACAGAAACATAAGACATGGTCGGTAGAAAGTAGATATAGCTCATTCCATTCATGTTTTGACAGACACCACAAAAGCCAATGATAATGAGAATATCACTGCGCCAAACCGATCATGTGGCTGGAACAGAGTTACAACCACGTCAGGTTAGGTTGACGCACACAGCACTGAGCTGGCAGCAGCACTCAAACTAATGTTTCGGTTGCAGCAGTCACATGTGCCACTATGTCAGGAGTGGGAGAGAGATAAAAGAGAAAATGAAATGAAAACTTGAAAAAAATCAGTTTTACCAAAGAAGATACCCTAACGGATATAGCCCAGGCCTCAAAAGATGAGGACACTGTTGAAAAGAAAAGTCAGAGGAATTTGGTAGTATGGAGATATTTTGGCTATTTCAAGTTCGACAAGAAGCAGAGTAGCGTGCACTGCAAATTGTGCTGGAAGTATGTTCCCGCAAAGACAGGTAATACCACTAATCTTTTGTACTATCTGAAGCAGTGCCATCCTTTAGAGCACACACAATGCAAGACTTTACAGTCTCAGACCCAAGCAAGTACTGCACTAAATGGGGATTTCTTGTGCTTTTCTTTGTTTTTGCCTTGGAGCACAAGCTGACCACAACTTAATGCATATATCAATTTTGTTTATGTGCTCCTTCATTTACATTTGAATGTTACTTGAATTTATACTGAGGATATATACAGAATGTTTTCTGTTCATTTATGGGTTTGTTTCCCAACCATTTAAAACAGTTTAAATCTATACAAAGGAAAAGATATAGTATAGAGGTAGTTTTTATTTTGTAATAATACCTGCTTTATTTGTTTGGAACTGACTAAAGAATTTTCTTTGTGTTCTCCTGTAAAACTTGAAAGATGCAAGATTTTAGTTTTAGATTTAAAATTTTAAAATTAAGATTTTATTTTATTTATTTGGAGTTGACCAACAAATTTAGTGTGTTCTCCAGTAACACTTGAAAGCTTTTGACTGGTCAGAACTGTTTTATTTAGTATTGCCCATTTTATTTATTTGGAATTAATCAAAGAATTTATTTGTGTGTTTTGTTTGTGTTGACCTGTAACAACACATAAAGCTTTTGACTGGTCAGAATTAAGATTTTAGTTTATTATATATACCTATTTTATTTATTTGAAATACAGTTGTATAATGTTCTACAGTACATTTGTCATATTCAACTTTTGACAAAAAATGAATAATATTTAAACCAAAATAAACATATCTTCACATCTCACTTAGGAGTAAAAAGGAACCTTTAAACTTGACAGAAATAGTGATTTGATTTATATTGTGATACATATTGATATCGACAGATATTATTATTGAGATTAATTTATTTTTGTATTGCCTAGCTCTATCTTACTGAAACAAAAAACAAAAATAAAACCAAAACAATGTTACATGGATTGCTTCTCCGAAAATAGATAGTAACCACTCAGAAAGATGTGGAATCAAAACAAAAACAATCATGAGCAAAGCCACTGATTTGGGAAATATTGCTGGATGAATAGGACAGGAAAACTGTTCAGACACATGGACACCACAGAAACAAAAAAGGATAGAAAATCCCTGAAAATTCTATTCAGTCACAAATTCTAAATCCTGTATTAACCATAAAAATGTCTACTTTGAAGAAAGGAAATGATTAGGAGACTGGGTACCAGGGCTACTAGATGATGTTCTTCCTATTTGTTCTGGGAGTAGGATCACCCAAGCTCAAAAGTGCTTCTGGGGCTTTGTTGGAAGTCAGTATCTTCAGCTGGGCAAGTGGGAGAGACACCTAAGCTGATAAGCAAGTAGGTAGGTTTTAGTACCAGTATTGTCAGGCCTAAAGAGGCTGTAGGTTTACCTTTTTACTCTATTAACACAGTACTTTGTGTTTACCCGAATTCACACTTATTTTATTTTAAAAAATGTAAACATTTGTTCATTTTGGTGTTGTTGGCTGTGTTATGACCACAGAGGGCTGTGACTGTGGCTCCAGCCAGCCATTCCCTCTGCATTAGCAGCCTTATTTCTGCAGTTTATTTCTAATCAATCACCCAGAAGGAGACAGCAGCTGACTAGTCTATTCCATCTGCCTTTTTGCAAAGCAGCCTACTACTTAGTTTAAAAAATCTTTTTCTGACTCATTCTGGCACATACTTGACTAAAAATTTGTATTTCAATGCATTTTGCTATTTAGGATTGGAAAAGATGTCCATTTGTCTTTGGCCAATAATTTTTCTAGGGCTTAAAAATTCAAGATATGCATTTTAGTAGAAACATGTAAGCTAAAAGAATAAAAGTGTCTAAATTAAAGCGCAGTGCTATCTTCAATAAATTAATAAATAAATAATCCACAATAAAACAGTTCTATGTCAGGAATTTGAAATTTAAATAAAAAAGTCAATAAATCAAGGATAAAATATAACCAGAATCACCTTCAAAATTATATTTCCAGTGCTCTCTCTTGTCTTGCCCCTGTCACCCAGTCTGAAACCCGGGCAAAAGCAGTCCTCTTACTTGACTCCTGTCCCATTTACCATCTCTCGGCATCCACTGGGACCTGAGCCTGACTCTGTCTTTCCTATGCCTCAATGTCTGCTATATCCCTAAGAGCTCCTCCTTGATTCTGTCCCATTCTCCATCCTTCAGCATCCAATGGGACATGCTGAACCTGGCTCCGTCTTCCCTACCAGTGCAAGATTTACATATAAGCTACACAAGCTATAGCTTAGGGCCCCCGCCTTCTTGGGGGCCCCCAAAACAAATTGTCCGAGTGAGCAATTGTCATATATACTTAAATATACTACAGCATATCTGGACTTATAAAGGGCCCCATGTCTCAAATAGCTTAGGACCTTATCAAGTCTAAATCCGGCCCTGTTCCCTACAGCCATCTCGAAATCCGTGAGATCCCTAGGAGCCTCACGATCACTTCTGTTCTCCACCATACAGCAGAAGCAATCCAGTCCACCCCTGCAGCTTCTGTCATGTAGCTCCACCGTGAAGTTTTTCATGACCACTTCATGAACTTCTCTTTACACTACCCCAACTTAATCCTGTTCTTTTCACCACACTTCCTAAATATTCTTTCTTTTGTTTCTTCACACCTCTAACCTAATCAGACTGTGTTGTATTATTGCAAATGATGGAGCCTTGCTGACAATCCACAGAGTGCTGATGAGGAAACCAGTTCAACTGAAATGAACATTATCAACACCCTGACGCCACCGGGCCACACTGTCATGCACACTGACACCCACCAAGACTGAGCTGCTGCACTGTTTTCATTCTTAAAACAAGCCTGCACTGCCACAGACTCCTTACTCATTTCACCACTTTAACATTTTGTATAATTCACTTTATTTTGTTTTTGGCTGAGTACAGACACAGAGTACTTACACATACTGTAATTGTAAATATAATACAATAGTTTGGAGCTTACTTTAAAGAATATTTTAGATTTTAACCTATGCTATTTAACTTGATTTTTATTTTGTATTTTGATGAAGTTTTCTTTAGTGTATGGGCTAATTAACCTGCCTTTTAAAACATACTAGTAGTAATGCAATCCTTAATGGAAAATATTAATTTTGTTTTTACTGATATCATAGTTTAAAATGGTTCTTCTAAAGTTTTGTGCTAAATGTCAACAGTGGCATTCTGTATATCCAATAACAGCTGCTGGCTGACTAGGTATAGCATCTTATCTGAGAGTCGACCAGCGTGACTAAACCTTTAGCCTGTAAGTACACGCGCAGTTGCACCTCTCAAACTCCTTACTGGAATGTCTTTATTTGATTGCACCTTTTATAGCACTCAAATCATTAATGGCAGAAAAGAAGATATATCCTCTTTAAACTTGATCAAACAGGCACAATACTCACTAACTTTAAAAAGGTTTTTCACTTCTCAGCAAGAACTATTAAATATTTAAGTATACCTCCCAATAAGTATACAAAAGTCAAGGGTGAGACAGACACCTGAATACAGGAGGAGGCATAAGGCATTTTCTGGGCCTCCCCTGTTTTGGATCTTGGCTGGCGGTCTGCTGGATGTTTGATGGCCATTATTGTCTTGTCAAAACCACTTCTCTTTTTTGTAGCTACAGAAATATGTCTCCACAAATGCAAGTCTGTCCTCATCCCTAATAACATACTCATTATGCTAAACTGTACTTCTTTTTATAGTCCATATGTAAATGCCCATCAATTCTTAGAAACTCCAAATTTGTAATAGTATTGTAATAGTAGTGGCCATTTTGATGCGTTTACTAGGTTTGGTATCCATCATCATGTGCCCTTACTTACAGGCCTTATCTTGAGGCCCTCTTACCTATAAAGTAAGTAGCTGTTTCTTTTTCTTTCAGTTTCCCAAATCTTCATCATAATGTAGCTTTATGTGAAGCAACAAGACTATTCAACTATAAATTTGCATTTCATAATCACTAGACCTAGCCTATTAAGTCAAGATTTTAATTATTTTTTTTTGACAGAAAGATTTGGTCAAATAGAGAAATTGGGTATGAATTATAATAATTGTATGCATGTGTATGATGTTACCTATTGTAGCGTCTCCCCAGACGTAATGACAATCCGAGACGGTCACTTGGTTAGTTCCTTCTTTATTAATCACAAACAAAACGGTTGCTGTTGGCCGCAACCACGCCGAACAGACAGAACTAAAAAAAACTCCGAGCGAGAGCGACATGAACGTGTTCTCCCGCACTCCCTCACACATTATCACCACACAGCGCTCCCCCTGCCTCGGCTTCACCCCCCATCCCTCCGGAACCTCCTTTACCTTCCACTCTATTACAGTCTATCAGAAATAACAGGGACAACAGAATAAATAACTGAGAGGGATGCAAATCACAGAACACAAACTGCAGAACAGAACTCTACAATAAAGAACAGAACGCTACACTGCTCCCTCCCCACTAAGACCCTCGTCCCGAGGGTCCCACAAAAAGTCCCTAAGGTGCCCGGGGGTCTTCTCAGTCTCCGAGGCCTGCGGGGTGTGAACGCAGGTGGCTGTGCCTGTGGTCCCGCAGCAGGTGGGTGCAGCGCAGGGGGGGAAGTCAAAGGGTTAGCAGATGGAACAGCAGCTGGGAAGGGGGTGGTGACCACCCGGTCCCTTTGAGAGGGCATGGGCCGCCTAGGGCTCTGTTGAGGCTGACCGGTGCCCCTGTAGGGTGCCAGCCTGTCCCTGTGGAGGGCCACCCGCCTTCCCCTAGGAGGGAGCTGGACTCTATAAACCACCTCCCCCAGTCCTTCAAGCACTCTACAAGGGCCCACCCAGTGGCAGTCCAACTTAGGACACCGACCCTTCTTTTTTTTCGGGCTATAGACCCAGACCAGATCCCCGGCCTGGAAGTCATGACCTTTAGCCCGCATGTCATAACACCTCTTCTGTCTTATGCCTGCTTTTTGTAGCTGGTCACGGGCAAAGGCATGACCTGAATCCATTCTGTGCTGGAGCTTCCTGGCGTATTCCGGCCCTGGCGGAACAGCAGGCACGTCAGGGGGTCTCCCAAAGGTCATCTCCGGTGGTGTGCGCAGTTCTCGTCCCAACATGAGCAGGGCTGGTGTGCATAGGGTGGAGTCCTGTACAGCAGACCTGTAGGCCAGCAAGACGAGGGGGAGGTGAGTGTCCCAGTCCCGCTGGTGCTCTGCCGTGAGGATGGCTAACTGTTTCACCAGGGTTCGATTGAAGCGTTCAACCAAGCCGTCGCTCTGGGGGTGCAATGGTGTGGTCTGGGTCTTCCTCATGCCCAGGCGTACGCACATGGCTAAAAACACAGCCGACTCAAAGTTCCTTCCCTGGTCACTGTGGATGGTCTCTGCGGCTCCAAACCTTGCAAACATGCCCTCCACCAGGGCATCAGCCACGGTCTCTGCCTCCTGGTCTGGAATGGCATACGCCTCTGGCCACTTGGTAAAATAGTCCATTGCAACAAGGATATAACGGTTCCCCTTATCTGTACAGGGGAACGGGCCCACTATGTCCACCGCGACTCTCTCCATCGGGGCCCCCACTGCCATCTGCTGGAGCTCGGCACGGGACTGATGAGGGGGACCCTTGTGCGCTGTGCAGAGGTCACAGCGACGGCAGAAGTCCTCCACGTCCCTCCTGACCTGACCCCAGTAAAACCCCTGCCTGATGCGACGGAGAGTCTTTGCCACCCCAAAGTGACCAGTCCCTGCGGCACCATGGCATGCCTGGAGGATATAATCCTTCAGGGCCTGGGGAACCACCACCTGCCACCTCTCCTCTCCAGTGGCCGGCTCGTTCCAGGCCCTCTGCAGTACCCCGTTCTCCACCCTAAGGGCATCAAATTTCTCAAACAGTCCTTTGGAGGCAGGAGAACACCCTGCCACCTCCTCCCACTGTGGTTTGCGGCCTGCCTCCACCCAGCGTAGCACCGGCTGTAGATCAGCGTCCAGCCCTTGTTGAGCTCTCCACTCCGTTTGGTCCAACATTTGAGCCAACCTGCAAACCGGTCCACCCCCCTCACATGTAGCATCTTGCTCCTCCTCCCCCTTGATCTCAGCCTCCCTGGCCTCTCTCTTCTCGCAGTACTTGCAGCCCGCATGCACACAAGGGCGTCGGGACATGGTGTCAGCATTAGTGTGCCGGGTCCCCGCCCTGTGCTCCACCGTGAAGGAATACGATGCCAGCTCCTCAAGCCAGCGGGCTATCTAGCCCTCTGGTTCTTTAAAGGACATCAGCCACTGTAGGGAAGAGTGGTCGGAACGGACGGTGAAAGGGAGGCTGCACAGGTAGTACCTGAAATGGCCTATGGCCTTAACAACTGCAAGGAGCTCCCTGCGGGTCACGCAATAGCGCCGCTCAGCTTTGTTGAAAGTCCTGCTAAAATAGGCCACTACTTTTTCCCCGTCCTCCCCCACTTGACTCAGCACCGCCCCCATCCCAACACCACTGGCATCCGTGTCAAGGATGAACGGCCGACTGGGGTCGGGGGGGGTGAGGATCGGAGCGTTTGTCAGTGCCATCTTCAAGGAGCTGAAGGCCTGCTCGCACTCTGGTGTCCACACAAAGTCACAGCCCTTTCCCTGCAGGCGGAACAGGGGTGCAGCTATACAGGAGAACCCCCGGACGAACCGCCTGTAATAGGAGGCCAGCCCAAGGAAGCTCTTCAAGTCCCTGATGCTGGTAGGCGTCGACCAGTCCCTCACCGACCGGACCTTGTCCTCCAAGGTGCTGATTCCCTCACCCCCGATCCTGTGTCCCAAAAACTCCAGTTCCTTCCTCATGAAGCAGCACTTTTCTGGGTGCAGCTTCAGTCCTGCTGCTGCTATCCTCTGTAGGACCCTCCTCAGCGAACCCAATGCCGCCTCGAAGGAGCCCCCATGCACAAGAATGTCGTCCAAATAGACCAAGCATTCTTGGCGGGGAATGGCATCCAGGACCCTTTCCATCAGCCGCTCAAATGTGGCTGGGGCGTTGCAAAGGCCAAAGCTGAGGACCCTGAACTGCCACAACCCCCGCCCGGTGCAAAAAGCGGTCTTCGGACGGGCCTCTGGGCTGAGCGGGACTTGCCAATAACCGCTGCGTAGGTCTAATGAGGAGAACCACGATGACCCCGACACCAGATCCAAGGACTCATCTATGCGGGGTAGCGGGTACGAGTCTTTTTTAGTCACACTGTTCAGAGGCCTGTAGTCTACGCAGAACCTCATTTTCTGACTCTTTTTTTTATGGACCATCACAACCCCCGAAGCCCACGGGCTGTTGGACGGCTCAATGATCCCTGCGCTGAGCATTTCCTCAATCGCCCTGTCAGCGGCCTCCTGATGTGCCAGGGGGAGGCGGCGGGGGCGTGTCTTGATCGGCCGCACGTCCCCTGTGTCGATCTCATGGTGGACCAGGTGTGTCAGGCCGGTCTCTTCTGAGAGTGCGAAGATGTCTTTGAATTCCCACAACACCTGCCACAGCTGCTCTTGTTGCTCGGGTTGCAGGCCATCACAGCTGCGCCTCCAGATCTCTTTCACCGCCGTCAACCTGTCAGCCTCCCCCGACACTGGCTGCTGGACCAAGGACTGTGGCTGTACATCTCCCCTGGTGTGGATGACAGGGTGCACGGGGAAAGGCGGGTCTACCTGCAGGGGTATGTCCTCCATCTGATGGGTCCCCGCTGCTTTCGACGCCGCTGGAGTGGAGCTTTGGGACTGCGCAGGTCGGACCATCTGCAACATTGGACCCCCCGGGAACTGTAGTGTGTTTTTCCCCAAGTCCATTACACACCGAGCTGCCCTTAGAAAGTCTAGGCCTAATATGCGCTCATCCTGTACAGCTGCAACCCACACCCTAAAGTCCACTACTAGGCCACCTACCCGGATGTTCACCAGCCCCCACCCCAGCATGGGAGTTAAATCCCCCGTCACAGTTCGAAGCTTGACGGATGTGGCTTCCAACTGCGTCCCTGCTGGAACCATGTCAGGTCTGAGGAGCGTGGCAGTGGAGCCCGTATCTATTAGAGCTACACAGAGCGCCCCCTTCAGGGTGATAGGGACATGGCAGAAGTCCCCAACATGAGTCCAGCCGACGACCCTGGTCCATTCCGTGCCATCGTCTGCTTCTGGGGGAAGCTGAGCCATGCTTCCCCGGCTTTGCAGGTGGGCTCTATCCCCCGACGGACCCACGGAGTGGGACTGATGAGTAGGGGTCTGCGCCGTCCCTTCTACGCAGACCCTGGGCCGTTTCCCTGTCGGTCAGCACGCTTTGGGCACCGCACGCTGATGTGGCCGCCCTGGCCGCGCACCCAGCAGAGAAGATCACCGCGACGAGGTCGGCCGCTCTGCGGGGGCTGGAGTGACACAGCTCGAATCATCTCTGTCAGCTCGCTGACCCACGCCGGCTTCTCTGGTCCTTGGATTTCGCTACCCACGGCCCTTGCAACAGGGCTACAGGTGAAGGCATCAGTCTCAGTCGTAGCTCCCACCAGCTCCCTCTCCAGCGCTATCTCTAAAGTGTTCTGCAGCGTGCGAGGGTGGGCCAGCTGCGTCTGTACCCGCAGGTCCCTCGGGGACAGAGCCCGGATGAATTGGTCCCTTGCAAGCTCGCTCTGCACCACGGCTGGCATGTGCGAGTAAGCCCTCCTCGTCAGCGTTTCAATCTCTGCAGCCAAAACGCGGAGCGGCTCCCCTGTCAGTCTCTGTCTATTAGCCAGTTCAGAGCGCAGGACAGCGGGCTGATTAAATTGTCCAAAACGCCGCTGCAAGGCCCCAACTAATGCCTCATAGTCACCCCGTTCTTCTGGGCTAAGTAACAGCAGACAGCGCGAGGCATCATCCGTGAGGCACAGAGCCAGCTGAAGTGCTTTGATGTCTTCGGACCAGCCCGCAGCCTTCGCCAGCAGTTCAAATTGGGCATAAAAGGCCTCCCAGTCAGTCTTACCAGAATATTTTGGCGTTTTCATCTGTGGCTGGTCACATAGGGGGCCGCCATTTCTATTTACGTTCGGCTTCACCTCCTTCCTGGTGGGTATTTGCGCGCCAGCGCCGTCCCCCGCCAACCCCGCGCTGAATCCGGCATCAGCAGCTAGCTTCCTGGCCGTCTGCCTCAGGCGAGCTACGTGCTCCATATCGCGGAGAGCTTCTATCCTACGTCCCGGTGTATCAGCGTTATCACCGTACTCCACCTCCTCCTTGACTTTTGGTCGAGCGCCTGCGTTGTCCCGCTGTGCGGCCATGCTGCTCACGGTGATAGCAGGGTTAGCTGGAAGCTGCCAGCTAGCTCACCCGAAAACCGAGCACAATCCGCCGGTGTTTACTTCTGACACCAGTGTAGCGTCTCCCCAGACGTAATGACGATCCGAGACGGTCACTTGGTTAGTTCCTTCTTTATTAATCACAAACAAAACGGTTGCTGTTGGCCGCAACCACGCCGAACAGACAGAACTAAAAAAAACTCCGAGCGAGAGCGACATGAACGTGTTCTCCTGCACTCCCTCACACATTATCACCACACAGCGCTCCCCCCGCCTCGGCTCCACCCCCCATTCCTCCGGAACCTCCTTTACCTTCCACTCTATTACAGTCTATCAGAAATAACAGGGACAACAGAATAAATAACTGAGAGGGATGCAAATCACAGAACACAAACTGCAGAACAGAACTCTACAATAAAGAACAGAACGCTACACTATATAATAAATGCTGCCAGTCTCAATTACAAAGATAGCATTCATAAGGGGGAATACTTTTATCTTTATACCATGTTATTATTATACAGAGCACTGAATTCTACAGTTTTTTGTCGAAAGTTTTAATAGTGTAGTGAACAAGTCAGAGTAGTAATGCCTTATATTTCTAATCTCAGTGAACCTTATCACATCTAACATAATAACCTGCACTGTGCTCAGATATTAGCATTAGCACTACTCCTATGCTTCTTCTAGTCTTTTACTTTTATTATAACAATAGAAAATTTAATTTATTACTTTGACCAATCCTGCTTTTAGAATGTAGTATTTTACAGGTACTTACATAAAGCAGTCATATTCAAGGGTCATTTGAGTTGTTTTTGTTTTGTTCTTGGAGATTTATACTCATTTCCCTTGCCTACCCTTTGTGCCTGTTTCATTTACAAAATATAGTATTTATACAAAGCTCACCCTCGATACCTGAAGTATTATAAAAATATTAAGCTGCCTTCAAACATATTCCTTTGGCAATTGTGTTTCTTTCTAAAACAGGCAGAACAAAACAAGATATCCTAGAGGAATGAAACACATAAAGGGATTACCTTTATATTTTTTCAGACTGTTACATTTATTGGTATGTCTCCCCTGTGACTGATAAGCAAGTTGCAAAGATTTAAATGACAACAATATTTTAAAAGGTATTTTCTTAAACTTTTTAAATTAATGACAATTATTCAGAAAATATTTTTAATGTATACATTAGGCATTTGTAGTTTTTTTTTTAATAATTGAAATGATCTTTTTTTTAAAAAAATATTAGAATATTTTATGTATTTATATCTGAAGAAGGTTTTATTGACAAACTTATTTATTTGTAATTTTATGTAGTTTTTATAAAGTAAAAAAAATCAATATGTACTATACAGAGTTATTATAAAAGCCAAAGGTATAGGTACTTTCCCAGGTTGTGATTTTAAACAAATGATCATTTTCTCAGCTCAACAAATTTCACTACAGTTGTGTGCCTCTTAACCAACAACAAAAGAAGACCATGACCATTTAATCCAACTCCAAATGATTGCTTTTAGTCTAAAAGGCTAATTTTGTCATTATAGGAATAAGTTACTGCAATATTAGAGTTAGCCTCACATACTATTATTTGCAGTACTTAAGCTTACAGAGTAGTAGAAAACAATACAATTATGACCAATTAGTTGCCTTTTCATATGTAACCTCTGTAGGGCAGATTGGCATCACCCATTTTAATTTGTTTGGTACAGCTGCCAGACCCTTGTAACTTCAGACCAAGTGTCAGTTCTCTCCCTTCGGGGCCTCATTGGAATGCAGTATTTAGGTCTCATCTGAAAAGACTGACTAATCACAGACAAAGTGACATCCAGAGATGTCTCCATGATGTACCATCTGGTCAGTGAACAAAGAGCCATAACTCAACATATGGCAACCTTGATGGACAAAACTTTGTACCAATTGTCAAAAATAAGGTTGGGCTTATGTGCACCCAAGAAACTAATGGCAAAATATCCACCCCTTACTTAGCAACATTGAATTCACTGGAGCTAAGCTGTCTATATGTTCTCCCTGCTTCCAGCCTGGCCTTAACTTCTGCTCCAAATAGTTGGACCCTGGAGCGATACCTTTATGCAAGAAAGACCATCTGCAACAGAGTTGGAAGATGAAGCCGAGAGTAATAACCGTGTTAAGGTAAAAAAAAAAAAAAGGTGAACGGACAAGAGAGACCATAAGTAAAGGCATGCATTCTTCTTGGAAAATGTAACTTTTATGTTTGGAAAACAGAACCACAGTGTGTGGCACCTCAAAGAAAAATTGCAGTACCTCCCACCACAAGGTTTGACCAAAACAAAGGAGAAGAATTTTCTTAAAAAAGAAAGAAAAAGGTCACAGAACATCCTTCCACATGTACTGGAGAAAGTCGACCCAGAAGGATTGGATCAAACCATCGTTAACACCCATAGTTAACAGGAACATACAATAAGTACACCTACTTTAATTCTGAGGGCTATTGATTGTAACTGGTAGTTTGGATAATCCCAGCTAATGTACTCTGTTCATTGGTATCACTGTAAGTGAAAAGTAATAATCTTTGTGAAGGATACGTTTGTAGATGTTATAAGTTTCTCCAAATAAATCCAATAGGAAAGTTCAGAGCAACTTTAACACACACACAGGAGCTATAGGGAGTTGAGGGATAAACCAACGCAGCCTAGCTGTGAACAAATCAATGCCATCATCACTAACTAGCTATGTGCTAGAATACATCTTTTAATGTGTTTCATCATGAAAATGATACCAGGAAAAAAATTTTGTATTCTAAATGTTCAAAAAGCTGTATTATCATGAAGTTAATGTATTCTGTGTGGCAATCGTTGCCTGCAGCTCCTCTCTATACAAGAGGAAGTCTGTTTAAGAAGCACATAGTGATTAACAACTGGGTCAGGGAACACTTAGAATACAAAGCATTTAACGTGTTACTTTAGTTACAATGGGGTTTGAGAAACTCTAGTAAATTAAACATCCATTTTAAAATGAAGTTTACAACATTTTACTTTAATGACGAAATAAACTGCAAGATTAAAGTCGACATTTTGAGATTAAAGTCGACATTTCGAAGTTAAAGTGGCCCTAATATGCTTCCGTATTATTGTAATCATTGTAAAGTAACAAAATTTATTTAAAGTTTTAACATCTCCAACTCAGACCACAGACTTACAATCCCCATACATGACAAAAAAACATTGAGGTTATTTACTCTTTGGTGACATTTGCTTATTTCCTCATTTTTCTTATTTCTTTATTGAACTTTATTCCGGGCGAAACAAAAGCACACAAGAATGCAGTAGCCACTGTCAAAATTCGGGAAGCTGTGCTTGTGTGGCCTATGGAGCACATTATTATTATTATTATTATTTTTTTTTTTTTTTTTTAGTATTACATTGCTGATCATAAATTATTGTGGGCATGCAAGGTGGCCACCATGTCATCATGCAACCAGACAGGGTTGTGTAGTAAAGTAGATATGGTCATATGTTCACTGTTCACCATTAGTAATTAAAGTACCGTATATAGTGACGTATAAATTGGGTCTTGAAAACCTGAAAAATTGATCATAAAATCAGACCCCAACATATACACCCGTTCAAAAATGTGACACTTAATTTTTTTTTCTTGTACATCTTTTTGCCTTCTCCAATCTCACATCAATTTCTCAGACACATCGAATTTTGTTGCAGCAGTGCAGTTACCAATTTCTTTTGCTACTTCAAAGATGTTTAATTTAAAACCAGCTTCATATTTTCTTCTGATCAAACATTCCATCGTAGATAAGGGATGCTCTTATGATAAAAGTGTATGAGGGTGTGAGATACAAAAAACACAAATCAGGGCAAACATTGCTTCGGAATAGTTCGAGTATTACCGTGTGTTCACGTAGGCACAATAGAGAGAGAGAGGTTAGGAGCATGTGCTGAAACAGCACATTGCTGCACCAACATAGAAAAAAGGCAGTGTGCTCCGTGGTTACTATCTCAGGCGGGCGTTAGCATATCATAATCTTTTGGACCAATAGTGTGAGTTTTCTGCATTCGACTTATACGACCGACATTATAAAATACCAGAAATTATATGGTAAAATCAAGTCCCAACTTATCTGCAGGAGAACTTATCCGCAAGTATATACAGTATGCTGGTTTTCATACAAAGGGTCTTTACAGCTCTCAAAAACAGGTCCAATCATGGAAGCTCAGAGTAGGGTACTTATTGTCATCTGCTTTTTCCTCAGATTAGTGTTTAGGGTCTGCTAGAGGTTTATGAACACCACATCCTGTTTTGTCTCCCTGTCAGTAGAATTGTGCAGACTCTGTGCAGACTAATTTTAAAAGAAGTTATTATTGATATACTGTATTTATTTCATTTTGATATTTGGTACACTATTTATTCATGTATTTTGTTGTATGTGCCTGTTGAGCAAAACGAAGGCAAGCTGGACAAAATGAAAAAAATAACATACAAGAATAAGACTTGCATGAGGGAACAGCTGGCAGATTGAGTTAACAGTTCCACTGAAAAGAGAAAAGAAAAAAAAATCCCAGGTTTTGTCACATTTGTGGTATCACACAGAAGCAAGAATGGGAACGTGGATGGTAGCAATGCATATGGGATGCCAGTGCAAAGTTACATCATCCAATGACATCATTATCATCATCATCACTACTAGTTTATGAAAACAACAAACTACAAAACATTAATAAAACAAAAATCAGAACCAAATATAAAAACTGGAAATAGAGCAAAAACAATCCAGCAGCACCCCAAAACCTGAAATTCACATGGTTTTGACTAACTTAATATTATTTTCGCTAGTTAAATATAAGATTACATATTATATCAGCCAAAATCAGTTTGTTCCTCCCTTGGCCTGTCTAGTGTTCAGTTCAGTACATGTCATCAGAATTTATCTCACATTTGCTCTAATTTTTATCTTAGTTTTTGACTCTGATGAGGCTAATTGTTCTTTCAAGCAGGCTCCCCTAGCCTAAGCAATAGCCTCTAGCTCTATCTGGTGACTTTGATTTTTTTTTTTTCTTTTTTGGATATACTTCGGTAAATCCTGAGGGGAAATTTTTTTTTCACATTTTTTTTGGTGGTCAGAGCACAGGAGTAGCCATTGTACAGGGCCTTGCTCTATCCACAGCAAACAGAATGAAAATCTTTTCAATATTTCCCTGGATTGCTGCTAGTTTCATTAGTAATTTACTGGGCCTTTCTTTAAATAAGGCATATTTTAATAGTGTCTTCATTTTTCTAACAAGAGTTTACATGGGATATTGATAATTTCTTTCCACTGCTGACAATTATTTTTTTAACAATGCCATGAATATGTATTTGCTTCTTCTCTGACTTTCTCTATTTTTAGAAACTTTTGACTCTTTTTAGGACTTCATCCAAAATGTAATAGTAGATAAAATACATCCGCGTGAACAAACAAGATTTTTTTTTGTTCATGTAATTTATTGGATGAACAAAGTTACCCATCATCACCTAACACTATTTAAAGAAATTTCACTCTTGCACTTAATAAATGGCTGTACCACTTTCAGCTGCAAAAACTGCAATCAAACACTTACTATAATTCAATATCAGACTTTTGCTTTAGCCCACTCTTCCTTACAAAACTGTTTTAATTTAAAAACACTAGTTTTTACTAGTCAATTTAAAAACACTAGAAGTTTTTGAGCATGAACTGCTTGTTTGACGTCCTAATGCAATTCTATTACTTTTAAATTCAGATAATGACTAGGACAGCCTAAGACCTAAATCCACTTAGCGTAAACTACAGACCTTTTGTGATTGGAATCACTGAATTTGATTTATAATGTCCGCATATGGTACAAAGTGTTTCATATTTTTTGTTTTCAGTACAAATCAGCTACAATAATATGCAAGTACAACATTGGTCAGGTTCATACACAACTTGTAATCTGCCCTTGTAACACACACATTGCAAAAAGCAGCTTTAAATATATTGGTCTCGTCCGATGCGAGAGATGGACGTCTGAAGTGGAGCTCCGCTAGCAGCAGCGTTATTTTTCATATTATTTGCTTATTATCCTGAGATATCTTGTATTTATTCAACCCGAGAGGGACTGCTACAGTATATGTAAGCACATATAAACATGGCCAACAAGAAGGGGGGTTCGAAAGAATGGAAAACTAAAGCTACACCCAAGCTACGATCAGCAAGCCCCAGTTCAAGATACGGCCTTTCAGAGACAGACCTGGATCAGATGGGTGAAAGCACAGACTCCTCGGGACCACGGTCCGCTACATTGTCGCCGGCTGAGAGCGAAAAGGGGAGCGAAGGTGCGATCGTGAATGCAGATTTGGATAGCTCGCCGATCGTAGAAGATCACCTGAAACTGGAAAGGGCCTTGAAGTCCGCGGCTTCAATTACACAATTATGTGAGCCGAGCACAGCGGGGACACCGGCTCCAGCAAAGTCTGCTGCTTCATCTACGGTACAAGAAAGCACAATTGAACTGTCTGAACTGAAGATGTTGCTCGCTGAGCTCACGCAAGATATAAAGAAAAGCGAGAAGGCTAATGAGAAAGCAAGGGCAAAGGCAAGCGAAAAAATGAGACAAGATGTGAGACAGGAGTTGAAACAGGCAAATGAATGGTTGCAACAGGAATTCCAACAGGCAAATGAAAGGCTGCGTCAAGAGGTGGAACTTGAGCTTCGACAGGTGCTGGGTAAAATTGAAGAGCGCATTCAGGAAAACTCGGTTAAACTGAGCACGCTTACTGATCAATTGGAGGATCTCAAGGAGACATTCACGAATCGGATTGAAATGGCCGAAAATGTAGCTGCCTGTGCCGAGGAAAAAACAGTAAATGTCAGCTCTGAATGCAAAAAACTCGGAGAAAAACTCGGAGACAGACTGGCTGCTTTGGAAGATGGGAGTAGAAGGTATAATGTCAGAATTGAAGGTCTGCCTGTGAATCGAGAAAGTTCAAACCCTGTGAAATTCGCAGCTGAATTTTTTTCTAAAATAATCGGGGACGACTTTAAAGCAGAATCTGAGATAGCAGCGGCTTACCGCGTACGCGGATCAAACACCGTTAGACCCCGACCAAGATCTTTTATAGTTCGTTTTGAACGATTATCATTTAAGCTAGAGGTTATGGCACTCCTCAGAAACAAGGAAGATATTATATATGAAAATAACCACATTCGTATCTTCCCTGACTTCTCTCCAGCAACAGCTACTAAACGCGCAGCCTTCTACAACATTAAACAGCGGTTACGGCAAGCCAGTGTCAAATACAGCCTCTTGTATCCGGCAAAACTGAAAGTGGAATGGCAGGGTCAATTCTATGTCTTTGCTAGCAAGGAAGAAGCAGAAAAGGAATTAAGAAAGCATACATAATAGTGAGTCATGGCGGTTAATGATAAAGCAAGGATTAATAATCTTTTGTCTGATCTATTCGTTTTAAAATATGGGTTTTTATCAGCATATATTCTAATATATTCTCATTATTACTTAGTATTACTAGGGCGCTATCTGTTTATGTTTTATTGTGCTTAATTATACTTTTTTCTCCTTTTTTTTTTTTTTTCTTTTTCTTTTCTAATTATTTCATCTCTACCCTAAACGAGACTGTTCAATATCATACCCTTGGTTTATTGTTATTGCTATTACTGCATTAAGACTTGTTATGCTTATTCTGGACACATTTTTTTTTTTTTTTTTAGAGAAGGAGGGAGGCAAAATTAAGGGGGGGAGAGAAAGAGAGCAGGCCTGATCTATACCTAATCTATCCTCTCAATCTTTATAGTTATAATAAGACTATAAAATGACATCAAAAACTCAGAATCAGTGTCTCCATGATGGGACAGTTAACTTCGTAAGCTGGAATGTTAAAGGCCTGAATCACGAATTAAAGAGAAAGAAAGTACTCTCTCACCTAACAGGTCTAAATGCTAAAATAGTATTTTTACAGGAAACCCACTTAATAACCAAGGATCAGTTCCGGCTGCAAAAAGACTGGACTGGCCAAATGTTCCATTCTAGTTTTACGAAGAAAACTAGAGGTGTGGGGATTCTTATACATAGAACTGTACCATTTGTAGCATCAGATGTAGTATTGGATCCTGAAGGGAGATATGTAATGGTCATGGGAGACTTATCTAACTGTAAAATGATTTTGATAAATGTTTATGCACCTAATGTTGATGATAAGGAATTTATACAAAATTTATTTGCATCCATTCCCAATCTGAACACTCATAAAGTTATAATGGCTGGGGACTTTAATTGTGTTCTAAATCCACTTTTAGATAGGACTTCCTCCACAGGGGGAACGGCATCTAATACCGCAAAGATAATTACAAAGTTTATAACTGATCACAACTTATCAGACCCCTGGAGGTTTTTAAACCTAAATTCAAGAACATATTCTTTCTACTCACCAGTACATCATTGTTACTCAAGGATCGATTACTTCTTTATAGACAACTAGCAGAATACCCGCGCTTCGCAGCGGAGAAGTAGTGTGTTAAAAAAGGTATGAAAAAGAAAAGGAAAAATTTTAAAAATAACGTAACATGATTGTTAATGTAATTGTTGTGTGTATATATATATATATATATATATATATATATATATATATATCAAAATACATATCTATATATATATCTACATATACACATATATATATATATGCATACCTATCTACATCATATATACACACACATATACATACATACATACACAGACACACACATATATATAATTTGTGTGTGTGTATGTATGTGTGTGTGTGTGTGTGTGTGTGTATACACATACATACAAACATACACACAGGTATATATAAATATATGTGTATATATATATATATATATATGTATGTGTCTATATGTGTGTGTATAGCTTTGATCACTAAGTGCAAGGGAACAATAATATAATGTAGTCATTATAGTTATTAAACAGTAAAACATTAACGTTTTAAGAAGTAAAGGTACATTGAGCACTACTGGAGTGGTTGCGGGTAAACTACATTTTAAAGACGGTATAACAGAAGAGGTAAGTAGTACTAACAGCAGCTAAAATGTATATGGATCATCTCTCGGTAGTAGATCCCTTTTGAAAGGCGCTACACGACGGCTGTGGTATAGAAATTACATTTTCTATGTGAAAGTCCAAATTTCTGCCTCTGGTAATGTGCCTTACCAGCAATTAAAGAAAATTAGTTTTGTGTCCTCTGCAGTGTTAAGAGAGAAAGGCTTTGGTTTGGGATAAAAGGAGAAAAGGTGTAAAGAAAGGAAAGTTGCCTTTTTCTTTTATATAGTATAGCAGAATACCCGCGCTTCGCAGTGGAGAAGTAGTGTGTTTAAGATGTTATGAAAGAGAACATGATTGTTAATGTAATTGTTTTGTCATTGATATGAGTGTTGTTGTCATATCTTTCTCTCTCTCTCTCTCTCTCTCTCTCTCTCTCTCTCTCTCTATATATATATATATATATATATATATATATATATATACCTACATATATACTGTATATATATATATATATATATATCTACATATATATCTACATATATATATATATATATATATACACACACACATATCTACATACATATCTACATATATATATTAGGGGTGGGACTCGATTAAAAAAATTAATCCAATTAATTAGAGGCTGTGTAATAATTAATCTTGATTAATCATATGTAATCGCACACGTAAATTTGCCCCAAATCGCAAATGTGTTTTTTTAATTTAAAAGGGTTTTAGTGGGCGACAGAATCAAATAATAGACATGGACATGAATATTGTAAACATGCATCTAATTTTGCTTGCTTTTCAGTGTGCACAAAACCATGCTTTTATCAAGGCTTCGCTCGCGTAGTTTTTTGAAATTAAATTTTCCTCCGATCAGTCGTAGGAACGCGCTTCATCCGACTGTAAAATTTGTGTAGCTGTGATGTGTGCATCAGTGTAATCGATGTACCAGGAAATCATGCATTGACATAAGTTCCCCTTTGCTTGGAATTGAAAGTGTGATTAAATGCGTTATTTTTTGTTATGGAGTACATGCATCGAAGCTTCTCAGCTGAGCTTGTGCTAAGAATAGGAAATATTTTAAAAATAACGTAACATGATTCTGCGTTAACCGCATATTTTGTCATACGTCTCAAACCAAGGAGATGCGAGGTTAAAATGAACCGAGAAGCGCGCGTACATACTCAGTACATCCCCTCTCGGGAATCGAACCTCGACGTAGGCGATAGAGGCAAAACCTCTACAATTGCGCCATGGTGTGTGGCTTATCTACAGTATTTGAGAGTATGTAGATCGAGGTATAAATATATATTTGCAGCGGAGACGTAGTGTGTTAAAGAAGCTATGAAAAAGAAAGGGGAACATTTTAAAGATAACGTAACATGATTGTCAATATACAGTAATTATTTTGTGAGTGTTGCTGTGATCAAGGATTCGATTATCATTATTTGTTTCAATCAGGGTCGTATTTGTACGATGTGTTGTGTTCAAGTTACATTCTGTGTTTGTCAGTCGTTGTAAAGATTAAATTCTGTAATTACAGCCACATTAGCTCCACAAATGAGACACACGGGTTTACCGGCAATGTCAGTAAACATATACCTCCCATCGGTTTTTAAAGGCGCCTCCCATCGGTTTTTAAAAGCTCTATTTTCAGAATCAACTTTTCTCTTCGGCATCGTGTGGGCTAGCTTCGCAATAACTTCCAGCGTCATAAGCTAGACTTGATTAACGCGGTAAGTGTTCGGCAAGGCAGCTGAAGCGCTGCATTATGGGATCTGTAGTTTATTGTGTTACCAGCGCTTCATATACTCGGGCCATTAATAACAATAATACAGTATATAAAATGATCTCGCGGGCCGGATATAATTACACGCCGGGCCGGATGTGGCCCGTGGGCCTTGAGTTTGACTCATATGGACTAAATAGAACTTGAAAAGAAATATTTTTTGGAATGTGATCGCGCAAGTCAGTACATCGAGCCCGCGTGCTATTGTGGTTTTGCTTGTGTGCTCATTCCGTGTTTGTCAATCGTTGTAAAGATGACAGGTTTCATTCATCGATTCGTTTCTTACTGCATCAATAAACAGCTCGTCTTCTTCTTTATCTGAGACCTGACACACTGCATGCACGGGTTTTTTTTTTTACACTGTCTTCCTTTAGCTGGACATTGACTTTTTCCACCGTGTGCTTTGTTTCCGCAGTAGCTGCATTTATGAATATGTTTGTATGTATCACACGCCTCATATTTTTTTGCTGCCTTTTCAAATGTGTAATTCGGTTTTTGTTCAGCGCTCTTCGGAACTGTTGCTTTTTGTCTGTGCACTGCGTCAGTTCACGTGAGCCGCTCGGTGTACATGCATCAAAGGTTCCCAGCTGTGCTGCTGCCATGTCGTGCTATGTCCATGGCTGTATCTAATGCTACCGAAGTCTCGGTACTTAAAACTTTCTCTCGCAGTTTAGCTAAGTTTTTGCCAAACACCACCCTGACCATCTCATCTTCCTCTGCATAAGCACAGTCCTTCACCCGTGAATATTTAGCGGCAGTGTTTCTATTGGATTGCCGCTGACGGACGGCCTTATATGGGCAGGCACTAAATTACAAACGCCAGCGGCAGCCTGTCTATGAACTTAATTTAAAGTGTAGGTTTACACTGTGCTTTGTTTCCGAAGTAGCAGAACTCATGAATATGGTCGTATATGTCACTCGCTCGCTTCTTATTGTTTCGCTGCCTTCTCAATTATATAATGCATGTTTTCTAAAGTGCTTTTTGGGCCTCTTCCTGGTTTTCTACGTACTGCGTGATTACGTGAGAGGCGTGATGCTGTCCCACGAAACTCCGCCCCCACGGGTTTCAAGCTCATCTCCATTACAGTAAATGGAGAAAAACAGCTTCCAGTTATGACCATTACGCGTAGAATTTCGAAATGAAACCTGCCCAACTTTTGTAAGGAAGCTGTAAGGAATAAGCCTGCCAAATTTCAGCCTTCTACCTACACGGGAAGTTGGAGAATTAGTGATGAGTCAGTCAGTCAGTCAGTCAGTCAGTCAGTGAGTGAGTGAGGGCTTTGCCTTTTATTAGTATAGATAACTTCTTGCCTAAGATTAAATCTTGCAAATACGATGCTATTGTTATTTCTGACCATGCACCTATGATCTTGGAGCTAAAATTACTAAGCCCCATACACTCACCCCGCAGATGGCGCCTCAACCCGCTTCTATTAGCTGACGAGAATTGTACTGAATTTATATCCAAACAAATCAAATTCTTTCTAGAGACAAATACATCCCCCGAGATCTCTGCAGGAATACTCTGGGAAACTCTTAAGGCCTTCTTAAGAAGACAGATTATCTCATGTCTTTCCCACAGAAATAAATCCGAGGCCAAGAAAGTAGCAGAGATAAAAAGCAAAATTATTAAAATAGATGAAGAACATGCCAGACTACCAAGCGAGACTCTACATAGGAGAAGGCAGGCTCTACATTCGGAATTAAACCTCTTGACAACTAAAGAAACTGAACAACTAATCTACAAATCCAGACATCATTACTATGAACATGGGGAGAAAGCTAATAAGCTTTTATCTCAACAAATTCACAAGCAAGAAGTGCGCAATGCAATCTCGGTAATCACTAGCACGAACGGAGATAAAATCGTCAAACACAAAAATATAATGCACACTTTCAGAGACTACTATAAATTCCTATATACTTATGAGTTTAAGGAAGACAATACACAATCTAATGCATTTCTGGATACATTACAGATACCACAAATAGACGCTTCTAGTGTGGAGGAACTTGATAAACCTCTGGCGTTATCAGAATTACTAGATGCTATAAAGTCACTCCAAGGCAGGAAAGCAGCAGGTCCTGATGGCTACCATGCAGAATTTTACAAGAAATTCTCGGCTCAGCTAGCTCCCCTCCTATTAGCAACATTTACAGAAGCCAGAGATAACCAATCTCTTCCACAAACCTTTCGCCAAGCACTAATCACTGTCTTTCCAAAACAAAATAAGGACTTATTACAATGTGCATCATACAGACCAATTTCACTTCTGAATAACAACGTTAAAATACTCTCTAAAATCTTAGCCAGAAGGATGGAGAAAGTGCTCCCCTCGGTAATATCACAAGACCAAACTGGATTTATTAGGGGCCAGCACTTATCTTCAAATCTTTGACACCTGTTTAATGTAATATACTCACCAACTAAATCAAACACCCCAGAAATATTATTATTGGATGCAGAAAAAGCATTCGACATGATTGAATGGAAATACCTTTTTACTACATTGGAGAAGTTTGGGTTTGGCCCAAACATTTGTGCATGGATTAAATTACTGTAAACTAACCCAGAAGCTTCAGTTTGCATCAACAACATTTGCTCAGACTACTTTAAACTAGAACGTGGCACTAGACAAGGATGCCCCTTGTCACTGCTGCTGTTTGCGATTGCCATTGAACCACTGGCAATACATTGTCGAA
>JANRMT010062813.1:62579088-62598199 GCA_026402145.1 Polypterus bichir lapradei
CTTGTCAATCTTGTACATGCACCTTTACACCTGTGTCTCTCCTTGGTATCCAGTAGTGTCTCAGCATGTCTTGCCCAACATTTCCTTTGTTTATTTTGTTTTGTGTAAAGCCTGTTGTGCAATTCTGTCATTTTGCAGCACCTTGCTCACTTACTATTCAGTTTTTGACTACAGGAGGTCGACGGGGCCCCACTTCCCACTGTGAAAACAATATGCGTATTCTCACAAATACTTTTCAGTGAGGCAACTTCAGTTGAGAGATGCAAAAACAGGTAAGTTATTTGATTTGTTGTTGTTGAAATTCTTCATAAAATCCTCAGATTGAGGAATTGAAATTTACACCACCAAACTATCCTGTTTTCACCCTTACCATTGAGCAGCCCAATCCGAACTGATCAATCATAGACCTTAGCGTCAAACTGACCAAATTGATTAAGAAACATAAGCAAAAGTGACCTAAAGCCAAATTAACCAATCAGATTGCTCATAGGGACAGGAAACACAGACCTCAGTGTTTTATTATATAACTAGCAAAATACCTGCGCTTCGCAGCGGCAAAGTACTGCCATAAAATTTTTATTAAGAAGAAAAGTAAATCTTTTTAAACAGAGGGAAAATATACCAATAATTATTTGTTAAGGATCTCTTTGTGTGCCACTTTTTCAGTTCGGCCCTCCGGTTTAAAAATGACCAAGCTGTGCACTGAGCTTACTCTTGACCATGCAACGTACAGTTGGCCATGTGAAAAGCAATCTTGCCTCAAATCTCACAGCTTGGATTGCTGCTGTCATAATCGGTTTGAGTTTCATGGTTTGTTTCAGTTACGACAGTATTTACAGGACTTGTTGTGTTGAAGTGACAGTCGGCATCTGTCAAGCGTTGTAAGCATACAACCGGTTTTATCGATAACTTTGCATCCAGCTTTTGAGAGTTTAAACATTCATAAACATCAAAGTGTCCACTACTCAAATCGTCACCTGTGAATCTAAGATGTTTAAGAGGTATTGGCGGTTGTCCAAAGGTGTAAAATATTTGGCCATTTCGGTACACCTGAAAGCGACAACCGAACAATTCAGTGGCAGCCATCAACTCACATGCAGATCCATAGGTGAAGGGCTTAAGCATTTCACTCTTATAGTGCTCCTGTGTAGTATAATTATCTCCTGTACCATCATCAGTCCACACCTTGAACCTGTCCCAGACATTCAATACTTAAGACACAATGTTCCTACGGATATCAAGAATGAGCCTGATATGGCCGTGCAATATGTAACACAGAGAATGTAAAAGGCAGGTGCCATCTCCGGGCATGGAAACCACTCGGTAAGTGACAGTTCTTTGATCGATGGTGATCACCTCGATAGACATGTCAATGGGGGTATGGTTGGAACGATAAAGGAAATGGGTGCCTGAACAATGTAAACTATGTCTAAAATACCTATACAATAACTATAATCGTAATAAATGAACAATAAAACAGCAGAGAAGCCGTGGATTAAATAAAAAGGCTGCAGTTATCAGCAGGGAGACGTGAATACCGTGGTGAAGCAAGGAAGGGAATGAAGAGACCGGAGCGACGGACGGCCTTATATAGGCAGGCAGCCAACAACGTGGGAGGTGTTGGGATGGGGGACCCAATGCCGCCTCACACGGTGACCGAGCTGCAGGCTATGGATATATATATATCTACGCAAGTAGGATTCAGTTACCAAATTTCTTTAAGATGGGCCCCTAAGTAACAAAGACCGTTGGAAAGTTCAATATGGCGGCCAACAGTGGCGTCATACCACCGAAATAAGTGCGTACATCGGTTTCGGTTAGCGCAGTGAAGCCACCTAGCAAATTTCGTGAAGATGGGGCCATAAATAAGAAAGTTCAATATGGCGGACGTTGTCGACCGTTATTTCCGTTACGCGTAGAATTTCGAAATGAAACCTGCTTAACTTTTGTAAGTAAGTTGTAAGGAATGAGCCTGCCAAATTTCAGCCTTCTACCTACACAGGAAGTTGGAGAATTAGTGACGTTGGAAAGTTCAATATGGTGGCCGACACTGGTGTCATACCACTGAAATAAGTACGTACATCGGTTTCGGTTAGCGCAGGAAAGCTACCTACCAAATTTCGTGAAGATGGGGCCATAAATAAGAAAGTTCAAAATGGCGGACGTTGTCGACCATTATGACCGTTACGTGTAGAATTTCGAAACGAAACCTGCTTAACTTTTGTAAGTAAGCTGTAAGGAATGAGCCTGCCAAATTTCAGCCTTCTACCTACACGGGAAGTTGGAGAATTAGTGATGAGTGAGTGAGTGAGTCAGTGAGGGCTTTGCCTTTTATTAGTATAGATTGAATTACTGCGGTGGGTTGGCACCCTGCCTGGGATTGGTTCCTGCCTTGTGCCCTGTGTTGGCTGGGATTGGCTCCAGCAGACCCCTGTGACCCTGTGTTCAGATTCAGCAGGTTGGAAAATGGATGGATGGATAATTGAATTAAAGAACACAGCATAAATCTAACTAATGAAAAAAATATACTCATCCCATATACCCTACATGTCACTTGTCTATTTTCCATTTGAACTGAAAAAGGAATGTTTCTGAAAAATAGAACTTTTGACTGCTGATTGCAGTATGTTAAAGAGCAACAAGCAAGAACAACAGTGGGCATGCTACTACAAATCCATCCCTACCCCCAAGCAAAACTGTCTGTCATACATACAATAACAAAGACAAACGGCTATAACCAGGGCAGTTTCTGGGCACAGACTGTCTAGGCAAGATTACTGCAGCCCTGTATAGAGAGTATCTTTATTTTGTTTAGAAAAAATTGTCTGGAGCAGAACTGAGCACAAAGAAATGTTTATGTTATGCTGCACTATGCACAACAAAGTCTGTGTGTTGTTGCATACACTAGTGCAGGTAGACTGCCAGGCATTGCGAACAACCTCCAGCCTCCTTGCTAAATGTGTGCCATGCGTGTGACTGTGAGGTAGAGCCACTTCAACTCTGGCAGTTGGCTGCTGCCAGGACCAGAAGTCAGGACTCAATCCCCGGTCTTCCAACGTGACGGGCAGCCTGCCAAATGGACACACTACTGGGTCACAGTCCCCTCCTCGTCCTCTTCAAGTGCGATGCTACAAGGTGAATGGCACCCAACCCGGCTGCAGTCCAGACTCCAGTGAGTACTTGTAATGGATATATTTGTGCAGTCCAAGCAAACAATTTTTTTTAAATCCAGTAGGTTTATGCTGTTCTCTGTATTTAACTTGTTTAAGTTTTGAGGTCTAATTTTTTTTTTTCCATTTTGGCCCAAGGTTGAATATTTTTTCCAAAAAACTCAGTTTTCTGAAGAGCACACGAAGCAATGGTTTCACACATAAATCAACATAAAATATTTATGAATGACAAATGTCACTGTGTTTTATGTTCCATGAGCTTCTACACTATGTGAATTCACCTATTACATAGCATAGTCCTGCAAGGTATTTTAACGTTCCAAACAGCCAGTGGTGTGCATTGCCACATTACACTGCTTGCAGCATGTATTGCACTGGTGCTGATATTTCAGGCGTCTGTTACTGCATTCTGTAGTCACTGTCTCCACCTGTTCGCCATTTCTGGCTGCAGTGCGACTGTGTGGGGTCAACTCGGCGGCCAGCAGGAATGCGCAGCTGACCAGCTACTGAGCTGTCTTTGAGCAGTTGTCGTCGTCAGCACCCAGCCGGCGAGCTGTCCTTATGCACTATGTGTTACACTAGTGCCGCTATTTCAGGCGTCTGTTAAATAGATTATGTACATGCAAAGTGGTTCTATTTTGTTATTTGCCTAACGGGAGCATCCGAAAGAAGAAGAAGATTGTTCTGTATACATTTTGGTACATACACAATTTATATGCAAAAGAGTTCTTTTGTTATATTATTTTTAATTGTTCTATACATTTATTTTTAATTGAATATACGTGATTAACCTGTGTTAGTGGCATGTTGTATGTGTATGATTGGGGAGAGAGTGTTTAGGGGGAGAGACTGATTTTCTTGCTTAGGGCACCAAATAGGTCAGAAATGGCCATGATGTAACACCCCTAGCATTTGCGACAACAGTTTGTTTAATAATAATAATTAATAATTCTTTGCATTTATATAGCGCTTTTCTCACTACTCAAAGCGCTCAGCAATTGCAGGTTAAGGGCCTTGGTCAAGGGCCCAACAGAGCAGAGTCCCTTTTGGCATTTACGGGATTCAAACCGGCAACCTTCCGATTCCCAGGCAGATGCCTAGTCTCAGAGCCACCACTCCGAGAAGAACTGTTTAAGAAATACAGTTTCATTGAAAGAATCTACTGAAATGGAGACGCCTGTGTAGAAGTTTATTCCATACTAATGGAAAAGACTCAATATTTCTCAGCTTACTGATGGATATAGTCGGTACTGCATTAGAACTGGAATGTTAAAATAAGATTCAATGCACAATGTCCAAGGCTGTCAGGTTGCTCTTCTCATCTTTTATGAAACATTTTGAGATCCCAATTTTAATATAATATGCGGAATATTTCTATTTCTACCTGGGTGTGGACATGTTAGGTTGCTCTGCAAATCTTTATTAATAGGGTCATGGTCATCTACAATGGGCAAAGTTAGGTAAGGAGGATTGGATGAAAAGCCTCTTGTGTCATTCTCGCATTGATGTTCGATTCACCTGACGTAAACTTATCTCTGGTTATGACACTTGGTGGCATATTTTCGCCAATTCTGTCTTCCACTGATGATTTACAAACAGATGTTGTCTTAGGCATAGTTTGACAATGGCTTGTCGTGACAATTGCTTGCAAATTGTTTTTTTTTTATTACGAGGATGCAACTTTTTGATGTCAACTTGCTAAGTTTTGCTGATTTTTCAAGTATCACTGTCCCCACCTGTCAACCTGTTTGTTGCCAGTAACATCACATGATGCAACAGAGCAGCTTCTCACTGTTTAATTTATTTTTTATTTAAAAATGCACATTTGTTTTGTTTTAAAAAATTACATATATATTTTTGAGGATGGCTTTGTGGAGGTCTGATAAGAGGGCCCTTTGGGTATATAGAGGGCCTACTTTGTAGCACTTATTGTATGGTACAATCAATTTTATTAAATTGTATAATCTTCCGCTGGATGAGTTCCTTCGGTATCACTAAAGTGAAATTTAAACTGAAGTACTCTATAGACCATTCCATACTGATTTTTTTTTATAGGTGATCATGTATTGCTCTATAAACTTCACTGTTTTATTAGTAGGTCATGAACCTATTTTCTGATATACTGTTCAGACCAGGAACATACTGTGAATTAATAAAGACACTCAAGAGAAATTAGAGGTGTTCTTAGTAAATTAGTGATTCTAATTTCATTCTAATAATACAGTTAAAAAAGCTTTAGAGATATTATTATTTCTTGAAAGAACTAAAGAAAATTCAGATTTACAAGTGCATGGCATAAAAAAAGATAAGGGTATGCTGTTTCACCTCAAAAGCCACATTAATTATAACCTAAGGTTTAGAAAACAACTGTTTATTCAAATGAAACAGTTCCATACATTGCTTTTAGTCTACCATTTTACGTCATAAAAGGAAAAAATAAAAGCAAAAAATTAAATTATTTAAAATAAGGTCCTTGAGAGTTTTACTTCTCATGGTTTTGCTCATAAGGCCTAAGTCTATAAATATCTCTGAAAGCAGGGCCCAATTCTGATAAGAAGACAACAGTGCAAATAACCAGTCTTTATATTACTCATTCAGCTTATTCACCTTTTTAAAAGATTTTTTATACCTGTCATTTACAGTTTTAATCGTATTACATTAAACCTTATCCAATTATACCTCATAATAATAATGCTATAAAATGCCAGTGTACTATTTATAGGCATACCGAAACATTTAACTGTCTAAAGCATAATTCACTACTGGCGCAATTTTGCAGATTAAAATGTTTTTCACATAGAGTGGTACATTGAAATGAGAAAACACACATTTCTTTGTTTCTATAGGATATACTATAGGTATCAGAAGCAGATTGTAGTTGATTTTGTTTTGAATATCTTTTATTTCTTTGACTTATTTTTCGGTGGCTATTTTTCTGTTCAACTGACAATTGTTCTAAAGCAGTTCAAGACATTGAAAAGCTTGCATTTGTATTTTATTTCACATACATCCTTAAGGAGTACATAAAATGCATCATAATCTATCCATCCATCTTCAAAGCTGCTTAAACCAATTATTGGGATCCTTTGGGGGAGCTATTCTGAAAGCATTAGGCACAAGGCAATATGGAGCACCAGTTCATCACGGAGATCTTTCCCACACACACCCACACTCACTCAATCAAAATGAAACAAGCCACAAACAAATTGGTAAAATTAAACATTTTTTTAAACGAGCAAGGTTTTGAATACAAAAACAGACTTATTATTTATATACAAAACAACACAGGCTGTTTACAAGAATAAGAAAATCCAAACACACATACACAATGATAGAATCACGACGGTAGTTAGACTTGTGGTAGATTAAGAGATATTTTAAAATGTTTTCATACTTGAGGCTCCACTTTAGCTAATTAATGCACACCCTGTGTACACAGGAATGTTTATTTTTGGCTTGATCACAGAAGAGAATCATCGTTCTTTCCTGTCATGTAGGAGGTAAACTCTAGACTGACCTACATAACTGTTTGAAGAGAATTAAATCAGCTAAAAATGATGTTTCATATGCTGATTAACTTCCCTTGCATTATGCTAATCAGCACTGCAATGTTTGAAGTACTTATGGAAGAATACTGAATACTGGTAAATTATGCAGTTAATATCTAACATTTAAAGATGTGCTTTATAGGAATGCTCAATATAAGTGGTGGTATAAAAATCTAGTTTAAGATTAATATATTATAAGGCAAAGTTCTGTTACAGATCAAAGGTGGCTGATTTTAAATGGATTTTACAGCTTAAATACTTCCTTTTTACTAAGTGATTAATTAGTCACTAAACTTCTATATAATAATTTTATGTATTTACTGTATATGTTTACTAGCTTACAAATCTCAAACCCAAGTTTTAGAACATTCCACATTGGCCACACAATTATAACTCACTGAATGAGTGTTAAATCTAATGTAAAATAAAGAATGAATACATGTATTATTATGCATTTAATCATTGCTGTTGATAAGTGATATGATGTACCATACTTTAGCAACTATTTGAGTCTGCTGAATTAACAAAGTGAGAACAAGATTGGTTAGAATAAAGAATGCTATGTTCTTCCTTTAAAAATATCATAAAAGTTTTCTCGTAAACATAACTCAAGTCAAACTGCACCAGCTTTTTTTTTGCTTAGAACACAGTTAAGTATCAAACCTGACCTTTTGAAAATGCCAGAATTAGCTTTTGAATTTAGTTAACATTAACACACCCTTTTAAAAACACCAACAAGTCTAATATACTGCATTGTTTAACTCATAACATACTTTCTGCTTTTAGAAAAATGATGACTAAGAAACTGCACTAATCCAAGGTATTAATGTTTAATCTTCTTCTCATTTATTCTACCTTGATCCCTTGTATGAATGCTGCTCCCTGTCCATAAATAACTAGTCATATGTTACTTAGGAAGGTTGGAAATTGTATATTTTAGGATCTTGATCATTCTCTGATATTTTCATGCCTATTACTTTTTTCACCAAAGTTTTTTGTCAAAATTTTGGTATATTTTGGAATCCACATTCCCATGTGTTAAGGACATCATCAGGCAAACTGAATAAAGTGTTGCCATACTACACGATAAAACATGATGCCTTGAGCGCTACTGGTATAAAGACTCATCTCAGACTTAACATTCCATGCATTTGCTTTGCATACAGGAAAGTGAAAAGTATGAAGCTCATCTGAGAACAAATTTAAAAAGAAAATTAAAAACAAAAATAAATATAATTTTCTTTATAATAAATCAAAGAAATATGTTTGTTTTGTTCTTTGTTTGGGAACTCAGGGTTCTGGATTGAGTAGGAGCCTCAGCTAAATAAAACTTTTGAGGAAAACCTTAGCTGGGCTCAAGACAGGTGGTATGGCTAACACTTCTTTGGCTGGGACTTTTTGTTTTCTTAATTTGAATGTATTTTTTTCATACTTGTTCCTCAACAGTGATTTAATGGCCAAGCAGCATAAGCCAACCTACATAACCTGTTGACAAGAATTGTTTGGTAAGCTTTGCCTCCATATTCAGGCTATTTCATACTTATTTGTAAAATAACTCATACAGTTTGTGCTTTTGTTGGCGTGCTACCAAAACTATGCAGGATGCTGGGTGGCACCCAAATTTGGGACTGTGACAAGTCAACTTCAAAGAAATGTGCACTTGCTTATCTGCATATTTTAATGCAGCAGCTGTTGATGGAAATATTATTAAATTGAAAGCACTTTTTAAAATAAGTATGTAATAATAATAAAGTGAGAAATTCAACACAGCAGTGCTTGCTTTTTCAGTTTTTAGGACAATATACCTGTTGTTAATCTACATCTGAAAATATAGTGTTTTTTTAATATGTACATGGAAAAAATAGTTATATTGTTTCCCTGTTGACTTGCAGATATTATTTTTATATGTGCTAATAAAGAGAAATACAATGCTAATTTATGCATAAGGAATATTTCAGTAGGGAACCGTATTATTTAAATATGATTAAAAAGCATTTAATGCTAAATAATTTAAGTATATCTCAAAGTGGCACTACTATCAAATGCATTTATTTATTTTTAAATACATTGTCACAATCTGTCATGAAGTAAATAAACTTTTCATGTAAGTAAATTTAAAGAAGAATAGGAATAGCTGTGTAACAACTTTATTATAATAATTTGCATTAGGATCTCTAGTTTAGAAGCTAAAATATACCTTTACTTCTCCAATGCTACACACACAATGTGCCTGCTTTAATGATGCAAAAAATTATGAGCATTCTCATACTTCTTATTGTGTTTTGGAGTTCTGTGCTACACAGATAACCCCGAAACGTGGATCTTTGGTGATCACACTACATTTTACACTCAGTACAAGAACTACACAGTCTCCACATAAAAGTGTAAAACACATCTTTGAAATTTCAGGAGACTCTCCTGAAGTATTATCTCATTCAGTAAAATTCAATGATACTGTCTTCAGCACTATTTTCTAGCAGCAGAAAGGGAAAGTATGTTACATCCTCCAATACAACCTGCAAAAGAAAATCAAAAAAAGAAAATGGGGAATGATTTCTATCATAGGAGAAATACAGACATATAAAGACTTCTTGCAAAGACTGCAATAAGACTTTTAAAACTTCACAAAAAATGTGTTTCTTTTCCGAAAAAAAAGCACACAAAGTGCTACAGAAAGCTGCATGCAGCATCCCAAAGTGTTTTGGGGCGAAACCCTTTCCTTCCCCCTCATCTTTATTTACTTGTTAATGGAAGCCACACAAGCAGTAAATTTTGTTATAGATATCCTATGCTGTCACAAAAAATCCATGAACTTGTTTCTGAGTTTCAGGCACGGAAAGACTTCTGCATTGGCTAATCTGCACTGCAGACCAGGGGCTTGCTAACTATAAGGGACCTGAAATTAATTAAGATGTATGAAAAAATACTTGTTCTTTGTTCTAAAAGAAATATTTCTGGATGTTAGACAGGGCTGTCCAATCTTCTTTAATGCCTTTATTGCTATCCATGAGATAAGTCGTCCACCACTAATCGCATGCACATCGTCATCCCTGACTTTACACATCTCCAGTGAACTGTAGGTAGTGATGACAGGAAGTGGCTGGGTAGCATTTGTACATTGTAGTATATAGTCTACCAGAATGGAAAATGTGAAGAAAACTGTGACTTGTTAAGTTATAATAGTGACAGTCCTTCAGTAATGCCAGATGACAGCATTATACATTCAAGTTCTAGCGATAGTGACGCATACAAAGGTGATGATTTTGCATAAACAGTAAACTCTAATGCCACTTCTGAATGTGCGTGGGGAGACAAGAGCTTCTGGCGACTTTCAGAGCTGCTGTTTACTGATCTCTAGGGAGTAAGACGGATGTATCAGCTACAGATTATACCTTACAGAGTTTCAGTCAGTTAATAAGGGAGGACTGAACCAAAACGCAACACAGCAACTCCACTAACACCACACATTTAAACCAAATTTCATTGTGCTCATGTTGTCTGATGTCAGTTACAACAATCTACTGGCTTTCTTTGCACTTCTTATATATAATTCAAAACTCCAACATTGAAATGTATTGATCAACTAAACCTTTATTTGAAACACCTTATTGACAATAGATCACAAGTGATAACGTTTTAGCTTACTTCTCAGTTGTTTGCATTTTGTTGTCAACAGCTTGCCTGTTATTATACACAGTAGTGAGAAATTCTTTTTGTAAATAAAATTATTCTGTATACTTTAAATATGTGAGCAGAGTGTTGTTGTTGACAAATCACATAATATGGAAGAGTCATTTGGCAATGAAGTGATACAAACTGGACCATCTACAATTACTCAGTTGGTATACTCTCTACTGAAAAAAATATTATACAATTATTTTTACATTTATTTTAGTATTTTTTATTATTGTTTTCATTTTTTTTCTTAAGTTTACCTTAACAGCTGCAAATACCTGATCTTTCTAAAATAGGTTTGGGTGCAAAATGTTTTTAAATATTTTTTTCACCCTCTCTAAATCTTTCACTATCCCAAAATAGATAGTTGAAAAGGATCAGATTCTCTTTGTTTTTATTATTTGACATGGTACAGTATACTGTGCTCTGATGGCTATAACATTTAATTCTAAGCCTTGCTATTGGATATTTTGTCTCTCTCTCTATATATCATTTATAATTTCAGTTGCTGTTTCTGTGTTTTCTTTCGTGGCTCACCATACACCTATTTCATACCCTATTCTAGTTTAGGCAACTCCTTAGCTACACACTAGCTTTTTCCATGTTTTCCATGGTTAATTCAGAACATCTGCCATAGGTGGGACCCAAACAAAGGTTCAAGCCCTAGATCCCCCTCTCTCATCAGTCCGCCACTACGTTTGGTGCACAGATACTCAATAATTTATTCAAACAGACGCCCATTGACTATTTAAGACAATGGTTTCAGAAATGCAAAATTTATTCTCTTTTGGACTTAAGATTAAACCAGCCTCACTCTAAAGCTGTCCAATGCTGCCTGTAATTGTCTCAGATGACAATTCCAATCACTGCCTAAAATAATAACATCATTTAAGCAAGCACCTAGACACTGCTAGATCCCTCAAGGGACACCCATTACCCACCCTTTTCCATAAAAGTTTTTCTTGTATACTTTGTTGAAAAAAGACACAGCCACATAGACCCACCTCTTCTAAGCTATCCTCCATGGATTCAGCCAGGAAAAGGCTGGACTGTTAAGTGTGATGCTGAAAATGAATCCATGTACCTGTCCTGTCTATTGTGTAAGATACAGCAAGTCACATATGGCCAAATTGATTTTCCAATCAAAGAACGCAGTAATTAATGTATTTTATTAAAATTAAGGACATAAGTTAATAATTGCAAACATTGCATGGCTACAAAACATACAACCTAAATATAAAATATAAAAATCTGCTGCAGTCCTTTGTTGGTTCTAAAACAAGCAGGGATCTAATATTGGAAAATCTAAACTTATCAGATAAGGCACCTAACACATTAACTAGAAATCAGTTCAAAACTGTAGCAGAAGTCAAAACCCCTTTGACAAAATAATGGTTACTGCACTGCAAGTCTCAATCTTGAATGATAAACTGACGGCACACACATCGACTTCTGGGTGTCACATGACAGCAATGGACACTGCCATTTTGTGCAGTTTTCTGATATCAATGGCGCTTGCAGAATTTAATTCCCAAAAAAAATTATTTAAATGAGTCCCCTTACTTCAAAAACTCTAAAATCATGACAATATCTTTGAAGTATATATTTATATACAGGTGTTTTTTACCCTCAGCTTTCAAAGTTCCGCGATTGGGCAGGCAGTGTGGTGTAATGGTTAAGGCTTTGGACTTCAAACCCAGAGGCTGTCAGTTCAAATCCCGCTTCTGACACTGTATGGCTATGACCAAGTAACTTCATCTGCCTGTTTCAATTGGAAAAACAAAGAAAATGCAACAAATTTTATCTCAGATGTTGTAAGTTGCTTTGGATAAAGGCAATATCCAAATAAATAAATAAAATAAATAAATAGATCAACCATATTCTGAAATGTGAAATGGCATTGTTTTTCTAAATAACATTTCCATTGGATTTCAGATTAACATTTTTTGTTAAGACATAAGAAGGAAAAGGGAAATTGGTCCATAATTCTAAAGAACATTCAGTTACAAATTAATTTATTTACACAATGAGTGCTTTGGGGAAATGAAGAAAGTAACCAAATAATAATTTATGTAATATTTTGAGTATTGGAAGTGCAACCACAGTCACTGCTGAATGGAACTTGGAGAAGTAATAAGTCCATTTTCAGAATTCAAACATAAAATATCTTGTTCTATCATCATTTTTAATTTACTAGGGTAATTTATTACAATTAGAGATGTGATGCTACTAGATCAGGTGATGGCGGTTCAACTTGTTACTCACGTGCTGGATTGGAGAGCAAAGCAAAGGCAGAAAACAGAAACAAGTCGGAAACCAAGAGATCAACAGCACAACAACCAAAACAAAATCACACAACAAAAACAGGAAGATCGTTAGAAAAGATTTGTATTTGAATCAGTGAATTTAGATATGGAAATGTCCTTAAAGATGAACTTTTATCCTGACGCATCATGTTTGCCAGTTCATGACCTTGGACAGCACTCGCCCAACAACACAGGTGCTGCCCTGACAATGGAAGTTTAAAATGACACCACCAGTAAATAATCAAAGTGGCAACTAAAACAGCCCAAGCCCAAATAATATATTATAAAAACAAAACTAAACCACACAGTGAGAAAGTAAATTTACCACCAGAATCTTTGATGTGGAAAACTCCCAACTACCACAAAAACAACATGGAAAATGTAAATGAAGAAAATTCAGTTGAATTAGACAAAAGTACATTTTTTCCCTGCTCTATTTAAATTTTGTTTCAAGGTCTTGTGGCATTTTGGAAGATGTTTGACATCAGGAAAACCTTCCATCCATCCATCATCCAACCCACTATATCCTAACTACAGGGTCACGGGGGTCTGCTGGAGCCAATCCCAGCCAACACAGGGTGCAAGGCAGGAAACAAACCCCGGGCAGGGCGCGCACACACACACACACACACACACACCTACACACCAAGCACACACTAGGGACAATTTAGGATCGCCAATACACCTAACCTGCATGTCTTTGGACTTTGGGAGGAAACCGGAGTACCCGGAGAAAACCCATGCAGACACGGGGAGAACATGCAAAACCTGGGAAGTGAACCCGGGTCGGAAACATTCTGTATGGTTATTTTTTATTAATTATAGCCTCTAGATAAACAATATGTTAATAATTGTTAATTTGATATGTTTGTTTTACTGCTACAAAATTTTGCTTATGCATGGGCTCCACCATTTTAATTTTCAATGTGTTTGACTTTTTTTGGTGATTTCTGGTCAAGAATTATAGTGAGGATTTTGATTGTGGATTTGGATTTGGTTTTGCTATCTGTTTTTCTTTAGCTTCTGCTTTTGGATTTTTTATGTCTAAAGTTTCTTCGATCTCTTTATTTCTTTTTGTCAGTTTGTTTTTGTAGCAGTTATGTTTGGTTTAAAAAATCAATTAAACTGCTTGCATTCTGATCTGGCTTTTTTTTCCTGCTGTTTTTCACCTTGGCAGGACAATCTTACATTTTTATGTAATTATTAAAGCCATTTATAAAGTAATTGCACAGAAAATATATAACAATTCACCTCTTGGATTCAGATTAGGAAAAACTAAACCTTTACATCAACATTTAGGATTTCTTTAAATAAAAATTGAAATGAGAATGGCAATCAAGAAATGTGTCAGAGTCACAACTAAAAATGTTCATTCAAACAGGTAAAACTTTCAGAATCTGTTAGGATGTTGGAGATTTTCTGCCTTTTGTTGAGCTTTCTGTCCTCTTGTTCTGCTAAAATAATCTTAAGAGAATTTAGTTTTGGAGTTATCGCTTTGCAGTCAAATTTGCAGATCCGGCTCTAATTAGATATATTATTACATGAAACATTATCCTGAAAGCCATGTTTATAACAGTTCTAACAAATATATAGTAAATTTTAAGCTTTTCAGAAAACACGTTTTCCACCCTATTAATAACAGTGATTTCCATTCACATGGTTTCATAGCATAGCAATACATGCTGTGTTCCCCAAAATTGGCTAAAAATCACGTCAAGCTCAGTTTATCTTGTACGTTATTAATCAGGACAGAAACTCAATATACAAGGAAAGCAATTATGTGCACTTATGCAAGGATTTGTGCAAAGTGAGTAAACATGGGTTAAATGGACATTTTCATGATATACTCTGTTAGTTTATGTATATTTTATGTATTAGTCTTAAATTCATTCAGCTACATTTCACTTTTTATAATGTGATCTGTCCTTATCATGTGAGAATTGCTGAAACTACAGGAAAAGCACAACCTACAGCTCTGAAGTCATCTGAACCACACTTGTTTTAGGTAGCATAACAATATGAATTATTGATAAATGTAGGAATTATAGAAATACAATGATTGCTAATGCAGTGACATGAAAGATGGGAATCAAGACAGATGAGTCCAGCAAACCTGTAACAAAGAATCAGCTCATGTCTGTTCTTTAGAGGCATTCTAATTTTACTACAAAACAACATTTCAATTTGTAGATTTTACATACTTTTTCTTTTCATGATATATTTCAAATGATGTCTCAAATGAAAAGCTGCTAGGACTGTTTTGCTCAAATGCACTTTTTTGAGTGAGAGAGCAATATAAGAAATTAACTTCATGCAGATATTACTAACAGTTAAACATGTAAAAGCAAGATTTTGGCTGGCTGCTTACTAGATATTTAAAGTTCTGATTTATCTGTTCAGATGAAGCAGTTCAGTGAGACTAAAGCTTTAATATGGAGTTTAACAATCTGTGGACTGATTTTGTGCTTTGATCTGGGCTTCATAAAAAGCTTGATGGCAGTGTAGGGCACTTATTTTTTCATGCCTTATGGTCCATTGTACATTACAGTCTGTCCTTTTCAGCTTGTTTTAGTTTGTGGACTGTTTGCTTTTATTCTGAAGAAATAAGGAAAAGTCTAACTCATTTTGTGGCACTAATATATCAGAATCAGATTTCAGCTTTATTGGCCAGGCACACTAATGTGCAGTAGGAATTTGTCTTCATAATATAGGTGCAACAAAAAAGTACAACACAGATTACAAAAGATAACTGTAAAAATGATAAAATATGAGGCAGCATACAAGAACAATACAAAAAAGATAGATAGATAGTAGGATTAAAATGTCCAGGTAGTCTAGTATGTAGGTATACATAGATACTGAGTAGAAGACAGACCTGATTTGTCAGAATAACTACTGCAAGTGGAAAGAATTGTTTAGGTGACGTATTGCTTTAGCATTCACTGGTGACACCTTGGGTGAGTCGGATCAGCAATGGTCATTGTGGCCCTCTTCCTTTCCCTGGACTCATATAGGACTTGAATGTGAGGTAAACAACAGCTTACAATCTTTTTACAGGTTCAGACAGCGACAAACCAGACAGTTATAGATGAGATCACAATGGGCTTGATGATATATGATATGATATGATATGACCTTTGCAAATAATTGGAACATAGAATTATTTGGTTTTAAGTGTCAGGAGGGTTTCAAGGGTCAATCCAAAAGAACACTTAGGTAGAACTGGAAACATAAAAAAACAAGAACCAAAACCAAAAAGGTAAACATAAATCATAAAAACTAGAAGCAGGTCCATCGTTACAAAAATACAAAGAAAATTCTGAAAGCAGAAGAAACTTTCACAAAGTCAGTCTTCATGCACTAACAGGCCTTGTCTTTCATAAATCAAATCCAGGCAGTGAACAATGAATGTTTTGGTATTTTTAAGAAGACTGCTGTGACATCACAGGCCGTCGTTACACAACGGATACACAACCTACTCTAAGACCTGTTGGCTTTGCAGCAACAAAAATACAAAGTGCCACAAGTGATGACATCACTGAGGGAATCCCTAAAAATGGTAAAAACAAAACAAATTAAAGGAGCACAGTTACTTCATTCTTGATACTTCTCTGCTGCACTTGGAGTAGTAAACTCTATTTCACAGTGTTTCAGTTCATATCGCTGTGTCTAGATAGGGCTTCAAGGAGCAATACACCTAGGGAGTCATTCACTCAGGTGGACATAGCACACAGTAAATAAAGGGTATAGAGGCAACATGCATGTTTTTAAAGGTATACTTTTGCTGATTGTTCCCTTTTCACTAATTCTCATTAGCCTTGTCCATACTAGGCAATGGAACTGTTTTAAAAGGCATGTGTCACCTTCAATCAAAATATGGTAGTTCACTGCTGCCCTATTGGGCTTCCTACTCTTTGCTAGTGCCAGTCGATAATAGGACCATTCTTTCATGGACTTAATGACAAATTTGCTACCATTCTGTGACTTTAAAGTGGTTTTGTTGGTGGTGGATAATTTAAATTATTCACTTTCTCTTTAAACACAGTTTTATCTGAAAAGGCTCCAGTAGATATTTTTTTATGTTTTGTATGCTTTTAAGTTACACAGGCTTTCAAAGAGAGTTCTATATTTGAGTCAAGATTCTGGACAATCTTTGGTTCCAGGTTGTGCATTAAAATAACCTAGACTGTTGCTACCTCCCACAGATAAACTGGAAAATGGAGCTGGCTAATTTGGATTTGGAATGATTTTTGTACAGTAGTGCTATGGTATGTTCTTTTAAAAATGAATTATTGGCGATTTTCAGCAAGTGCTTTTAAATTCTTATTCATTCATTCTATATATACAGTATAACTCTCCTTTGTCTCCTGACAAAGTGGAAAAAGGCAATAAAAGCTGTCACTATATATATACACACCACTGTATATACACACCACTGTATATGCCTTTTTCCACTTTGTCAGGAGACCCCCACTTTACTTTAGGGATCTCCTGTTTAATCTGGGGCTTGTCTACAGTTTGGGTCTCTCTATGAGCACAAGAGAGCCCTTTTACTGTCTGTATCCCCTTCGTTTTATATATGACCGGTGCCGGCGTCTTTAGGACCGCATCACTCCAGGAGCCAGCACTATCCAGCTGCCCCAGCTCGATTGATCCTTCCCCCGTCCACTTGGTTAAGGTTCCCGACTCCCTTGTAGGGCTCGCAGCTACTTGGCACCCGCTATGGATTAACAGCGGGCCCGTGTCACTCTGCGTCCCTCTATTATGTACGGTACATGCTTCGCTTACCTACACTCCACCGCATTCACCATGACGGGAGACTCCCGACCAAATCGCCGTAGGTACTCGTCTACCTTTCTTAACCGTGCTTCAGCCGCTGCTCCCAGTTCCCCAACGATCTTCTTAATGTTCGTCAGGACCTGTAAGAAACTACTTATGGGCTCAATTAACTTCTCGAGTTCCCGCAAGTCCAAAATATTATTTACTTCGGCCGGAGGTAGGCTTACTTCCTCATTCGCCTTACCTGCCAGCCAGGAGCCAATAAGCACGCCTGCTTCTGGCATGTACTCTGATGGGTCTCGCGAAGGCTTCTGGGAATTGGAGTTCTTATGGTCTGAGGACCGGGTCGCCATTTTTGAGGGGCTGCGATCTGCCTTTACTAATTTGTCAGCAGACCTACCAGCCATTTCCCAGCCCTCCTTACCTTCTTGCGGGGTGAACGGTGCTTTGCTCGCCTCCCCCTTCCCCTTCAGAAAGTCCGGGACCATCTCTTTGAGGGCGAAGTCGCAAACAGCGGGACGCGGACCTTCTTCTCAAAATGCACCGGATTTGGTCACGTGTCCCTCGCCAGCAGCCGACATGCGGAAGTCCCTTCTTGTGCTCATCTGCTCGTATCGGAGTACACCACCATCTTCGTGAACGTTTCCTGCCTCCCACAGAGCCTCTGGATGGACAGTTGGAAGGTATGTGCATGGGACAAAATGTGTTATTTTAAAAAGGTTAACCAGTCCTTCCCTGGCACATACCTCATTGAAGACGTCCTCTTCTGGAAGCTTCTCCCGATACGTGTAGCCGCTCCATGGTGCTTTCTGAGCGTAGGCAATGTTAAACGCAGGACCTCCACTTGAGCTGACGCTCTGCCTGTTCTTTTTCCCCATGACGGGCTTGGAAAATGGGGTTTGTGGCAATGTTTCTGCATGTCCTGACACTGCCTTCTTAGGGTTCTCTGCCCACAGAAAATTTTTATACAGGTCCTCTACCAAAACGATGGCCAGAGAATCCTGCCGGTTACGCCACTGTGACAGATAGAGGGAGCTATCGTCCTCTTGAACCCTCAGACTATACGCCAGACACTAGATAAAAGTCCAAAATAATGACTTTTTAATTAATGCACAGTGCACAAAGCACCTTCCTCTCCACAATACTCATAAATCACAATTCTCAATAATAATAATAATAATAAACCAATCCACCACTCCCAGACGCATTGCCACCCTTCCACCCAGCTCAGATCAACGCTCTGGTGTTTTTCCCAGTCTTTTATAGTCCCTGACCCGGAAGTGTTTCCCATTCTTCAGTCCATGTGATTCCTTATCACTTCCGGGTCAGATAAAAAGTCCTCTTTTTTCATCCCAGAAGTACGTCACTTCCGCTGTCGCTTTGCCTATGACGTACTTCCGAGTTATAGGGCACATGTGACTCTCTGGGCCTCCCTGCAGCGTCCTCTGTTGGCCCCTGTGGTATCCAGCAGGGCTGTAAAGGAAAACTCCATCGTCCATGATTCCCTGCTGGTATCCGGGGCACCTCCATGCAGCAGGGAGAGCTCCATCTGGCGGCCTGGGGGTATTGGCTGGGATGACAAGCCGGCCATAGACCACTATATATATATATATATATATATATATATATATAT
>JANRMT010062813.1:62601462-62626289 GCA_026402145.1 Polypterus bichir lapradei
GTGGCACCAATTGCCACATTTGAGTACCGAGAACAGAAACAGAATAGATATGTTCTTAACAGTTCAGAATGCAAACATATTGGAATTAGAAAGTTCTTAAATTTATCAGTAATTGTTTCTGATGTTACAAAACCTTCTTGCAGATGACAAATGAGAAAACAGGTTATAACTTTGGTGGTTTAGGTCCATTTATTGTTGCCTGTGCTTTAAGTCAAGTGTCAAGTGTAATTTCATTAATTTGTGTCAATTCAGTCCCAATTCAATTTTGTATAAATTCCACTACTGATTGTATGGACTTCCCATCCTGGGATGATGTTCTACCATTCCAATTGTATGATACGATCAACAATATGGTCATAAAAATCTGACTAGAAAAAACACTGACATACTTTTCTTTCAGGACTGCATGTCTGTCTTTGATGTAGAGTTCAAGAAACTTAAAAACTGCTGAGAACTTCCACTGACAAAAAAAATAATAATTCTGAGTTGCACTCACAGCTTTTGGTCCAATTTACATGGAAAATGGCCTAGGGGATTAACATTTCTATTTCCAGGCATGCAAGTAATTAGATTTGCACTTCTCTTACATTAAGGATGGCCACGAATGCCTCAAGATGTCTTTTGACAGTCATACAAAACAGGCTATGTATCACCACAAATGTTAGCTGTGTGATGTTTTCAAGGAAAAGCTAAGTAATATGTAAAACAATTAGCCAAGACCAAAAACTACTGAATGGTACTTGTAGCACTCATTAGCACCCTAATCGCTACAATTTACAACTGCATCTGACCTGATGTAATCTGTAAAACATTACCGAATGGCACACTGCTACATAAGTGAGTGCAATACTTTTATGTGGGTTCAGTTTCTTCTTGTAGTTGGCTGTTACTGTAGCCAATTAACTTAACTAAGCAAATGTCTGGATCAGAAATACTGTCCCCCATTGTATCCAATTTCTAGATGAACCTACCTGGTATTACGTTACTAAACAAATGATCCAGCAGACATGCTGCAATATCATATTAGTGTTTATTTAAGGTCAGCTCCTTTCTCTGGCTAGTTGTGTTCCTGGAAAGATGCTCTTTAGAGAACGTGTTGGACATTAAGTATAGTTTGACCTCACCTTCTAAGATGTACTGCCTCCTTAGATGAGCAAATGCACAAAGCTTGTCTGAATGTGCCATAGGACTCAGTTTTGCTTATGTATAACTCTATGACATGACATATACTGTACACATTTTAACGGCAATCATGGGGATTTTAATCAATACTAAAGACTAATAATGAGCACACTGATTGTTTTTTTACTTTAGTTTTGAAACCATGTCTTATGTTGTATGTCAATTTTTCTGTATGCTGATTTTCATGAACCACTGAGTTTCCTCACATACTGTATTTACGTTAAGAGGAAAGTTGTGCTATACTACTGAATTTGGTGTTTGCCAGTGATTAAGCTACTGTATTTATTATAGAAGCCCTGTTTTTTTCCATAGGCAAAAAATACATTTCAAACAGAGACCCAAGAAAACATCACATTTAGAAAGATAGAAAAAGTATTTACAATATGGATATTAGCATTTTATTGAAACACTAGACATTAAGCCCATTACAATAATGGGCGCTAGAACAGTAGTGCATACACATTAGTAGGAACAGTCTATATTAAGTGGCAAGGTACCTTGTATGTGGCTGTAATATGCATCACTGTATTGTGTGCCTTTAATTTTCTCTCTCAGGAATACTGGTTTGTATTTCCATAAAATACCTGTAATTTTGTCTGACAGTAGTGGAACCTCGGTTCACGACCATAATTCGTTCCAAAACTCTGGTTGTAACCCGATTTGGTCGTGAACCAAAGTAATTTCCCCCATAGGATTGTATGTAAATACAATTAATCCGTTCCAGACCGTATGAACTGTATGTAAATATATTTTTTTTTAAGTTTTTAAGCACAAATATAGTTAATTACACCATTGAATACACAGCATAATAGTAAACTAAATGTAAAAATATTGAATAACACTAAGAAAACCTTGAACAACAGAGAAAACTAACACTACAATAGTTTGTGCTATAGTGCTAGGAACCGCTCGCTAAAAACACTTTTTTTTAATGAGTTTTAAGCACAGGGAAAAAAATGAACATCTGAAAAATCCATAATTTAATAAACAACCAAAAAAAGTAACATTGCAACAATGCACACGCGCGTCTGTGTGTGTGTGTCTCTCTCTCGCGGGCCTGCGTGTGTGTGTGTCTCTCGCGCGTGTGTCTCTCTTAAGCACGTGCCTCTGTGTCTGTGTGTGTGTGTGTCTCTCGTGTGTGTGTATGTGTGTGTCTGTTTGTCTCTCTCTTGCGCGCGCGTCTGTGTGGGTGTCTGTCTGTCTCGCACACGCCTGTGTGTGTGTCTGTTTGTCTCGCGCGCACCTGTGTGTCTGTCTGTCTCGCGCGCGCCTGTGTGTGTGTGTCTGTCTCACGTGCGCCTGTGTGTGTGTGTGTGACTCGCACGTGCCTGTGTGTGTGTGTCTGTCTCGTGCGTACCTGTGTGTGTGTGTGTCTGTCGCGCGTGCGCCTGTGTGTGTGTGTGTGTGTGTCTGTCTCACTCGCGCCTGTGTGTGTGTTTCTGTCTTGCGTGTGCCTGTGTGTGTGTGTGTGTGTCTGTCTCACTCGCGCCTGTGTGTGTGTGTGTGTGTGTCAGTCTTGCGCGCGCCTGTGTGTGTCGGTCTTGCGCGTGTCTGTGTGTGTGTTTGTGTCTGTCTCTCTCTCTGCACAGGGAATGCACAGTAAGAGACGGAACACGTGCCGTGTGGCCCCGCGCATGCGCAATTCACCAGAAGACACACACATGAACACCTGGACCCACACAGGGGTTTTATTAAAGAGGATAACTGAAATGGAATTTGCAAACATGTTGTGCAGTCACATACAGTACATGTCAGTAAAATGCTTCAGTAGATCTGGTTCTATTTTGGTCTAAAAAATGAGTCATCTGATTTTAATGTTTTTTAATGCTCCCTAAATCATACGGATAATGCATCAAAACGTTTCTTTTCGAAAAAGTGAAAGGGGGGGGGCATGCTATTTAAAGCTTCTTGAAATGGAATTTTCAAATGTGCCATGCAGTTAGCTTAGTGACCATTACCTGATGTAATATATGAAAATGTCCAGAAAACTGGGATGTTGTTCAGCCTACAATTACTCTTTTTATACTAAAATTCTGCACCATATCTGGTTATATTTTGTTCTAAAACATTAATCTGACAGTTTTAATTTTTTTAAATAGTCCTTAATGCAGTAAATGCAGGGACCCTTCTTATTTTCAAAAAAGTTGAAGGGAACTAAGTCATTAGAAGTTTATTGAAGTGGAATTTGAAAATATATCATTGGAGCACATACATACATGTCAGATATTCTACTTACTCTCACTTAGACCCATTCCTTCCCAGCAATGTCGTTGTAAAATCTAATCACTCCTTCCTTGAAGCTGTTAGAGTTATTCATTCATCCATCCATTATCCAACCTGCTATATCCAAACTACAGGGTCACGGTGGTCTGCAGGAGCCAATCCCAGCCAACACTGGGCGGCAGGCAGGAAACAAACCCCGGGCAGGGCGCCAGCCCACGGCAGGAGTTATTCATGTTAACATAAACAAGAAAAGATCTTTCAGAATTGACTAAACACAGAACAGAATTTGAAAATAACTGCAGTAGTTCAAAGCTGCCACAGAGCAAAAAAATAGACCATACTGTATATATCCATGCATTCAACTAAAACAATAATATTTTGAATCAAAAAGCAGTAAGCAGAAACAAGTTCTACTAGCAAAAATATATTAGCAACTCCTTTCCATATTTTCTACTTACATTAATACCTTAGATAAGTAAACTCTCACCTTCAACAGATGAAACACACAAAGTACGAAACTACAAACAAATTGTTTAAAGTAAGATAAACAATGTTTTAGCTTTAAAAGCTAACCTTTATGCAATAACAACATTTATTTATATAGCACATTTTCATACAAAAAAATGTAACTCAAAGTGCTTTACATCAGGCATGTCAAACTCACTACCATTGGTGGGCCACTTCGACTGCCATACGTGTGTCAGCGGGCCGCACTGTAACAAATACTATTATACTATTATACAAAGTTACTGTAGCTTTCTTTCCAATACTGAAAACTTGTAACACTTAAAGTTTAAAGAAAAGCAATTTATATCCATACAATCTCCGTACAACAGCGTACAATTAGAGTCTTAGCCTCTTAGCTAGGTCCTTATATTATTATATTATATTCATTGCTTACATAGGAGTCTTACAGTGTGAGATCTACTGTATTTCTTTTGTCCTGACACTTGGCATCTCTTGTTAGTAACCAGTTTGTCAATATCAGGCTTGAAATCTTGTGCAGCTGCAGCTTTTATGAGGGATGAAAGGTGCTCGACAGTAAGTCTTGAGCGATGTGGGGTTTTGGTAGCTTTCATTAAAGAAAATAATTGCTCACAAACGTAAGTGCTTCCGAATATAGACAGTACTCTTGATGCCAACTTATGGATCTGCACATACGAGGGTGGCAGATAAACATACAAGCCTGGCACACCAACTTTGTTGTATTTTGCCTTCAGAATAGAATCTGACTGCAGTTCAATCAATTCCATTTGGATATTCTCAGGTGCATTCTTAACGTTTTAAAAAACAGCGCAAAGTCCTGTTCGTGTGAACTGAAATCATGAAAACGCTCACTGAATTCACTGCTCAGTAATTCAAATTGGAAAACAAATACTCCAAAAATTTACTTTACTAAGTTTACTTCAAAGTTTATATTGTAAAATAAGCAGATATGCAAAAAGCCACCTGACCTACACTAATTTTACAAACTCAAAATCACAAAAATTTGTTAATAAAAATCTTACCAACTTTTTACGTCCACCTCAGATCTTCAGCTGTAGTCTGCACTAACTGTTCGTTACAATACTAGCACAAAATTACATAAAACAAGAGGAAAAAAACGTGAAAATATGCGAGCTATTACTACTCGTGATGGTCAGTTCTGCCCAGTGGCCAGTCTCAGCAGCCCAGCCAGTAGTATAGCCTAGCAGGGGTGGCTCTAGGCTTGTGGCGGCCATGGGCAGAGAAAGAATCGGTGGCCCCTTCGCCCACCAATGTCAATATGATATCTTATGCACGGCGGATGACCACGTCCGTTGCGGACACTGCATAGCCGCCTTGTGCTTATGACACACTTCTATATGCATGTGTCCGTAACTTGAAAACCAAGCTGTGTCGTTATTTTCTATTTCTGTTTTATATTCAACATATATTGGCTTGGCGACCCTGTACAGGTGCACAGTTTGCACATGCCTAAGGCCTCCCCTGCTGCAGCCTAGCACTTCAGTTGCGACGTCATGGTTCATTAACTTTGGTCAAGGCTCGTGGCTATATTAGCAGATGACGTTTCTGGTACCGTAATGCCATGGGAAAACGCGCTTTTGTCAGAAAGCAGAAGTAAGAAAAGTCAATAAGTAACACCGAAGATGCAGAATGATTCGATCACAAATGACAGTAATCATTTTGGACAAGTTCAGTGGTAACTAGGATCTGTCATGCTGGCCACACAGATTTCTGTTGCGGGCCGCATGTTTGACATGCCTGCTTTACATAATGAAGAATAGAAAAATAAAAGACAGTACGAAAATAAAATAAGTCAACATTAATTAACATAGAATAAGAGTAAGGTCCGATGGCCAGAGAGGACAGAAAAAGCAAAAAAAAAACTCCAGATGGCTGGAGAAAAAAAAAATAAAATCTGCAGGGATTCCAGATCACGAGACCGCCCAGTCCCCTCTGGGCATTCTACCTAACATAAATGAAACAGTCCTCTTTGGATTTAGGGTTCTCATGGAAGGACTTGATGATGATGGTCATGTAGACTTCTGGCTTTTAGTCCATCAATGTTGGAGCATCATAATGTTTTGAGTAGGTGGTGGTGGCGCAGGTGGCCACCACAAAGAAACCGGAAAAAGAAACAGAAGAGAGGGTAGGGGTCAGTACGGATTTTAGAGCCACCATGAATAGTTATTATAATGAACTGAATATACAGAGTATCAGGATTAAATTAAAGTGAAGTTATGAGAAGGTTATAAAATCACTTTCCCATGAAATATTTTTTGATTTATTAATATTAACATAATTCAATATGGTGCCTCTGAGTACAGTTCTGTTGGCTCCTGTAAAAGTGTCTAGATCTACATGATGCCCTATTGTTAACTCTCTTACATTATTTAAGTTACCAAGTTATTTATTTAGTTATTATTTATTATTCACTACATATTTAAAATTTTGTTAATGATTTTTGATTTTTATAAAGTCATGTATTATTGGTAATGTCTTTTTACTGTTTTCTTAAAGTCATAGTCATTGAAGTTGAGCAACTAAGCATTTCACTACATATTGTTCTACATATATAATTAGTATGTGATAAATAAAACTCAATGTAATTTGATAAGTATTTATCCAAATAAAACCAGAAACTATAGGTGTCCATCTCAGTTAAATTGTACTCCTGCCTAGAAAAACTGGTTATGATTCTTTGCAACAGGGCACAGGTACTTAAAAAATATTTATTTGAAAAAAATGTGCTGTTAGAATGAAATAATGTCTATAAGAATAGATGGCTGCCCAGCTATGACAGGAAAGCAGAATTGTGTCATTTTGCACTGTAATACCGGCCCTGGTTTTACTTGTTTTGGTTTTTTTTTTCATTTAATCATTCACCAGAAGGCTGTGTGAAAGTCATGAAACCTGTCATTAAGGTAATAAATTTCAATACGGTGAATTCCAAATAGCATGGAATCTTGAAGATGTTTTTGGCAGAACTGTTATTAGAATATGGTGACCTTTAGCTACACACAGAAATTTGAGGAGTTAACAGAAGAACAATCCTACATCATATTTTTAGTACTTTTGTCTGAGGTTTTTGTGAAAGAAAGACATAAAGATACCACACTGTCATCCAACCCGATGGCTGCTGGTCCAGGACTTCCTAACAGATGTGACAGAGAGATTATACAGTCTGTGTTGTGATGTGCAAAGCTAGGGGAAGACAATCACTTTTATGATTCATGATGTGAAACTTTTAAGGCAAAATGGATTTTTTTCTCCAACAAGTGTAAAAAAGGGAAAATTATTATTTTTAAACGTACACTTATGGGTAAAGAAGTCAGATATTTTTTGGAAAATGATCTTGCTGTTCACAGTAGTAGTCCATGGAGTTCACCATTAATCCTATAAACATGCTGTTTAATTGTCTGTACATGGTTTACCTCAATATCATGATTAAACACATTTGTACAAGTAGGTACATCAGAAAATAGCCCAGAATGAGCAGATATAAGACTTACAATATCAGCACGCTCAGATTTAGGTAAATAAAATAAAAATTCTTGAAGATTAGATAATATTTTAGAATTTGATAACTTGCTTCTCACAACATGTGCATAGCACATAGATAACCCATCCTCAGATGTGATAAGCACAGCTAACACCACTGAGGTTTCAAGGCCACCCAACTTAACCCCCTGTTTATCCTTTAAACAATCTTACACCCAACTTTGATACAGTATTAACATATTAACATGACATAATCTGGTTTTAAATTTACGATCAGGAGTATGGATAAGATAATCCTGGTCAATCACTTTTCTATCAGTTATTTAAGGACCAGAAAAACTAGCTTGCAAAGCAGAACCAGGGATGGGCAATAGAACTAATACTTTATCTCCTGGCTGAAAACTTTGACTCACAGATTTTTTATCAAAATATTGGTTCATTTTTTTTTTGAGAAGACTCCAAAGTTTTTTTTTAGCTATTTCACAAGCATAACTCAGTTTATGATGAAAATCACAAACATAATCCAATACGTTTTTAGTAGTAGCTGAAGTTTCAGACATCCATCTCTCATTTAGCATCTTTAAAGGTACCCATATGGTATGACCAAATACAAGCTCTGAAGGACTAAATCCTAGAGAATACTGAGCTACCTCAGGTGGAGTGGTGGATCTGAGGCTAGGGATCTGCACTGGCAATCGGAAGGTTGCCACTTCGAATCCTGTAAATGCCAAAAGGAACTCTGCTCTGTTGGGCCCTTGAGCAAGGCCCTTAACCTGCAATTGCTGAGCGCTTTGAGTAGTGAGAAAAGTGCTATATAAATGCAAAGAATTATTATTATTACCTTTCTAATAGCGAATAATACAAAAGGGATACCTTCATCCCAATCTCTCTCTAACTGATAACAATTACAGTGATCCCTCGCTATATCGCACTTCGACTTTCGCGGCTTCACTCCATCGCGGATTTTAAATGTAAGCATATCTAAATATATATCACGGATTTTTCGCTGGTTCGCGGATTTCTGCGGACAATGGGTCTTTTAATTTATGGCACATGCTTCCTCAGTTTGTTTGCCCAGTTGATTTCATACAAGGGACGCTATTGGCGGATGGCTTAGAAGCTACCCAATCAGAGCATGTATTACGTATTAACTAAAACTCCTCAATGATATACGATATGCTTCCCGCGCAGTGCTTGATTGTTTGCTTGTCTCTGTCTCTGTCACTCTCTCTGACATTCTCTGCTCCTGATGGAGGGGGTGTGAGCAGAGGGGCTGTTTGCACAGATGCTGTTTGCCTTTTTTGTAGTAAATACAGTTTTACTTGTCCGAACAAATTCATCAGCTAATACTGCTGCATCAGACTTTCAAAACTTTTCACTCATTTAAATAGGCCACAATTTGTTCTGGAAAGCAATTTTTAAAATCCACAAGCAAGACTAAATCTCTGAGCTGTTGAAATTGTTTAACACTTTGAGACACACACCATCTATCAAAAAGATTCTCCTTTTCTCAAGCAAACTCCACAAAAGTTTGATTAACCTGTTTCTTATGATTTCTGAACTTTTGTCGATATGCCCCTGGAACCAGCTCATAAGCCCTCAACACAGCATTTTTCCATGTCATAATTTAGACTCTGATCAGCTGAAATAGCAGAAAACACTTCTTGTGCTTTTCCAGTTAATCTGCATTGCATCAATAATGTCCAGACATCTTTTGGCCAATGTAATACATTTGCAACACGTTCAAATACCATAACATACCTATCGACTTCAGTTTCTTTAAAAGGATGAACTAAACAAATATGTTTGCTAATATCAGAATCATTAGAAGGCTTAGGATGAGAAGGGCCAGTATGTAAGGCCTCAACTTCAAGTTCACAAAGTTGAGTGGTTAGTCTAGTTTCAAATTCCATCCTTCTCACCTACTTTTCCATAGCCACTTTTCTTTCACATTCTCTGACTTTCAATTTTTCTAATCTAAGCTCCTGTAATTTAAATTCTTGACATTTTAACTCAGGATTAAGTTCCCTCAAATGAACTACAGCAGCTGTATTTTCTACAGGTACATCAAAACGATGCTCTGCAGCTTCACCTGGCTGTGTACTTCCTACACGAACACAAGTTACAATAGCAGCTTCTGAAAGCAATGTGGGTTCTGCCTCAGCACAAATATCAGGCAATGCAACATTAACATTACATAACAATATATCAGTCAATGGTGTCACCACAGTAGAGCAGTTTTTACAAAACTGCGATAGTATCCAGCCATACCCAGAAAATGCCTGAGTTCTTTTTTTTTGTTTTAGGCACTGGGAACTCATAAATAGAAATAATCTTTGCATTAAGAGGTCGTACCTTTCCATGGCCCACCTGCTTTCCAAGATAGGTAACTGTCACTTGTCCAAATTCACGCTTAGCCAAGTTCAAAGTGAGGTTAGCCTAAGACGTTCAAAAACAGCTTTAATAGCCTGAAGACGATCTGTCCAGCTTTTGTAATAAACCACTAGATCATCCAAGTATGCCTCACCATATTGTAATCCTGCAAGTACAATTGTCATTAGTCATTGAAATGTGGCAGGGGCATTCCCCATTCCAAATGCCATTGCTGTATATTGAAGAAAACAATCCAGTGTAACAAATGCAGGAATTTCAGAAGCACGTGGAGTCAGAGGCATCTGCCATAATCCTTGTAACAGGTCAAATTTAGTCACATAGCGAGCTGAGCCAGCTCTATTAATACAATCTTCCATTCTTGGAAAGGGAATGAATCAGGTTTAGTAAATGCATTTACCTTTCGATAATCAGTACAAAACAATTAAGTCCCATCTGGCTTAGGTATTAAAACACATGCAAAGAATGTTTAGAATAAAATGAAGGTGCATCTGGGATCCTGGGCATTAATAAGTACAAAGAACTCCCGAAAAGGCTTGGCTATGAATTTCAGGAGAGATCCGTAGACGTTGTGCAACTGGAGTCCCGTGCCATTTTCATTTCCAAACTCTTTATAGAGGTGGACATTTCTGAACAAACGAGTGAGGTGTTTAGTATCATTGCTGTTGATTTAGAGACTGAATTTATAATGGTATCAATCTGCTGCTACTTTTTGGAGCCTTGCTGATGCAGAGAATTAACCCAACATTGGCACAGCAGCCACAAAGGTTAGTACACTGTTTGGCTTGACATATCTTTAGGAGTCTACCTCTTTTGAACCCTGGCTGCTAGATGACTCCTTCAGGATTAACACTGAATTATAATTCCGTAGTAGAGGAAATAACAGTTAAATAGAATATAATGTTATTTAAAATGTCTCATTCAGTGTTTAATATATTTAAAATGTAGAGCTTCTGCTTTATGACATTTGAGTTTTGGCTTTCATACTAGAACAGGTTGGAGACTTCTGATCTGACCTTACTCCCAGTTGTGCTGGTGATAGGCTCCAGTTCATCTGGACTTGACATATGTGGATTTACAATATGCGTTGATGAATAATCAAGTGGCAATGAAGAGTGCATGTGAAAGTGCTAGATGGCTACATTTAAGATCTGAATGCTGAACTAAAGGAGTTGTTAATCCTGGAGAATCAGATGTTTGATAATTAGGAAGACATTGCTTTTTATTCAGCACAAAAATTGCAATGGTTTTTCAAAGAACACGCAAAACAGATGGGCATTTAGTTTAACATCTCATTTAAAATCATACACACAAAGCTTTGTGGCTTCCTTCCCAATGTCACTTCCTACTCAGTGTGAAATATATTGGAATTCTATCATCCAACTGAGAGTCAGGACAAATCCTATTAAGTAAAAGCTGGGCACAGAACCAAATAGCAAACTAACCTACCAGAAATATTAAGCTATAAAAGGCAGCAGAGCAGAAAAGGACACTATCTTTATATATGCACAATTCTAAAGTCAGGCTCTATTAAAATTTTTTATCCAAAATGTCATGTTCTGTTTTTAGATAGGACATTTCATTGTAGAATGGTTTGATTTCTCTGTAAGGTGTTTACTTTCCTTCAGATACACTATACACCTGAACATGTAGATAATGTAGATAATAAGTAAAACTAAAGTAACCAAATAGGAAAAAATATGTAAAAACAAAAAAAAACTTAAAGAATTGGGCAGGACAATGTAGCAACCAGCATGTTAGCCCTGAGTGTGCAGGGGGATCCTCTGGTGGCTCCATTTTGCTTCCTCTGAAGACATGTAGTTAGGGTGATAAGAAAGCCAAAACTGGCCTGCTGTAACTGCGGGTATGTCCTACAATGAATGGACTGATGTCCTAACCAGGACTGATTCCTGCCTTGCTTCCATGGTAAACCTGAACTAGATTAAGCAGGTTAAGAAATTGGATGAACAAAATTAAAACGTTTCAGTTTATATTTAATTTGTAATTTCCAATTTGACATTTAAAATTAAAGCAGCTAGGATTTCCCAAACTACAATAGATAACAAAGAAATTACCTGTGTAGGTAATCAATATGATTATTAAATTGAAACATTTCCTAGTTGTCATTATGCATGGAAGCTTTTCTGCCATCAGTACTGAATAGCCAAAGAGGCATTTTGAAAACTGATTTATTGTATGTTTCAGATAATAAATGGAGTATGCTAGGGGTTTTCCGCAAGTTGCATTTGAAAGTCACTTTCAGTACATTCCTTGTATTAGATTTTTTTTATTACTTCAAAACCCATTTTTATATTGATTTCTTTGTTCTCAGTATGGAACTAAACATTGCTTACATAGAAAGCTAATGGTATTCTGCTCAATATGACAAGCATCTGCTTTCTGTGAATTCTGAGGAAACTATTTTACAATGCCATCCATCCATCCATTTTCCAACCCGCTGAATCCGAACACAGGGTCACAGGGATCTGCTGTAGCCAATCCCAGCCAACACAGGGCACAAGGCAGGAACCAATCCCAAGCAGGGTACCAACCCACCGCAGGACACACACAAGCACACCCACACACCAAGCGCCAATATAGAATTGCCAATCCACCTAACCTGCATGTCTTTGGACTGTGGGAGGAAACCGGAGCGCCCGGAGGAAACCCACGCAGACACGGGGAGAACATGCAAACTCCACACAGGGAGGACTCGGGAAGCAAACCCAGGTCTCCTAACTGTGAGGCAGCAGCGTTACCACTGCGCCACCGTGCCGCTATTTTACAATGCTGCATTTAAAGATATTTTATTGTGACACTCTAAAATAATCCAAGATGACCCTGAAAAGCATGAAATATGTTTGATAATGGATAGACTGATAAAATAGGTAAAACTGATAGACTGATAAAATTTGGTAAGACTGAGATGCCTGCTGGGCCTCATATCCAACTAAAACTTGCAAGGTTTACAAATATACTGTCAGGGAGAAGTAAAATGCAAACTGGGGGAGAAGAAAACAAAATCTCATATTAGAAATTGTACTAGTTTCCTTTACCCAAATGGCTCTTTGTAGAATGATGTAGATACATTGTTGCAAAAAGATGAACAAAGTGTTATCATAACCAGAACTCTCGGATTGTTTGGTTTTTTTCATACCATCATGACAAAAGCCAAAAAACTGGAGATCAGTAGCTTGTATAGCAGTAGAAAACTGGAGGAACTTGTTCACAAACCTTTGACGGAGCTGCTATGCACCCCAATTTGAGAGGAGGAGATGTCTCCAGTAGAAAAAAAAGTTGGATACAAGGATTAACGTTGACCATAAAAGTAGAGCAGAAGGTGCACATTGGTGTCAGTCCCAAAGTTGGATGTGTCTAACTGCTTCCATCTTCGATATTATTCTTCATGTCATTTATAAACCAAGGAAGAAGGAATTTGCTCAATTAAAAAGGTTTTAAATAGCAGCAACAAGGAGTCTTAACTTTCTGAGCGACGTGGAGTCTCATTCAGAGTCCTGTATGTTTTATTCACTAGTACAAGAGCTTAGTATGCACTACAATTATTAACATTTCTGTTTTACATTTCGAGAGCTGGAGCAAGGATAACTTAGGTGTCTTTCTTGCAGTCACGCAGGGAGGCAGAGGTAGTGACTGTCACTCAGTCTTGTAGTTTGTAGTTCAGTGCTCCATCCACTAAACCACACTTTCTGCCATAAAAAGTGAAAGTTCATTTGCATTGCATGATGTATTAATTTTACTGTATTCAGTATCTAAATAATGTTATTAAACTCCTGAGAGTAATAATGAGAATGGCACATCAAGCACATTACATGCATCTCCACTTCCAGCTGAGGCACATTATCTATTCATCTGTGCTTTCCTTCCACAGTCCCAACCAACGTCTTAGGAGGTGGAGTCAGACCCAAAAGAAATATTACATGCCTGAAAAGTCAGATTAAAAAATGAATAAATAGAGCAATTCAAACTGAAATGACTAAATAGAAAAAGACCACTAAAAACTCCAAAGAATTGAGAAGAACAGGACTTTAGCAGCATTTTAATCTTGAATTTGCATGGAACTGGAGACATTTTTTACCTTTCAGTGTCTGAAGATGTGCTTAGAGAGTTTAAATAGACACATAGAGTGATTTTCATTACTGAATTAAATTTATGAATAAAGTAACTGAATTTCTTCTGAGAGTAGTAATGAGATAGGAAAATTAACCATGTCACATACACATCAGCTGTGACACAATTTCTTAAGTGATTAGATCATGAAAAAGGTGCTATATAATTAAAGTGTATTATTATTATTATTATTATTATTATTATTATTATTGTTATTATTGCCTGTCAGTGAACTACATCCCCAATCAAATCCAACTCCTTAGAAACATTTGCATTCAGAAATTAGTCCTTCACAGTCTATCATCTAGTGCACAACCAAGCACACTAGAGACAAGTAGCTGAAATGTCAAAAACTTAAACACACATATTTCCAGTGTTATTAAATTAAATAAATAAAAATCTGACTGAGTTATTTTTGTAATTAACAAAATTGTATGTATGAATGTTTTTCTTTTCACTTTTTATTTTTTGAAAACTTTTACCAGATAGGAAGAGAAAAATATTCAAACTGCTTTGGATAACCTGGAAAGCATTTGTCAGCAGTGATGTCAAAGAAACTGACAATTATTTCAGCTGATCAAAGTCATTGTTACAAGCAGCACTGACATGCAGTAGGTCAGTGAGGACAGCTGTACTAAAAGCCAACACAAACTGTTCCAGAATTCTTTTCAGCCATAAAACTTTATAACAAATAACATCAGTATTAAAATGTGCAGGAGTATAGAGAGTGTTTCATAAGGACAAAGCATATGTCAAGAAATTGGTAAAAGTACTTATCAAAGAATTGTTTTTAAAATGCGGCCATTAAAATAATACAAAACTTCTTTTGAATATTTATCCTGATATTTCTATGTGTTTTTTATTTTTTATTTTCTCTACAGATGTAAATGAGATGATGCATGCCATGACTTGTTGACTAAACAAATATCATAAATGTTAAACATCAAATCTACTTTCAAAAGAAAAGACACCATATTATGTGGCATTTGAGGACATTGCTTAATGGAGATTTAAGATGAATTGAAAGAAAATGATCTTTTGCTATCACAACATTGTTGAACAAAAAGTTTTCTCAATGTATTCAGTATATTGCCTTACATTATATTGCAATGGAAATTATCCTTTTTCCTAATCTATATATATAAAAGCCAAATACCACTGACTAACTCATCACAAAATCTCCCGAAGCATGAGGACTTGAAATTTGGAATGTAGGTTACCCTTAGCCCATAGATGCTTGCTAAGAAACGGTTTTAAAAATTTCTTATAGTTTTTTAAACCCGTTTGTATGTCTGTCTGCTTTTAACTAGAGAACTACTTAATGAATTTAGATCTGGTTTTTTTCTATAATTTGCTTGAACATTCCATTGATTTTGCGATTTTCTCATCACGCTAAATTTATTATTAGTGCGAATCCGAGAGAGACTCATCGGGCTGCAGGAAGGGAGCGGGGCCCTCCTCACTAATGCATCTGCCTCGGGGCGTAACCTTAACTCCGCTTAGCTGGCAAACGAGAAAACTACTTAACGGATTTATATCTTTTTTTTCTATAACTTGCTTGAACAATCCGGTTGATTTTGCGACTTCTCTCGATGCGCTAAGAATCATAGTTTGCTTGCAGGAGTGATATATTCGCGCTAATCCGAGACAGAGGCTGCAGGCCGAGGGCAAGGGGAAGAGTGACGTCAGGAGTAGAGAGCTGGGCGGGGCCCTCCTCACTGTCCTCTTTCACTAATACATGGGCGAAGCCGCGGGGGATGGCTAGTATATTGATAAAACCGACTACAGCAGAATCATACTGATTTAAACCTTAAGATGACCAGTGTTCTATTATGAAAAGCCTTTTAGTAACACTCCCTCAAATATAAACCCATCTTAAAATATACAAATTCTTTTCAATGTGGACCCTCAGTAAAATGTTTAATTCTCTGACACTACTTTACTTTCCCTATTCTTGACACTTACCAGTCTTTGGAGGTATTCAATTTACAGTTCCAATGCACTTTCATCCAGGGCTATAGTCCAATACCTTAATGGTCAGTAGTTCCATCAGACTTCACCCAGGTATGACTATCACTGTAGCCTTCCTTTTAAAAGTGTGCTCTACCTCTTATTCCTGATTGACCTAGCTGATAAAAAAACTCGATTTCCATCCCTCAACAGTAAAATATAGATTATGTACAGACAGAAAAGCATAGTTTCATAATTTTTAATCTTTAAGCATTAAAGATTAAATCTTTAAGCATTATTCAAACAAAGAAAAGCAAATACAGTGTGGCAATACACTACACAGTGCTTATCATCAAGATCTGCAATATATCTGTCTAGATCAGGCATGTCAAACTCACTACCATTGGTGGGCCACTTCGACTGCCATACATGCGTCAGCGGGCCGCACTGTAACAAATACTATTATACTATTATACAAAGTTACTGTAGCTTTCTTTCCAATACTGAAAACTTTAAAAAATGTAACACTTAAAGTTTAAAGAAAAGCAATTTATTTCCATACAATCTCCGTACAACAGTCAGAAACAGTTTTGTCCCGACACTTGGCATCTCTTGTTAGTAACCAGTTCGTCAATATCAGGCTTGAAATCTTGTGCAGCTGCAACTTTTATAAGGGATGAAAGGTGCTCAACAGTAAGTCTTGAGCAATGTGGGGTTTTGGTAGCTTTTATTAACGAAAACAATTGCTCACAAAGGCAAGTGCTTCCAAACATAGACAGTACTCTCGATGCCAACTTATGGATTTGCACATACGAGGATGGCAGGTAAGCATACAACCAACACCAACTTCGTTGTATTTTGCCATCAGAATAGTATCTGACTGTAGTTCAATCAATTCCATTTGCATATTCTCAGGCGCATTCTCAACGTTGTAAGAGTATGGTGACGTAAACAGCACAAAGTCCTCTTCGTGTGAACTGAAATCGCGAAAACGCTCACTGAATTCATTGCTCAGTAATACATGTTGGAAAACAAATCCTCCAAAAATCAAATTTTACTTTAATAAGTTTACTTCAAAGTTAATATTGTAAAATAAGCCGATATGCAAAAAGCCCCCTGACCTACACTAATTATACAAACTCAAAATCACAAAAATCTGTTAATAAGCAACTCCCCAACTTCTCGCGTCCACTTCAGATTTTCAGCTGTAGTCTGCACTGTTTGTTAAAATACTAGCACAAAATTACATAAAACTACGTGAAAATATGCGAACTATTACTACTCATGATGGTCAGTTCTGTCCAGTGCCCAGTCTCAGCAGCCCAGCCAGTAGTGTAGCCCAGTGGTCCACAACCTTTTTGACACCAAGGGCCGCTTTACTAGAAGCAAATTTTTCCAGGGACGGGTGGGTTGTTGGAGGTTGGAGTTTGTGGGGTGATTATGGGAGGGTTTGTAGGGCAGTTTTATACACAATTTACATTACATTTCTCTTATTATTAAGTTATAATATAGTAATAGAAATTATACAGCGTACCATAATGAAGAATCAGTGAGAGCCCTGAGCTTGTTTTCCTGAAACCAGACGATCCTATCTGGGGAGGATGGAAGACAGTGACACGTGAAGCTTGTTGCTTATGTTCAGTCTACTCCGTAATCTCGTTTTGGTTGCTGTCACTGCAGAAAACGTGCATGACAAAGATAGGATGTTGGAAATTGAAGCAGCTTCAATAGCTTCTTTCGCGTTAGTTTAATCTTCTCCTATCTACAAGTTATGCTGACGAGAATTTTTCTCAGCATTTCCTTGCGATAATACACTTTCAGGGTGCGAATGATGGCCAAATCCAATGGCTGAAGCACTGCCGTGCAATTGGGTGGGAGGAATTCAACGTGAACATTACCTAAACGCGGAAGCTTGTTGTGGTCAGCACATTTATCCTTTTCTTCTTCTTCATATTGTGAGGTTTCTGAACTCATTTGGGATCTGGGATCCATCCCACCCAACGGGAATGACACGCTGAAGTGCGTCCTGAAGCGCTATTGCCACGTATGAGATTGTTTGTCCAGGTCCCAAGAGAGTTTAAAAACCTCTTATTTTCTTGAAAGAGTGCTGCATTAATAGGAATGTTTCTTGAACAAGCATCACTGCAACCACATAAAAACGGCTTTTTCGGCGACTTCAAATGCAGCAGTCCGCATACGTTTGCAATCCGAGATTTTTCTTCTTTTTTGCATATAGCAAGTATGCCATTTCTATAAAATGGTGACAATGAGTTAAATTCCAATGGATGTTTTTCAAATGTTGACGAGCAATAAGGAAAAGGTGTCACTTAAAACCACACAAAACAAAAACAGCAAAAAAACAGTACGAGGAATGTTCAAAGAAAGAACATTTTTTTCAATGTTTATGTTTGGGGATCATTGTGCAAATGTCCACAACTGAGCTGTGACCACAGAACTAACTGCTCTGTGGATGATTCATTCAAGCATTTCACGGTCACTTTGTTGTAATGAAAGTATCTGCTGCTGAATGTACTTCGTAGTAACAAAATTTCTGTGGACTCGTGTCATATGGGGAAACAATCAGAAACATAAAAATACTTTGTTGTAATACTCTCTCACCGCGGTCTCTCCTCTCTCTGTGCCACTGCAAAGCCCCGCCTGCCTAGTGTTCTGAAAAGTGTCCTCAGTGAAGGGGGCAGCCTTTTTGCTGTAGCCCTTCACTGAGTGAGTCTCCGTTGCTGGCAGTTCTCTCGCGGCTCGTTAGTGGGCCGAGACCACAGCCTAGCACTTCAGTTGCGACTTCGCGGCTGCAACTATACTAGCAGATGACGTTTCCGGTATCGTAATGCCATGGGAAAACGTGCTTTTGTCAGAAGGCAGAAGTAAGAAAAGTCAATAAGTAATGCCTAAAGTGCAGAATGATTCAATCACAAATGATAGTAATCATTTTGTACAAGTTTAGTGCTAACTAGGATCTGTCATACGGGCCACACAGATTTCTGTTGCGGGCCGCATGCGGTCCGGGGGCCGCGTGTTTGACATGCCTGGTCTAGATGCTGCTTGACAGTGACTCAAAGCATTTTTGATTTGATTACCTACTCCATCTCCCTCATGTCTCTGACCTTATCATTTACCTGATCTTACATAGCTATACATTTTCAAAATCAGCCACTTTTGGAGCTCATAAAATAAAAATAAAAAATCTGGTTACTAAAATCAAGTGTTTTAGCTCACATTTCTACTTTCAAACATGGGAGTCAACATCACAGCATGGTTTAGTAACTTAGAAACATATTGTGTAGCCATACTTACATTATGGTAACAGCTCTGTATTATACTTTTAATTTAAACTTGTTCTTATCTCTTACTAAAATCATGCATAGTCAAACAAAATCTTCTTTGAAAGGCATTTTTACATATTTTTGGGACATTGAAAGTATATTTTGAACTTTAAAAGCCGGGACCCCATTTTAGGCCTGTGTTAGCTAAAGCCTGCTTGCGATGTTGGGGGCTGGTTGCCTGGGGTGAAGGTCCTTGCCTGGTTTTTGGGAATTTTAGCAAGCCTCACACTCTTTTCACCACATTTTTTTCTCTTCTTCACAATAATCAGTAAGTCAACCAACATGAGGGAGTAGCAATCAACATGAGAAAAGAAACTGAGAATTAAATTTTTTGAATGAATTGTAACTTGTAAATCGTAAAGTTATCATGGCCACAATAAACAGAAAGTATGCAAATCTGACTTTGATTCAGTGTTACACACAAACAAATGACAGTAATGATATATCCTGTAAACCTATAAATTCATAATCAAGATTAAATTCTGTTAGCAGCTGTTAACAGAAGTAAGATAAGTGGCATATAATGACATTCTTTTATTATTTTTATTAACATTTCTTCTAAAATAGATACAGTATATTGATTCATCTGAACGCAATACATGTTACTGCTTTGTGATGGTCCATCCCAGATGCCTCTGAGCCCAGAAAATTCAACAGCAGTTTTGGACACTGTTAATATATGACTACTTTTTGCAAAATACAGTTGTAGCTTGCATTTGTGGATGTAACCGTGTATTGTGTTACTTTATAAAGGTTTGCCAAAGTACTCCTGAGCCCATGTGGTTATATTATGTATTGATGAATGACAGTTCTTGCTGCAGTATCACAGATCACAGGCAGGCAGCTTGCACACTTGCCATTTGCGCACTGAAATTCCTCCAGATTAATTGAATCTTTTAATTATATTGTGCACTGTTGAGGGTGAAATACCCAACCCCCTTTGATCTGTTTTTGAGAATATTTGTTTCTAAATGTGTTAATGACTTTCTCTCACTTTTGTGGGAGGATTGGCAATCCTCTGCCCTGCTATGCTCCTAAAGGATTAGCCCTTTCCTAGATGTAGGTTTTATACCAAAGTCTGATGTAGCAGACAGCTGGCCCCCTTGCCTGGCCAGGATGCCTCTGAAATGGAAAGACCAGGGAAGAGAGTGTGCTCAGGGCACTGTCACCCCTGGATCACTAGGTGGCAGCCCCCATGGGTGTCTATAGTACCTGGATTCCCACAGGGCATACTGGGAATTAGAATTTGATTTGGTGTTCAGCCCTATTGGGTTCTGGGCATGCCAACAGGGGGTGCTACAGGATATTTTGAGCCATATTGCATCGGGCTCCCATCTTGCCCAGAAGTGCTTCTGGATCAATCTGTACGGACACTGGATGTACTCCCAGGGATTACATAAAAGGAGCCAGCCATGACTGCCCTGGGGCCGGAGTTGGGAGGAAAGTGATGAAACTTACTGGAGGAGGAGTGGAAGAAGACAGAGGCAGAGAGAGAAAGAAGCCAAGAACATTGCTATGTGCTTTATTTGTATTGTACTGAGCCTTGGGACTGTGTTTCTGCTGTGGGAAACACTTTGGGAAGCATTTCCCAAGAATAAAATTCTGTGTGTTGTGCTGAACCTGTGCCTATATCTGTCTGGGTTGGGTTTGGGGAGCTGGAACACCCCCTGCAGCCCACAATGACTACAATCACCTGTTGAACATCGGTTTCCACTCATATCATTATTTATTGAACTCATTATTGACCTTAAATTGCCCCATCTTCTTTGAAATGTGTTACAGGCTCTCAATGGCAAGAATAAATTACAGTATATGTAACATATATCTTTATACTGTTTGTCAATTTTTAAATCATTGCTTTCTGTTTTTAATCACTTTTTCTATAATTATAATTTTCTATAAGTTGATATTGTACTATGGTTTCAAATATATATATATGTGTGTGTGTGTGTAATCTTCATTTAAGGCCTTGGCTATGCCTTTCTTGAAGGATGTTCTTTATATAATTATAATTATAAAGCACAATGCACAATGAAGACATAATTCCTCAAAACAAAAATGGTGCAAGTTGTACTTTTTTCTTTTAGCACTGAAAAAAGAATAAAAAAGAAAAGGACTAAAAATCTCTTAAAGGATTTAGACTCTTTGCTCCAATGTATTATTGAAATGAACTTTTCTACAGCTCTAAAGTTAGGTAAGTCCTTACTGTCAAGATCTAGACAATGGGTAAAAAAATATTACAGGGGTCTTTAAAAATACATAAAATGGTAAATACAAGGATAAAAATTTAATTTCCTTGTCTTAGTCCTGCACTGAAGTATTCATGATATATTTTTGCAATGTTATTTTTCTTTTTGTTTCTCGAAAACTAAAATTTCTTCTCTCTTTTCTCACCTAAAGGCTAGATTTTGAGTTCTTTTAAGTTCATGATAGATTCAACGTTTCTTCTCTGTTTTAGGCCAGAATTTCTTATATTTTTTACTTTTTTTTAATAAAATGATACAGTGGTGAGGTCTGTGAGAGGTGATGAAATCCAAAGCTATGTTGTATTTAATTTTGTATTCCTAGCAAGGTTACCAATGGGTGAACAGATTTAAAAAGATGCTCTATGTGATTCCCCATCAAACTTAATTTATCTTTCCCAAACACTCTTTCTGTTCTTCCCTTCACACCATTGAAACTGAAGACCCGCCTTTCCAAATGTGGTCACTCTATTTCATGTACTTTAAAGATATGGCAACAGGTGGAAAAGCTATTTGGGCCTTTTGAAGATGAGGATGCATGCTCTCTCTCTCTCTTTCTCTCCATAGGCACATGTGGGTAGTAACACCCTTGGAGATATCTATGATGGATCAGGATACAGACATCCAAATTCTTCATTGTTCATTACAATAAAAAATATGCTCACAAAAAAAAAACTTCTTTTGTCCCAAGACAAGTTCTCTACACCCAGTTGAGCCAAGATCACAAAACTTGAGAAGGTCATAGGAAGTGACTCCCACTCTCAAGGCCTACCATACCAAATGTTTGATGAGCATCACTAGCTGACAGACCCCAGCATTCATTTAAAAGTAAACATTGCCTCCAAAAGCAAAGTGTGCTTTCTGAAATGGAAACAATGTGAAGTTGCATTAGCCAGTATTTTGAAAGTAAAACTCAGTTCTAAAGCAGTGCTTAATGTAGAAATCTTATTTAAAGTGGAGCACTCCGTTAAGAGACTGCATTTAAGCAGAGTGTTGAGCTGCTGAAGACTAAAACATTATATTAATCTTGTCAGAAAGTAGCACTCGAAATGTTCAGTAAAACCAAAACATTGTTATTTGAAGCATTTCTTTCAGAAGATCAACATTCTTTTTGAAAGCAATTATTTTTTCTCTCATCATAAATAACGTGACCTACATTCTAAGCCTTAGTTTTATAAAAAAAAGAGATATCTGCCTTGTTTAGGGTATCCCATATGAATAAAGCTGAGCTCTTTAGTAGCTGCAGCAGATGACTCCTGAGAGATCAGTGGCAGTTTATCATTTCTAACAATAATTCAGGTTTTTTTTCTCTTAGGGCAGTGACAGTCTTGGCAGAAGCTTAGCTTATTTGCTAACAGTGATGCACTACCTAACGTAAGCGACTTTGATGTGGGTTGTGCACTTCTTTTGGGCTAACACATATATTTACATTATCAGGAAATCTGAACTGCTCAAACACAGAATGAAATGCCATATACCTCTTTGGTTCTTCTAGTTGACCAACATGAAATTTAAAAGTACCAGAAGTGCAAACAGGCTTTTATACATCTTGACCACTTTCAGTAAGACTTATCCTGAGTGGAGATAATGCAATAGGGGCACAAACAGCAACAGCATTCAAACACTGTATGAAATAATATAATGAATGAACTGAATGAACTCACTGTGAGTTACGTTTTCCATCTTTCCACCTTCTAAACTCATTTACTCAGAGCAGGGCTGCTGTAGCTGGTCTCAACATCTTCTGTTATTCTAAATTGATATTTATTATAGAGATGTTGTACAGTTTTAAAAAGTTTTGTATGGGCAGATATAACAAATTAATTTTGTTTAAATGTGGGATGGAACAATTAGATGTAACCAATCCAATGCCTCATGAAGTTAGGATGCAAAGGCGGGCTGGCAATTTAAACAGCACAGAACAGTGTTGATCTTGTTGACGTCATCCAACTTATAGCAAGTATGTGATTACGGTGGATAAACTGTCTATGGCTAAAAAGTCTCAGTAAAACACCCATTCAACTTCTAAATGTGTTTTGTGTGTATGGCAAACATATTACGTTGCTTAAAAATAAACATAACCTGTTGCAAGGTTAAAAACATCTAAAACCAGATTATACTTTGGAATTTAAAGATTAATCTGGACTAGTGGTAAAAATGAACCGTGCATTGCCTCCCACTGTAGGTGGTCTCTGTCACAGTTATAAAAGATACAGTAGGAATAAATATGAGGTTGAAAGAGTTGCCAGCTGTGTATACAAAAAGATGGACTTCCAAATTGTACATCTGAGCTGAACAGTGTGTTATCACACCCAGTATTAAGGAAGTGAAAAGAAATCCCTCTAATTCATGTTTTTTGCTGTTGTTAACATAGAACTAACAGGAGATGTAGGTTTCTGTAGTCAATACACCATAAATAATAAATGAGCTATTGACTGTGATATCAGCAGAAGCCCAAACCGTGGACTAGGCTGCACAGTATCTAAGTTTGTACATTAAACATGAAACTAAAAACATAAAATGCAATCTAATTATAAATGGCAAACATTCCATACCACAATGTATATAGATCACAACACTTAACTGAACATTATTTATGAGACATACATTATGAAACGTTATCGTTAATTTTGCCTTAACAACTTCAATACATTTTGCAAGTTATCAACATGTTGCTTCACTTGTGTTTTGGTTGTGCACAAACCAGAGGAAATTGTGGGTGGATTTTTAGAAAGAACTGCGTTCTTAGCCCTTTCAATTGCAGATTTAACCACTATCCATGTAGTCTCATTCTGAGAATCACGTCTAGCTGCCACAAGATTAGGCTTGAAGTAATTAACCATTGGAAAGGGGTATTGCAGTCATCTGAAGTTGCTGAAGTTGTAAGTAAGTCCGTGTTCATCTGTGCATAGTTTTTCTGTCACAATTAATACTCTGTTGGCTGTGCAATTCAGACATTGATGCTTGGCTGTTTCATACAGCTTTGGTTTAAGCTGTCTGTCCAGCAGAAGGAGTTGGCAATTTGGTCGGAAGACCATGGTCTTTACATTTGGGTCCTCATGGAAGGTGCACTCAACTGAACAAAGTCAAATGTCTAAAAACACCTTGGCGTTGTAATTTTCTCTTATTTTTTTGTGAATGTAGCCCAACAGCAATGTAATGTTTATGCTACGATATTTTTTTCAGTAGGAGTAGTTTAGACAAAGAATACCCGAATAGAGCTTTCTGGTCTTTCTTGTCTGTAGTACTAGGGTGTTGTACCGTGTTAGCCATTATGAATGTAGAGAAAAGCCAAGCAAAATGACACCTTTTATTGGCTAACTAAAAAGATTACAATATGCAAGCTTTCGAGGCAACTCAGGCCCCTTCCTCAGGCAAGATGTAA
>JANRMT010062813.1:62631289-62651909 GCA_026402145.1 Polypterus bichir lapradei
ATATAGTTTGTGTAACTTGGAAAGTGATATAATAATATTGCTACTAACAAGTGACAATGGGTGGGAGGTACAAAGTTGGATAACCCCGCTACATCATATTCACATTTTTCTGAGTTTAGATTCTGACCCCCTTTGATTTTAATGTTTGCTCACCATTCACAAAGAGCTTCACTGGTGCTTCCATTTTTCTTCACGTGTTCAAGACAAACACGTCATACTGACTGTTGACTCTGAATTGGCTCTATGTAAATCAGTGTGGATGTTTGCGCATATAGGATCTCTGGAGGGCTGTTGACCTGTATACACATTTTAGTGTAAAGTAATGGAATCTGAAAGAGAAATTGTAATATGATTTGAATAATCATATATATGTAGCATATAGCATGTATAGGTATTACCAAGCTTCAACTAAAATGAGATTCCATATGTACAGTATTACTAACGAACTGAACAATATTTATGAAACATCAAGGTGCTTTATATAATACCATGAAGAAGTTTTAAATCCTCAAAAATGAAAAGTCAAAGGTTTATAACACTAATGCTATCTTTTGCTTTACATGATTTGTGTACTTAAGGTGTACATTTATTTATTATTTTCTAGGTTCCAAATTTTTTTTGTTAATGGTCAGTAGTCTGTCCATATAATACATGTAATTCAATTTGCAGTACAGTTATTTTATTATAGGATGCATATATTTTACTGTATTATTTTCTTTTAACCCTAGCCATACATATTATGGTTAACAAGTTATTGTTTTCATTTTATCATTACTTTTGTTTCCATTTTCCCTTCACCTCTCGTTGTCAGTGGTGCACCTTTTCTGCCTTTCATAAATGATGGAGATGTTTTCATATATTTTCGGTCTAAGCAAACCTATTGCTGTTTGCCTCTGGAATGATCCTTTAGAGAATGTGGCTAACATGGCATAGATGGAAACTTGGACACAAAGCAATACTCTATATATGTGTGTTTAATGTTGTATGTTTTAGCTTACTATATTTATAGTTGTTGTATAGGGTACTGGCCTCACAAGTGAAAGTTTGTTGAATTCAATTTGTGTTTGTACAAAGCTCTATCTTGTGAATCAAAGACAAGATGCATATATTCAAATATCTTTGTGAATTTTAATATTGTATTATACATTTCTCTTATACTTGCATTGATAAACAAAATGTCATATTTATTTTCAATATAGCAATTAAAACACTTTGCTAAATGACTCTGATTTTTTGAATAACATGATGGTGTACATCTGATTTTCTTAAAATATTACAAAGCTTTGAACATTTTAAGCCACCACTGACCTGCAGTGAGTAATCATAATTTGCTATCATTTAAACTCATTACAGCACAGCTCATGCCTAAAGTATTTTACGGTGATTATTGCAGTGGCTCTTTGTTTCATTGTGTACTTTTTTAATTTTATTTGGTGCACAGACTTCTTTTTAATGTCTCTTTAAATTTTTGTGAATTCCTTGCCAAGCAGCTTTTTAAAATGCAAAGCACTTTTGTGTTAGCAAAGATGGTGTAATGGCACAATTGAAGCATGAGGTTCCATAAAGATGAAAATATAGTTTGTAATGTGTTGGATACACAATCTCTGATATGCAGTACTATAATGCATTTAGCAGACAGAAACTTTCAAGCATACAAGGGGTATTTTAGTGTCTCTCACCTGAGAGCAGTTATTCTCATATTTTACTTAAATATATTTAGGCTGTGGCTATAAGACAATATTTTAATAAGAGAAAATGTGACTATTACATGTCATTGGGTAAGAGAGTAATAAATGTAATCATGAAAAATATACATTTTTAGAAATCAGGTTTATGCTGGGGAAGAAAATGATCATGTAATTTGGAAGTAAATTGCTAAATGCCAAGTCTGAAAGAAAAGAAAGCCTTAAGGCAATTTCCAAGAATACAGAATTGCCAAAAGAGTTATCATGTATCATTATTTTTTTATATGGACAAAGAGTACACATTCTCTCCAGCTTTCAGGAACCAGTGATATTATTTGTAGTTTTTCATCAGCAAAGTACTACTCCAGATTCTTAACTAGGTTTCTCACATTAAAGTTCATCACGCTGTTGTTACTAAGGTAGTTTAAATTTATGCCACGTACTTTAATTCTCCTTCACTTTGTATTCGTTTGATGTTTTTATTAAAACAAATATGTATGTTTATATTAATATTTATAAATATAAATTTATATATGGGTCACAGACTTGCATAAAAGAAAAGGAAGTGAGTCCAGGTTTCTGAAAAAATCGGCTTTATTGTTATGAAGACAAGAACAATTGTAAGCATTTTCAAACGGGAGCTGTCAGTTCAACACTCACACACAGCAAGCAAGCGGTGACGTTGACGTCATTCTGCATTAGCTCCCTTCTTTAGATTAAAAGAACAGATAGCCTTCCTTGGAGAAAAGACAGAAAGTCAGTACAAGACCAGGTCAGGTGTTGGTTTTAGATGTTCCCTGCATCAATCATCAGGCAACAGACACATTACGCGGTGAGCCTACGATCTTGTAGTTGACCCAGGAACGGACAGTTTATAGTTTATAGTGCACAGTACAGTTGGGGAGGTGCCGGAGTCTCACAATACACCTCAGCTTTATTCACACCAGTGTGACTGGAACAACAGTCGAAGCCGGGCTTGGCCAGCCATGAGAGGACATCAGCATTGATGTGTGCAGAACTGGGATGATAGCGGACATCAAAATCAATCAGCTGCAACCTAATGAACCACCTAGTGAGCTACAGTGAGTTCGTATTAGCAGAGTGCCTCTACTGCCCACTTTATTACTAGACATTCCTTCTCGATAGTCGAGTAATGATGTTCCCTAAGAAGCAATTTCCGGCTCAGAAAAGATTTTCTACAAAGCGCTTGACGGTGTGTCCACAGCGCCAGCTTTGTTTAAGGTCTAATAAGTCCTGTACCTGTTCCCAGATAGCATGATCAGAATATACTTGCCACAGCCGGAACTTGCACTCCCAGGCCAAGGAGCTCATACCATTACGAAGAAGAACTTGCTGCTTCAGGAAATCATAATCGTCAAGTCTCTTAAGAGGGAGGTTTCACACAACTTGCAGAGCAACCCCATTCAAAAAAGAGGATCAGGATGGCAGCCCAGTCTTGCCTGTACCAGCGCATCAATGTAGCCGTGCATTCAAAACAAAAGAGGAAAGACTCTGGTTCATCAAAAAGAGCCCCTACAGACCCCTTGCACTGAAGCTGCTTGGGGATCCATCGGTACAAGACCCCACTCCTGGTACCACTTGTGATGTGTGGGTCACAGACTTGCACTAGAGACAAGGAGGTGAGTCCAGGTTTCCGAAAAAATCACCTTTATTGTTGTGAAGACAGGAACAGGATTTTTTTTTCACTGGAGGAGTAACTGGACCAAAGGCATCTGCCATTCACAGTGATATGGATGGCATCTCAGTAACACGCAGACTACATCCAACGACAGCATAAGCAGGACATAGCTACTCCCTGGCCAGACTTGTGTATTTGGACTGAATAGTAACTGCTCTGTAAGAAATTGAAAGTTTCTTGAAACAATACGAACAGACTGCAGATACTTCTCAGTAAGAGAAATTCTATTAACATTGATTGGTTGACTGGAACCATAACAAAACAAAAGTCCTACATCCTTCTTCTAGAACTTCTAATTAGTACAGAGTTCTATGCTAAAAACCAAAATGTCCTTCAGGTCCATTTTTTTTCTATCTAAAATGAAAAACCACAAACAGTAAATATAAATAACAATCAAAAATTAAGGTTTTCCACAGAAGATAACAGATTCATGTATATACATTTACAGCCACTTACATTATTTGCCTCTGCATGTGCCCTCATTTTGTAATAGTACATAATGAGAAATAAAAAGCAGCATTATTAGGTAAACAAATATGAACGTTTAAACTGTTGTGTGTTCATTAGTAAGTAATATAAAAGATGTGCCCGATTTTACACTGACTGCTTTTCTACTGAAACAGTAATAACTTACTTTTAAAGTGTGGAGCTTTTCAGTATACTTCAGTAGTTCTGATTATACCTCACAAACCAAGAATGTCAATCAGCTCTCAGTGCCAGGTGTAGCCTTTATTCCTGCCATGTGAGAATCACTAAAAAGAAATGAATACGTACACAGCAGAAAATAGTATGACCTGATGTTCAAAAACAAAAACTCGCAAATCTGTTCTGCAATCAAAATTATGAAAATTTGACACCTGCACTCATTAAATGTACATTTCTTTCACTAATTTGCACAGTGCAGAACTTGAGGTTGAATTAATTCATTTCCTGACCCATATAAAAACGCTTCCATATGATAAATTATTTTTCTCTAAATGTTATTAATTCTTTTAAATTTACCTATAAATGAAGTCTACTGGGGTATACATTTTTCAAGATTGTTTTTCACAATCACAATCTGTTTTACTTCCTAAAAAAGTATTTTTCTGCTTTTCATCTTTTGAATAGGCTTGAAAAGCCCAGATGAATTAGATGCTGTAGATACTTTACAGTATATGTGAAACATTTCAAAGGTTTCTATTATATTTTAAAAAAACTAAAAATAAAGTAAAATGAAATTTGGAACATCTCATGCTAAAGTAATAATATTTACAATCATACAAACACAATTTATGTATGTTTATGAATTGATAATTGACAGGGTCAGAATAACAAAAGTAAACTATTAGTAAACCCATATATAAATAACTAAAGTAAAACATGGGAAAAGGACAGTCTAGCTCAGATAATAAATCTTGAAAATGTGTGCACTTAATCAAAAAAAAAAATACTTAACCTCCTTGGCATTAACTCCAAGCATGATTCAGGCTTGGAATTCTATGTTACTATGGTTAAGGTAGAGTCAGACTGAAGGTGACGGTAAACAATCCACTTTACAATGTTAAGCATGATTAACTCTTGGGGCAGTATTCTGCTGCCATCTAGTGGATAAATATAATATCATGCTGCAAAAAATCATGAGTATTTCTTTGCCTTTAAAGATTATCTGGCTGCAGCTACTGGAAGTAATGGAGTTAAAAAATAAACAAGAAACAAGCGTCATTCATGCTTGACATTGTGATGTTCCGCGATGCACCTGCTTAGGCTGTTGGTTAAGATTAAAGATTTGGGTGTGTATTGGGGGAGCTGACTCAAATAATACATGTGGGTAATCTACCATTAACATTAGGGTTGGGGAATGCTTATCTGACTCAAAGCAACACAAATGAGCTTGCGTTATGGTCACGTTTCCTGCCTAGCATGGAGCTCCACAGCTTACAGTGTCTGCATCCAAGCCATTCATTCTACCACTTTATCCTAACTCTAAAGCAACTCATCAGTACTGTGATGAGTGAAGAGAAATTGTCAACAAGCTGAAACTGAACCATTGCTCCAATCAAGCTATAGTGATGTCAATGTGAATTGACCATCAGACGTTAACATGGATAATGAAACTGAGGCATGGTATTGCACTGTATGAATGAACTACTGTGATATGCCTGGTGAATATGGTCATGCTAAGCTTCACCGTGGTAAGACAGTAGCTGCATGCCAATAACACAAAACGATTACAATCTAGTGCAAGAACAAGAAAGATGTTAGTCCCTAAGCACTGTTCACAGTGCAGGAATTGTCAGTCTTCATGTTAGGGGAAGTGTGGAAGTCACAAAGCCTTGTGCAGTTTTAGCATAAAATAAGACAATGGACTTGTTAATTGTGCGGAACAAGGACTGAGATTCTACCATTTCATGTGCAAGCAAAAGAAAAAAATGTAAAAAATAATGTGCAAAGAAACATGCTTCTACTCTCCGGATTACAATATGTTTCAAATACATCACATTATAGACAGATAAGTCACGACTAAATCTTCATCAGTACAGCTGTGAAAACTGGACATACCTTTCCTACTGTATTTATGCCAACATTTTGGTATACATGTTTCTGTTACACATAATAATATTTTTTTCTTATTGAATAAAATTTAGTTTTTGGCTTATTTTTCTTGGGGTAAACATAATACTAAGGAGGTTAAGTATAAAACATCATATTTTTAATTCATATGTATTCACATTTTTTTTTAATGGTCCAAAGTGATTATTATTATAAAACACATACAGAAGAATGTTTGAATGGGGTCTGCTACATCATTTTAGTTCTGAGCATGAAGTCCTAAAAACTGCATTGTTGATTCAAATGACATTCGTCAGAAGACAACTAAAGTGTTTTTTGTACAATTCTATTCCAGAACACCAAATTAGTTAACCTAGTTGTCCATCAAACCTTGCATTTTGCAGTTTAGGTGGGCCATAGAATGAACTACCTGTAGATGATTCTATGTCAGGTCCTATGCCTGCTACCATACCTCTTACTGTAGATGTACTCATCAGTCACTTCTCTGATGTAGTTAGCTGGCAAAGCTAGATTTGTGTAGAGCCATCCTTTCCTAGTATTATTAATGCTGTTTTCCACGATTCAATTTACTGTTCAATAACTTAGTTTGCCACAGTGCTTATGAAGCAGAATCAATCTTTCCTTCCAGTGGCTGCTTCCTTTAGTTTACAAGATATAAAGATTTAATCAATTCTAAATCTTCAATGTTGTGAATCTGAAGACTCTAGGACTATAATAATTAATCTTACTTGGTTATACATACTTTTAGAATAATATTTTATAACATTACAAGAAATGTAAGTAGAAGTGTTTGCTGTGCAGCATTATACCAGAAAATGTTGTACTAGTTGTTTGCATATGTGCTGCAATCATTGATATAGACTTTAATTTGGCTAAGAAAATGCACCACAATATACTGCAAATATTACAAAGCTAGAATCAGAGGGTCTCAGTTATCATGCATATTTTCTTTATCTACGTGGATCAGAGTAATTTAATATTTTTTAACATAGTTTGGCATTTTTTTTTGTACTGTTTAAACTTTAGTGACTTCTTCCCATGCTTGCTTTGGGTCTTGTATTTCAGTTACACAGTTTGATGCTGCAGTTTCACTCCCGTCCCACATGTGCAGACATATGTGTGTCCACTCTCACTGGTGGTTTATTATTATTTTTGGGTTTAAAAATTAAAAAAGAAACTTTCATTTTTTGAATGATTCTTTAATTCTTTAATGATATTTAAAACACCTGCTAAAAAATATTTCCTGGCTCCTTTCTTTAATGCTGTCTATTAGTCTGACTGCTTTCATGTTCTACTGAACTGCCTTTTTAGTGGCTTCAAACTGTTTTGTTATTTCCGTTAGGGTTGCTGTTTGGTGTGTTGGACAGTGCGCATTGGTGGTTTCCTCTTTGTCTTGTTTGTGCAGTTTAACAATCTAAAACCTATGGGCAAATATCTTAAATAGTTTTTTGACCAATCAGTCAGAGTTCTAGGACACTGTAGATCTTATGTGTGTTTTTTTCTCCTCCGGCTGACGTCTTTTCTTCTGTTCAACATGCTGACTCCCAACCTGATGACAGGTATCTTGTCTCTAGCCTGTTTGACTGCTTCCTTACAGTGGCATCTTCTTTTTTATTGAATGATTATTTGGTTTGGGCCATATCACATGTTCTTTTTAAAATTCTGGTTTCTTCCCTATTATAGTAAGGAATCCTGTCCCCTTGTATATGCAGTACCCCCAGTTTTAAAAATAACTACATTTCAGTACAAAACTTTTTAATTCAGCCTTCTAGAAGGCAGTGATCTCTAATAAAAGATTTTCTAAGCCAGGGGTCTCCAACCTTTTTTCCCCTGAGAAATACTTTTACAAAATGAAAATGGCCGAGAGCTACTCATGTTTTCTAACGTTTATTCTCATAGCTTACATCAACCCAAACAAACTGAATACGCTTGTTTTGCCTGAACAATTACAAAATGTTGGTGTCCACAACTCACATTTTGCATTAAAACATCACAAAAAAATATTTAGTTCACCTGCAAGTGCATTTTGTATGTCTGTATGCATTTTCTAGTGTATCTCACACTATTCAATTAAAACATGAATGTTGTCAAAACAAAACCATGCAATTACAAATACACAGATATGACTTATTCATTTGTCATTTTGTTACATGTCACTGTTTCACTTCACAAGAGTATTCACATGTCCAGTTGCATGTGTGATGTGTTTTTTAGTTAGTGAGATAGCTGGCAATGCATGGAGTCAACAAGAGAGGTGTCTGGTGGAATGTAGCCACATAGGTTCACTCTTATGGAGTCATTTAAATGTTCATCTGTCAGTCTTGTTCTGAACTTTGATTTCATGACATTCATGTCAGAAAAGGCAGACTCACAGAGGTATGTAGACCCAAACAAAGCAGACATTTTTCAGAGCTAATTGGTGAAGATTCTTATAGGTATCTGGCTCTACTAAGCTCCAGAAATGCTGAGAATGCTGTTGGGACTTTAACTGCACATTATTTTGAAGGTTTTACTAATATATAAAATCCAATGTCTGTCTGTCTGTATGTCTGTCCGCTTTTCACGAGAGAACTACTTAACGGATTTAGATAGTTTTTTTTCTATAATTTGCTTGAACATTCCGGTTGATTTTGCGACTTCTCTCATTTCACTATGTATCACAGTTTCCTACCGATTTATTTGCGCGAATTCAAGAAACACGCAGCGTTCCAAGGGGAGGGGCCTTCCTCACTCACTCGCCAGCTTTGGGGAGTGCTCCTTAACTCCGCTTAGCTATTGAACGAGAGAACAACTGAATTCAACTTTGTTTAATATTTAAAATAAAGTGTTACTTAGGTCTTGATGAGTTTGAGTCTGGATATTCTCTTAAGTGTATGCCACATTGAAAAGATAAATAGATTGTGGATTGTGATTTTGTGTTTTTTTTTTGAAAGATCTCTTGCCACCAATTTGACTATTCAAGTTTTTAAATTTATGTAGGACTAGCAAAATACCCGTGCTTCGCAGCGGCGAAGTACTGCCTTAAAATTTTTATTAAGAAGAAAATTAAACCTTTTTAAACTGAGGGAAAATATACCAATAATTATTTGTTAAGGATCTCTTTGTATATCACATTGTCAGTTCGGCCCTCCGGTTGTAATATGACCAAGCTGTGCGCTGAGCTTACTCTTGAGCATGCAACGTATAGGCCATGTGAAAAGTAATCTTGTCTCAAATCTCACAGCTTGGATTTCTGCTGTCATAATCGGTTTGAGTTTCATGGTTTGTTTCAATTACAAAGGTATTTGCAGGACTTGTTTTGAAGCGGCATTCGGCATCTGTCAAGCATTGTACGAGTAAGCATACAACCAATTTCATCGATAACTTCGCATCCAGCTTTTGAGAGTTTAAACATTCATAAACATCAAAGTGTCCACTACTGAAATCGTCACCTGTGAATCTAAGATGTTTAAGAGGCATTGGTGGTTGTCAAAAGGTGTAAAATATTTGGCAATTTCGGTACACTTGAAAGCGACAACCGAACAATTCAGCAGCAGCCATCAACTCACATGCAGAACCATAGGTGAAGGGCTTAAGCATTTCACTCTTATAGTGCTCCTGTGTAGTATAATTATCTCCTGTACCATCATCAGTCCACACCTTGAACCTGTCCTAGTCATTCAATACATAAGACACAATGTTCCTCCGGATATCAAGAGTGAGCCTGATATGGCCGTGCAATATGTAACAAAGAGAATGGAAAAGGCAGGTGCCATCTCCGGGCATGGAAACCACTCGGTAAGTGACAGTTCTTTGATCGATGGTCATCACCTCGATAGACATGTTAATGGGGGTACGGTTTGGAACGATAAAGGAAATGGGTACCTGAACAGTGTAAAGTAAGTCTAAAATACCTACACAATAACTATAATCGTAATAAATGAACAATAAAACAGCGGAGAAGCCGTGGATTAAATAAAAAGGCTGTAGTTATCAGCAGGGAGACGTGAATCCCGTGGCGAAGCAAGGAAGGGAATGAAGAGACCGGAGTGACAGATGGCCTTATATAGGCAGGCAGCCAACAACGTGGGAGGCGTTGGGATGGGGGAACCCAACGCCACCTCACACGGTGACCGAGCTGCAGGCTATGGACGTATATATGTACATAAGTAGGATTCAGTTAGCGTTGGGAACCCGCATACCAAATTTCTTGAAGATGGGCCCATAAGTAACAAAGACCGTTGGAAAGTTCAATATGGCGGCCGACAGTGGTGTCATACCACCGAAATAAGTACGTACATTGGTTTCGGTTAGCGCAGGGAAGCCGCCTACCAAATTTTGTGAAGATGGGGCCATAAATAAGAAAGTTCAACATGGCAGACTTTATCGACCGTTATGACTGTTGCGTGTAGAATTTCGAAATGAAACCTGCTTAACTTTTGTAAGTAGGCTCTAAGGAATGGGCCTGCCAAGTTTCAGCCTTCTACCTACACGGGAAAATGGAGAATTAGTGACGTTGGAAAGTTCAATATGGCGGCCGACAGTGGCGTCATACCACCGAAATAAGTACGTACATCGGTTTCGGTTAGCGCAGGGAAGCCGCCTACCAAATTTCCTGAAGATGGGGTCAGCCTTCTACCTACACGGGAAGTTGGAGAATTAGTGACGTTGGAAAGGTCAATATGGCGGCCGACAGTGGCCGTTATGACCGTTACACATAGAATTTTTAAATGAAACCTACTTAACTTTTGTAAGTAAGCTGTAGGGAATAAGCCTGCCAAATTTCAGCCTTCTACCTACACGGGAAGTTGGAGAATTAGTGATGAGTCAGTGAGTGAGTCAGTCAGTCAGTCAGCCAGTGAGGGCTTTGCCTTTTATTAGTATAGATTAATTAACCCTATGGGAGCTACTTGGAAAGGGGTTGTGAGCTACTGGTAGCTTGCGAGTGACGTGTTGGAGATGCCTGATCTAACCTAATAAATTTGAAAGGATACTTTTCTCTTTGAAAAATGAATATTCCTCATAAAAAATTATATTGCTATCTGGGTTCATGACATAAGTCTTCTTACTATAGTTGGAGTAAGACACTTCACCAATCCACTGCATTTTGAGCATAAATTAATTTGTACTATTTACAGTAAATAGATCTTCTGCAAAAATATATCTGACCACATGGAACTGTGACAATGTACTTATGAGGTTTAGCAACAATATTAGGATATGAGTAGGAACTGAGTTAAACAATCTAATTATGGAGCTGCCATCAAAGAAGAGGTTACTTCAGCCTTCCTGACAATGGACCAAAATCCTTTTTAATCAATGCAGAGACTTCAGCCACAGAGACATACCCAGTCCTAACAAATACTTGCAGATTATCCATAAGGTTTTTGAGTTCCTTCAGTTTCTCTCTCCATTTCTCCACAATTTCACCAGTTGAGGTTAATATTTCCCCATCTTTGCTGATAACAATATAGGCCAGATACCCATCAAATGGTTTGATAGAACCTCTTTAGGGCCATCTGAAAAAAATCCTATGGCTTACCAAACTGTATCTGCACACAGGCTTTTGTTTTGTTTTTTATTTGCCTGCTGGTATCTCTTAGTCAGATCTGTAGACCTTACTGCCACCATGGCATTGAAAGCATCTTTCTTCAGTTTGACAACTTTTCATACAGCCCATCTACACCTGTTTCTTACCATACTAGTAATCATGCTTGGTAAAAATGCTTGTTAAGGAAACTAGTGTGAAAAGTGTACATTATTCTCTGTCAACATACTTTGCAAGAATATTCATCCGTTATTACTGTCAGATACTGTACTTATGTTAAAATAACTGACATTAAAATTGCTGTTTTATTTTTGCCAAATGTATGCAAATAATTAAATTGAATAAAAAGCAAATCACTTTGGATCTTTGATTTCAATCATTTTTAGACATTTTACATTGGCATCACTCATTAAATCTTATTATTGCTATCAATGTAGCTTTTAACATCCACTGATGCAGCTCCGACATGAGAAAATGAGAAATAAGAAAGCTGCTCGGCATCCCTTTGAATTACACAGTTAACAGCCAATTTTATTGTTCTTTTAAAATGCACTATGATTCCATTCTTACTTACCCCAAGAGTTTGACTTGTATTGTTGCCGTGTTTCCTAAAGTAATCATTTTTTTTTCAGTGAAGTGTAAAAGCTTCCTCCTGTTCATAGCCTCAATCCATCTGTGATCTTTGTCAGGATATAATGAATCTAGCAGACTCAGAGCTACTACCATACTCATTCCTTTGAGAGGTGTTTCACTGCTGAGGCACCAAATTGGTGTGCATTTATTCCTACATTCAAAGGAATAATTGGTGTAATCTAACTGGTCTGGAAAAATGTCATACATAATTAGGTAAGGTTTGCAAATGAATCTGGGAGCCTCTGAAGGAAGTCAGCTTGAAAGGCTTATCTCCTGTAACACATTTTGTCATATAATGTACTTTACAGTACACTATACTGTTACAAGCAAACAAAGTATAAAACTACTTCTGAGTTTGTCTATTTTTTTTGCTTCTGCTATATGCTTAATGTTGCATTTGTAAATTAAAGATATATTGTAGTTTAAATTAACAACAAACACATTTTATTCTATATTCTGTATTTTATATCACATACCTCCTTTGAAAAATACATATTTACTGATCTGCTACTGAATTTGTTTTACAACTAGATTTTGATTTTATTGTGTTCAGAATGCACCTGTTAGATTGTAATGTGTAGTTTTACTATACATGTGTCTGTCTAATAACTAAAAAATTAACATTTGAAGGCTCACACATATTGCACAGAAGTTCTCATTAACTGAGATAAAATTTTATTATGCACAGAGAGGTTAGTCTTTTCTGTATATAAGCAATATTACTAGTGCACTGAGACTCAGGTACAGTGGAACCTCAGTTCACGACCATAATTCGTTCCAAATCTCTGGTCGTAAACCGATTCGGTTGTGAACCGAAGCAATTTCCACCATAGGATTGTATGTAAATACAATTAATTCATTCCAGACTGTACGAACTGTGTGTAAATATATATTTTTTTTTAGTTTTTAAGCACACATATAGTTAATTATACCATAGAATGCAAAATGTCATATTAACGATAAGTGGGTCTAATGAGAAGCGTGATTAGATATGATTTTCTTCTATAAGGTATGCAGTTTTTTTCTCCATTTTTTCTTTTTTGCTTATTCCAAAAATCTAAGAATTAGTGTATTTATTTTTTACCTTCATGTTTTTTTTTTATTTTCATGTTATATTCCATTCCTGTTTGATTATTGTTATTTTATTTATTGTTGGTCCTCATAAATGTATTACAACTCACTAATCTGAGCCTTGGCTGTAAACATTCCCTTATACATTTACACAGTACTTTAGTGATTCACCAATCATTAAATTCTGTTCTTTTAAGTCTTTGGTAATATTTATGGTAATACAGTGGCTTGCAAAAGTATTCGGCCCCCTTGAACTTTTCCACATTTTGTCACATTACAGCCACAGACATGAATCAATTTTATTGGAATTCCACGTGAAAGACCAATACAAAGTGGTGTACACGTGAGAAGTGGAACGAAAATCATACATGATTCCAAACATTTTTTACAAATAAATAACTGAAAAGTGGGGTGTGCGTAATTATTCAGCCCCCCTGAGTCAATACTTTGTAGAACCACCTTTTGCTGCAATTACAGCTGCCAGTCTTTTAGGGTATGTCTCTACCAGCTTTGCACATCTAGAGACTGAAATCCTTGCCCATTCTTCTTTGCAAAACAGCTCCAGCTCAGTCAGGTTAGATGGACAGCGTTTGTGAACAGCAGTTTTCAGATCTTGCCACAGATTCTCGATTGGATTTAGATCTGGACTTTGACTGGGCCATTCTAACACATGGATATGTTTTGTTTTAAACCATTCCATTGTTGCCCTGGCTTTATGTTTAGGGTCGTTGTCCTGCTGGAAGGTGAACCTCCGCCCCAGTCTCAAGTCTTTTGCAGACTCCAAGAGGTTTTCTTCCAAGATTGCCCTGTATTTGGCTCCCTCCATCTTCCCATCAACTCTGACCAGCTTCCCTGTCCCTGCTGAAGAGAAGCACCCCCAGAGCATGATGCTGCCACCACCATATTTGACAGTGGGGATGGTGTGTTCAGAGTGATGTGCAGTGTTAGATTTCCGTCACACATAGCGTTTTGCATTTTGGCCAAAAAGTTCCATTTTGGTCTCATCTGACCAGAGCACCTTCTTCCAAATGTTTGCTGTGTCCCCCACATGGCTTGTGGCAAACTGCAAACGGGACTTCTTATGGTTTTCTGTTAACAATGGCTTTCTTCTTGCCACTCTTTCATAAAGGCCAACTTTGTGCAGTGCACGACTAATAGTTGTCCTATGGACAGATTCCCCCACCTGAGCTGTAGATCTCTGCAGCTCGTCCAGAGTCACCATGGGCCTCTTGGCTGCATTTTTGATCAGCGCTCTCCTTGTTCGGCCTGTGAGTTTAGGTGGACGGCCTTGTCTTGGTAGGTTTACAGTTGTGCCATACTCCTTCCATTTCTGAATGATCGCTTGAACAGTGCTCCGTGGGATGTTCAAGGCTTTGGAAATCTTTTTGTAGCCTAAGCCTGCTTTAAATTTCTCAATAACTTTATCCCTGACCTGTCTGGTGTGTTCTTTGGACTTCATGGTGTTGTTGCTCCCAATATTCTCTTAGACAACCTCTGAGGCCGTCACAGAGCCGCTGTATTTGTACTGACATTAGATTACACACAGGTGCACTCTATTTAGTCATTAGCACTCATCAGGCAATGTCTATGGGCAACTGACTGCACTCAGACCAAAGGGGGCTGAATAATAACGCACACCCCACTTTGCAGTTATTTATTTGTAAAAAATGTTTGGAATCATGTATGATTTTCGTTCCACTTCTCAAGTGTGCACCACTTTGTATTGGTCTTTCACGTGGAATTCCAATGAAATTGATTCATGTTTGTGGCTGTAATGTGACAAAATGTGGAAAAGTTCAAGGGGGGGGGGGGGGGGGGAAAACTTTTGCAAGCCACTGTATATCTATCTGTTTTTTATTGTAATAGCACCAAAACCCAGAATCAGAATTGGAAGGCATCTGCCTAATCTTTTGCTTTAGTCAAATTTATTTTTATTGTGGTTTATCTTTTTTGGTTTTCATTTTTGATTTTACTATTAGAAGTTCAGTTTTTTTGGAAGAAAGCTTATGTAGCCAAAACATTAGGGACAATAAAAATAACTGGCAAGTATGTAATTGTATTGTAAAAGTTAAAATGTTTTTAGTGTCTTAATCTTATGACATAAAGGTTTTTCCTTATTTTTTGTCTGTTCCATGTTCTATTTAGGTACATATAAATTCACTGTCTGTGTATGTACTGTATAAAATTTCCTGGTTGACATTACAGGAGATTCACTTTGACTGCTGGGGCACCAGCCAGATAACCCCGCTTAATAAACAAAAGCCCTGCATGGTGGCACATTGAAAAAGACAGCTTGAGACAGCCTAATAAGCAACATTTTCCAAATCAGGGAGGAACTGGAAGCTTTCAGGAGTCTGGCCAATTTGGGTTATGGGTCTTGAAAGAGATACATTTTCCAGGACTGTCTGGTTTTCTAGAGCCCCAACTGGAAGGGATGAGGTCAGCTGTGGGTGCCGTGGCAGGACAAGTTGCCCTCCCTGAAAGGTTCTCAGAGTTGCTGGTGGAAAAGGAGAAACTATTAGCATGAACACCCCCTTTCGTAACAGAGTGGTACCCAGGTACACATACATGATTATTATATACACACGCAGTGTACTTACTTTTTCACACATGACTTCACCTGTTTTCTGTAAAATAAATAGTGACAAAATAAATTATATTTTGTATTGCTTGTTACCAGTGGTGAGATTTATCCAATTTAAGACCTGGTAAGGAGCAGATGATTGTTTGTTATGTCCCAATATGTAAAACCAAAGAGCTGAAAGAAATATTCTTAATTTTTCATTCTTTTTCTTCTTCTTTTCAATCTTATGTTTGTAAAAATTGATTTACTTGTATGGAATGTTGTGTGATTTCAATAAAATCAAAATCAAAAAAAAAATCATAAGACTACATACAGTGTAATAACATGCTTTTATCCACTTACACACTTGTACTAGTGATGCAATACACTTCTTTATATTGAGTTTTATTAGCTAGCTGTCCCCCGCAGCTCCGCCCGCGTAGTAGTGAAACAGGACAAACTTCAAAAATCAATTATCAAACAGGTATCATTAGCTAAGCGGAGGCAAGGTACGCTCCAAAACACACAAGTACACAGACTCGAACGGAGGCTGGCGCATGAGTGAGGAGGGCCCTGCCCAGCTCCCCACTCCTGATGTCACGCTTGCCCCTCCTCTTGGCCCACAGCCTCTGTTTTGGATTAGCTCAAATGTATCGCTCCTGCAAGCATTCTATGAAACACGATATAAACCAAATAAAGTGAACTAAGATACTTAGTGCGATGAGAGATGTCAAAAAAATCAACCGGAATGTTCAAGCAAATTTTAGATAAAAAAATTAAGTAGTTCTCTTGTGAAAAGCAGACAGACATACAGACAGACATATAAACATTGGATTTTATATATTGTGGCAGACGACCAGGGACCTTGCCCCACCAGGACGCCTGGAGCAGGGAAGGACCAGGAGAGGGGCAATATCTCCCCTGGGCGCAAGAGGGCAGCCCCCTTGGATTCCATCATGGGCCTGGATGGTTCCTGAGCCCTGGAGGACAGCACTTCCGCTACACCTGGAAGTGCTGCCGAACCAGGAACTGTATACGCCTGGAGTGCTTCTGGGTGCAAGAGCAGCACTTCCGCCACACCAGGAAGTGCTGCTGGAAAACCATCACAGAACACCTGGTGCACATCCGGGGTGGGATAAAAGGGGCCGCCTCACCCCATTCGGGGAGCCGGAGTCGGGAGGGAGAAGACGGAGCTTGTGAGGGAGGAGTAGAGGCGGCTGAAGAGAAGTGCAAATGACTGAGCTTTCTGGATTGTGCACAGTATTGTGTGTTGCTGAGAAATTGCAATTAAAGAGTGCGTGTTTTACAGGGGTGGGGGTCGACTTGTTCTTAATCCTACTTTTTGTAAAAATGTATTGATTTGTATGGAATGATTGCAATAAAATTAATAAAATTTAAAAAAAAAAAATAAAAGAGTGCGTGTTTTAGACATCGTGAGCCTCAGTGTCTGTCTGTGTCCGGGCTATCTTTCACAATATATAGAGATGAATCTGTAGAATACAATACACACACCTTATTCTGCACAGTCCTTGTAGGGCCGCAGTGTGGCAGATTTCCACTATAACCCATTTCTTATTCAAAAGCTGGTTTTTGTGCTTTATTAAACCCAAAGGTTAATTACATTCATAGTTGCAGAGATCAGACTGAGAATTTGGAATGATCTCACCATTTTAGCTTTATTTTTCTACATTTGGAAAAACAGATTTTAGTCAACAATTTTATTTCACTGAATTTCATCTAAAGTGCTTGATATGCTCTCCGGTTTAACAATTTAAAAGTGAAGGATTAAATATCTTATAAACTGATTGACGGTGTGATGTGATGAGTTTAGCAGCAGAACCAGTTGTGAATCTCTTGCATTTCAGCAATGAAAACCGACTGCAGCTTTGAAAAAGCTAAACACCAGTGAATCCACATGCACCAGTTTGCCATAATGTTCATAAATACCTTTGCTAAGACTCACTCCCATGGTATGATATACCAGTCCCTAACATTTACTGATTATTAGATATAATAATCATCCTATAAATGATTTTAATGTGACATCTTTACTTGTATACCTTTTAAGGGGACAGTTCTTTTGTGCAAACTCCAAGCTGCTTACCTTAACAAGGCAACATAGTCCTATCATTTCATTTTCAATGACTAGGTGCCCTCATTCAACAGAGTGGAGGTCTTCTGGCCCCCCATTCCCCACCCATTATTCTGTGTTCTTTTCTCTGTCTCCATTAAGACAGCAGGTTAGTCTCTTTGCTGCCTTGAGTCTCGGAAGCCTTCTATCATTTCACCAATATCTCTCTAACTGTAGGGTCAGGTACAACTTTCTTTTGCTACTTTGCTTGTTGACCTGAAGGTCTTTAGCTTCATAGGACACCCCACTCTTATTCTTATCAAAATGCCATTTGTAATTCCACTTCCAGTGAATTCAAAGCACAGGAGCTACTGTCCCATAGAGCTCCAGCGTTTCCAACCTCACATGCAAGTATGGTCCTCTAACTATACTGCAAGTCACTTTCAGCAATACTGTCTATGTTATACCACCTTGGGAACATGTATATCCCAGGCAACATCTTAAATTTAGCTACATACATATGGTTTAAAATAAACATATTATAAACAACCTACAGCCTAAACACCTGACAATCCCCCCCCCCCCCATGATGGCTGCTTTATTTTCACCAGTGTGTTTGCATCAAAATCAGGAATCATCCAACACAGCCATCTGTAGTAAATGATTTGACGCTTTGTCATACTTACTGCCTAGGACTCCAAGGATACTATGTTTAATGTCCTTTGTTAATTGAGCATCTGTCATGGATTCACTTTTTGCCACAGCTGATGACACTGTGACATAATGCTGTCCTGACAAGACAGCTGTGAAATTCATTATTGCCTTGAAAGCTAAAGTTCATAGCCTCTAAAATGATATCTGACCAAGACAGTGGCTGTGCATGCTAGTCAGCAGTCATTTAAAATCCAATTGCTGACATTGGATCTGTTAATTTGTCAATAATATTTTGTATAGACTTCCAGCAAGTTGTACAATTTTGCTTTTAACAGGAGAAAGAAAAACATTATTCTGTTTAAAAAAGAACATGTCATACATATACATTTTAAGCAGTCTGTTCATCAGCCAAGGTCGAATAATAAAAAAAATGTAAAGTTTACAGCACTGCAGGCATAGAAAACACATCAAGAACCCATACGTAGGTAGTTAATATGTGCTAATATATATTTATATACTTTCACAGATACCCCTTAAAAGTCTGTTTTCCATTTTGTGTCATCCAGTGAACAGGCCATAATGGACAGTAATAGCAGGCTAATAACATTAATAATAATATCAATAGCATTAGAGATTATAGACATACTGTCATTCTCTTAGATATGTTACCTTATACTGTAACTACTTTATTATTATCATCGTTCAATTAGGTTGTAAATATACTGTAATATAGGAATGCTCTGGAAGGAGAAGTCCAGGAGAGCCTTGAGAAATGCTGGTGTTTATGAAAACTTAACAATGAATGATCACCAAATACCAAAATGAAGACTAGAGTGTGTCCTACACAATTCATCCCATTTCCACACTTGTTTGTGTTTCACAGACTATGCTGACATTTACAATAATATGACACCATCTTCTCTACTTAATCAGGAGAAAAACTACTTGCTACAGTGGCTTCCTGAAAAACATTTTGACTCAAGATTCCACCAAGGTATAATGAAGTAGACTGTGAAAAACAAAAATGGAGACATATCATTACAGAAGCAAAACTTTCAAATTTTATAAATTCTTCAACCTATCTAATATTTGAAACAATGTAGTTTATATAGCAGTCAGAAAAGAATGGTGTTAAGTCATTTTTGGTCTTTCATTACATCAAATATTAAACATTTTAATATGTTATAAATGTATACTATAAAATGTGTGTGACAGAACAGAGTCTTTTTATGTACTGACTAATTCCTTTGTAATTGCTTTCAGTGTTCACATAGAAGAAAATAGGTTTTGAAAGAATGACTTTTGGTTTAATGCAAACTTAGGAAATGTTATAAATGATGTTATAAACATTTTCAGTTCCTTTTATAGTTTTAAATACGAAGTCACACCCTTAAGTATAAATTTAAATTCATAAATGCTTAACATTAATTTCCAAGTAAACAGAGTCTTTAGACTGGTGTGAAATAAACCCAAAAGAAGATTGTTTCTATTAATAGGGAAATGCCAGAAACGTCAGGTTAACTGCATCTGATTCCCTCCATCACAAAAAATACAGATATTAATGTGACTATGCAGTTCCTTTTTGCAGTGTTTGAAGTAGAAAAACACTAGTAATGGGATGCTTTAATTTATGCACACACCCGAAACAGATTATCTAAAATGGAATAAAAATAATGAGAACCAGTCCCGTAGGTCAAGTATGAAACAAGTTAGACAATGTATGCATGATGCAACATCCAGGTGCATTCTGAAATGAAAGTTGGAGCATTTCATATTTTTTATTTACTTCATTCAAGAGTTAGTTATTACATTTTTATTTATTGAATGGTTTTGTAACAAATAGCGATAGTGGAATGCAATTACATGAGTAGTAAATTGACTAGTAGACAGACATGGGCTTTTCCAATAAGAGCTTTGAGCATTATACGCAAACACACCCAAAAATAAATACAGCATATAATCAAATATTTATCTTATTTCTCAGTGATGTTTGCTGACTAGCTCCATCTGCACTGCTACATGCTTATAGGTGGTGTGAAAAACTATTTGCCCCCTTCCTGATTTCTTATTCTTTTGCATGTTTGTCACACAAAATGTTTCTGATCATCAAACACATTTAACCATTAGTCAAATATAACACAAATAAACACAAAATGCAGTTTTT
>JANRMT010062813.1:62669521-62771550 GCA_026402145.1 Polypterus bichir lapradei
ATATATATATATATATATATATATATATATAGCAAAATAACTGCACTTCGCAGCGATGTCATGTGTTAAAGAAGTTATGAAAAAGAAAAGGAAACATTTGAAAAATAATGTAACATGATTGTGAAAGTAATTGTTTTGTGTATTAGGCGGCAGCGTCACGAAGTTGTTTTCATCTAGCTGCATTAGAAAATGTACCACGACATCTGACACGCCTCCTTTTTACTGTTTTCTCACAGCTTGGATTGCTGCTGTCATAATGGGTTTGAGTCTACATATATATACACATACATACATACATATATACATAGATATACACATACATATCTTCATATCTATATAAATATATACATATGTATATACATTAGATATCTACATATACACATATATATATACATATCTATCTACATCATATATACACACACATACATACATACACACACACAAATTATATATATGTGTGTGTGTGTGTGTGTGTATATATATATATATATATATAACGTAGATAGGTGTGTGTGTATATATATATATACACATACATACAAACATACACACAGGTATATATATGTGTATATATATGTATGTGTCTATATGTGTGTGTATAGCTTTGGTCACTGAGTGCAAGGGAAAAATAATAAAATATAGTCTATTAGTTATTAAACAGTAAAACATTAATGTTTTAAGAAGCACAGGTACATTGAGCACTACTCGAGTGGTTGCGGGTAAACTACATTTTAAAAGACGGTATAACAGAACAGGTAAGTAGTACTAACAGCAGCTAAAATGTATATGGATCATCTCTCGGTAGTTGATCCCTTTTGAAAGGCGCTACACGACGGCTGTGGTATAGAAATTACATTTTCTATGTGAACGTTCAAATTTCTGCCTCTGGTAATCATAATCGTATACGTGCAAAAGAAAGTGTGAATCGCCTTAATATTATTTTGCCGTGGTGTAGAAAAGGGGTCCCGTGTTTGCACTTGTCTGGGCTATAGCTCAGGGGGAGGATGAAAAAAATGAAAAGTGCTCACTTTGACTTAAGGCAGAAGCGCAGTCAGCGTCTCAAATCCCGGCACAGCTATGCGCGTGCGCCGGCTGCTCGACTTTTGCTGGGTAGGAGACCCCAGTTTTTGTACACACGTTCCACAAATGAGACACACGGGTTTACCGCCAATGTCAGTAAACATATACTCAGCCTCCCATCGGTTTTTAAAGGCTCTATGTTCAGAATCACCTTTTCTCTTTGGCATCGTGTGGGCTAGCTTGGCAATAACTTGTAGCATCATAAGCTAGACTTGATTAACGTGGTAAGTGTTCGGCAAGGCAGCTGAAGCGCTGGATTATGGGATCTGTAGTTTATTGTGTTACCAGCGCTTCATATCCCCGGGCCATTAATAACAATAATACAGTATATAAAATGATCTCGCGGGCCGGATATAATTACACGCCGGGCCGGATATGCCCCGTGGCCCTTGAGTTTGACTCATATGGACTAAATAGAACTTGAAAAGAAATATTTTTTGGAATGTGATCGCGCAAGTCAGATCTAGTTGATGCGCACTACAGTACATCGATCCCACGTGCTATTGTGGTTTTGCTTGTGTGCTTCAGTAAGTTACCGTCCCCTCGCTCTTACTTTTTTACCATTCATCTAATGAATACACTGAGTATGGCTTTACCAAAACAATCATTGATCGCGAATAAAGTATCCATTATTCATGAAGCTTCAATAGGTGATCTGTCTTTCTGCGTTAACCGCATGCGTTTTCATAGGTCTCAAACTAAGGGGATGCGAGGTTAAAATAAATCGAGAAGTGCGCGTACATACTTAGTGCATCCCCTCTCGGGGATCGAACCTCGGACGTGGGCGCTACAGGCGAATGCTCTACTATTGCGCCACGGCGTGTGGTTTGTCTATTTGAGCGTAGCAGTGTAATTCGGTTTTTGTTCAGCACTCTTTGGAACTGTTGCTTTTTGTCTGCGCACTGCGTCAGTTCACGTGAGCCGCTGAATATGGTTTTATATGTCACTCGCTCACTTCTAATTGTTTCGCTGCCTTCTTAATTATATAATGCATGTTTTCTTAAGCGCGTTTTGTAGCTCTTCCTGGTTTTCTATGTAATGCGTGATTACGTGAGAGGCGTGATGATGTCACACGAAACTCCGCCCCTCGAGCTGAACTCCATTACAGTAAATGGAGAAAAATAGCTTCTAGTTATGACCATTATGCGTAGAATTTCGAAATTAAACCTGCCCAACTTTTGTAAGTAAGCTGTAAGGAATGAGCCTGCCAAATTTCAGCCTTCTACCCACACGGGAAGTTGGAGAATTAGTGATGAGTCAGTGAGTGAGTGAGTGAGTGAGTGAGTGAGTCAGTGAGGGCTTTGCCTTTTATTAGTATAGATAACAGATATTACTTTAGGGAAAATTTGGCTTTTTACCGAAGTTTTTTAAATAAATAAATACATATGGAAAGAGTCTTCTTTGTCCTTTCTTATATAGTTCCTTTATGGCCTAATGCTAGTCCACCTGTCATTAATGTGGACCCCCAAGTACTTGTAGAAGTGGACCACATCTACATCCACTCCTTGAACAGTGACCAGGCATAGAGGCCCTTTGGTGAGACTAAAGTCAATAAGCAGTTCCTTGTTTTTGATGATGCTAAGATGCAGACAATTCTCTTTGCACCAAGAAACAAAGTTCTCTACCTGACTACTATACTCTTTTTCATCCCTTTGTCAATACACCCCAAAAGTGCAGAACTATCTTAGAATTTCATGACATGACCTGGGGCTTCCTATATAATGCCTTGTGTAGAATTCATATAAAACATGGCGTACGGACAAAACTGGAAATGTGCGCACACAGAAAAAATCCAGATGCATAAAACTGTGGTTACGCCAAGTTCCATACAATTCCCCTTTATAAATCCCAATGAACATGAAATTTAACCTACGTGCACACGGCTACAGCCCCACCTTGACTCCTCCCAGAAGTTTACATATTTGAATATGCAAATCAATATAAATAACACCTTCTGCTCAGTGATTTGTTAAAAGACAATGGCAAAAGCATGTTGAAAAAGAAGAATTTCAGTAAATGTGAAGTTGAGGCAAAGAAGAATGTACCATTTGTTTGCTTAAGCAATGGTATAAGCAACAAAAGTAAGCTTGATCGAGTGATACAAGTTCAGAAAGTCACATAGTGCCCAAAATAAAAAAGTAGTCAGATATCAAAGTAAATGTGAAAAGGGAAGTTGCAGCCCACCGTCTGTTTATTGTTTTAGACAATATTACAAATGCTGACCCGAAGACACAAATCCACACAGTGATGGTGCTGCTGTGCAAAGCACATCTTCTGGTGCTAGCTGCACACACACCTCTGCCTCAGAAACCACCAGACAACCATCTGGCTGTGTGCTGACAGACGCTGTTCTGGAGTCACAAAACGCAATATTGGATGCTGTAAGAGATGTGGTCAATGAACTAAGGATATAAGGGCTCACTATGTGATATTGACCAAATTAGATGAACTAGTTAAAAAATAAATGCTGCATCTGATTACCTGTTTTTACATTCTGCTAATTACATTCAAATGAAAGAACCTATTTGGCTGATCATTTAATGGGTCTGGTTCATCATACCGCATCTCTTCAGGTTCAGGCATGCCACGACTGTGTGCCACATTACACACTACGTTACATGTTTGCACAATGCAACACACACTTTCTGTGGACTATAGAGCAGCGCAGTGCAAATGCTTTCTACTTACATAAGCAAAATGAAGGCGCCTTTATAGTGTAGCGTCGGCCCCGAGCATCACAATGGCTAGATTCTCTGCTCTTTACATAGCTCTTTGAAGTGATCAGCTAAAAGGACTGTTTTTCTTTTGCTGCACTATCTGGGGAAAAAAAGTATGTGCGACAGTGCAGTGCGTTTTTATAGGTGCTCCTGTTTATAGATGATGTACATGCAGTTGACAACTCTGATTACATTTGGAAAACCGGACGTTGCTGCGAATTGCACTTTGATTTTTCCCAGTTCAACCACAGTGTAAGGAAACCTTATATATCTGGATGACAAGCGGATAATACCATCCTATACAGCTGGCATGGCACGACTCAGTGATGATTGTGAAATACCTGATCGGTCAGCAGGTTCACGCTGAAAAGTTCCTATGGTTAAGAACCCAAAAGTGGACAGAACTTGCAGAGGAGAAGGCAGAGCACAATTCCCCAAAGTCTGACTTTATGAAGTCGGCCCCAGTTCAGCACACAGCTCCTACAACAACAACAACAACATTTATTTATATAGCTCATTTTCATATAAAAAGTAGCTCAAAGTGCTTTACATAATGAAGAAAAGAAAAATAAAAGACAAAATAAGAAATTAAAATTAGACAATATTAGTTAACATAGAAAAGGAGTAAGGTCCGATGGCCAGGGTGGACAGAAAAAACAAACAAAAAAAAACTCCAGACGGCTGGAGAAAAAGAATAAAATCTGCAGGGGTTCCAGGCCACGGGACTGCCCAGTCCCCTCTGGGCATTCTACCTAACATAAATGAAATAATCCTCTTTGTAGTTAGGGTTCTCACGGAGTCACTTGATGTTGATGGTCATACAGACTACTGGCTTTTAATCCATCCATCATTGTTGGAACATCACGGTGCTTTAAGTAGATGGTGGTGGCACAAGCCACCACCAAAAGGATACCGGAAAAGGAAACAGAAGAGAGAGTAGGGGTTAGTACAGATTTTAAAGCCACCATGAATAGTTATTATAATGAGTTGGATATACAGAGTATCAGGATTTTAATTACAGTGAAGTTATGAGAAGGCCATGTTCAAGTAATGTGTTTTCAGCAGTTTTTTAAAGTGCTCTACTGTATTAGCCTGGTGAATTCCTATGGGCAGGCTATTCCAGATTTTAGGTGCATAACAGCAGAAGGCCGCTTCACCACTTTTAAGTTTTGTTCTTGGAATTCTAAGGAGATACTCATTTGAGGATCTGAGGTTACGATTTGGAATATAAGGTGTCAGACATTCCGATATATAAGATGGGGCGAGATTATTTAAGGCTTTATAAACCAAAAGTAGAATTTTAAAGTCAATCCTGAATGACATAGGTAACCAGTGTAGTGACATCAAAACTGGAGAGATGTGCTCAGATTTTCTTTTTCTATTTAGGATTCTAGCAGCTGCATTCTGCACTAGTTGCAAATGATTTATGTCTTTTTTGGGTAGTCCTGAGAGGAGTGCGTTACAGTAATCTAGTCGACTGAAAACAAATGCGTGAACTAATTTCTCAGCATCTTTCAATGATATAAGAGGTCTAACTTTAGCTATGTTTCTTAAGTGAAAAAATGCTGTCCTAGTGATCTGATTAAAATGCGATTTAAAATTTAGATTACAGTCAACAGTTACCCCTAAGCTTTTTACCTTCGTCTTGACTTTTAATCCTAATGTATCCAGTTTATTTCTAATAGCCTCATTGTATCCATTATTGCCAATCACTAAGATTTCAGTTTTCTCTTTATTTAACTTGAGAAAGTTACTATTCATCCATTCTGAGATACAGGTCAGACATTGTGTTAGTGAATCAAGACAATCGAGGTCATCAGGTGCTATTGATAAGTACAGCTGTGTGTCATCAGCATAGCTGTGGTAGCTCACGTTGTGCCCTGAGATAATCTGACCTAACGGAAGCATGTAGATTGAGAATAACAGCGGACCCAGGATAGAGCCTTGTGGAATACCATATTGGATATCATGTGTCTTTGAGTTGTAATTACCACAACTAACAAAGAATTTTCTCCCTGCCAGGTAGGATTCAAACCAATTTAAGACACTGCCAGAGAGGCCCACCCATTGATTAAGGCGATTTCTAAGAATATTATGATCAATGGTGTCAAATCCTAAAGGTAGCTCTTGGAAATCAAATTACAAGCCAGTCATCATCATTTATAAATATCCCTCTCTTCAAACTCTTCCATTTCTTCTAACAGCGCTAAAGCAGCTATGGTACTTGGAATAGTTTGACTATTCAGTGCCCTATTATATTGTTACAGAATTATTACAATCAATTGATTTAAATTTGTAAACTGTATGTAATTAATTTTGGTGTATTTGATAAATCCTGCATTATGGATTTGAATATGAAAAAGAAGGGAAATGACACAGAAACAGTGGCACTGCTTTGACGCTGGGTGCTGCCAGTTTGCAAAACTAAGCAGAAATGTTTACACACATGGTCTGAGGCTATATGTGTGTGGCTTTACGCAAAGTTTTGCACGGGAGGGGCAACAATGAGACGACCCTCAAAACAGGAATGGTTTAACAGGTGGAGGCCACTGACATTTTTTCCTCCTCATTTTTTTGACGGTTTTTTCACTAGTTTCACATTTGTCTATGGTCAGTGTCACTACTGGTAGCACGAGGCGATACCTGGACCCTACAAAGGTTACACAGGTAGTCCAACTTCTCCAGGATGACACATCAATATGTGCCATGCACAGAAGGTCTGCTGTGTCTCCCAGCACAGTCTCAAGGGCATAGATGATCCAGGAGACAGGCAGTTACTCTAAGAGAGCAGGACAGAGCTGTATAAGGTCCTTAACCCATCAGTAGGGCAGGTGTATCTGCTCCTTTGGGCAAGGAGAAACAGGATGAGCACTGCCAGAGCGCTACAAAATGACCTCCAGCAGGCCACTGGTGTGAATGTCTATGACCAAACAATCAGAAACAGACTTCATGAGTGTGGCCTGAGGGCCCGACATCCTCTAGTGGGCCCTGTGCTCACTGCCTGGCACCATGTAGCTCAATTAGCATTTGCCAGAGAATACCAGAATTGGCACCCTGTGCTTTTCACAGATGAAAGCAGGCTCATCCTGAGCACATGTGACAGACATGAAAGAGTCTGGAGAAGCCATGGAGAACGTTATGCTGCCTGTAACACTGTTCAGCATGACTGGTTTGGTGGTGGGTCAGTGATGGTCTGGGGAAGCATATCCATGGAGAGACGCACAGACCTCTACAGGCTAGACAACGGCACCTTGACTGACATTAAGTATTGGGATGAAATCCTTGTACCCACTGTCAGACCTTATGCTGGTGCAGTGGGTCCTGGGTTCCTCCTGGTGCACGACAATGCCCAGCCTCATGTGGCAAGAGTATGAAGGCAGTTCCTGGAAGATGAAAGGATTGATACCATTGACTGGCAGCCATGCTCGCCCGACCCAAATCCAATAGAACACCTCTGGGACATTATTTTTTGGTCCATCTGACGCCACCAGGTTGCACCTCAGACTGTCCAGGAGCTCAGTGATGCCCTGGTCCAGATCTGAGAGGAGATACCCATGACACAATCCGTCTCATTAGGAGCATGGCAAAGTCCCCATCCTCCCAATGTTGTCAAGCATGCATACAAGCACGTATGCATGGGCCATACAAACTACTAAGTACGATTTTGAGTTGCTACAATGAAACTTTGGCAAAATGGACTAGCCTGCCACATAGCACTTTGATTTTTCAGGGTGTCTTTGAATTCAGCCCTCTGTAGGTTGATAATTTTCCTTTCCATCAAACAATGTGGCATCCTTTCATTCCTAACACATTACCCAGTCCATATCAATATAGATATCCAGCATGATTTTTTTGTCATTGAGATCTGATGTGTTTTCAAAGTGTTCCTTTAATTGTTTTGAGCAGTTTATAAATATTATAATATAATATTTTTATTATACTTACATTATGATAAATATAGCATATTTGCAGAAAAATAAGTTTGTAGCAGAACTAAGGAATGAGGCTGGAGATAAAAGCCTGCTTCTGTTGTTTGGCTTGCTATTTCACTGCATATTTTAACAACTAACGAAGAATCCCACAAAAAGAATGCCACCGGTAATTATAAATGTCATATCAGCAACACACTGTTTTTAACACAATCAAAAAAAAAAGCAAGACATAAAAACTGGTATGAAAAATTAAGCACTTCATTTGTTTCTTGCCTTTGTAGGTGGCAAATGGAAACTTTATTTTCTTTCAGCACCCCATTCATTCTACAACACTTTCTCTATTTACGAAAAGAGGTTCAGTGTGTTCAAAACCTACCAGAGAGGCACTTTTGACAAGGTAAAACATTACAGTTAGTTAGACTTTGGGATGTAGTGTACAGATAGGATGTTGAAATGAGGACTACCAAGGATCAGAGGTGAGGTAGCTTTGGGCTGCTTGACCTATATAAATGATATACATAAAAATAATTAAGCTGATAAAATGTGCAGAGGACAAGAAGTTAGATTGACTGTTAGAGTCAGCAAAATCTTTGCAGGTGTACATGGACAGAATTAATACTTAGGCAAATATGAGAGATTATGTTTAATGTAAGTAAATGGAAGAGTTTACATTTAGCATTTTTAGAATATAAGATAATTGCAAAATTCTGGGGAGAATCTAAAACGTTTAATGAGAAATGTTTGAAAGTTTTAATAGACTACTCATGGTCCACAATGAGACTACACAGAAGGAATTAGACAACTAACAGGAGACTGGGGTAGATGACACGATGTGGGGACAACACGTTAGCCAGTTAGCCTTGTCATTAATATGTAATTGGCAGAATAAATCAGAAATAAGTTGACAGAAAAACACTTTTATTAATACACATGTACCGAAGCAGTGATTAAAATAAATGCACAAATTATAAAAACATAAAAAAAATTTAAAAATGACAAAAATTACACTTTTTGTGGTAGCTGGCTGTCACAGTCAGTTCAAAAACAGAAAAAAATGTATTATTCCCATTAGCACAGCATGTCACACACCTTCATTTAGTTCTTACTGTACAGAAAGTACATTTTAGATCTTTACCATTCTTAAAAAAACATAAAAACAAATCAATTTTGAAAAGCTAATGTAGTAAAATAACTAAGATAATCACCAAAAAAATATGACAAATTATCAGATCTTTTTTTCTTTCAGATCATTAAGGCAAAAATATACTAGACGAGTTTCATGAGTTTCATGTATTTCATTTCTTCTCATCTAGTTCTTTATCTAATTGTAAGCCACGGCTATCTGGTGTAAAAATAACTGATCGGTAGCTCCACCTAACAATTAAAACCTTTACCAGCTGGGTTTAAGATAAGTTAAAAGTATTGAATAAATAAACAAATATGTACAGTCTGCAAGATAAATGCTACTAAAAATTGATTAAAAATTGCATTTTCTTTTTATTCTTTAAAATCTATATTTCTCTTAAATGTAAGTGGCAAATGGCAGTAACATACTCAAAGTGAATGATGTTTGAGACCCCATCTGAAGTATTATGTGCTATTTTGGCCTCTGTCTTTCAGAAAACATTATAGCAGCAACAGTGAATGTCCAGAGTGTTTCTGGAGTTAACAGCTATTGGAGAGGATTGAAGGAGTTGAATCCTTTCAGTTTAAACAAATGAAGGCTGTGAGTCGATATGACAGAAATGTTTCAAACAAGAAACAGAACTGTTCAGACAGATACTGCCTGATAATTTAACATTAACTCTTCAACAAGAACAATGGGCTCAGAAGGAAGTTGGCTGTGGGAAAATTTCATGCTCGAGTTAGGAAATATTTCTTAAGGCAAGTTTACATTTATTGTGCCTAGATGAAAAATCGGCAAGTTATTAAGCAGTGTAGCAAGTAGAAGTACTTGGGGACTTTCAAATATTATTCAGTTTTTTTTTTTTTGAGAAACGTTAGATGAAATTGGATTGAATAGACAGATTGCCTGTTTTCCCCAAAACTTGTTTTGTTTTTTTCAGTTCTTAAAATAATATCTTATGTCAAATGTCAGAGAGATTATGATCTATAATAATAAAAGGCAAAGCCCTCACTCACTCACTGACTGACTGACTGACTGACTGACTCATCACTAATTCTCCAACTTCCCATGTAGGTAGAAAGCTGAAATTTGGCAGGCTCATTCCTTACAGCTTACTTACAAAAGTTAAGCAGGTTTCATTTCGAAATTCTACACGTAACGGTCATAACGGTCGATAACGGTCGACAACGTCCGCCATGTTGAACTTTCTTATTTATGGCCCCATCTTCACGAAATTTGGTAGGCGGCTTCCCTGCGCTAACCGAAACCGATGTATGTACTTATTTCGATGGTATGACGCCACTGTCGGCCGACATATTGAACTTTCCAACGTCACCAATTTTCAAACTTCCCGTGTAGGTAGAAGGCTGACCCCATCTTCACGAAATTTGGTAGGTGACTTCCCTGCGGTAACCAAAACCGATGTACGTACTTATTTCGATGGTATGACGCCACTGTCGGCCGCCATATTGAATTTTCCAAACGTCACTAATTCTCGAACTTCCCGTGTAGGTAGAAGGCTGAAATTTGGTAGGCCCATTCCTTACAGCTTACTTACAAAAGTTAAGCAGGTTTCATTTCGAAATTCTACGCGTAACTGTCATAACGATCAACAACGTCCGCCATATTGAACTTTCTTATTCATGGCCCCATCTTCACGAAATTTGGTAGGTGACTTCCCTGAGCTAACCAAAACCAATGTACGTACTTATTTCGGTGGTATGACGCCACTGTCAGCCGCCATATTGAATTTTCCAACATCACTAATTCTCCAACTTCCCGTATAGGTAGAAGGCTGAAATTTGGCAGGCTCATTCCTTACAGCTTACTTACAAAAGTTAAGCAGGTTTAATTTCGAAATTCTACGCGTAACGATCAACAACGTCCGCCATGTTGAACTTTCTTATTTATGGCCTCATCTTCTCGAAATTTGGTAGGCGGCTTCCCTGCACTAACCGAAACCAATGTACGTACTTATTTCGGTGGTATGATGCCACTGTCGGCCACCATATTGAACTTTTCAACAGTCTTTGTTACTTATGGGCCCATCTTCAAGAAATTTGGTACACGGGTTCCCAACGCTAACTGAATCCTATTTACGTACATATATACGTCCATAGCCTGCAGCTTGGTCACCATGTGAGGCGGCGTTGGGTCTCCCATCCCATCACCTCCCACGTTGTTGGCTGCCTGCCTATATAAGGCCATCTGTCGCTCCAGTCTCTACATTCCCTTCCTTGCTTCGCCACGGGATTCACGTCTCCCTGCTGATAACTACAGCCTTTTTGTTTAATCCATGGCTTCTCCGCTGTTTTATTGTTTGTTTATTACAATTATAGTTATTGAATAGATATTTTACACTTTCTTTACATTACTCAGGTACCCATTTCCTTCATCATTCCAACCCCCATTACCATGTCTATCGAGGTAATCACCATCGATCAAAGAACTGTCACTTACCGAGTGGTTTCCATGCCCGGAGATGGTACCTACCTTTTCCATTCTCTGTGTTACATATTGCACGGCCATATCAGGCTCACTCTTGATATCTGGAAGAACATTGTGTCTTATGTATTGAATGACTGGGACAGGTTCAAGGTGTGGACTGATGACGGTACAGGAGATAATTATACTACACAGGAGCACTAGAAGAGTGAAATGCTTAAGCCCTTCACCTATGGTTCTGCATGTGAGTTGATGGCTGCCGCTGAATTGTTCGGTTGGTGCTTTCAAGTGTACCGAAATGGCCAAATATTGTACACCTTTCGACAACTGCCAATGCCTCTTAAACATCTTACATTCATAGGTGACAATTTCAGTAGTGGACACTTTGATGTTTATGAATGTTTAAACTCTCAAAAGCTGGATGTGAAGTTATCGATGAAACCGGTTGTAAGCTTACAACGCTTGACAGATGCTGAATGTCACTTCAACACAAGTCCTGCAAATATTGTCGTAATTGAAACAAACCATGAAACTGAAATCGATTATGACAGCAGCAATCCATGCTGTGAGATTTGAAACAAGATTACTGATCACATGGCCAACTGTAAGTTGCATGCTCAAGAGTAAGCTCAGCGCACAGCTTGGTCATGTTACAACCGGAGGGCCGAACTGACAACGTGGTACACAAAGAGATCCTTAACAAATAATTATTGCCATATTTTCCCTCACTTTAAAAAGGTTAAATTTTCTTCTTAATAAAAATTTTAATGCAGTACTTCGCCGCTGCGAAGCGCGGGTATTTTGCTAGTCTGTAATAAACTGTAAAAGCTGTACAGTTTTAGATGTTACAGCGTCAATTACCAAAGATCTGTCTAAGGTTATGAGTGCTCATATTGAGAATGAATGGGAGTATCTTAAGCATAACTTTCCTATTATGTACATTTGGCACATGTATGTTATCCAAAATTAATTTACTATTATATATGTTCCCCAATACCATGACATATTTCCCTTAAGAATCAGACACTTCTGTACGTCTGTTACTAAAAATGGAACAGTTTGAATTAAAGATTTGACCAATGCAGTCTCTTTTTCACCAAAACAGGACTTTACTTGTTTAAGGTGGTCTCCTGTAAAAATACCATCTCATTTTTTCAGTCTGTGAGATGTGGAAGCTTTTTTTTTTTTTTTCAAAGGTCATGAATGATGTCTTTAATGTTCCAGCTTAAAGCATTTAGTGACTGCTAAGAATTTCATTGCTTCTGACTTACAGGAAATCTTTTTGATATTAAATGAAATGAGTAAGATACAGTGATCCCTCGCTATATCGTGCTTCGACTTTCGCGGCTTCACTCCATCGCGGATTTTAAATGTAAGCATATCTAAATATATATCACGGATTTTTTGCTGGTTCGCGGATTTCTGCAGACAATGGGTCTTTTAATTTATGGTAAATGCTTACTCAGTTTGTTTGCCCAGTTGATTTCATACAAGGGGCGCTATTGGCGGATGGCTGAGAAGCTACCCAATCAGAGCACGTATTACGTATTAAATAAAACTCCTCAATGATATACGATATGCTTCCCTTGCGGTGCTTCGCACACTTAAAAGCTCTAACAGCACGTATTGATTTTTGATTGTTTGCTTTTCTCTGCCTCTCTCACTCTCTCTGACATTCTCTGCTCCTGACAGAGGGGGTGTGAGCAGAGGAGCTGTTTGCACAGAGGCTGTTTGCTTAGAAGATACGGACGCTCCTCTAAAAAATGCTGAAAGACTACCTTCACATTGATCCCTTCCTTGCGGCCGCTTTAACACGGTGCTTCCACTTAAAAGCCCAACAGCCCTATTGATTTTTGATTGTTCTCTCTCTCTCTGACATTCTCTGCTACTGACACGCACTCCTTTGAAGAGGAAGATATGTTTGCATTCTTTTAATTGTGAGAAAGAACTGCCATCTCTGTCTTGTCAAGGAGCACAGTTTAAACTTTTGACTAAAGGGTGTTATTTCATGTCTAGAGGGCTCTAATAATGTTAAAAAACGTATTTAGAAGGTCGTAAACAGGTTTTCTATGCTCTAACTGCGAAAATATTAGATTTATAAATAAAGAATCCTACTTCACGGAAATTAATTTATTGCGGTACAGTCTGGAACGGATTAACCGTGATAAACGAGGGTTTACTGTATTTTAAATTCAGCTTTATTACTAAATTCACATTTTCCTTGTTGGGTCTTTAATCAATGCACAAACCAATACATTTCTGTTTTGAACTGGAGATTCTTTCAGAGCAAAATAGGCAAGGTCTTCAAAATCAGCTAGGAAACAGGCCAGAAACCTACCTGATCAGCAGACTTCATCCATGCTTCAAAGCACCTGTTGGGTTCAGCAAGAGAAGGCCCCAAAACTGGAAAAACAACTATAAAACTCTCAAAGTCTATAGAAAAAGGTCCATAATGAAGAGGATAAGAGCCAAAATCCAGCCTGTACACATAAAGTGCAATAAAAAAAATCTTTCTAAATCAGAGATTTTTACAACAATATCAAAAATACAAAGAAAAACTCAAAAGAGTAAAAAGAATAACCAAGGAGTTGCCTAAAAAGTAATTCTTAGCAGTACACAGGGCAGTAATCAGAATTCTTGAAACAAAGTAAAAAAAAACAAAACAGAAAAAATAATAAAAATCAAAACAAAGATCAAATCATCCCTAATTGTGAGCAATCTCCTTCAGTTTATATAGCCTGATGGAGGGCTCAGGAGTGGTGATGTTACAGTGGCCCTGCGTCCTGCGGCTGTACTGGAATGTTATCCAATTCTAATTAAAATCAATAAAAATATATTGAACACTAGAATTACCAGAGCCTACGAAAAAACTCATAGATCCGTCCTACCTTAAAACGCTTCCCACCTCTCCTTCAGCATCTTTTGTTCTTTAAAAAAATTAACATAAACAATAATAAAGCCATAAAATACATATCATTTGAACCCACTACATGATAATTACCGAATAAGATGATGGAAAAAAAATAGAAAATATAATAACTTTCTCTCTTTCCCTTCTCTTTACACATATCCCAATGACATACTGGATACAAGTAGCTAATACTAAGTGTCTGCGCACAATTGACAGCAATACAGGAAGACTTTGGAGTACAACCATTGTTCTCCTCAGTCCCACAGTCACACCTAATGCATGCTGGAGGGATTATATTTACCAAGTAACCAGGGAGTGTCTTGATATTCCCCAGGAGCATTTAGAAGAAGAAGATGCTAAAGATGTGATGGCCTGGCCATGGCTTAGTTTGGTATGTTACCACTGCAGCTTTCACCAGGACAAGCAAAGTGAAAGTGGAGTGAAGTAACATGTGAAGACCATGACATAGATATTTGTCAAGAATAACAGTTTTTGTTATTCAGACACACTAAAGGTCATATTGATTTATTTAAAAATAAATTAACTACCAAAACAGAATGATAACACAAAGAAAAGTTTTCTTTCCATTGTAATGTATGAAACTGATTTACATGAAAACTGTTTCCTTCTAAACTAACACTTGATGTATGGTGAAAATAACTGAAGCAATACATTTTATTCCCTGTAAATAAATGTTTTTAATATATTTTTTTGAAAAGTCATGCACTGTTAACTATCATGTTCAATGTTAGAGCTCAGAAACCCCATTTCCTGTATATTGTGTTTATAGTATTTAGAAAAATAGTGTTCTATACAGCATGCAAAGAGAACCAATGAGTCGTCTAGTTATACTTAGTTGCAAGTAGTATCAATTACACTGTTCCATTACAAGGCTCATTTAAACCCGAAAAGCCTACCCTGCCAAGCATCATTAATAAAATTAGATGACAAAATCAGATTAGGTAAGCTTTTGTAATACAGATTAGGGAAGCAATCGTGCTACATGGAGTAAAGCTCTTTCAGAAAACATGGCTATTTATTTACTTCATTTCTTTATTTTTAGACCCTCCCACACTTGCCTCTAGAAAGGAACAACAACAACAACATTTATTTATATAGCACATTTTCATACAAACAGTAGCTCAAAGTGCTTTACATAATAAAGAATAGAAAAATAAAAGACACAATAAGAAAACAAAATAAGTCAACATTAATTAACATAGAAAAAGAGTAAGGTCCAATGGCCAGGGGGGACAGAAAAAACAAAAAAAAAACTTTAGACGGCTGGAGAAAAAAATAAAATCTGTAGGGATTCCAGACCATTAGACTGCCCAGTCCCCTCTGGGCATTCTACCTAACATAAATGAAACAGTCCTCTTTGGATTTAGGGTTCTCACGGAAGGACTTGATGATGAAGCAATGATGAACTGAAGGAAGCATTCAGTTGACTCAAAGAACACTTAAAGCAAGCAGAGAAAGCAGGTCTTCAAGTCTGGGTCACTATTTGTCACTCAAGCGTGGCTTTCTTTCTAACCTATATGACCACGGTCTGTATCCAGAGGTTCAGTTAAAAACAAAAGCTGTTTTCACAAAGCTGTTTTTCAGGGTGAAGCTGACTGATAATAGAAAGCACAATTGCAAGCACCAGATTTACTACAAAACAGGTAAAGAGTTGTTACAGATAAACTGCAGGACAGAGGCACAAATACCATATTTTTACAAGTTCAATGACAGTCCAGCTAGTCTATTTCTTAAAAAGTAGTCTTTCCTTTTAGACTACCTTGTAAAATTTCAGACTTTATTTTTCTTATTGTGACACTCGTAACTCTTAATGTTCCTTAAATCAATAATAAAATAAATTTTAATTCAATTTATTATATTGTTTTCATTCTACTTACAAGCCTAGAAGGTTGTACACATATAAACATGATATAGTGTAGCAGTAAAAACACAAAATATAATACTCTGCTGTGTTTTTAAACAAATTTTAATTTTTTACCTCATTATAATTTTATGGTAATATTGAATTATACAATGCTCTTTATTTCAAAGTTGTCTCAAAAAGATTATGCTACATACTGCTCACTCCTTCCTACCTAACTGCTAAAGTGAAAAAAAATGAAGTGATGTGTTAGATGCCCTAATGCAAGATTGACAAAAGGAGATAAAAAGTGAAGGCTTTATGGTCAAACAAACATGGCCAGAAGTGAGAACCTACCTATAACAACTTAGCTTCTAATTTGTTCAGCAAACACCACAACTGAAAATGAAAACCAAAAGAACTTATTAATTTATTAATTAAAATTTTAAGATAAGGTTTACTTGGTCTTGTTGAGCTTTATCAGTCTTTCAATGGGGCTGCTTTGATTTCTGCACTCTGCTGAGGCATTGCGTGTTATCATTGTGTTGGTCCTCTAATTGCCATCTGATTTTGCTCTTCTGGGTTTTGAACTTGTTTATTTATTTTCTTAGTTTTTGCCTATGTTATTGATAATGTTTGCATGAATTATTATTTTGGATATTTTTTGTTTTGATTTGTGACTTAGTGTTTGTTTCCTTTTGTTTTCCCAGCAGAATTGTTTAGCTGATCACTGATTATTTAGTTACTTACGCTTTTGAAGTGTGAAAAAAGTGTAGAATTGTAAAATGTCTATGTCAAGGTCTAAAATGTTTAAATGTCTACTTTGTGTTTTCTCATTTTTTAGACAAATTTTAAATTTTTTCACTATTTAAAAACAATGGAAATACTACAAATTTTTTTTTTTACTGCTTGTTCCCAAAGTCAGTTGTTTTAAGGATGCAATTGCTTTGTATTAATCTAGACATGGTCTAATCCTATGTTGGTAGTAATGATTATCATTGATTGATATAGTGCCTTACCTGGCTTTTGTGACTATTGGGATATCTGGGCCCTCTCAGGCCAGAAGTTGGCTGACAGGGCTACTGGACATCCATATGGGAAGAGATAATTTTATGCATTTATGTGATACACTTTAATCTTGCTTAAGTCATCAGACTACCAGATATAGGCAACTATCCCTGTGAAATTTACAGTGACAATTTGTCTATGGAGGCTAGTGACCAACCTAGAACTCAGGTCAACATCTCACCAGTTTGGTGAGGGCTTTTCCACTTGCTGCATCATTATCCAAGAACTTTCCACAGCTATTAGTATCATTATGAAACAGCAGTACATCAAACCACCATCTACTGCTAACTTTAGTGTGATTGTGCAAGGTTTTTGAAATGTATGGAGAGCCCCACAAGTTGAAGGAGATAGTGATGGAACACATAGAAATCAAGGCTCCATCTAACATCCTTGCAAACTAATTAAATAGGAATAGGTACTAGTTGTCCTTCAAGGTGTAGTGGACAACAAAATTAAGTTCTTGTATGTAAATATTGGTTGGGCAGTGGATATTTATGATACCGTGGTAGATGAAAGTGGCACACTCTTTCCATGGTGAGCTAAAACATTTGAGGGGGTGGATGTGCTGTTGGTTTTTTTTGGTGATTCTGCCTGTCCTTTACTCCCCTTGGTTTATGGAGACATTCTCAGAGGGAATGAGAATAATGGACAGATAAATTGTAATATCCAACTCAATCAGGCAAAGATTACAGTAGCCAAGGCTTTTTGGGCACATCAAAGGATGATGGAGGTGTTTTCTTGAACAGTTTGACTGACACATTAAACTGGTCGGTCGGATCATCTCAGATTGTTGTTTGTTACATAACATTTGTGATGCCCACAATGAACAATGCATTGAAGACGACAATAAACTATTGTAGCGACCTCCACGTCAGGCTCGAAAAGAGAAGAAGTAAAAGAAACAGACAGACATAGGAAAATCTCACAGAAGTTTTACTTGAGCAATCAAGAAAAAGAACACAGACTTCGTAACCCCAAACACAATTTACAAGCACCCTCTCCAACTCCTCCTCCCGTCCCGGGTCCCGTCCCTCCAGGTCCCGCCCCCTGCTTACCGCATCAATCAATACCCCGCTGTGAGTCTTCTGTGCTGTACTCCGCCCTCCCTCAATTGGACCTAACAGTCACTCAAAAAAAAAATGCTTCAACCTGGCTGGGACGCTGCAATATATAAAAAGCATGAGGATGATAATGGGAGGAAGGAGGTAAGAATGAAAATTATATTGTTTAAAGGACCCATAATACAAGAAATGTTTTATGTGTATGTTTCTCAGGAATGTAGGCTTTTGTGAGCAGATAGTGAAGAATAGAAACTCTTTTTTCTCATTTAAGCAAAATATTCAATTTCAATTAACCATAGCTGCCAATACTACTACCTAATGTTTTTTTTTTAATTCTTCAGTTTTTAATTTACATAGCTATAATTTTGCAGTTATACATTTCCATATAGATTATTACTTTAATGTTCTATTGATTTAAAATAACTTCAACATTTGCTTACAAAGTAGAACAAGACCAGTCAGGTTGTTAACAGGTTACTGCTGCTCTAATAAACCAATCTGTAGTATAATTTTTTTTCCTTTGCAAAACTGTTTCTTTTTCTAGGACAGTTGCTAGTTTTTTTCCTGCTCATAATTTTTAACAATTGTTTCAGACTTTTTGGCTATAGAACCTAAAAATGCATAGGTCTTGTCCATGTTTAAAAAAGAAATAGGAAGTGTCTTGATGTATTGCTAGTATCACCCTAACCACAGATTACAAAGTCATTTATGTAGGGAGAAAACATGATACTATCTTTTAAATTATGAACATTACCAAACTGGAACATGCTCTACTACAAATTGTAGAAACTGCATTTATAGACTAGTTTTGAGAAATTTTAATGTGCAACCTTGAGGTACAGAGAAAAGTGGACTGAATTTATTTTGATGCTTTACTTCCTTTTACATTAAAAATATCCATCCATTCTAAATCCTATATTGCTGTTGCACTGGGAAGCCAAAGTCAATCATGTCAGCTTTGGATATGAGTCAGAAACTAACCCTGAATGAGATACCAGTCCATTATCTAACACACGTGACCAATGTAGAATTCCCAGGCAAGCTAAAACACATCTTTAGTAAGTGACCGGAAACTGACAAAATGGTAGATAACTCATGAACACAGAGAGAATATGCATATGAATATGCAGAATGAACAGAAAATGAAAATGAAATATTCAGTCAGGATTTATAAAGCTAATGCATTAAGTATTGTGCTGCGTTGTCACCCATATTAAAAATATGAAGAACTTTATTTATTGTAAGAATTTGAAGTCCTAAATTTACAGTTTCCACTTGTATTTTTAGATCAGTTGTAAGGTCCAAGATAAATATTTTACGTAGACATCTGTTATATGCTGCAGAAGCATATAATGCTTTCCCTGCATATCCATGCATTGTATAACATTTTCTTTTAAGAAATTACCACAAATCTAGAAGGGATCAGCTATTTTTATCCCATAATGAGTTCAGGAAGAATTTGCTGCCACCAAAAAGTCATTTTTACCCTAGACCCTCTTCGGTTCTTGTGCTTGAGAAAAACTGTTATGTTAGGGTTAAGTATAATATTTAATATTACTGTATATCTGTTGAAAATGTATTTATGTTTTACCTTTTCCAAGTAAATATTACCACTTCAAGCATTCAGATATTTACTTCTCAGTTAAGAGTGGTGAGGCTATCGGTAACTAATCTTTGCTAGCAGCAGAAAAAAAAATCACGTAAACAAGTAAATCACACTATTAATAATCATAAGTTTCTCATATTTCTTGCTATGGGCAAATAGCTTTATATGTTATAAAAGCTATAATGAAGCTTTGTAGCAGCCAAGGGTCTCTGTTTATTTGCTACAGTAATTTAATCCTGCTTCATTCTCCTGCTCAAGTTGAGCTCAGTAATATTTAGTAGATGCTTATCCTGCATTTTATTTCACTTTTTTATTTAAAAGTAGTTTTTTTTTTTTCATTTTATCCTGAGGTGTTTTTAAATCTTCTGATAGATGATTTAACTTCTAAAGATGTTTGAAGTTTTATTTATTTATTTATTTGTTTTACTTTCGCTACAATTTCCCTTAAGGGATTTAACAAAGGTGCTGTTTGGCATCTATTCATGATTTGATTCTGGGAGGTACAAGAGACCTAATATTATGTAAATATTTTTTTTCTAAGATAAGTATGTAAAATTCTTTAAAGAGATAAGTAACTCTTTGGAGTATTTGCATATTAAATATTATAAGACATACTTTATAAAATAATGATTGCTCAGAACACAATTATTTTCACAAAATATCAATATATTTATAAAATTAATTAATAGCTAGCATTACATTTAATCACCTTGTACAACCCTACAAGGTCTAGTAAATACAGTGATTAGGACTTCCAGGAAAGCCAAGAGTTGCATATAAACTGTAGATTGTTTTTAACACTTGCAAAAGAAAAAGCATTTGAGAAAGTTTTATGAAGTACAGAGTATTTAATGGGCCATGCAACACAGTGTATATGAAATATTATTTTATATACAATGCCAAAATGAAATAAATAAAATTGCAATTGTGAATTAAACACATGAAACAGTAGAGTAATATGTAAGTAAATTGTGAAAAAAACACATAAATAAGTTATTTAATTATTATGAAATGTAATATCATTGTTTTATTTTGGTTTAGTAATGTAATTACATTTAATTATTGTAAGTTTGATTTTCCCAAATAGTCTTTTACAAACAGCATATTTCCATATGTCATTTTTAATGCCAGTGATTTTTTATTTCAGAATGCCGCTTTTCATGATGGTTTTGTTAGTTTTCAGTCAAGGTAAACTAGTAGGTCAAATGGATGACACTTGATCAATAAACATTCTAGGTCAAGTGAACAAGTTTTAAAGACATTTTTAACATTTATGCACCATGTGTTGTTCATAAAACACATTACTTCTCCTTTGCTTTACCTGACAGTTCAGTCCAATTTCAAAGAAAGACATTAAAGCCATCTGGTCATATTGTAATAAAGACATAGCATTTCCTGATGTCTCTCTTTGTAGCCAGTCTTGTATGTCTTACTGGGCCAGAAGAAAATAGTGAGAATTTTTAATGAAAAGGATCAGGAGATTAGATGCAATTAAAAAGTCAAGCTAATGTCATTTCCAAACTCTAGCTGATCTGTAGTCAGCTTCAAAATGCTTGGGTTGACTACTATCACTCCAGTAATGTTACACAGAGCATTCTGGGTAGACTGCCATAGCAAATGATAACAAAGAAAAAAAAATCTAATAAAAATGCCAATTATGACACCTGTATGGCATTTAGTTTATTATCCAGTGGCTGTATTTCAGTCAGAAAAATGCTGAGCAGAGGAAATCAGTTGCTGAGATGTTTTGCTTTCACTTGGACACCTCCGCTTCATTCTCTTTTCATCCTCAATGGCTGCATCATATCCTGGTACTACAATAGTGATGAGTGAACCTCAATGAGTTAGCTTTGCTGTGAGTTCAGCAAAATCATGAAAATGTTTGTGAACTTCGCCAAACTCTGCAAAATGCATTGAAGTCAATGGGGAACAAGGAACTAAACTAGTTTTGTCTGGATTATAGTGATGAAATGGTTTTTTACATGTCCCTGAGGGCTAGGGAAAAGAGTGCCAACTATGCTAGACTGCTCAAATTGTTTCAGTCTTCTGGCAAAGCAGCGGTGTGGAATTGGCTCAATCCATTATTTGACATGGCTGTGGGTGCAGCTGTTTGTTTTGTTTCTGATTTATCTTTACAGATACTTTCATCAGGAAGAACGAAATGCCTTGTAAACAGTAATAAATCCTTTGAGTTTATTATTTCACAACATGTCCTGTGTTTTTTGATAACTGGTGGGAAAGGGTAAAGGCTGCTTTAAGACTTATCTTGGGATTGTAGCTGAGCACATGACTAATTTGCATGCATAATTAGCCATGCAGTGCTGTACACAGGATTTAGTGTTATATACCCAGGGACAAGGAAAATATTGTGCAGCACTGTCAAGCACAATACATGCTTTTTTTCCCCTCATGTGGTTCCGACCCTGCAACAGCCACATTTGCAAATATCTTACAGTAAGCAAGTGTGAAAGTTCTATTCATGACTGCTACAGCTGTGTGATGCCAAGCTGATCTTGCAAAGCATCATGGGGAGCTTGGAAAAAAAGGTTCGCCTAAGACTGCCTCATGGTGATTTTGAAGGAAAACTGTCAGTGAATAAGGTCATCAACAAATACAGGATATTTGCTACAAAAATTGCTTAACTGAATTTCACCGATCAACACAGTACAGCGCCATATTAGCTCAAGATCATAAAGCACTGCAGAGGGTAGTATAATTACACAATATTGGATATAATTGTGTGTATGTATATTGTGAAGCCCGGGGCACGTACAGTTGCCCTAACCCGACACAAACAGGCTGGATACAAGTTTCATCACACAGACAGTCAGGGCACAAATTTCACCACACAGCACATGATTTATTTAGTCGGGGAAGCGTTTCTTCTTCACTCCCCCAAAGTGCAGCACAGTCCATGCAGCAGCACAGTCCCTTCTCTTTGCCAGTTCTTCCGCCTCCACTCCTTCTCATGAAGGAGTGCTTTGTCCACTTCTTTCTGACTCAGGCCATTAAGTGGTGGTAACTGGGAGTGTTCCAGGTGTCTCATCAGTATTACCGAGGTGTGCTGTAGGTCCTTTATAGAGCTCTGCAGCTCCCCCTGGTGGCCCCCATGGAACCCAGCAGGGCTGTACCAAACTCCAGCTCCCAGCGTGCCCTTCTGGAATCCATATTGTCACAGCCTCCCAGTAGGGCTGCCCTCTAGCGCCCGAAAGGAGGTATTGCCTCATCAATGTTCTCTCCCTCGGTCCTTCCATTCTTTTGGCATCCTGGCCAGGTAATGGCTGTGGCCACCCATCACAATATATACACACACACAAGTAAAAATTTCATTGTGCTCTGCATACATAATAAACTTGACTTGAATGCATAATCTCTAGTTCTACCAACATTTAGTCAGCTTGCTTTCTGATTTCAGTCTAAACAGAAGAGGAGTTTGTTACATTTAGCCAACGTTCCTCCCCTTGCTTATGTTTAAATGTCTTTTTTTTGTTTCTTTTGCTCATTGGTTTTGACTGTTACTATCAATACTGTTCTAACCATTTACTATTTATCAAATTATGTATTTTTATGATTTTATTTTTATTTATTATTTTCTTTCTACAACCCCAATTCCAAAAAAGCTAGGATGCTACGTAAAATGTAAATACAGTGGAACCTCGGTTTGCGAGCATAATTCGTTCCGGAAACGTGCTCGCAATCCAAAGCACTCGTATATCAAAGCGAATTTCCCCATAAGAAATAATGGAAACTCAGATGATTCGTTCCACAACCCAAAACTATTCATATAAAAATGATTAATACAAAATATAAAGTAAAATACATAATACAAATTAACCTGCACTTTACCTTTAAAAAGAATCATGGCTGGTGTGAGTTTCTAAACTCATGTGGGATTCCACCCAACGGGACGACACGCGGAAGAGCGTCCCAAAGCAATCGCAGTCTCCCAGTGCTGTAGCAGTTCGTTGTATAAGCGCATCCAAAAAGATTGCAGACATGCTATAAGCGCCTGTCGTCAATGGGTCATACAAGGAACATTATAAAGATCCCGCTACAATAAATAACAGCGCTGTTGCTGTTTCAAGCTGAATAAAGCTGGTGTTAAAGTACTGAGACTCAGCTTCGTGTTTTGGGGAGCAAGATGGGGACTCGCACTTCACAGCGCACGCACACACACACAGTCACAATGCTGTAGTAAACAGTATACGCTCGTACGGATGTTGACTATATGAGTGAGGCACACAGACTCAGACGGAGAATAGGAGACGATTGCCAGAGAGAGAAAGACGGGCAAGCGAGATAAGGAGAGAGAGAGACGCGCTGGGCGATTGAGCGAGCGCGATAAGGAGAGAGAGAGAGAGAGACGCGCTGGGCGAGCGAGATAAGGAGAGAGAGAGAGAGAGAGAGACGCGCTGGGCAAGCGAGCAAGATAAGGAGAGAGAGAGACACGCTGGGCGAGCGAGCGAGATAAGGAGAGACAGAGAAGAACCATCAGCTCAGTTGTGATCACATGACGCTCAGCAGACAAAGTGTATCCATACTACTCGTATTGCAAGACATCGCTCGTTTATCAAGTCAAGATTTATTAAAAATTTTTGCTCGTCTTGCAAAACACTCGTAAACCAAGTTACTCGTAAACCGAGGTTCCACTGTAAAAGCAGAATGCAATGATTTGCAAATCTCATACACCCATATTTTATTCACAATGGAACATGATCATGGTCATGGGTGGGAACCTTATCTGTGTTGGCTTTTAGGAATTCTGGCTTAATTTTTGAAGGCCTCACAATTTTTGCCATTCTTATGGGCTGTGAAACACAACAGTGTTAATTATGAATGAGTTGGTTTGCTTGCAGCGACACCTTCTGACAAAAAGGCTCCAAAAACAGTAATTCATTTTATAATAATATAATAATAATAATACATTTTATTTATATAGCGCCTTTCCCATGCTCAAGGCACTTAATTCATTTTATGTTCATAACCATAAGTTTCACCCTTCTCACTCTGATGGGCAAAAAAAAAAAAACACACCTACAAGAAGGAACTGGGGTCTGTAACTGGAAGAGTTCTTCATCCAACCACCAAACCCACATAATCTTTTAATATTAAGTTAATGCATTATTTGTCTCTTTGGCACAGGAAGGTGACCCATTCTGTTGGGATCAAGTAAGAACTTTCTTTGGGCTACTTTCCTTAGAGGTATAGCACTGGACAACTTGAACTAGATAACATCACTTTCTCCAAGCTTATACTGCTTGCCAATGACTGAACTCTGTTTGGAAACAGAAACCATAATTCAAGGATGAGATTTCAGTGTTTACATAAGGTGGTAGGGATGAGGAAGACAAAACCACACCAAAGACAAATCACAAGGCAAAGATAAGGAGTCGATTGCAAGGAAGGCTCACTTGAACCTGTGGTTGCACAGAGTTAACACTGCTGTTGTGCAGGGATGTTGCTTTGGATACATAGTAGGTCATGCCGTTCTAGTTTTATTGACTGTATACCCAATAAAAATGGTTAATTTCATCATGTGATTATTTCGATACTTTTGATCCTTTGATTGGGTTTGCAGTAAATCTGTGAATTCATTTGGATATGGTATTTTGCTGTGGTTTGGCATCTTCCAACTACTAAGACTTGTGCTTAAATTGAGAAATCACCAACATTAAATTAATGCAGTATACATTTACAGAAATGATAATGAATCCCACATATTGATTAATTGATGGTAAAAAAAATATTTTTCAGTGGATTTTAGAAAACTTCAGATAAATAGTACAGTTCAAAAAGGTGTATTACAAAAAGGAATGTTTTTAAACAAATATGCTGATATTGTATTAAATTTATTGAAGTTCACATTTAATAATTGGGTGGCACAGTGGCGCTTTGCAGTTAGGAGACCCGGGTTCGCTTCCCGGGTCCTCCCTGCGTGGAGTTTGCATGTTCTCCCCGTGTCAGCGTGGGTTTCCTCCGGGTACTCCGGTTTCCTCCCACAGTCCAAAGACATGCAGGTTAGGTGCATTGGTGATTCTAAATTGTGCTTGATGTGTGTGTGTGCGCGCCCTGTGGTGGGCTGGTGCCCTGCCCGGGGTTTGTTTCCTACCTTGCACCCTGTGATTGCTGGGATTGGCTCCAGCAGACCCCCATGACCCTGTAGTTAGGATATAGCAGGTTGGATAATGGATGGTTGGATGGATTTAATAATAGTCTAAACTGTATCCTCAGTATCTTAAAGTTCACCATATGTTAAGATGATGCAAACATTTGTTCTTAAGGTTTACATTTGTTTATAAAGTTGCTAAGGATAATGACACATATTAGGTAAAAAAGAAAAAAAAAACTAAGGTAGTGTTTAAAAAGTTGTTATTCACCCTTTGGTTGTCTATCTTCACCTATCACAGCAGGATCTAATTTCTTCACAGAAAAGGTTCAGTGAAGTAATAGTTTGATACTGTCAATAAAGTGTGTGCTTAGAGATCATCTTCAATGCTCTAAACATTTAAACAATACTACCGTGAGAAGAGAGGTGTTGCTGTCACAAATTTCATCTCGCTTTTCCATCTGTGAGCCTGACGCTTACCAGTCAGAAGACGAATGACTTAGCTTCGGTTTTTCCCACCGAGCCCCACCCCTTCTGGGTCAGACCTATAAAAACCTTCAAGCCACTCGAAGAAAGTGTTCTTTGAGGATCATCTAGAGAGGTGGAAGAATCAATCCCTCACTTTTTGCTTAATCTGGCTGTATGCCAGTTGTTTTGCACCGTTATGTGCCTTTTGATTTACCCATTTTGCCCTTCTTTTTCATTAAACCGTCTGGAGCCCCAACCCTTTTCACATTCCTCATTACGTTTTTTGGATCACAATATGTGTTTTTCTTTTACGGTAAAAATGCTTTGTTGGTCATTCATACAAATAGTTATTTCATGTTGATACTTTAAACAAAATGCATTGTGTTATGTAAAACTGCTGCTGCAGACAACAAGAGTAACAATGTAAATGCCAACTGAGAACTGAGTAAAGGCTCATTATACAAGACAGCTAATACATAAATAAACAAATCTTGATTAATCTTCCTCAGCATTTTAAAACTCCATTTCTGCATAAGGCACTTGAAGGAGACAAAGCACATTAGATATAACAAGGGATTAAAAGACATTATGTGGTCTTTCAGCTCTTAAAAATTCTCTTTTAACTGGCAGAGCAAAAGAAGCAAAAAAGGTCTCAAAATTGATATTCAAACCATACTACATGTAGGCGGCAGCAACCATCTATTTATGGCAAATAAAAAAATGATGCTTTATCAGCAACTTACTTTGACCACTGACAGTTCATGGAATGTTTAGATTTCTTTTAAAGGCTGTGCTTTGGAAGTAAAATAACCTGTCAACATGCTGAGGTTGATATGCATTCTTAAAAGACAGCATTTAAATTTCCACAAGGTTAGGATAAAAATGAAAGTATTTGAATGGGTCTCTTTGCCAATAAAAATAACAAGCAAGGGCCTACATATTTGCAGAAATTTGTGTCTAGGTAATGGCAATTCACCCTCTCAGCAGTGAAGCAAAACTGACTCAACTGACATTATGTCAAATATTGTTGCAGCTAAAATTAAACATTGGAAACAGGGACTGAGATACTGTTCAAAAATGCAAAAAATGTTCTTTGTTGTAGGATGCTATGACCTTAAATTCACCACTCATACTAAAGCAAACACTAATTTCAAATAATTTCTTTATATCACTAATAAAAAGAAAATATAAGCCATTTTTAAATCTTAGCTGCATTCTGGCTATGTGGATTAGTGTCCTAAATACAACAATGTACTGTAGGTGCTAAGCCAAAGGAAACCTTTCTTAACGAAAACAGAGATATTGTTATCTGTTTAAGTAAGATCATTAAGATCACTAATTCTAATCAAATAATTTCACCAAAATTGAGTCAATTTTTGAAAGATCGTAAAGTCCTACTGCCCAACACACTACTACATTTCAAAGGAATAAATCAAACAAAATTAAATAAATAAATGCACAAATAAATAAATGTGAAATGTGAGAAAATATGTGATCATAAATAATTAAATATGTCAAGTTGCTTGGTGGTGCAGTAGTAGCACTTCTGGGTCACAGCAAAGTATACCAGGGTTCTTGAGTTTACACGATTTCCTTGTATTTGCGTGGGTTTCCTCCCAGAGTCCAAAGACATGTAGGTTAGGTGAAGTGGTGACGCTGTGTTGGCCCTAGTGTGTGTTCATTCTGCACCCTGTCTAGGGATTGTTCCTGCCCTGCACCCTATGCTTTCTAGGCCCATCACAACCCTGCCTTGGATTAAAAGGGCTTGGCAAATGGTATGGTATGTTATGGTAAGAAATGATTTTTTAAAATGTTTCTCTATTTATTTAATTATTTCTTCATTTAAGTATTTCAGTGACTCTTCACACATGGAATAATGCTTGGAATAAAACCTCATTTTCACTTGTCAAAGTTAAGAGGATGTACTCTAGCGAGTATTGTTTTTGGGTTGGTGAATCATCACTAGAGTGAGCCTAAATCCTTAGGTATCAAGTGTTACATTTATATGCAGATGCCACACGCCAAATGCAGACTCCTGAGAGAATAATGAATTTGGAGCTTCCTGAATTAAAGTAGCTGTTTTGTGCAGTAATTCTGCTCAACTTTCTCTTGCATTTGTGCCTGCTTTGAGCAGATGCTTTGTTGCAGAGTAACTTCTGGGATTGGATATTAATGGCTGGGTTTATAGGTGTATGTTTCAAGAGAGGTAAGTGTCTTCAAGGTTGGGTTTCTATTAGTGATTTGTAGTTGCAATTTGTTATCTGTGCTTAGTCATTATTATTATTAGGTTGATTTTACTGTTTATTGTTCTAAGTATACCAATTGACCCGTGTCTTTGTTTGTCTGCTTACTGTTTAATGAATGCCACTCCGTTGCTTTGTATTGTTAATTGCTTCAGTACTAGAAGCTGGGCTCTCTCAGCTACTTGCTCACTACTAAAGGAGACTTAAGGCCCTGTCGCGCAAGAGTCCAGACTCATATGCAGCCCTCCTCATGTAAAGACCACCAGTCAATCGAGCAAGAACACCAAACAAGCCAACAGATTGGTACTGTTTTTTCCTTTCCTTTCAAAGTTGTCTTCAGCATGTGTCAACAATACATTCCTGTTATTAGCACAGAGGAATCCAGAAAACTTTTGTCCACTGCATCAAACCATCACTTCACACACACCCCTCTCCTTTGGCTTGTGGAACTGCCACTCTGCAGTCAACATAGCAGACTTTATTTCATATACAGTATTTCACCATCCAAAGGGGTGTCCAATTGGTGGCTCTGAACGGAGACATTGATTTGACGGGAAAATGCAGTGACACTGACAACATTTTCATCTGTCTTCAACTTCTCCCACTCCTGCTGCTCCACTGGAAGAGTTAAGGACCAGGTATCCTTATGTTTAGGAGCTGTAGATTGTATTTCGGGTATGCAACTTCACTATTTTTGAGTACCATGCAATTACTGTCTCGTTTCCAATCAACGTGAACATTGTTGTTATTTATCTTCCTAGATAAGCTGGATGGGCTGCTCTCTTCCCTCCCAGATGATGGCAGTTCACTTCTAATTCTCAGGGACCTGAACAGCCCTCCCGCTGATGATATTCTCACTCTTCTTTCTTCCTACAACATCACACAGTTCCACACACCAGCAATTGTGTTTACCTCTTTTGTAAGTCACTTTGGATAAAAGCATTAGCCAAGCAAATATTGTACATGTAAATGCCTTGAGAATCCTATTGCTGATAAGCATGTGCAAATTCACAACTGTGAACAACCCCTGTACGGAAGATTCAAAAAACCTCACACACTAAATTATTTTTGTTTCCTTTACCTGCTGCTTTACAGGATTTCAATCTAATGGTTTAGTCTAACATGTCAGAAACATCAGAGTGAACGTCATCAGAATCATTACAATGTCAGAAATTGATTCCTGAAATACAAAGAATAAAAAGAAGCACAGTTATTTTCATATTGTTCACAGAGCCTTCAAAATATACCCAATAATTTTTGATTGCTTGCCCATCCTTTTTCTCCCTATCAGATTTTGCTCTTCTGGACCTTTGCACTGATTCCCACCAAAGATCGAGTAGCCATTAGCATGGAAGCCTTTGAAGGTGGGTCCCTCTAGTGACATATTATTCACTCTTTTTAAAGCCGTCTTGATTCTACTCAGACATCTGAATCCCCTCTCACATACAGCAAAAGAGACTGAGAGCCATAACCACATCATGTAGTTTCAGAATGTGGGCAGATCTTTCACTGCGGTCTCCATAAAGTGTACTTGAAATAGCATCTTTAAGAGAATTCATTTTTATAATAGTTTAGCATCTTAGGATTTAACACTCATACAGTGTTTTGTCCGTTTGCCTTAAAGTAAGCTGGTACCCTTTTGGAATGCAGCCCACATCCCGCAGTCTTTGACCTTGTGTCTATGCCAAGAATCTCTGGTATAGCTAAGCTTAAGACAGTCGTAATATTCAATGGAAGTCAAGGATATACAGTACTTAAGTTGTGTGTGTTATCAGTTATATGTAAATGAACCCTCTCTGTAATTAGAATAACCTATAAAGTTCTGGTTTGCATCTAAACCATTACCATAGTAGCACAATGTAGGCTTTCACATGCACTGTGCTCCTATAATGCATCTTAGTTAAATAAAATCAGTTGCACGTTGGTGGAGTCTGGAGAGCCTTTGTGTTTAAGGGCAGTGCTGGACTGGGAATTCTAGGTTTTCTCTTATGCATGCCACTTCATATTGGCAATAAATACCTTCAGCTGAATCCACTCTTCCAAGACATTTTTCATATTTATAGATTTTGGCTCTGCAGCAGTGGTTAGAAGTGACTTCACAGCTCCTTTGTCTCCATATTCTACAATCTCTATTTTCTCCTATGGCCACTCTTTAATGTCAAAGACCCTGGCATATCTCAAAACGGGTACTGACACATCTGCTTCACCATTAGACTTGCTATTCACATGCTACGTGACTATTTCAGTTGTTTTGTTGAATGTTTTGCTATTATCATTTGCTCTCAGTCTACATATACATTAGTGCATGTGAGGATGTGTTATAACAGCTATACTACTATTTCAATGTATGACTAATGTAAAAAATGCATCAATTTTATGTAATGGGAGTGTATGTTTTTCTATTTGTCACAGTCATTCTCTGTAGAGTTGCACTTATTGGGTTTTTCGTGGTCGGTTCCAATTGCCAACTTTTTAAAAGAAAAAATCAGTGTGCACTCATTCCTTGTGACATGTGATCTGCTCAAATGAACTGTAGCTAATGTTGGATGCTGTGACATAATTCATGCTACCCAGCAATGTTCAAAACTGTTTTCGGAGCTAAATATACTGAATTTCAGAATCAGAATCAGAAAAACATTATTAATCCCAAAGGAAATTACTTATGTTACAACTTAACAACAGACATGGGACATGTTACACTATGAGCAAGTATAAAGTAATCATGTAAATATAAATAAAGTTTTATAAATGTAAGTATCAAACTAAAGAACAGAGTATTGCACCTTAAGTTGATATTGCACATTTGAGAACAAATAAGGTTATTCTCATGTGAAGAGCAGACAATTTATTCACAAGAACAGATGTATGTTGCCCATTTCAAGTACTTGAAAAAATGTACCTGCATATCCAATAAGATAAAGGGTAATAGCTTAAAGTGTGGGTGAGTGACCGGAAAAGGAGTTATAGAGGCTAATGGCTGTGGGGAGGAAGGATTTCCTGTGATGTTCAGTGGAGCACTTGATGCTAGTCAGTCTACTGCTTAAAACACTCCTCTGTCCAACCACAACACTATGAAGTGGGTGATTAGCGTTTTCAATAATAGACCGAAGCCTAGACAACATTCTCTGATCTGCCACAGTTTCCAAGCTATTTAGTTTCTCTCCTACTACAGAGGTAGCCTTCTGAATTAGTTTGTTTAGTCTCCTGATGTCTGCCACTTTCATGCTACTCCCCTAGCATGCCACAGCGAAGAAAATGGCACTGGCAACCACGCTGTTATAAAACATCTGCAGCATAGTGTTGCTGACACTAAAAGATCTGAGCTTGCGTAGGAAATACAGCCTACTTTGACCCTTCCTGGTTCCTGGACCAGTCTAGCTTATTGCACATCTGCACCCCTAGATACTTGTACTCTTCAACGATCTCCACCTCCACACCCCTAATAGACAGGGGAGTGGCTGGAGATCGTGATCTTCTTAAATCAACTACAATCAAAAAAATTGTAAGTTGATAAGTTTTTGTGGGATGCCAGATAGAATAGCATTACAGTAATATGTGAGGTGACTAGGGCACTTCGGTACTGTGCTGCGTAAGAACAGGACGTCTAGAAATGTTTCGGAGATGGAAGAAGGCAGTAACAGAAATGTTACTTATATGGGAGGAATTATTTAATAACAATAATTATTATTATTTAATAATTGCCATTATTAGTGTATAAATGGATATAAATAATTGCATGCAAACGATTCGCCAAAATGTGTTGTATGTAAACGATGCTGTTTTAAACGCTATTGTTTTTTCATCAGAAAACCCGATTTCCATGTCTACCTGTATTAGTTTAAATGGCACTTTTGCCACTCGCAATAGGGCAGACACGTGACGTATCGTGTCGACTGGGCAACACAGTGAATGCGGCATCTATATATATATGTCTATGGATATCTAGCCTGACTGAGTGACCTTTCACTTCGGCCATGTCTGCGCCTGGGAGTCTTTTCTGTAGCCTGCTACAGGAAGGTACTCTCTCGACCATTGGCATTGGTTTTGCTCTTTGCTATTTTCGTTATACTGCGATCGTTGTTTCCTAAGCCTTTGTTATACGCTCGTAAAGTGAACGACAGTATCTTCTCTGTCAACGGGTTTTTGTACAACGTCATCTGTTTTCTGGGATCCAGCAACTGCCTGTTCCTATCAGTGGGTTATTTCTTAACACAAACGGTTGACGAAGGCAACGCACTCTCACTACGACATAGGGCAGTAGATTTCGTTGCATCACATTGGGACAGATTTGGAGACGTTATTCCTGTTATTCTTTCCAACGCAAGTCAAGTTATCACAACAAGTCGGGAGTACAATCAATACATGGCAACATCTGGAGTTTATGGTGGTGAAGCTGAAATTCAAGCTCTTTCCAAGATTAGATCTTTCAACTCATTATCTGTTGTCTCCAGCAAAACACCTATTCACAACTGCGTCTTTCAAGAAGTATTTCTTTCTTCTTGATTTCTGAATTCCTTTCTCACGGTTTTCCGTTCTTATTCTTACACCGCCGTATGCTACGGTGGGCGTCGGCTATTTAATGAATTTTATCAATGTTGCAGTACTTTGAAAAAACAATAAAAAAGAAATGGGGAAATGTGTCAACAGAACACTTTTCACTCACATGTAATAAAAACTGTTGAATGTAACTGCACTGTGCTGTGTGATATAATCTTAAATGTCTTATAAAATAAGTTGAGCTAAAGTTCCATTATGGATGATTTTTTTCCAGGTGTATGTTACATTTAGTATATACTAGCAAAATACCCGCGCTTCGCAGCAGAGAAGTAGTGTGTTAGAGAAGTAATGAAAAAGAAAAGGAAACATTTTAATAATAACGTAACATGATTGACAATGTAATTGTTTTGTCATTGTCATGAGTGTTGCTGGCATATATATATATATATATATATATTACACACACACACATGCATATAAACATATATATACATATACACACACACATATATATATACATATATATACATATATACACACATATACATATATATGCATATATATACATATACATATATATACATATACACATACACACACATGCTTATAAACATATATATACATATACACACACACACATATATATATATATATACATATATATATATACATATATACACACATATGCATATATATACATATACATATATATATACATATACACATATACATATATAGCAAAATACCCGCGCTTTGCAGCGGAGAAGTAATGTGTTAAAGAAGTAATGAAAAAGAAAAGGAAACATTTTAATAATAACGTAACATGATTGTCAATGTAATCAATGTAATTGTTTTGTCACTGTTATGAGTGTTGCTGTCATATATATATATATATATACAGTATATATACCTGTATACATATACACATATATACATACATATCTATATATATACAGTACAGGGCAAAAGTTTGGACACACCTCCTCATTCAATGTGTTTTCTTTATTTTCATGACTGAAGGCATCAAAACTATGAATGAACACATGTGGAGTTATGTACTTAACCAAAAAAGGTGAAATAACTGAAAACATGTTTTATATTCTAGTTTCTTCAAAAAAGCCACCCTTTGCTCTGATTACTGCTTTGCACACTCTTGGCATTCTCTCGATGAGCTTCAACAGGTAGTCACCTGAAATGGTTTTCACTTCACAGGTGTGCCTTATCAGGGTTATTTAGTGGAATTTCTTGCTTTATCAATGGTGTTGGGACCAGCAGTTGTGTTGTGCAGAAGTCAGGTTAGTTGGACGATCATTTATTTTTCAACAGGACAATGACCCCAAACACACCTCCAGGCTGTGTATGGGCTATTTGACGAAGAAGGAGAGTGATGGAGTGCTGTAAATGGTCATGAAAATAAAGAAAACACATTGAATGAGGAGGTGTGTCCAAACTTTTGGCCTGTACTGTATATATATCTGTATATCTATATATATGCTGTATATCTATATATATATATATCTATATATGTATACATATATATATATATAGATATATATATATATATACACACACACACACATATACATAAACATATATATATCTATATCACCATCTATCTATCTATATTATATATATATCTATATATCTATATATATCTATATCTATATATATATATCTATATCTCTATATATCTATTCATATCTATCTATATATATATATATATATACTGTATATATCTATATCTACATCTATATATAATCTATCTATATCTATATATCTATATCTTTCTATCTATATATCTATAGCTATATCTGTATATCTCCTTTGGGGTGAGAGCAGCTATTGCTGGGGGTGCCAGAATCCATCGAGGAAGAAAAATTAAAAACATTATTTGTACAAAATCTTAATTTATCTATCCATTCCTAAATAATTAAATGGGCAGGCTATTTCGTATCAGTGCAATACGCTGCTTGTTAAAACGGATGACTCCTGCTCTTACGTGCACTTAGTGCTGCGTGGGTATTATGAACTATTGTATCTGTTCAAGTTTGATTTAAATTATAAATATAAGTAATTTTTATTTAGTCGACAGAAATGTTTAGTTGGAATGTAAGTTAAATGTAGTCATCATTGAATACATTTTTCTTCACCATAGAAATTTAAAGACTAAATTCAACTTACATTTCTACCAAAGATATTTCTGGCGACTAAATAGAACCTACTTATATCCAAATTCGAGCTATTGAGCTGTCGCCTGCCTGCCTGAATAAGTCACCCTCACTTCGCTCTTACTTTTTTACCGTTCATTTAATCATGGCTAGTCACGGAAAAATTATAAAATGAAAGGAGGATTACACCGAGTATGGCTTTACCAAAACAATTATTGATGGCGAATAAAGTATCCATTATTCATAAAGCTTCAATTGGTGATCTGTTTTTCTGCGTTAACCTTTAATTTTTTCATACTTCTTCTCAAACCAAAGGGGTGCGAGGGTAAAATGAATCGGGGGGCGCTGATATATATATATTGAATATATTGAAATAGTTTTACTGTCAAATAATGCAAACAGTACGCGGCATGTGTTTCGCCTTAATTCTGGGCTCATCAGGCATACACACACACACTGTACCTCCTCTTGGGAATCTATCCTCGGACGTCAGCGCTAGAGGTGAAGCCTCTCATGTTGCGCCACGGCGTGTGGTTCGTTTATTTGACAGTATTACACTGAGTATGGCTTTACCAAAACAATTATTGATGGCGAATAAAGTATCCATTATTCATAAAGCTTCAATTGGTGATCTGTTTTTCTGCGTTAACCTCATATTTCTTCATACTTCTTCTCAAACCAAGGGGGGTGCGAGGGTAAAATGAATCGGGAGGCGATGAAATTTATATATATTGAATATATTGAAATAGTTTTACTGTCAAATAATGCAAAAAGTACACGGCACGTGTTTCGCCCTAATTCTGGGCTCATCAGGCGTACGCATTCACTGCACCCTCTCTCGGGAATCGAGCCTGAGACGTCAGCGCTAGAGGCGAAGCCTCTTGTGTTGCACCACGCTGTGTGGTTTGTTTATTTGATAGTATGTAGATCGGGGTATATATATAAGATAACTCCTGTAGCCACAATAAATGCCTTTATTGGATAGACAAACCAGGGGTGAACAAGTTCCTTTCTACTGCAGCCACAGCCGCGACACACATAAAAAACATCAATAATAACTCATAAACTTGCAATATTATTTAGAAAAATCGCAACATTTTACTCACCAAAAATTCAGATTATTTGTAAACAAAATCCATCGTCCTCTCTTTCCTCAAAAACAGTTCAATTACTCAGTCGTACAGATTATCCGTGCGCTTCAGTTCCATCAAAACCTCACTTTCTATCGCCATCGAAGCTAATGCTGAAAGGTGAACCCGCCCTATGGTATTTCTGGCATAAGTTTCAATTCGCTTTAGGGCTGAAAATGTCCGCTTGACAGAAGCAATGTACACAGGAATGCTCACCGCCAAATATACCAATGTGAACAGCGGCCCCATGCTCTCATTCAGATTTTTCTGATGAAGGAAGTCAAGGAGATCAGTGGGAGATTTTCCTGCAAAATCATCCATGGCATACATTACAGTCAGTTCTGTTTTTAGCCGAGACAGATCAAAAAGCGCTCCGTGGCTCTTGTGTTAAAGTGGAGAAGGCTGCATGCGTGAAATTTTGCTTGTATTCCCGAAACTTCTGGGGCTCGAGGAGCATGACAAACATCAGGTTTTTGTGGTCTTGAAATCTGGTCTGTGTCTGGCAAATAATATTGTCCAGAATCCTGCCATGGAGTTGGCCGTAGTGCACGCGACGATCTTTGGCTCGGAGTGTTTGCGGTGCGTTCAGTGGCCTCGGAGAGTTCCTCATATCGGCTTCTATCCAATCAATGGGTCTGAATACGGTGACGTTGCCGTACGCCTGCTAGAGGCCCCTACTGACACCAACTCAAAATCTGATTGGTTGAAGCAACAGGTTAATCGACATTTATTCTGTGTTAGAGTGCCTCCACAACAGATTGTGAAAGCCTGTCTGCCTGGCAACAAATGATGGCTGAAATGTGATTGGTTAAATGCTTTAATACGAAACTCCGCCTCCCACAGCTATCGAGCTGCATTCTATTACAGTATATGGACAAAAATACGTTCCAGTTATGACCATTACGCGTAGAACTTTTGTAAGTAAGCTGTAAGGAATGAGCCTGCCAAATTTCAGCCTTCTACCTACACGGGAAGTTGGAGAATTAGTGATGAGTGAGTGAGTGAGTGAGTGAGTAAGTGAGGGCTTTGCCTTTTATTAGTATAGATTTAATCTTCATGCACTTTCACGTACTTTGCACACTGTGATCATTTCAGGCACAGCTTTTATGGGATTTTTAAGCATTTCACATTCATCCGCCAGCAGTAATTAAGTGATTAGAAGACAAGTAACTGCAGGGCTAAATAAGACCTTTGACCTGCACATCTGCCTCACACAGCCTTGCATAGCAGCACATCTTTACACTATTCCTTAATTTACTGGCAAAAAGAAAAGTGAGGAAGAGCAGTATGCATGTATGCAGCTTACATTTTATTTTAATCATTCTGACTGGTATTTGGCAAGTTTAGGCTTAATGAACAAAAACTTGGTAGATCCACTGGCAAAAATTAGTACATCACTAAAGTGGTTGCTATTGATTGCAACAAGGGCCAAAAATTGATTGCCAATTGTCGCACAAACAACGACCATTATTGCCAAGCCCTGAATACATAAAGAAATAAGAAAAAAAAAACATATTTCATGACACATTTAATTATTTATAGTCACATGTTTTTATTTAACTTTTCATCTGAAAAAAATTCCTCCATATTTCTTATCTTTTTCCATGTGTCTATAGTTCTCTGTGTGAAGAATAACTTTCTAATGGTTGTGAGAAATTTCTGTTTAACAAGTTTCCATCTGTTTTCTTGAACTCATTTAAATGTAACTCTTTGGATACACCATACACCTACTAATTCCCTTCATAATTTTAAACACTTAATGTTAATTGATACTGTACTTTTTTAGGGTAAAGCTATATTCAATGTGTGAAATGTGAATAAATATTGTACTGTAAAAGTGCTTTGTTTTCATTTAGAGCAATATGTATATACAATTAATTAATTTTCTTCTTAATGTAAAATACATTTAAAATGCTAAGTAGATGATAATTTGATACCCTGCATTCAAAATATAGAATTTTCTTTTAAATAAATAAAACTGCTTATAAAATTAAATTCCAATTATAATGGGTAAATGCTGTCCTCACATTTCTGGCTGTTAAATCAAAAGTGCCGTGTTTCTCCCCCTAATCTATTGGTAAGATGTGTATTTTTTTTTAAAAAGTATGGTATCCATAAATATTGATGATGATTAGCACATTCTCCTCCACTTTTCTTTGGTGTCTATGCAGTATTCGCCTTTCTGTATTCAAAAGTTTATTGCCCACTGTTGTTGTCAAGGCTATCATTTTCCTTTATTTTCATTTCAAACATTAAGGAGATTCTGAGTTGTTGCTACATGGTTGTCTCTTCGTGATTTAAAAGGAATATCCTATTTCTTCTACCAGTATATTATTAAAGTATATTATACCATAGAAAATTATCCTATAAAATAGGATAGTACTTGGGACATTATTTATTAAACTCAATTGCATTTCCTTCATTTATTGGAGTCTTTTTTATAGATCCTATAAAACTGATTTAATAGACTTTAAGCCATGTGTTTCCTCAAAGCTATTGTTAAAATAGTTTACTGACATATAAAACACATAAATGTAGAAAATTATTACTTATTTAAACTACAGCAATAACAAATTAATCCTTTATTTAATTAAAGGGTATTCATGATATTTCACCCTTTTATTCGTTTTTATTTGTACTCATAACTAATTATAATTAACACAAAAACTTCAATGTCTTAATTGGTTCTTAAAATTAAAATGAAAAGTTTTCCTTTAACTGCAGACAGAGATTAAATGTATCTCTTGGAACCATTTTTCAAAATAATGAAAAATAAGTCTATAAAGCTTTAGTACCATTATTAGAATTTATAATTAAAGAAATACATTTTTAATGTACAGTGACTAATTAATAAATAAGAAATATGACAATATTGTCCAAAGGAGCTTTTTAAATGTAAATTCACAAGTTTTTTATATAGGTATGCTTTGTTTATGTCATAATTTTTTAAGTTACTAAATATAACAAGGTGGCTAGAGAGGTGTGAGGGTTAAAAATAATGAAAGTAAAAAATTATTTATATATACAGTATATATATATATATGTATATGATATTCACAAAATTCACACTCTTGTGTAAAACAAATTAATCATATTGATTTCTGCTTATATTGTAAGGTCCAACACATTGGTTAAATTGGTACACTAAATGTGGCAATAGTTGCTAGGCATAACTAATTTCAGTTTGCTATAACTTACATCTAAAATGACTTGTAGTTTGAACCTATACAGAGGCTAATAAAAGAAGAAGAAATAGTTTAATATAAAAGAGAAAGTTAGCACATACAAATGAAATCACAATACTGTATGTAGTGATTAGCAATGCTGCCTCATAGGCCTAAGGATGAGGGAACTGTCTGTATACTTTTTGCATGTTCTCCTTGTATCCAACTGGAATATGTTCTTCATGGTGTCAAGATTCAGGGAATAAAGAGGCACTTATAAGCTTAACAAAAGTTTGTTTATTACTTGATAATAAATAATAATAAAACAATAATGGATTTGCTCCTACTCCCTGACGGCATTCATAATTGTTTTTTTTAAATATAACATATGATATGTGGATAGTTATTTACAGTATATATAAATAATTCACATTGATTAATATTTACACTCCATGGACAATCAATGCAATATGTAAAATATAAGCAGATGACCTGTTTGTCCTTCTAATACAATAAATGACTGGTACATCTAAAACATTTACCAAACTTCATAATTTATAAAATTTTAACAGTAGTAGGGCATGAATGCAATGAGAAGTCAAGCAAAATGACATCTTTTATTGGCTAACTGAACAGACTGTAATGTGCAAGCTTTTGAGGCAGCTTAGGCCCGTCTTTTTTTACAAGTTGCTTGAAGGTGGTCAGTATAATTGAGTAAACATCAGTCTGGTGAACTGTTTAGGAACAATTGTCACAGGTCAAAGTTACAAATTCAAAAACCACAAGTGAAGAGCTCAGAACAAAATTCACGCTAGTTACAACTCCCAGGTTGTAAAAACTAAAGTTAATATCAGTTAGGCAGAAATTCAACAAACAAGAGTCTTAAAACTCTTGTTATGCACATTGAGAGAATCAGAATTTTGGATGGAGATGGGCAGCTCATATCACCAGATAGGAACTACACATTGAAAGAGCCTTGATTGAGATTTAATGCCACGAAGACGTGGCATCACCAGACACCTTTCATCAGCAAACCTGAGTGGTGAAGAAGGAGCATAGGGTGTCACAAGTGTCTACAAACTGTATATATGGGTACTAACCCTTTGACTACTCTGTAGGCAAACATCAAGGATTTAAAATTAATGTGTGCTACTAGAGGAAGCCAATGTAGTTATCTAAAAAGAGGAGTGCCATGTGACAACTGGATGAATATCAGAAATGTTGCTGCATTTTGAAACATCTGCAGTGGCCTGGTGATACATACTGGTACTCCTGCCAGAAGAGAGTTACATTATTCCTGACGTGACTAGATGAAAGCTTTAGAATGACAGGACCAGACCTTAAACCAAATGCTCATAATTCACAATCACGTGTTGTCGTTAACTAGTTACCTTTAATTCCACATCAGTTACCCCTAGCAAATATCATATAATTGTGATGATAATATTGTAAAATCCCTACTAGAATACCTTTTAAATAGTGTACTTTATTTTGTCATCTTTTGAATTAATCTGAAGTATATTGTATTGTTTTGGATTAAACATTCAACAACAGAGCACCCACTGGCTTTGTCTGTATCATTTTTTAGCCTTTGAAGTACAGCACACTCGTGTCTTCTAGTAATTCTTTATTTGTCATTGTCTATAGCCTCATTCGTCGCATAATAACATTGTGTACTGGTTTCATCTTTGATACTGCTGTACAAATTGACTGAGGTCAGCTGTACTTATCATCCAATGGAATGCTTGGTTCACAGCTTCCAGAGTACAGTATTTACCAATGACCAGTCTCAAAATTAGTAACTGGATACAGTTGTCTCAAACATCTTCAGCCAAAAATAAGTAGGAGAAGATCCTGATGAACCTGATATGTAATCATGACATCTTGGATTTCTCACAGTGATCTCATATGGTTTACTTGTTAGCTAACAAGATATGGAATCCTTCCACAATCCCTTGACCCCATGTCTTCTTATTATAAATCTTAACCTGACACTTTTATTCAAGAATATAACCAAAAAAGAAATTGTTCAATTTATATGCAGCTGTCAATGTGTAAAATCCGAAGCCCAAATATCAATCAATACAAAATAGAAATGTCCACTTGGCTGTTGAACTGTTGTCTCATAATGAAGAGGTTGCGGGATCATTTCTGGGTCCTCCACGCATTACTGTTTTGAGTAGTGAGCTGCTATTATTATTATCATTATATAATAAAAACACACATTTGATTTGAGTCTGTAACAACTAGTGTAAATTTCTGCTATTTTTTATTTAAGTTTATTCTCCCAGTCACATTCAAGTGGTACAATGAATTTGCCTCTCCCACTCTGAGTTGATGGCGCTTATTTCCATTCTTTTCACAAGAGCAACGACTCCTCCTTGCCCACTTAGGTCTGCCAGGGAACAGCACCTGGTGATGCCACCTCTACATGGCATCAAGTCTCAATAAAGTCTCTTTTCCTGTGTAGTTCCCAGTTAGTGAAATGGGCTGCCCACCTCCATCTGTACTGCTGACTCCCTCAATGTACTTAAGAAGTGATTGAAGACCTATCTGCACTGTGAATATCTGTCGAATTGATGAAGGGGAAAAAAAAACAAAACTTTGCTCTGCAATATTTTATATTCTTGGTTAATTTATTTAAGTTTAATTGCTTTAGTGATTTAATCTATGATTGTAAATGTATGAGTTATTACATCTTTTTATTACCTGTCCTATTACACCCATCGAACAAACAGGCACAGGTCTAATGTTACTGGATTGTTTACCTCTTTTGTAAGTCATTTTCAATAAAAGCATCTGCTAAGCAAATAGATGTAATTATAAATGTAAATATGTCTTTTGTAGGGGGTGAGAACATAAATCAAACATTTTCTAGGTGTGTGGGGCATAGAAAATCTCAGGAACCACTAAGGCACACTTTGCTACATAAGCATGTACCACATCCTAAAGACAAGGAGTTAGGATATTTAGTGCCTCTAAATCAATCCATTGCAAGTGTCTGTTTTCTCCATGATGGACCAGTGTCTCATCTACAGTTGGATTATTTTTGCACACCACCTTTTAGCCAGGATTTGTTCTTCAGTCAATCATCATATATTGGTCTAGGTAGATTTAGAAAAAGAGTGAAGAAATTAAATAAATATGAAAATTAACTGAGATAGCTTTATATGGCACCTTATTTTACAGACTGTCAAAGATGTAGGTTAACAGTTTTAAAAAAGGTATGAAATTAGTAGGTACTGCTAAAGCTGACATAACCAAAATGGCAGACCTATAAATATTGACATACTGTAGATATTTTCCTAATAAAATGTAATTACTGTTAATGGTTAGTTTACTCAAGTAATTATTTTCATCTCTTGAATACTGCACAGCTATATGACTTTTTAAACTAAAAATAGTACTGGAATGATTTTAATCTGAATCATATTTTAATTTTTATTCACATCTCAAAAATATATATTACCAGTAACGTGCAGTGAATACAGTTGACTTGAGCATTCATAGTTTTCATCCTCTTTCTCTGTACGTTTAGCATTCATTTGCTCAGAGATTGATGTGCTTGCTGCTTCCTGAGCAGCTCTTCTCTTCTCCACCCTAGCGGCCCGCTGCGTCTCTTGTTTCATTGGGCATCAGGCATCTTTTCACGTTTAAACTGATCAAGTCAGTGTTTGTGTTGCAATTACTTAGTACATTGTCCTTAATTTTTCACTTAAGCTGGCACTTAAGCATTCAATCTGCCTCAAGAATGATTTAAGATATGAAGAGGTAAGGGAAGTGACAGCGCAGGTGGTAGGGATGAGAATAGCGCCCGTACGCATGACCTCCCTGCTGGGCGCTGCCGAGAGTTGATTCTACAATAAAATAAAATGAAAATAAAAAGGGGAATAACCTTGGAGGTCAATCTTCGCTCCGAAAGCAGATAGTAGATGTCACGTAGCATATGTGTATCAAATTTCAGGTCAATAGGTCAAACAGTTTGCGAGCTACAGGTGATTTAAAATCCTGGACAGACAAACGGACAGCCACGGTAGCGTATTATTTATAAAGATATATATATATATATATATATATATATATATATAGATAGATATAGATATATATGTAGATATATATATATATATATATATATATAAACATATTCTAAGACTACTTTATCCAGTTCAGGTGGGCTGGAGCCAATTCTGACCATATCAGGTTCAAGGCAGCAATCCGCTCTAGGGAGTAAGTCCATTACTGGGTCCTCTTACACACTCACTCAGTCACACACTCATTCATAATATGGAACTGCCAATCATTTTGTTTGTTAATATGAGGATGGAAAACCCATGCAGACAAGGAGGGAATGAACAAATTGTACACAGACAATAACCTGAGGTTGGATTCACAGTAATGGTGGTGTTTAAACATCTTTTTAAATTTACACCTTAATTTAGAAATTAACTTTCAATGGCATTTAGCCATTCGTTTATTGAGCCTGTGTCATCTGTTTTTGGCATCACAGAGAGTCATAGCCTTTTCAGGGACATCAGGCAAAAGACAGAAAGCAAACAGCCCTGCAGGAGCACACGTCCACTGCAGGATACATTAATACACATACCTACAGTTTATTAAACTAGACCAATTTATACTCATCAACTTCCTTAAAGCACAAGTATTTTATGTGGATGGATACTTGGAAAACCTGAAGACACAAAAACAGTATATAAAAGATACACAAGGTCAGTGCCTGGTCCCCTGGAGCTATGAAGATGCAGCACTTACTGCTGTGCTACTATGCCAGGATGCCACTACCCAAGAGAAATGAAATTGAAAATTGTCAAACTGTGTTACCATTGCAGTTTGTTACACAAACCAACAAGCAGCATGCTATGCTCTATTATGCAGTTTAGACTCTTTGAATAGTTATGCAATAAAGAAATGAGATTTAAACAATCAGACAAAATAGTAGTGTCCTACTCGTGCTGAATGCTTCTAGGACATACTTTAGTTTGACACTTCTTGCATTAATGAGTCACGCTCCAGGATGTTATCTTTTTCTCATAAGTGTAGCTGGACACAGGGTTACTTTTGGTTGCTTTGTGTTCAGTGCACATACTATATAATCTTATAGGATATTTTCCAGCAGTGGTGGAAAAATTGCTTTTTGAAGGCAGGTGAGAACAACCTTTAGGGCAACAAGATATCTCAGGAAACTTTCCCTGTGGTATTTCTTGTGCTCCTGATGAGTCAGTGAATAGAAGAATTAAAATTGTGACACAATTTATAAAAGAAGTGAATTTTGAATAAATACTTCAAATTGTCAGGCTACCTATATGCAGTATTTCTGAATAAATGTGTTTATTTACATCTGTTGCATATGTTGTAATATACTGTAAACTCAAGAGAGATGTTCATGTTCCAGACAAATGTTTAATTTCCCCCTGGGGATTAATAAAATATATTTAATCTAATGTAATCTATTTTAAAATTGTATTTAATTGGCAAAGACAAAAGAAAATAAAGATCAAACAAAAAGAGAAAAAGGCCAACTACTCAATCTTTGGGCATCTTCAACTTGGGTTTTGCTTTCTTTAGCAGTGGTTCCAAATGAACCCTAATGTCCAATGGTGGCTTTTTGTTTAAAGGGGGAGATGGAGCCACTTGATGGTTGCCCTCCTCCACTTTAAAAGCAGAATTGGAAGGTAGGCTAGTAAGTGTGCATCACCCTTATTCTTCTCCCTGTGTTCTATTAAACATGTTCCCATAAGGTACTCAACAGACTCATGTTTCACATTATCTTAAGTACAATTGTTATCTCTGCAACTTAATTACTTTACATCTAAAAGAAAGTTACAGTATACTGAAAAAGATAAACATTTACCCAACTCTTATTATTTAAACATTTAATTAACAATGTGCAAAGTTACTCCACCAGCTGATATTATACTTGTCAGATTAAACCATTCAGTGATATTGTTCATTTTTAGATTAATTTAATTTTATTACCTTCAAAGACATTTCTTGCTGTAAGCTGCTGCATTTCACTTTTGTATTCTGCCATAAATTTAAATTGGATTGGCGTTTCCCTCTTAGTAAAAGGTAGAGATCAGCAAGTATTGTATATTTAACTAGATGTTTCAAAAAATGTTTTATAGTCTTCCCCTGCAGTGAAAAGTGTAATGTTTTCTGAAACTTTCTGAAATTGCACTTTGAAAACATTTCCTTGACTATCTAATAGCTGTGCAGAGTGAACCATCTTATGTGAAGCTCTGCTACTCCTTTTATACCGTATATTCTGAAAATAAGAGAAAATTATATGTTGCATCATGTACCATCAACCTTGAGTCAACTTTAAAAAAATATAAAATAAAAAGATCCAAACAGTTTCAATGACAACCTTAATATGTTTAAATTTAGGGAAAGGTCAGGAACATCTTAAATGAAATTAACTGTTATACTAAATAATAAAGGAAATTTTCAAACAAAGAGTGTAATATTTTGCTGTGGTCTAGCAAGTCTCAATCTGTCTTTCCCTTCTCAACCCTTACCCCTTTACTTTGAGGTGGTGAGTCTACATGAAAGTCCCAAGTGGCTTCTTGGGACTTGAATTTGATAGGGCAATGTGGCTTGCTCAGCCATTTGGTGCTTACTGGTGAATAATATTCCCCAAAATCCAAGAAGAATAAAGCAGACTCAGGTATTGAAAATCCTTGTACAGTTTCTGTGCAAAAATGGAGTGACTTGAGTATGAAACTTAGCTTCTTATAAATGCGTAATACTACAAGAATATAGGGTCCTGGGGCTGCTACTGTTGTTCCATTTACGTTAGAGGAACAATTGTGGTGGGCCTAACTTATTGCTGTGGTATTAAAAAGTTGTCATATGTATAACTTGGTGTGTATATATATATATATATATATATATATATATATATATATATTAAGACTAAGTATTACATTACATTAATTTAAAAGTTATTTTGAGGCAAACTGACTTTGGCTCCTATCTTTACTTATTTTTGTCATGCCATATGGAGGCCTCATGTGACTGCATTAGTCAAGTGTATGATGTCACAATTGTGATGGCATATAAATACAACCATTTCAGTCTGGGTTATACCTCTCCCTTAATCTTTGTTAGTATAGTTATTATTCAAGTAGGCCCTAGTGTCAGGTTTGTGTTTCTGGTTATGACTCTTTTATAGCCCCTGACTTATGATTCGTGCCTTATCCCTTTGACTTTGATTGCTTGTTATGTTTATTTATTTGGTTAATGCCTTTATCCAAGTCAACGTACAACATTTGAAATACAATTAGTTACAGTTATTTTGTCTACCCCATTGGAGGGCAAATAAAGTGACTTGCTCATGGTCACACAGTGTCAGTAGCGGGATCTGAAGTCTAAAGCCATAACCACCATGCCACATTGCCTGCTAGTTACTTTTTGTTTTCTCAGTTCTTACCCTTACCTTTGTCTAACTACATCTCTCTTCCTAACCATCTCCTGATCATGTTAACTTCTCGAGCAATTGTCAGACACAATATGTGTTCTAACAATTCAGTTTAAAGTGAACTAAACTTATTGTACTGCCCTGGAGAAGAATAGCTTACATTCTTTAGGTAAGTGGAGAGAGGTTGTCATAAATGGAGAAGTTCCTGTACGTCTGGGTCTTGTACATGAGTGAGAATAGGTCTGATGAGCCTTGACATTTCTTTGGTTCCTTTGTTCTTTGTTTAGGCTGTGCAAGTGGAAGCTAAAATTAAACTTTTGGTTTGTTACTTATTTTACATCTTCATCTCATAAGGGTATGAGATTGGGGAAGTAATCAATTACAAGTGGCCAAAACAAGGTGTCTGTATAGGTTTGAAGAGGTTACCATCTACAAGAGTTAAGAAATCAATAATATAGAAGTTCCTTGCCGTAGAACTTCTGTTCTTTGGATCAATTGAACCATTTGTAGGGGGTCAAGATGTACTCTGAATGCCTGTCACAGAAGAAGGCCACCATATTTGACATTGTCACAAATGACTGTAGAAGGTGAAATCATTTGTATGTTATTTAAATGCTATTAAAAGAGTTAATAGTACTGATAGGATACTTAGTCATAAATATATTCTACTCGTCTATAACAGCTTAAATATTGTCTTTTGTGCATGTTAGAAATTATGAGCAGTGTATTTTTGTGCTTAATCTCTATAGGAACACTGAATCTTTAGATGGTTTCTGTATTTTTCATAACTGAGATAAGCATTTTTTAGTGATATAAACTATTAATTAGTTGGTACATTGGACAAAAAGACAAGATTCCTGTGTTCTGTACTGTATAAATACCACCACCCTAACTCTCTGACATCAGACTGTTCCCTCTATTGTGCTGTGCTGTTAAATAAAATCCATTTGAGCCTACACTGCTTCTATGTCAAGTCTAAATTTATCCACAGGAACTTCACTAGGACAAGTGTACTGAGAGTGAAGATTGTTTTATCTTTAGTTCATAAAATGGTTCTTCTGTTCATATTTATTGGTCACCTTTGATAGTAAATGTATTAAACAAAACTTAAATTGAACAGAGCTACTTTCTCACTGTTAAAGGTAGGGTTTATAATGAAAGTAATATTAGGATCTTAGTACGGTAAAGAAAAAAGACAAGATTTAAAGTGATAAATGAGGGAGATTTTGATACAGAAACACTACAGTGAATAAAAAATATGAAAGGTGAACAAAATACTTGACCATTACTTTGCAGATTGGAGCAGTAAAATGTAAAACAGCAATAGTAGCCTACTCTAGGTAAAATTATCAGCAAAAAAAAAAGCAGCAGATATAGTTGGTCTAAGACCAAAAAATTATTTAAGAAAAATGTATATAAAAGTGAAAATACAGTGTTTACTCTTTCTCCATATATGTAATGAGTAATAGTATTTTTAGCAACTTGCTCAGTAAAGCGAAATTTTTACCGAGGACAGTAGAATTGAATGCAGCTTTTGAAAAACTTGCCACTTTAAAGAGAAATAGAGTGAAGATTTGTTCCAAAAAATGCCTCCACCTGTGATATTGACATAGTATGCAGTGTTATGGAAACATTGTTGCAAGTAAAAATGAAACTATAGCAAATGAATGAACACAGTATAACTGAATATGAATTACAATTCACTTCCTGTTGTTTTTTTAGGCCACAACCTAAGCAATAGAGTGTTTTGATATGGGGTAAAAGTTTAACTCTAGTGGAACTGATGAACAGGTGGATCAAGGAACTAGCTCAGACACTGATATAAAAGAAAGGGTGCCATTTTGCCATTGGTTTCTTTGTTCGTCAACTAGTAGATAAACGTTGCATAGGTTTGTCCCTCATAGCTGGCAAAGTTGAGTTAAGACATTACCACACGAAAAGAGGGGAACGATAGTTTATCCTACAATATGCATGCAAAAAACCTTAATAAGAATGCACATATGTCTTGTTCTAACAAAGCTAAATGGGAACATAAAAAGGAAACTAATCATGGAAAAGAAATGACAGGTGACCTGTATGTTTTGTTTTTTTTTTAATTAAAGAAGGCATCATACAACTTTTTTTCAAAGTTTCTATTATACCTTGAGAGCACTCTACTAACAAATTTAATTATAAACGTTTTAGTTCCAGAAATTTATTGCAAAATGAATACAATTTTAAAGAGTTATAAAGAGTGCTAATAGACAGTATGTGGATGATGCCACAGTTACATCTCATTGGCTCTCTACGACCGTCTGAAACTTAACACAGGAAAATTTGTGTTAAGGCAGAGTAATCAATTTTGTAATTGTGTAGTGTCATCAGAAAATTTGTTTCCTTTATCATTTCTTCTTGGGTTTATCTAAGCTAATCTGAATAATTTAATAGATTAACACATCAATAGTATATATCATTTTAAAGATCTCTTACTTGTAAAAGGATTAATAACTGTGTCATTCACATGAACATCGGGATATCTTAAATTTTCACATAACTGTCTCAAAATCAAAAGAGGAAAATTTAAAAGCAGTAATTTAGACATAGCTGGTTCTCTTACTTCATACACTGACTGAAAGTTTGTGACTCCAAGTTTGTGACATGGAGAGAGGAACTTGAATGTAACTATGATGACTAGTGTCTTTTGCAGTAATTTTCTGGTTTTGCCAATAACTTTGTTTTCCAAATATTCCAAAAAAAAAAAAAAATGAATAAATTGTTGTACAGCTAGCCCATACATACTTTTTTTTTCTGTGCCCCATGATGTAGCAGTTAATGCTGGATGGGACAGCCTAGTATAGGGGTGGCGAACTCCAGGACTGGAGTGCCGCAGTGGCTACAGGTTTTCATTGTAACCCTTTTCCTAATCAGTGACCAGTTTTCACTGCTAATTAACTTTTGTTCTCATCACTTTAATAGCCCTGTTAGAAGAGTTCAGCCCTCTGAATTGATTCCTTTCTTCATTAAATGACAGCCAAGCAGAAATGAGATGTGAAACGAACTAACAGATGACCAGCTAAACTGGGTCTTCAAACTCCAACCAATTTCACTCCAATCACTTTCTTAATTAAATGCCAATTCTTGCTGTTAATTAAACCCGTTAATTAACTCCATGGCTTGTTGCTGCTCTCATTCTACCACAGCACACATTTCAAAAACTGTTGTTTTTCTGTTCTTTCTAAGAGCGCTGTCAAAATGTTTTGGTGACCTGAGAGATCAACCTTACCAAGACCATCACCTCTCTTTAATTTCAGATATTGTGGGATGGGCACAGGGGAGCTGGTCATGTGGTGGCTTGTTTTGTGTCTCATTATTGTTTGGCTGCTAATTAAAGAAAAAGAAACAATTATGGGGCCTGAGTCAAGTTAATTAAAAGAAGTAATCAGCAGCAAAAACTGGTCACTAATTAAGAAGATGGTAAGAATGAAAACCTGCAGCCACTGCTGCACTCGAGGCCAGAGGTTCGCCACCCCTGGCCTAGTATATAACGCTGACACTAGTAGTGTGTAGAATGCCAGAATGCACTAAACAATGAATTTCTTGTTCCTGTATGGATTTAATAAGAACTGTTTTTCTAGTATGCTACAAATAATTGGAAAACTTGCAGATACATTTAAATGCATAACACGTACACTGAAAGAAACTTGAAATGTGTTGGTGTATTTGTCTAATAAATGTAATGTCGTTTTGTGTAGACTTATGTTACAAATGTTACAAACACATTAAACAACATTACCCAGAATGCAGTGCTGTTGATGTAGATAGGAAGGAGTGAAGAATCTATGTGCTTTGTTGTTGTGCTTATTTGGTAGCAGCAGCAGTGAGCATATTTTAAAAAAAATAAAATAAATAAAAACAACTATACTTTTTGGTTCAAGAGAGGTGAATGTCTGCTATGAAATCTTGTGGGGGCCAAGCCTCTGTGAATTCATGCTTCTTGCTCAAATTGCCTCTGTCTGCAAGAAATTTTACTGTTCCGATATGCAATTCTATTAATTTTATCTCAGGGAGGTGTGGTTGTGCAGTGATTAGTAAGGCTGCTTCACAGCTCAGGTTACTCTTTGGTAACAATAATCATTTAGGGATAATTGAACATTTCAACATTGTAATCCCCTCAAAATTACATTTTCTCCTTCTCCATTGACTTCAAGAACATTTCTGCAATTTTGCTAAACTTGAGGCAAAGCAAATTTATGCTGACCTACAAATTTTGTCACAGGACTGTAAGAGGTTTATAAAGGTCCAACTGTAGAATATCTGCCATTGCATAGATTGAAATGGTTTGACTATTTGCATAGCATAAAATTTCTACTGTGTGAAATGTTTATAATTGATGGGATTTTACAATGCAAAAGATATGATTATGACGCTTTATTATCTGTAGGATTTCCACAGTAAAAGAATTGATTTTAAAGTTCAACAACTTTATCCACATTTTCACAATCAGGTAAATCATGGGAAATAAAAGCTTACCCTGCCTGATGAGAAACAACCCTGTATGAAGCACTGGACTGTGGCAGCAAGTGCACTTGAAACATGTGCATTAATTATGGGCTTATGTAGTTTTGTCAAGTTTGTCTTTAGACAATGGGACAAATTTTAAAAACCTAGAAGAAACCCATGTGGACAGTGGGAACAGTCTGCACAAAAGGAAACTATGCCAAGAATCAAACAGTGGGTCAAATGAAAATTAGCAAGGTTGAAATGGCTGTAGCGAATAAAGAGTTATCAATATTTGCCTGTGTGGACTGCCTGCTACTGTTACTTGCTTAACATATTTTTCATTGGTCAACAGAGTTAATTCTATATCATATAGCCATCTTCATGGTATTTTGGAAAAATGGTTGCATACTCTTAAATAAAGTGTAGCACTTTTAGAACACCATTTTAACGCGGGTTCCTAATCTGGGGTCCTGCAGTGGTTCGCTGTGTGTTGTGTGCTACAATACCCTGTATCAGTGGATGCTCCCAACATCATCATCGTCATTTCACACCATCCTAAAATTCATTTACACCAGTTTTGTCCAACTGTCTAAACTGCCTAAATTTAGAAATTAAATTAACTGAAGTGCTATACATAATTAGGATGAAAAAAAGTTGTAAAAATTAAAGTTCTTCTTTTCAGCTTATTGTTTGCAAGACAGCTAAAAGAGAGTGTAAAGTTATCATATGTAATGTTACCAGTTAAAAGTTTGAATACACTTACGTCACTACAGATGATCTCTTTTCTTGATTGTAAGTGTATTAATGTGTATATATTTACAGTACATAACTGTCAATTAAAACAAGTGATTGCAAACAAAATGCAAGTGTTCAATTATCTATTGTTCATGAAAGTTAAAATGAAGCCATAGACAATCATATTTCTTGTTTTTTTCCAGAGATAGTTCAGTTTATGTTTAAACTCTCAGAACAATATTCAACACTTCATGTTCATCCCCCATGCATTCTTAAAATATACTATTGATTTTTTTCTGTTGCTATAATATTAAATATTTATTGTCATGCATATTTTTCAGTTTTGATACCTGACAAATAATTTATTTTGTATTTACTAGAAATACAGAACTATATTTAAGCCAAAAAAGGAAGAAGCAGTTTTGTTTGGGGCTCAGGGGTACACTTGACCATTTTTATACAAAATAAGAGATCATGCTGGTATGATGTGCCACTTCCATAGCCACCAAAGGATATTGGTAAATTATAGGGGGAATGTGAAGTTCTCAGGACTGCATCTGATAAACTGTATACTTTGATCATTTGACACTTAACAAAAAGGGTCACAGTTTGATTCCCACCGAACCCACTAAGGACAACAGTATTATCTTTGACAAAACAGTATACTTACCTTTTCACTTGTGTAAAATGTGTTTGGATTAAATTTGCTGTGTTTTGTATTAGCATTTTTTTCTCTGTTAAAATAATATTTAGTAGAAAATGACATTTAAAATAATGATACTTTCATTTCAAAGTGCATAAATGTGGAATTAAATGACCTACAATTGACAGGCAACATATCCTATATATTAATGCATGTTTAGATGCACCATTGGCATTGACCATCTGTTAACTTGACTACTGTGTACTAATTAAAAGTAGTAACTTTGTAGGTAACCTGTTGAACACATTCATACAATGGGCCAGGATTTGTAGGAGTGAAGTTTATTAAATCGAAGAATGATCTCAATTTATTTGTGCAGTATTAAATGTGTTGTACAAAATAATAGTTAAAATTAACTTTTTTTGATTTCATTGCTTCAGGTTCACTGAACTGCCAGGGTTCAAGTCACTATCATTGCCATTACTGCCAGAAGACAGTGGATCATAAAGTTCAGTTCTCTGGCACTTGTCTGAGTGTGACAAAAAACAGTTCCCCCTCTGTCATCTCAACTGCCTTTGATTCTTCTTCTGCCCCTTGTGCCAACATTTACTGCCGTCTAACCTCTCCCTGTGCCAGCATCAGTCACCATCCAGTCTCTGCCACCTGTGTAGGTATTGTTCACTGGCCAGACTTTGACCCCTTGCCTGTTTCCTCCTTACTGCCACCCCTATCCCTCTCATGATATTAACATCCACCATCAACAGTGTCTTCAAATACTTAATTCCAAAAAATGTGGTCCAAGCCAAAGGTATTAAGGTACAGTACTCTCATTGTAACCAGAGACTATACAGAAAGAACCTTAGAGTGCACTTAAAGTGAAGACCCTAAAGCTGTGCGCAACAGATTAGTGCACAACATCATCTTAAATCCATGTGCATTGAGAAGTCTAGAGGAGTATTTGCTGTTGCAAAAATGTTTCATGGTGAATCAATTCCAATGCATATTCAGAAGAAGATCTGGGGTTCCACACACAAAATTCTGTGAGAAAGGGATGTTTGCCAGCTTAATTCAGATTTTAACTTAAGAACTGGACAAATGTTATTTGACTGAAGCCTCTTTCATATTGTCTCCTAGTAGGTAACAGAGAGGCAGCCTTAACTAAAGAAGTGTTCAATGACATTGTTAGGGAAAATTGTATGGAAGAACATAAACAGCTGTGCCTGAGAAGGTACCACATGGTATTATCTTAACCAAAGACATCACAGTGGATGATAAAAGTTCAAACAGGTTCATATCTGTTGTGATGGGCAGCCACAGCCATTACCTAGACAAGACACCAACAGAATGGAAAGACTGGGTAAGGGAACAACGATGAGGAAATACCTCCCCTGGGACACTAGAGGGCAGCCCTCCTGGGCGGCTGTGGCACTACAGATTGCCACAGGGCATGCTGGGAGCTGGAGTTTGGTAAAGCCCTGCTGCGTTCCGTGGGGGCCGCCAGGGTGAGCTGCAGAGGCCTATAATGGACTTCTAGCACACCTGGGAATGATTCCGGGTAATCTTGATGAGCCACCTGGAACACTCCCAGGACCTATAAAAGGTGCCAGTCACCATCATTTAATGGCCTGAGTCAGGAAGTGGACGAAGCTCCTGAGGAAGAGTGGAGGCGGAAGGACTGGAGAAGAGAAGGGAATGTGTTTCTGAAATATACTGGGCTGTTTTCTGTAAATAAATGGTGTGCTGTGTGCGAACCTGTGTCTCAGCCTGTCTGTGTCAGGATTAGGGTGGCTGTACACGCCCTCAGGCTTCACACCGAGTAGGAGCCCAAAGTGTCATATTATAGTAGATTTGAAAGGGTTTGTGCATATTGTGACAACAGGTGTTATTCCAAAATATGACTGTCACGTGTGCATAAATGTATAGCGAAATGGCATCTATTTCAGATTAGTAGGGAACTTTTTAGGATAGTAAAGAGCACAGAAAACTGAAGAATTCAGAATCAGAATTACAGAGGACAACTGCTGCCCAGACAATGGTAGTATAGGCAAAGAAATAATTAATCCACCAAGACATGATGGTCTTGTTCAAATAGTAAAGTATTTCAACCACAAAAAATGAATTCCAGTAGTCAATCCTAATGATGTATGTGCCACACGATGTCATATCCTGCCCAAACATTTAATACCGGACAATGTGCAGTATCTGTCTATCCAGGAATTGAACCACTGACTGATCTTGTCATCATTTCATTCAAAAAACAAAACTGTTACTTTCACTTGCACTGTTAAAGGCAAATCTTGCCCACCTTTTTGAACATAGATGTATTTGAACAATATAGTTGCCACATTTTGAATTACTTGGAACAGTGCTTGTCAATTCTGTTCCTAAGAACTGATGTAATGGCATTTTTAACTCTGTAATTCTGTAACTGATAAGTTTTTGTCTGCTTTTAAGGACATGTTTAATCAAACTAAGACAATGACATTCTAAGTTTAATAATATAGCATTTAGCACAGTATGTGAATGTAGACCAAATCAGTTTTGAAATTAATGTCATTTTGAAGTTGTGTATGTGTTTTTTTTTCCTCCCCAATATCCAGCATGTCAGACATTGGTGCAAACATGTAAAGATGTTTGGTTTTATAAAAACAGGCTACATTTCAGTCCTTTTTAGGCTTCGGCTTATTTCAGGAGACATCTTACATATTATTTTTTTTTTTATTTCTTAATGTTATTTGGCTTACCTTAAATTGAAAAATGTGTTATGCTGCTAAATAAGCCTGTATCTTTTACAGTTGGGTAATTCTAGCTATATTAAGACAATGTCATACAATCTGCAACTTAATGGTGTAATATGTCAACAGTTTTTGCAGAAATGTTTTTTATTATGTGGTTGATATTATGCTGTGTTTTTTTATATTTACATTTAGAATCAAATTTCCATCCAAGATGCCATAGATGCCGTTGAACTGACTACAAACCAAAAGTTTCCCAAGTGGAACTGTCTTTTTAGGGTTACCTCAGATTTGAGGTATGAGGATGCCTGGAGAACAAAAGGACAGGGAGAGAGGCAATATCTCCCCCGGGTCACAAGACGGCAGCCCCCTGGATTACATCGGGGTCACGAAATTGGAGCTTGGAAGATCAACCCTGTTGAGGCTCATTGCCACCACCAGGGGACGCCTGAACGGTCCCGGAGCCATAGACTGCAGAGAACTGAAAAGAATCTGGGCACCCCCAAAGTGCTTCTGGGTGCACATGCAGCACTTCCACCACACAACGAAGTGCTGTAGGAAAATCGTCAGTGCAACATAAAAGGGGCCGCCTCACTCCATTGCGGGAGCCAGAGTCGGGAGGCAGAGGACAGTGCTTGCGGGAGAGGAGTGCAAGTGGCCTTATCTGATCAGTTGATCGATTCCTGATCATGTAAAAAGCCAGAGACATCTCTCTCTAAGGTGCAAAATGGCCTCAAGTTATGAATAAAGGGCCATAAATCCAGGATGAGCAACAATGATGGACAGGACTTTGCACCAGTGGTCATCCAAGAAGATAGTCTTATGTGCACCAAAGAAGCCAAAGAAATGACCTCTGTTCCTCCCTATAAAAACACATGCAACAGCCTAAATAATTCCTCTTCTCCAGCGTCTCTGCAGCTTTTCTGGCCATACAGTAATTTGGATGCCAATAGCCAGAATCCATTGCTGATAGGCTGTGGCTGCAACAGAGGTTAAAGCAATCCCTTTACTTCAGAGGACAACAGAAAAGGTGGAATACTCGTCTGTATTGGAGTTTGGGCGAGGTTGCCATTAGTTCATCCTTTGCGGGTTCCAAAGTCACTTTGTGTCAAAGTCTTGAAGAAAAGACTGCCATATTGCCCACAACCAGAAGGTGTGACCAAAGGTGAAAAAGGAGACCTTTCGAACAAGGAACAGAAAGCACTCTTAAAAATCCTTCCATGTGTCTGGAGAAAGCCGACCAAGAAAGGAACCAAGCATCGCTCACCTGAAACCATAAGAATACTTTGATTCCAAGAACTATTAACTGTAATCTATACTAATAAAAGGCAAAGCCCTCACTGACTGACTCACTGACTCATCACTAATTTTCCAACTTCCCGTGTGGTAGGTGGCTTCCCTGCGCTAACCAAAACCGATGTACGTACTTATTTCGGTGGTATGACGCCACGGTCGGCCGCCATATTGAATTTTCCAAACGTCACTAATTCTGCAACTTCCCGTGTAGGTAGAAGACTGAAATTTCGCAGGCTCATTCCTTACAGCTTACTTACAAAAGTTAAGCAGGTTTCATTTCGAAATTCTGCGCATAACGGTCATAACGGTCAACAACGTCTGCCATGTTCAACTTTCTTATTCATGGCCCCATCTTCACGAAATTTGGTAGACGGCTTCCCTGTGCTAACCGAAACCAATGTACATACTTATTTCGGTGGTATGACGCCACTGTCAGCCGCCATATTGAACTTTTCAACATCACTAATTCTCCAACTTCCCATGTAGGTAGAAGGCTGAAATTTGGAAGGCTCATTCCTTACGGCTTACTTACAAAAGTTAAGCAGGTTTAATTTCGAAATTCTATGCATAACGGTCATAACAGTCAACAACGTCCGCCATGTTGAACTTTCTTATTTATGGCCCCATCTTCACGAAATTTGTTAGGCGGCTTCCCTGCGCTAACTGAAACCAATGTACGTACTTATTTCGGTGGTATGATGCCACTGTCGGCCGCCATATTGAACTTTTCAACAGTCTTTGTTACTTATGGGCCCATCTTCAAGAAATTTGGTACGTGGGTTCCCAGCGCTAACTGAATCCTACTTACGTACATATATATGTCCATAGCCTGCACCTCGGTCACCATGTGAAGTGGCGTTGGGTCCCCCATCCCAACGCCTCCCACGTTGTTGGCTGCCTGCCTATATAAGGCCGTCCGTCGCTCCGGTCTCTTCATTTCCTTCATTGCTTCGCCACGGGATTCACGTCTCCCTGCTGATAACTACAGCCTTTTTATTTAATCCACGGCTTCTCCGCTGTTTTATTGTTCATTTATTACGATTATAGTTATTGTATAGGTATTTTATACTTACTTTACATTGCTCAGGTATCCATTTCCTTTATCATTCCAACCCCCATTACCATGTCTATCGAGATGATCACTATCGATCAAAGAACTGTCACTTTCCGAGTGGTTTCCATGCCCGGAGATAGCACCTACCTTTTCCATTCTCTTTCTTACATATTGCACGGCCATATGAGGCTCACTCTTGATATCCGGAGGAACATTCTGTCTTATGTATTGAATGACTGGGACAGGTTCAAGGTGTGGACTGATGACGGTACAGGAGATAATTATACTACACAGGAGCACTATAAGAGTGAAATGCTTAAGCCCTTCACCTATGGTTCTGCATGTTAGTTGATGGCTGCCGCTTTCAAGTGTACCGAAATGGCCAAATATTTTACACCTTTCGACAACCGCCAGTGCCTCTTAAACATCTTAGATTCACAGGTGACGATTTCAGTAGTGGACACTTTGATGTTTATGAATGTTTAAACTCTCAAAAGCTGGATGTGATTTTATCGATGAAACCGGTTGTGTGCTTACAACGCTTGACAGATGCCAAATGTCAGTTCAACACAACAAATCCTGCAAATACTGTCGTAATTGAAACAAACCATGAAACTCAAACCGATTATGACAGCAGCAATCCAAGCTGTGAGATTTGAGACAAGATTACTGTTCACATTGCCAACTGTAAGTTACATGCTCAAGAGTAAGCTCAGCGCACAGCTTGGTCATGTTACAACCGGAGGACCGAACTGACAATGTGGTATACAAAGAGATCCTTAACAAATAATTATTGGCATATTTTCCCTCTGTTTAAAAAGGTTTCATTTTCTTCTTAATAAAAATTTTAATGCAGTACTTCGCCGCTGCGAAGCGTGGGTATTTTGCTAGTTTAATCAATAAGACAAAGCCAGAGAACGTATAAGGTATCAGTGTTAACTGTAACTAAAGATAATAATCTTGTGAAGGATAAGTTTTGGCTATAATACGTTTCTCATCCTATATCCAAAAGGAAGGGGCAGAGCAGCGCCTCACACACACACCCATTCATGCACACACACACACACATACAAATTGAGATCAGTTAATTAGGCGCCACCGTGAGCGGCAGCCTTTCCAGCAGCTCCGTGTACGACTTTATCTTCTTTATCTTTCAACCTTTTCTCTATATCTCTGATCACTCCTACCACTTTCTTTTATGTGGACTCGTTTCCTGGACACTGTTTACTACTTGGACATGGATTTTTACATGCCGAGACTTGTCTATTCAGGTAGTCAACTTCTATCGCTGAGAACAAAGGCCCATGCCGGTGTGGTTCCCTATTTACCTGACAAGGTAAGAAGGCGGTATCGTGGCAGCAGAGCCAGCGCTAAGCTAAAGGCTAAGTGGCTAGCGAGGAAGTGGCGTTACAAGCCTTCGGTGCCTTCTGTGATCCTGGGAATTGTGAACTCACTACTAAATAAGATCAAAGAACTGGCTGCACTGGTGAAAAATGTCAGGACCTAAAGAGAATGCAGTTTGTTGTGTTTTTGTGAAACGTAGCTAACAACTAGCATCCCAGATGCTAATGTGGAGCTACTTGGGTTTAGCACAGTTAAGCGGACAGAGACGCAAATACCTGCAGGAAGCGGAAAAGTGGAGGACCCGCTCTCTATGTGAAGACAAGGTGGTGCAACCCTGGACATGTAAACGTTAAAATCTCCACTTGCTGCAGGGACATCGAACTGTTGGCCATAAGTCTCCGTCCCTACTACATGCCCAGAGAGTTCGAACACGTCATTGTTGTTATTGTTATTGTTTACATCACTCCTCGCACGGATGTGGAGATAGCGTGTGACATCATCCACTCCGCTGTTGCTAAACTACAAGCACAACACCCTGAGGCACTTGTGCTAATCTCTGGAGATTTTAACCATGTGACGCTGGACAAAACATTACCTGCCTTCTCCCAGTATATGGATTGTAACACCCAGGGAAATAGGATTATTGATCTACTGTATGCAAACGTTAAGGACGTATACAGCGCCACACCGCTGCCTGCGCTTGGGAAAGAAGATCATAACCTGGTTCTGCTTCAGCCTCACTACAAACCAAGAGTGAGGAAGCTACCTAGAACCACATGCTCATTCAGGAAGTGGTCCCCTGAGGCAGAGCAGGCTCTGAGAGGCTACTTTGGGACTACGGACTGGGATATCCTGCAGGGGTCACATAATGAGAACATTGAGGAGGTTGTTGACTGCACTACTGACTACATCAACTTCTGTATGGACATTGTAGTTCCAGTAAGAACAGTACGCTGCTATGCTAACAACAAGCCATGGATTACAAGTGACATCAAGGGCCTTTTGAACCAGAAGAAAAAGGCTTTTAAATGCGGTGATCAGCATGAGCTCAAGAGCGTGCAGAAGGAACTCTGAGTCCAGCTCAGGGCGGCGAAGGAGCAGCACAGGAGAAAACTGGAGTAGAAGTTGCAGAATAACAGCATGAAGGAAGTGTGGGATGGGATGAAGATCATCACTGGCTGCAGCTTGAATCGGGGTACCTCCATCGAGAGAGACAGGGAGAAAGCAAACCTGTTGAACAACTTTTTTAGCAGGTTTGACCACCCTAACCCACTCTCACTGTCACCTCGGAGTACTGCATCCTCCACCCATCCTTCTCCTGATACCAGCATAGGAAAGAGTTTTCCCCCACCCACAATTACAGCAGCCCAGGTAAGCAGAGAGCTAAGAAGACTTCGTGCCAGCAAAGCAGTAGGTCCAGATGGAGTATCGCCACGACAGTTGAAGGCCTGTGCATTGGAGCTGGGGAGTCTTCTACAGCGTATCTTCTACCTGAGCCTGGAAAAGGAGAGAGTCCCAAGGCTTTGGAAAACATCTTGCATCACCCCAGTCCCAAAGGTATCACGTCCTGCTGAGCTGAATGACTTCAGTCCTGTCGCCCTGACGTCACATGTGATGAAGACCATGGAGAGGCTGCTGCTTCACCACCTGAGGCCACAGGTCCGCCACGCCCTCGACCCTCTGCAGTTCGCATACCAGGAGAAGGTGGGAGCGGAGGATGCCATCATCTATATGCTACACTGATCTCTCTCCCACTTGGACAGAGGCAGTGGTGCAGTAAGAATTATGTTTCTGGACTTCTCTAGTGCCTTCAACACCATCCAACCTCTGCTCCTTAGGGACAAGCTGACAGAGATGGGAATAGATTCATACCTGGTGGCAGGGATCGTGAACTATCTTACAGACAGACCTCAGTATGTGCATCTCGGGAACTGCAGGTCTGACATTTTGGTTAGCAGCACAGAAGTGCCACAGGGGACTGTGCTTTCTCCTGTCCTGTTTAGCCTATATACATCGGACTTCCAATACAACTCGGAGTCCTGCCACATGCAAAAGTTCGCTGGCAACACTGCTATCATGGGCTGAATCAGGAGTGGGCAGGAGGAGGAGTATAGGAACCTAATCAAGGACTTTTTTAAATGGTGCAACTCAGACCACCTACAACTGAACACCAGCAAAACCAAGGAGCTGGTGGTGGATTTTAGGAGGACAAGGCTCCTCATGGACCCTGTGATCTTCAGAGGTGACTGTGTGCAGAGGGTGCAGACCTATAAATACCTGGGAGTACAGCTGGATGATAAATTGGTCTGGACTGCCAATACTAATGCTCTGTGCCGACTATACTTCCTTAGAAGGCTGGCGTCCTTCAACATCTGCAATAAGATGTTCTATCAGACAGTTGTTGCGAGCGCCCTCTTCTACGTGGTTGTGTGCTGGGGAAGCAGCATAAAGAAGAGGGATGCCTCATGTCTGGACAAACTGGTGAGGAAGGCAGGCTGTATTGTAGGCACGTAGCTGGACAGCGTGACATCTGTGGCAGAGCGACAGGCGCTGAGCAGTTTCCTGTCAATCATGGAGAATCCACTGCATCCACTAAACAGTATCATCTCCAAACAGAGGAGCAGTTTCAGCGACAGACTGCTGTCACTGTCCTGCTCCACTGACAGACTGAGGAGATCGTTCTTCCCCCACATTATGCGACTCTTCAATTCCACCCGGAGGGGCAAACGTTAACATTATACAATGCTATTGACTGTTATACCTGCCTTGCACTCTCCACCTTGCATTTTTTTTTAACTTGCACTGCATGTTTATCACTTTTTAATTAATATTGTTTTTTATCAGTATGCTGCTGCTGGAGTATGTGAATTTCCCCTTGGGGATTAATAAAGTATCTATCTATCAATCTATGATAGAGAACTCTGTGTGGGGAGTGGGTCTCTGAGTCAGGGCAAAAGCTAGCTGCTGTGAGCAAATGAGCACCACTTGCCAGCAATAAAAACTTTATAACCAGTCACAGAACTGATCATCTAAATCTCATGAATTGAAAATTCAGGATTCTTAAGTTGTGTGCCTTTTCCTATAAGAGAGCAAAGTTAAAGTTAAAAAGTTAAACTAAGCTTTCATCATTTTATGTGGTGTGTTGTGTGTGTCTTTTGCCTATATATATATATCTTTATATATTTGCATATACTGTATCCGTCTTCTATTATCCTTATGTTATAAATACATTATATTTTGCTATTTCAACAAGCTTTCAACATAAAGAGTGAAAGTGTTAATATAGATTTTTGCCGATTCATGAACCTTCATAAACTGTAGAGATCTCTTCATATTTCTTGCATCTCTGCCAGAATGTGAAACAGAGATCCTACAACCCATTCACTGCATTAATTTGTCATCCTGGGGTGGATGTCTTTTTGATTATTAAACAATCAAAAAATCCTGCACAGTGGACCATGAGATGGTAATCCATGGCTTTGTTAAGAGTAACCATTACATTTTGTCATCTTTTGCATGTAACCATTAAAGAAGTTAAATACACATTGCATTGTATATCCTGTCTCATTCAACACTCTTTTACTCTCATTAAAGTAACAGTCAAAATTCATTTGTTATAGAACAGAGTTACCTGTAGTGTTGTGAAATTGTGTATATAAGTTGATAAATATTTTGTGTCTTTATTTGCAAATCAGACAAATGTTTGATGTTTTATTTCATTGATATGCTTTCATGTCTAATCCAAGAGTCTTTAGGACTGACTCGGGAAGTGAATTTTATGACAAGGTTGGAGGAATCTCTCACACCATTGCCATTAAAAGGACAACAAAATGAAGAGCACAGCTCAGCAAACATATTGAATCAGGCATGCAGCCTGTCCTGAAGAAAGCTAGAAATGAAGACATTTAAGTACAGTAACTAACAAGTCTGTGTGCTGCCTGAAATTACACAACAGCATTTATCAGGTTGTATGGTTGCCAATATTGACTTGTACTTTGCTTATTGTTATTATTTTATGAATATGATCAATAATACATTTAAAGTTGTAACTTAACTTCTGCTTGTCATTTTACTCTACCTAATTGCCTGAGGTTATAGATGTAGAAGGGAAGGTGGGGAGACGTTATAAAGTACAATATATTATAATGTAAATGGTGGTAAGACTATGGGATTTGAGCCATTCTGACAAAGGCTACATATTAAAGAATGCAAAAGGGAAAAGTAGAGTAATATAGAACTCTACCAAGACAAAACATTACCGCAATAGGACACCATGGAGTAGTGTTTGTAGAAGAAAACCTAGCACTGTGCTCAATAATGAGTTTGCTAAAGTTTAGCAAGTTCAGGAACCTGAGGAAGCTTTTGTGGTATCTGTCACCGAAGGCAGATTACTTAGTGAGCTCTCAAATTTTAAAAATATATGGTTAGACATTTACCTTTAATGCTTCATTTTATCATTTTGTCATCATAACTGTTAAGTGAACTTTGCGATTATGTCCAAGTGTGTGCCTAGTGAAGGAACTGAATTTTGCTTACAAAATCTTATACCCAAATAAGTTAAGTAGATGCTGAAAGAGTATGTGTATGTATGTTTTAGGTTAAAGCATTGAGGAAGCTGGTTAATGAGTATGGTCTATCTCTAAAATAGATCTAATTCTGGATTTAAGGAATAAAATGAAAATTCAAGCCAACAATGATAAAACTTTCCAGGTGGTTTTAGGGGCATAAAGTCAGTTATATACTGCATATAATATCTTTAAAAACCTTAGAGCAACAGTTAAAACTTTGAATGTGTCTGTTTGAAATCAATTGTCCAATGATTACTCATGATAAACATTGTGTATAATCTTTTCTATAAACATATTCTAAGAACATTTTAAAATTTATACAATCAGAAAAGTGAACAGTGTTCAAATGTAACATTTAAAAACTGTTATTATCAAAAGCAGTGGCTACCGCCTAAATACGAATTTTGTTAAAGTTTGAACAATGGTATAAGTATTAAAGCATATCCATTAGATGTTTTGTTAATGAGAATAACTTATTTAGACTTTAATCACTGTGGTCTATGGCCGGTTTGTCATCCCGGCCAATACCCCCAGGCCACCAGATGGAGCCCTCCCTGCAGCATGGAGGTGCCCCGAAAACCAGCAGGGAATCCTGGACAATGGAGTTTTCATCCACAGCCCTGCTGGATACCACAGGGGCCGCTAGATGGAGCTGCAGGGAGGAACAAAGAATATTATTTGCCCTACACCCCAGAAGTATGTCCGAGTCACATGGACAAGGGGAATGACGTGCTTCCGGGGTGAAGAAAAAGAAGAGTTTTGATCTGACTGGGAAGTGCTAAGAAGTCACATGGACTGAGGGTTCAGAAGCACTTCCGGGTCACGGACTATAAAAGGACTGTGGCAGCTCCCGGACGGCGAGTTGAGCTGGGTGGAAGGGTGGCAACGCGTCTGGGAGTGTGGAGGATTGATTTATTGTATTTGTGATTAATTTAATGAGTATAGTGGAGAGGAGGGTGCTTTGTGCACTGTTGTGTATAAATAAAGTCAACATTTGGACTTTTACTTGGTGTCTGGTGTTTTGGACAAGGGTTCAAGGGAGCGATAGCACCCCCTATCTGTCACATCACTTAATTATCACTAATAATTAACATGCCATGGCTCAAGATTAATAACTATCAGTCAGTCTAGGCACATGTTTGTCATTGTCAATTGTTATAACGAAGAAGGCAACAGTGTAATTACTCAAGTTTTTTTGAGAGAGAATACATTTCAATTTTGGACTTCGCCTTTGTTTTCCACCTACAGGTTTAAAAAAATACTGAAGTGCCAATATACACATTATCACATTTAAGAAGTTCAACTCATTCTAATGATGCAGTTAAACACATTAAAGTCTAGTCATAAAGACTCTACATTTCCAGAATAAATACCCCATAGTTTTACAGACTCATACTCTCACCACAATTATACCTTTCACTCAAAGCTGGCCCAGTAGACAAAGTCCAAACCCAGTGAAATCCGTAGCTGAATTATTCTCCAAAACAATTGGAGAGGACTGTAAATCAGACAGCAAGATAGCAGCAGCTTAACGCATATGGGGATCAAATACTTCGAAACCTAGGAGTCTTATCATACATTTTGGAAAAGTTTTTTTAACAGAAAAAGTTAAGAAAACTGATCCCAACACTTATTTGAAATCCGATTGTGAGTTGTATCCTGTCATGGCATGGCAAAGAAGATCTTACTGGCTGTTTGATCCGTTTGCAAGGATACTGGTACTGTAATTATACATCCTTTTTCCTTCTCGGCCACTTTCTGTTTATGTTTTAATTACAGTTATATGCGTATATGTATGTATGTGTGGAAGACATTTTTTTTTTCTTTCTCTTCTAAAGGAGACTATTCAAATTCATACCCTTTTACTGTTATTGTTATTATTGTATTAAGGTTTACTATGCTAATCCAGGGCAACTTTTTAACACCATTCCCTGGGTTTACTATCTTACTAGATTGTTGAAGATTATATTTTATGCTTATAGTAATTGGACTGTATTGGCAATAGATATCTCAGTTTTATTCCTCATACGCTGCTGCTGGGAGGCTTGTTTTTTTTTTTGGATGTGCTGTGTCTCTAGGTATGTCAGAGGAGTGGGACTTTCTGAAGTGTGGTCCAGCCTCAAGTGGGGAGGCAAAATAGAGAGGGGGGGCTATCCTTTAATTCCTTATAATTATAAGTGCCAACATAACAATAGGCTTCATGGCAATAACATCATTACTATCAGACTATGTATAAGAAATAGGACCATACACATCTAACATTCTTGTGCACTTAGAGCGAGTGAAGGCTTAAAAAAATTCGGTATAATTTCATATTCTTTGTGATTTTTTTAAAAATGTGTATTGCCTTACAAAAGTATTAGGGAAAAAAAAAGAAATTACTGCAAAAAAAATTTGCAATCTGTGCTGGTGTCAACCCCCCACTAAAATATAGCAGTACTTAACTACATCCTTAATATTTTAAGAAACAGGGCTGTATTGTATAGACATATACATTATTAAGATCCTTATAGTTATTTACTTCTTTAGATTATTAATTTATCATTTTATTTCTTATTAAGCACTTTCAAAATGTATACATTTTTAATTTCCTTAAGCACAAATATTATGAGAAAGGTTTAAAAGTTTTTATAAAGTATTTATTCTAAATATGGTCAGAATGAACATGTCAAAACTCTTCCTAATTAAACACAACAGGTGACTGAATAATTGCAAAATTTTATATTAGGTAAATTAAACACTCACAGTAATAAGGTTAAAGAAAACAATCGCGTCACTAAAGACTGATGCATGAACACCATCTGTCAATTATTTTAGCCAGCCAAGCATGTAACACAGTATATCACAGATCATTAAAAAAAAAAAACAAAAAACTGACATCTACTACATAATAAAACGCTACACTCTGTGATGTGTGTGGGTTTGTGACTGGTCCCTCTGAGCTATCGGATTAGTCAGCTTGGCTTTTGCTGATCAGTGGCAGAGATGAAAAAGTTCAATTGCTGATTGTGACTTTTTTAATGTTTACAAAAAGGAGCTGAAACTAACATTGCAATGACAACAAAGCGTATAAATTACTTAGCGACGTTAGGTCACTAAATATGAATGACAATGAGTAATGGAAGCATGATTGAAGGAGAAAGCGCAAGGATACCAAGGAAAGGCACAGAACAAATGCTGAGGGTACGCAAAAGATGAGAGCAGTTGAGACACATGAGAATACCAAGCAGACACACAGAATGAATGCTATTTTAAAACTTTATTCTATTACCTGTCTGCAACAGGTAAGTGCAGCTAGTGAAATAAGTGATTTTAGTAGCCTGTTGCCAAGTTATACTAATGAAACAATTAGACTGTCTAATAAATGGTTTGTGTAGTAAAGGACCAAAACAAACCTTTTGGTCAAACTGTAGCCATGCAGTTTCATTTAGATTAACACTTGCAGGTTTTGTGATCATATTATTTAGCCATGCTACTGTACCTAGCCACTGGTTTAACATACCATCTGTTCATCAGATAACCTTCTCAAGCAGTACTAATTTTATTGATTAAAGCATTAAGTATAAAAGAAGGGTGATGTGTGATTATTTCAGATTTGATTTTCAAAGATGTCACTGTCATGTTTTACATTTCGCATTACCTTATCTCATTTTTATTTGGGTATAGCAATACCAGTTGTGTAGCCAAGAGTCATTTGAACTAATTTTTTTCATTGTTTTAAATGGCTCTTAATGTTTTCATATTTCTTGTTATTATGACTTTATTATTTCACTCTTAGTTACGATTCTGTGTTTTTTTAATTCATGTTCTTCCACGAACAATCTCTCATTTTCTTCCTGTCATAATTTATAATGTATCTTCCAGTTGCCTAATATTCTATTTTGGATTATCTTAAAAATATTGTGCTAGAGGGCATACCTTCTGGGGACTCCCTCGTTCTGCTGGGAGACTTCAGTGCTCACGTGGGCAATGACAGTGAGACCAGGAAGGGCATGATTGGGAGGAATGGCCCCCCTGATCTGAACCCGAGCGGTGTTTTGTTATTGGACTCCTGTGCTCGTCACGGATTGTCCATAACGAACACCATGTTCAAGTATAGGGGTGTTCATATGTGCATTTGGCACCAGGACAACCTAGGCCTCAGTTCGATGATCGACTTTGTGGTTGTGTCGTCGGACTTGCAGCCACATGTCTTGGACACTCGGGTGAAGAGAGGGGCGGAGCTGTCAACTGGTCACCACCTGGTGGTGAGTTGGCTTCGATGGTGGGGGAGGATGCCATTCAGGCCTGGTAGGCACAAACATATTGTGAGGGTCTGCTGGGAACGTCTGGCAGAGTCCCCTGTCCTTCGGCCCCTGTACAACCAGTGTCAGAGCTTGGTCCGCATTGCTGGCAGTAAGTCGAACCCGTTTCCAGTGAGAGTTGGACTCTGCCAGGGCAGCCCTTTGTCACCGATTCTGTTCATAACTTTTATGGACAGAATTTCTAGGCGCAGCCAGGGCGTTGAGGGGGTCCGGTTTAGTGGACTCAGGATTGGGTCACTGCTTTTTGAAGATGATGTTGTCCTGTTTGCTTCATCAGGCCGTGATCTTCAGCTCTCTCTGGATCGGTTCACAGCTGAGTGTGAAGCGGCCGGGATGGGAATCAGCACCTCCAAATCCGAGACCATTGTCCTCAGCCGAAAAAGGGTGGAGTGCCCTCTCAGGGTTGGGAGTGAGATCCTGCCCCAAATGGAGGCGTTCAAGTATCTCGGGGTCTTGTTCACGAGTGAGGGAAGAATGGAGCGTGAGATTGACAGGTGGATTGATGTGGCGTCTGCAGTGATGCGGGCTCTGCATCGGTCTGTGGTGGTGAAAAAGGAGCTGAGCTGTAAGGCAAAGCTCTCAATTTACCAGTCGATCTACGTTCCTACCCTCACCTATGGTCATGAGCTATGGGTAGTGACTGAAAGAACGAGATTGTGAATACAAGCGGCTGAAATGAGTGTCCTCCGCAGGGTGTCTGGGCTTTCCCTTAAAGATAGGGTGAGAAGCTCAGTCATCCGGGAATTTGCTCAGAGTAGAGCTGCTGCTCCTCCGCATCGAGAGGAGTCAGATGAGGTGGCTCGGGCATCTGGTCAGGGTGCCTCCTGGACACCTCCCTAGTGAGGTGTTCCGGGCACGTCCAACCGGGAGGAGGCCCCGGGGAAGACCCAGGACACGCTGGAGGGACTATGTCTCCCGGCTGGCCTGGGAATGCCTCAGGATGGGGGAAGACCTAGAAGAAGTGGCCGAGGAGAGGGAAGTCTGGGCATCTCTGCTCAAGCTGCTGCCCCCGTGACATGATCTCGGATAAGCGGAAGAGGATGGATGGATGGATGAATGAATATTGTTGTTCTTTTCAGTTATCTTTTTTATTTATTGCATTGTTTAATGGCTTTATTGCAGTTTTTTTAGTTGACTTTGTGTTTACATAAGTTTCTATACAGTATGTACAGTTCAAACCCCTTGGCAGAAGATTGTAGTAATGGAGGTGTAGTGCTGTTTTGGATGTTCTAGAGCCAGCAAATATAGACCATGGTTTCAATGTGCAGTACACAGAGTTAATCAAATGAGTTGCATTACCACCTTGGCCTTAATTTGATATATTTTGTTTTATATTAACATGTGTTTTTAAGAGCTATAGGCATATATAAAACATGATTCAAGGATTTGCTAATCCCATCCAAATGTTTTCTTGTAAAATATTCTTAAATGAGAAAAAACATTTTTTATTAATATATTCCTACTTTTTTAAATGTTAAGTAACTAATATATCATCATTATAACTAAATACCTGAGGTTAATTACAGTTCATTCTGTTTTGCAATGCTTGTATAGTATTCAAGTAAGATTCATCAAATAAAAAAGACCTTGATTTGCCCTTATATCCGAGATAAAGATGTCATCTCTATCAATCAACATAAATAATGTGTAAGGGATTATATGTTTTATCCAAACCTTGGGGCACACTTACAGGATTAGAGTGTTATAATCGCAGTTAAATCATTATTTTAAAGACATTTTATTTTTGTAAAATCAATAAAATACAGGTTTAGAATATATTGCAGTAGCACAACCTTACATTTATTACTGCAACTAGTATTTTGTTTTATTTTCCTTTTTTGAATTGAAAGAAATAACCAAATAAGGAACACTTTATTATGCTTTTAGCTATATAATACAATAAATCTGCTATTTCACATCTATTTGCAAATTAAAACTACTATGTGATTGTATGTTTCACATAAAAATACAAAATAGTTTTAAAATAAAGAGTTTATGTAAAGGCTACCATTAAGGATGTATACATTACTTTGAGGAAATGCTTATCACAGATTTTGGTTCATACCTTAGGGATGTTATATTCCTTGTTACGAGCAACATATTTAATGTCTATATTTATAAAAAAATAAGAATTTTAATTTATATTTCTGTTAAGTGAATAGTATGTTATGTTTAGTAGATATTGATAACTTTTTTTAATATGTCAATAAATGTTTTAGGATATGCCAAATTGCCAAATATATTTTTACTTGAAAGTTATATAGTGCACTAAATCAAATCATGTCTCTGCTAATCCTCTTTCAAACTGAAAATAGAATTACCAATTGTTTGTGCATGCCCATTACTTTTGCATTTCTGCTGCTAGAAGGAAATGCAAGATATAAATTATTAAGACATAGTGTAAATGGCATAATTACGGGTGAAGGGGTAACCTGTCAATTCCTGAAAAGACCTCTGTAATGAACTCAAATCTGTGACATTTAAAGAATGAGGAACCATGAAACACTGAAAGTTAAATGGAAAAAATGCTTCTTATATGAATGCAATGTGTTCGACAAAAGATGTGCAAAAATAAAGGGTCTGTCATTTATAAATAATTAATAATGTTAATATTAGAAATGCACCTTTGGGGAAGAAAACTTCCAAACTCCATTACAATGGCTAACATATAACATTTAACCATTGTGCCCTAGTATAGCTATTGTATCATAATTTTACAGTTCACTGGTCCATTTGTAAAGTGCACATCAAGACATGTAATTGATAAACTGTTTCCAATGCTGAAAATGTTTTGACCCAATGTTGTACATGTGAGAAGAAAAAATAAAAAAAAAGACAAATACATTTAAAAAAGTAATATAGTTACAACACATATGATTGTATATAGTTAAACATAACATGGGAAAATTGTGTAGCCTGTTTGTGATATCTTAATATATTAGCAAGAAGAATAATTTACTTACACTACTATTAATAAATATTGATAATACCTGCCCTGGAAGGACAAGACATTTGTACAAGACATTTACGAAAATAAGGTAATAAGGAAAAGAACTACATTGCTTAGCTGCACTCTAAAATCGCATATTGTTACTTTCTTTGATTGAGTGAGTTGGTGAAACAACAGGTTTTTGATCAAGTGAAAATAGCTATCATGAATGAGTATAGTCAGCCTATGCGTGGTTTCACTACTTTCGAAAGTATATCACAAAAAGCTTCTGTCAACTAAATATCTTGTTTGAATATATGCCACTGCCAGGATGGATCCACCTAGGATGTGCTTCAGCAGTTACTAGACTTGCAATCCTACTTGTTATACTAATTGTAACCATCTAGGCATGATGAAAACACCTTTTATAAAGGAATACTCCCCCCAAAAATTATATATTTTTATATGTTACTTCTTGGTCATCACTACAAACTACATCAAGTAATCGATATATTTAAAAAATATTTTTGGGTACAGACTTTCTTTAAAATTCCAGTTTATAAAGGCAAAAATACTGTTACTTGTGAAGATCCCTTTTATTTACATTCTTCCTTGCTGGAGAATGATTTTATTATGTAGTAGTATTAATTAAGAATGTTAAACATTGCCTTAGTTATTATTTTTTACTTTAAGATGTTCAAAGTATTGTAGGCAATAGTTCATTATAAGCAGCTTGCTTAAACTACACAAGACCGCAAGTGTTAAAAAACAGGCTTCCATAGAATGGACATTTTTTTCTGCTTAAAGGATGACAAGCAAGATTATATTTGAACACAGTAAAACTCTTAACATAATAACATGGTCTTTCTCTAAACTTTCCATATTTGTTAAAAGTGAGGCCCTCAAACAACTGGATATACATCGGTGTATGCACATTTTGCAAACATGTTCTGATATGGTTCTTCAAAATGACATTGAACAGTCATTGGGTGGTCATAGTGGTGTTCTCCTTGGCCCCGATGAGCTTTAAGAATGCAGCAGCTTCAAGTCATAGAGGAGGAGAGGGGAACAAGGACCAGAAGACTCATGCCATAAGCCACACTGAATGCATGTTGGCCTATGCCATGTCTGTTACCTGTTAAAACATCCTGTTTGTCTGGTGTGATTTATCACATTCATCTACTTAGTTTTTGCTTTTGGCATATTAAGAATGTTAAATCTGTAATGATTGAATAAAAGTTTAACCCGATCCACTGCTTGTCATTGGTGGTTTAGAGATTACTGGGGAGTGGGAAGTGAAGTTGCAGAAGCAGTCAGCTATGGATGAAATTGGACAGGGATCCCAGGTGTAAGTGGTTTTCTTTGCAGCCATGTTAGCTCATGGATAAGACAACAAGAATTGAGGTGGAGGACATACAGTATCTGTGGGTTTATAAAACAAAGTTAAGATAGGGTAACACTAAAGCCCTGCCAAGATAAAATTTTACTCCTTTATCAACAGATTGTCCATTTCAAACTTGGTTCCTGAATAATCATGTTGTCCTCTTGTCTGATCACATCTCAGCCATTGACAGTCATCTACTCCAATTTAATCTCGCTGTATTTCTTCCATTTGCAGACAAAAAAGGAATAGTATAAAATTAATTTAAAGACATTTGTGTTTGACTAAACATTTTCTTCAAGCTCTGTGCATCTTTCCTAAAACTTTTTTGTGTTTTCTGCTTCTTCGCATTATTATCCTTGAATTAATTTTCCCCAACAGCAAGAGCAGTATGCCTGTACTACTATTTTGTTGAAAAGTTGATAGTGTATATTGTAGGGAGTTTACTTTGAGGGCAATTGAAGTTTAGCTCATGGAAATGTTTGCCTAGAAAAAATATAATCTTGCTTGGTCACACTGTCTGTCTCTCTGGCTCCGGATTATTTGGATTATTCTATAACCATTCATTCCTGCATGGACTCTCCCACAGTCAAAAGACATATATAATATGACAACTTTAAACTGGCCCAGTCTGAGTATGTTTGTATACAAGGTATGTCGGATACAATGCAATGTCGATGCAATGTGATAGATGGCTCCTTATCCAAGGTCAGGGCAGACTTCCCATAACACAGTACATTATAGATAAAGGACAGAACTGACAGACTTATGGAAAGGGGGAATCATAGCTCACATAAGCATATTGGTTTGTGAAGGCAAAATTGACATTTCGAAAATTAAATTATTATAAAAGTATCTTATTCTAGACATAACTTGTTATAAAGGTATAGTTTTAAAATGGCTGTTCAGAAATATGGTCTTAACAATAGTTAGATTTAAGAAATGGGATTTGGAAAAGCAAAATGTGCACCAATAATTTTATTAAATTAAATACAAGCATCTCTTATCATTTTTAACACATTATTTTGGTGGTTTTATAAATTTTCTTAATATAATATTCTAATGAAATAACAGTCACCCATATGGTCCATTGTGTCTGCTGCTCTTCATTAAGTCTTAGTTAATGAAAAAACAGGTTTAAGTAGGACTGCTCATTTTCATTTTAATTATTTTCACATATTGAAATATGAAAGAGATGGAATCTGTTTGAAAGCAAACACATGCCATTAATTTTGTCTATTGTGATGCCATTATTGTGAGATTCTAAAAATGGTTTTGGTGAGATAAGGCCATTTAATTCAAAATAAGTCATCAATTCTCATTGACCTAGGTTGCAAAAATAATTTGAATTAGGTGCTTCTTTCAACTAAGAACAAATTTCACATAGATGCTATACATTTTGTGTAAAAAAACTCTTTAACTAGTTTCTATTTGTAACTATGTTCTCTGTAGGTGAAGAACTATTATGTTACTGTGTTTTAACATTTGACATCAGCTGTAATCTTCATGATTAAAAAATGTATATTCATGTTTTTTTTAACCCACTAATCCGGTGTGAGGTCGCAGGGCAACTGGAGCCTGTCCTAGCAGTCTTTGGGCACAAGGCAGTAGCGATATGTGATAGGGCACCAGTATATCACAGGATGAATGCACACACACACACACACACACACACCTTAATGCACACACTGAGGCCATTTTAGCAATGGCAATTCACCTGACTTGCATGTCCTTGGACTGCAGGAGGAAACCAGAGGAAACTCACATAGACACAGAGAGAACTCCCTGTAGGGAGCACCCAGGACACAGCCCTGTCTCCTTATTGCAAGGCAGCAGTTATACCACTGTACCACCCTAAAAATGATATATTTCATCCTAAATATTTACTTGGGCTGTAAAGGCTCAATTTATTGCTTATAGCTAAAACCACAAAGTCCTGGATTAAGACAAGCAGAACTGTTCTCCTCATTTATGCCTGTCTTTATAAACTATTTATCAAAACTGCACAAAGTATGCCAGATTTGGAGACAGAAGAGATCAGGAAAGATGTGTGCAGTTACAATTACTAGATTATTTTGAGTATGAGACGGATGTGCCAAGAATTTTCACAGAGCCTTTACACTGGGTTCCAATGGATGAGGATATTGATAGGGTTATCTTAGATCTAACTGAGAAAGATTGAAGGGATCTTAGTATAACTAACAACTTTTTATCATCAGATAATTTAACAGAGGCAGAGAGATATTACTTGCAATATCTAAAAAGGAATAAAAATATAATTATTAAACCTGCCGATAAGGGCTCTATGACAGTTATTTTTGATAGGGCCCAATATATTCAGGAAGCCCAGAGGCAGTTGAATAACAGGCTCCATTATCGTCACCCTGAAAAAGTCTGTCCAGTACAAGACTAAAATTTAAATTGTAAAAATTTTGAATAGTCTTCAGGAGGATGGGTTTATTACTGCCAAGCAAAAAAGATATTTGGCCAGGCCATCCAGTCATACTATGAGGAAATTGTATCTCAATCTGAAGGTGCATAAAGCACCTGAAAAATGGACAGTCCCGTTCCAGGTTCCCCGCAGTAGACCCATTGTGTCAGATTCCTCCGGGTCATACCAAGTTTCCAAATTTATTGATCATCACTTAAATCCTCTGTCACAGCAACACAACAGCTACAGCCGTGATACTTAGCATTTTCTATAGCTAATCAGTAATCAGGTTTTTCCCAGTGAATCCTTTATGTTTGTGATGGATGTAGAGTCCCTCTACATGAATACAGATATTGAGCTGGGTTTGAAATCTATAAAAAATGTCTTTAGAAAGTTCCTGGATCCACAAAGACCTGACAGTCATTTGCTGAGCTTGTTGGAGTTGAGTCTTAAAAATAATAACCTCTCTGAATAGATTTATCAGTGTCCCTCAGCTTCTGAATATGGATGTAGATTCCCTGGAAATAAGTGATTTGTCTTGGTTGACTTGGTCTGATTCATTTGTGGAAATGTGGTCACAAAAAATAAAAACTGGCAGTAGTGGTGGTATGGTATATATTCAGTTTTGTTATTTGGATGTTTCAGGTTTTCACGAATCCAGTGTCCTAGGATCGATTTTCTGATAAATCTAGGGCTTCAACATCTGTACCTTGCCTCTTTTTCTGTCTCTCTTTCTTGTACCTTGCCAGTCTGGGATATTCATCTGTTGCTAAATAAAAACAGTTGGCACTTAAAAACATCTCAAAGAGGTTATAGGATATACAATCTGCCCCCCTACATTCTAAATTTAAAAATTTGTGAGATAGGGCTTTACCCATACTCATAGCGCCCTTGTTTTGGAAATGGAGTCCAATATTTAAAATGGATTATTTTTGGGAATTTAATCTTTCTGATAAATATTTGATCCCGACAGCACAGAAGGAATTTTCAGTGCTTAATAATAATCTGTTGAATACAACTGACGGTGTTACATTTTTTAACCCTGAGATTAATAGTCTTCCATTGGCCCCTAAGGTTAATGGATAGATGGTGCCCGGATTTGGGGTTTTGCCTTTATATGTACATTTTCTGGAAGTGGGACAGGATTTATTGGAAAATAAAATACTCGGTGAGGATGAGGCGGTAAATTGAGAATGTGGAGACAAGAGAAGGGGTAGTACAAGAAAGAAAATAACATTTTCTATCGTTTGTACGTTCTTGGCACAGGCCCAAGACATGGTTAAGGTGTTGAGGGGTAATTTTCAAGAGGCTGAACAGTCAGATGAGGATCTGAAAAAATTTCAAGTTATGGAAACTTATCGCAGGAATAAGAACCTAAAGGATTTGCTGGTTAGGGCATCTTGCACAATGAAAAAGAAAAACAAATGTGCTTGACAGATCCGTTATAAAAAATAAAAAAATTATTAGCAACCCCTTGTCACCTGTGGAGCAGTATATTTTTCAGATGTTATCCCCAAACACTATTAAATGTATTTATGCAATACAATGCCGGGCCTGTGGCATTATTTACATAGGGGAAACAAAAAACAGTGTAAAAGCCAGATGTATACAACACCTCAGATTGATTTTAAACCAGGAAAGGCAGACGAGACTTTATATACATTTTACACAGCCTGGCCATACAACACAATTTTTTTCACACGAATACGAGGCTTACTGGAATAAAATTTGTCGGTTGCAGAAAGAGCTAGAGTGGATTAAGAGCCTGAATGATTTTTCCTAATTGTTTAAATGATAAATAATGTGACCAAAAAAAAAAAAAAGACAGGGCCATATTATATGGGTATTTTTGTAATTTTTCATAAGACAATTGAACCATTAAGATTTAATTAAAAATAATACTTGGGTTAGTGATCCAGTGTGTACCAGTCTAGGCTGGTATCCCTACCCTAAGCCTAACTCAAATGTATACATAGTACAATGACATTCACAATTACATGATTACCACAGTCTAGTGACAATAGTGTATGGCAGTTCAGACAATAAATACAACATCAAACACTATCAAAGAAAAAAAGAACAATTAAAATTAAAGAAAGGGTTTTAATGGTATATGCATATCTCACTTGCATTTATTTGCTGAAGACATACTGTAGGTATCATTGCTGCAGATCAAATGAATACACAGGTAGGACTGTGCAGTCACAAGGAGGGTCTGCATGGTGTACGCACATCTTATCTAAGTAAATTTGCCACCAATTTCTTGAATGATGGTCATTTAAATAAATGGGTATGGCTCTACACTCATTTTGCAGGCCTCTAGATAGTGGAAAGAATTTTTAGGCTAGGATCCTCAACTCCAGCCTTGTTTTTAGACAAAATTTGCATGGTAATGTTAATCTTAAAATATTAAAATATACCAAATAAAATCTAGTTAAATGATTGTTTCAGCTAATACTTCAATGTTGTCATGCTTTCTCAAAATTACATTTTTTAAAATAAGGGGACTCCAGGGAAATTATCAGATTACTGTGCTGTCAACAATTTATGCCTTATCTTGCTGGTACTGGGGCAGTGTGATGATATACAAACTGAAAGCTAAAGCGGACAAAGTAGAAAATCTGCACACAGTGTTCCATTTTATCCAGGCCAGCCAAAGTAGCAAAAGTGATTAGCTGTAAACTATGCAATTTTTTTCTGAAACTGCCACAAGAAATAGAGCTTTACATGTACACATTAAGTCATTTTATTCCCTCTGCACTAAGAAATAAAAGTGAATAGCACAGGGTCATCTACAAATGTAATCAACTTGTTTTATCTAAACCATTTATATAAATAAAAAGCAGCAGGTCCACATTGTGGAAAATGTCTTTAAAGAAAAATCGCTGTAATTTGTAAACGATTTTGAGAAAAAACAAAAGAAAGCTTTTGAGGAAACTAATTCAAAGAAATGTCATCCCATTTTTTGTTTAACATGTGAAGTACACAACCAATTGGATGCACTTACATTTGTTAGGTCACTTTTCACCACTGCAAAGATTTTTGTTTGTGTATTTTCTTATGTGACAATGCTGACTTGCATAGGCAACTCATCATAAGCATCACTGTCTATCTGATAGTGTGATTATACTGTATATGGTATAACTGCAATTTTATTTTAGCCTATTAGTCAGTTAATTAAGACCTCAGTTGCAATTAAATAAATATAATACAGATACCAACCAGGACATGGGCGCGGTTTTTTGATGTTTTAATGAAGATAACAGAAAAGTTGCTTTCCAGAGAAGAATAAAAAATACATATAAAAATAAGCTTTCTCCCACACTCATCATCAACCATATTATTATATAAATACAGCAAGTACAAAAGAAAGTCAATGGACAAAATTAAGGTAAATAAAAGCAGAAGAATCAATTTACCGGTACTGTTACATCAAAGCAGCCAAACATTTATAATGTAATACATCTCAGCCACTTTAATGACTTATATAAAATCAAATAACAAAGAAAATATTGTTATTGTGGTAAAAGCCTGCGTCCACTAGTTTTTTTTTGTGTATAGTCCTGAGGTGTACTATAGATTAGTAAAGAGTAGCCTGATTCTTATTATATACTAGTACTTTTGAATGGCTCAGGTCCCTCGTTCCAACTGAGTCTGCCTCTTTTGTATTCTAAATGTATTGTGTTTGGCTCTTTTTGATTTAAAATTGTAAATCTGACTTTCCTGACCTTGATTTCTAGTTTTTCACTTCAGCAATGATACATGATTTGAAAATAATATATGTTCTTTAAAAAAATAAAGTGGTTACGACCTCTTGCGCTGTGTTTTGTTTAGTTTTTTTAGCCCCCAGTTTTGCTGAGCTTTTAACCTCAGTTACTTGGTAATAAAGAATGTGATTCAGAAGACACATTAATTTGTAGACCATATAGATGTGCCTTTTATTTAATGGTATCCACAATGACACATATTTGTCTGTGGTGCATCCAATGGCATCACTATTACATAGTGCATAATAATATTAATAAAACAAGGAAAGAGAACCAACAATCCTGGCAGCACTTAGTCCATTTCAGGAAACAATCCTGGATATAGGGCACACCAAAACAATGAAAAGTCAGCTCCATTGTTGTTTGCAAGATGAAATGACTTTTTTCAAATACCCAAGAGACCATATCACATACGCATACATAAACTCATTTATTCATAGTGGACCCAATTTAGAGTCACCAGTTATCATTACCTTAATATCTTATCTTTAAAATCTGACCACCTGAAGGAAAACATTGAGAGACTGTGCATAATATTCTTAGGTTATGACTGGGACTCTAACCCAAAATGCTAGATCCATGGCCATGGGACACTAGTGCTAACTAATGAACTATCCCACTACACCACTGAAAACAAATCTTTTTCTAAATTACACACTCAAACATATGAAAACATAAGGGGAAAAGGCAATTGGTCCCAGTCCTGAGGTGTGACGAACATCACATCTAACTACAGGCTAAAATGAGAAGTTATGTCATCAGATGCCCTCAAAAGATGAAAATGAATGAAATGAGATAACTAAGAGCACTGCTGTAACAGTCAACGGAAATTTAGAAAGTTGCACCATTAGAGGACTCACCATTGGAGGACTTTCTTACAATGTGATCACTGTAGTTCTGTGCCTTCATTGTCAGAGCTGTAGTAAGGAATGCTTGTGTGTGCGCAGAACAGACTTGGATCAAATCACATATTTCCCATGTGCAAAGCAGGTCAAATGAATCTCAGCTTATTTTCAAAAGTACTATTAGATAAATTACATTAAATAAGTTTGCAAAAAAAAAAAAAAAAAAGTGGTATTGTGTCATGCTGCTCAGCCTTACAGCAAGGAGACATGCATGGAGTTTGCACATTCTCCCTTGTGGTATAACAGGGTCCATGGTGAATCATGTTGTTAAATAAACAAACATGGTGCAGCTCAGGCTCCATGTGTATCCATGTGTATGCAGCCCCTGAATGTTTAATGTCCTGACTGGGGCTGATCACGCTTGTATAAGAGTGCATTATTAGTTACATTTGTCTCATTGTCTTTCTCCCAGTCATAACTGAGATTCTGTACCCATGAAGAGATAAAAGAATAGCCTGAGCAAAGAGATGGAAAGGAAGAGTGCTATGAGAGTGAGAAGGCAACACCAGGGTGTTCGAGCCAGTGTGATGAAGAGGAGTCAGAGTGGTTTGTGGCCCCACAGAAGTATTAGTGATTGATGCTCCGGGGTGGATTGTCACCTGCTGAATGGTTAAGGAGGAGTGGGGTACAATAGAGGTGTCTGTCATGGGATCTGGGAGACGCTGTTTTGAGCATATTGGAAAGAGAGAATGGCCGATTCCAAATGTTCTGGCATACACCAAAGGAGGCAGCTAGGACACAAGCCAGATGTTAAGACCACAAGTGTAAGCTGAGAAGATGAATTGAGAAAGACGTACTGGTCTTTAGATACAGAGAGAGACAGAGAAAGACCCAATGACTGAATGTTTTTATTATGTTTTTTTTATATTGTTAAATTATTTATTTGGTTTTAATTCAAAGAAGAGCATTTGGTTTTATCAAGGATTATTTATTTATTAATTGAAGTACTGCACTATTTGCACCTTGTTTGGATTTTTTTTTAAATAAAAGTACAAAAGCACTTTTCAATCACACTTTCGACTGTTGTGTCCTTACAGTACTGGCCCATCCTCATTTATGACTATCGGCAGGCAGTTCTGGGATCAAAGTTTGTATGGAACCTGTTGACAACCTGGACCATCACATCCTTGTGTCGTTGTGTTTTTCTCCAGGTGCTCTGCTTTCCTCCCACAGTCTAAAGACAGCCAGGTTAGTTGGACTGGAGATGCCAAACTGGCCCTAGTTTGTGTTTGAGCATGTTCACCCTGTGATGGACTGGCACCCTGTTCAGAAATGTGTTCCTGCCTTGTGGTTGATGCCTCTTAGAATATATTCCAGCTTCCTCATGGCCTTCCTCTGAATAAGCAGATTTGGAAAATGGATTGGGGTGGCACTATGGCGCAGTGGGTAGCACTGCTGCCTCACAGTTAGGAGACCCGGGTTTGCTTCCCGGGTCCTCCCTGCATGGAGTTTGCATGTTCTCCCTGTGTCTGCATGGGTTTCCTCCAGGTACTCCGGTTTCCTCCCACAGTCCAAAGACATGCAGGTTAGGTTAAATTGGCTAAATTGTCCCTAGTGTGTGTGTGTGTGTGTGTGCTCAACAAGTGATGTGTAGGAAAACAGCCTTAAGGAAATCAACAAAGAAATAGAAATGTAATAAATACTAATTGAGAAATCCGAGGGAGAATTCTAGTCTTATTCTTCTTTGTAATTTTTTCATTTTTTGTTTAATAAAACTTCTAGCTGAAGCAGTTAAAGAAAAGGAATTTTTAGTATTCATGTTAGCTTGTTTTTTTGTGAACCTCTCTGTGCATTTAATACAATATGCTATATTGTCAGTCTGCCACTCATGATCAGTCAAGAAGATAAAAGCAGTTTGGTGGTGTTTTTTAGTAGTAATGTCAGCCTGAAAAGAAAAAAAAAATTGCATGACTATCTTGATAAAGAAGATTTCGCAGGCCATGCATTGTTAAAGTGGACACATGTAATCAATGCGATTATATCCCAATTACATCACCACGATTTTGCCATTTCATATCCTTGTTTTTGCAGATTGTAAAGGTTAATCAAAAGAAAATTTTATTCAAAGTTATTTATAGGTATGTGCTTTGTCCCCTGACATATAGTTTGTATCTTACCAAAATTATACTGGGAAATAAAAAACCTTTTTAAGAAATGTGTACATCAGGAAAGAAAGTCCATCCATCCATCATCCAACCCGCTATATCTTAACCACAGGGTCATGGGGGTTTGCTGGAGCCAATCCTAGCCAACACAGGGTGCAAGGCAGGAAACAAAACCCAGGCAGGGGGCCAGACCACTGCAGAGGAAAGAAAGTACTTTCACTAACTGAGTAATTCTTGATTAATGTAAAAGAAAAAAACTCACCACAAATGCTGTGGTGGGCTGGTGCCCTGCCCGGGGTTTGTTTCCTGCCTTGCACCCTGTGTTTCCTGGGATTGGCTCCAGCAGACCCCCGTGACCCTGTAGTTAGGATATAACGGGTTAGATAATGGATGGATGGATAATTATTATTGTGTATTTCTATATTCATTAACAAGTTAAATTTTAATTGATCTTGATTGACATTCATATTGGTAATTTCCAGTAGAATGTTAGTGGGTGGGATTTTAAAGGGCAAAAAGGAAGTTCTTAAAAGGGTTTTTTCCCCCCATTATACTGAGAGAACCCAATGAGAAATTGACACGATTTTACAGTTATTAAAAAAATTGTTAAGAATCATTTATCAATGTTTATGTGTCATCAATCAATATTATAGTTACATTTGCTTAAAATTCAAAACCAGATGTGAAAAATTGATTAGTATAGAATTTATTAATATACATAAAATGTGTATTTTGTTATACACAAATGACTGGTAGGCTTTGCATAAAATATTTAAAAAAAAAAAAGTCATCAGTTAAAATTTTACCATAGTCACTTATATTATAATTATGCTATGTTAAATATGTTGTACTTGACAACCCACTATATTTTCCATATGTAGAGTCTATAGACTAAACTTCTCACTAAACTAAAAATTCAATCTTAACACAATAGATCATTTTATGTTTTAATTATTCATTGATATCATATGCAAACATTTATTTAGAATCTTATTAAAAGTTGATGTTTCAAAGTAACAGAGTTACCTTACAATATGCACTTTGTCTCCTGATAATTAAACTATCTGATCATTCCCTTTCACATCTTATGAGATAATTTATTAATGAGGCTATGAAAAAGTTAGTATGAGCATATTCAGCAAAGATATTCTCCCGAGTAAAGATAAGGAACTCTAGCTGTAGAAGATCAATGCTTGATCTATATTGTACTAGAAGGACGCAGAAATGGAGGATCCTGCAAATACACATGCTTTTTTTGTCAGCACACTGGTAAATGTGAGATGCATGCTAATTCTCCAAGATCATTAAAAAAAAAATAAAATAAATAAATAACACTCACTTTGAAGTGTGGTGTAGTTGTTAAGGCTTTGGATGTTAAATCTTGAGGTTGTGGATTTAAATCCTGCTACTGATACTGTGTGACCATGAGCAAGTCACTTGTCCCGTCTGTGCTCCAATTAGAAAAGAAAAAGAAATGTAACCAATTCTATCATAAAATGTTAAGTCACCTTGAATGAAGACATCACCCAAGTAAGTAAATGTATATTACATTACTTTATTTTTGATAAGATGTCAGAAAAAGTACCTCTTCATTATCATTAGTTCATTGTAAATAAAGATCAAACACAAATGATACAGCTTTATAACTATAAAAAAAGTATTGTAACAGCAGGAAAAACATCATCAAGGAGTAAAGAATAATCTGTCTTAATAACAAATCAATATTTTTGTTAAGATGTAAATGCTGAATCTGTTATAGCACTATGAGAGAAATTCTAGATGCACCTTTGGATTTCCTGTTACCCACTTAGCCAGTTCAAGACACTTCAGGGTCACAGAAAAGTTGAATCCCAGTTCAGGATGCAAGCAGAAAAATACAGCTATGTACACTACTATTTTCTTTGTATATATATATATATATATATTTTATTAGTGAACAGGACGCTGTATAGTGCCCGACCCGGCACAGACTCACACGGAGGCATGTGTAAAAAACACGAAGACGTTTATTTTTCTTCAGCTGGAGGGCACGTCTTTCCCATGAATCCTTCAGCCACAACACAGCCCTAAAGCAAACCACAACAACACTCCCATTTCGAACCACCACTCCTCCCTGGCAACCTCGTCCTCTTCCTCCCAATTCTGGCTCCTGAGTGGTGGTTGCTGGCTTTTTTTTATAGCCCACCCGGAAGTGCTCCAGGTACTTGATTACCTGTTTCTGATTGCACTTCTGGGCGGGGGTGTATAGTTGTCCAGGCTGGCTCAGGGACCCATGCAGCACCCCCTGGCTGCCACCCCACATCCCAAAAGGGCTGTGGAGAACTCCATCTCCCATGGAGCCCTGCGGGAAACTGAGGCATCGTCAGCCAGAGAGGCTGCCATCAAGCTTCCTGGGGGAGGTACTGAGGAGTCCATGGTTGCTCCCCCGGAACATATGTAGAAGGGGCGTCCCGACCAGGCATGTGACCCAGCTGCCTGCTACAACATACATACACACAGTGGATTTCCCCTTCACATCCTATTTGCGTCAGTTAACCTTCAGATGTGTGTGTAACTTGAATGCAGTTGGCCAGTTTCAAACTGAATTGATTGGTTGTCATTTACAAAGGCAAACGCCTGTGCTTATAAGGTCCCTCAATTCACATTTTATGCCAGGTTGAAAACAGAACCATGATGTTCAAGGAAATCTGTTGATCTCTGCAACATAATTGTGATGAGACATAGATCAAGAAAGGGGTATAACACCATTTCTAAAGCTTTGAGTGTTCCCAGGAGCACAGTGACCTCAATAATTGTGAAATGGTACTCATTTGGCACTACCTGGTCTTTTTCTAGAGTTGGCTGTCTGGCCAAACTGAGTCATCAGGCAAGAAGGGTCTTGGTCAGGGAGGTGACCAAAAACCCTAATGGTCACTCTAACTGAGCTTTAGAGGTTACCTGCTGACAGGAGAACTGGTTGGAAGGATGACCATTTCAGCAGCACTCTATCAACCAGACAGAAGCCACTATTGTGTAAAAGGCATGTATGTGACAGTCATTTGGGGTTTGCCAAACTGTATTCAAAGGACTCTGTGAGCATGAGGAAAAAAGGTTCTCTGGTTGGATGAGACAAAAAAAATGTAACTTTCAGAGGGAGAGCCCAAGAATAGTATGTAGTGAAGACCTGCTCATCACCTGCCGAATACCATTCCTATTTTGAAACATGATGGTAGCAGCATTGTGCTATGGGAGAGCATCTCAGTGGTAGGGACAGGGAGCCTGGTTGGAAATGAGGGAAGGATACGTGTAGTCAAAAACAGAGAGGTCCTTGAAGACAATCTGCTCTGACGTGCACACACCCTCAGTCTGAGGCAAACAGTTAACCTTTCAGCACAAGGGCAACCGAAAGCATACAATCAAGACAATGCTGGTATGGCTTCAGGACAGGTCTGACTGTCCTTGAGTGGTTCAGCCAAAGCCCAGACTAAATCCTATAAAACATCTGCAGAGAGACCTAAAGATATCAGAGAACAGTCACTTCTCCATTCTAACGGGGCTTCAAAGGATATGCTAGGAAAAATCCAGTTCTGCAAAGCCAATAAGATTCAAAGATTTAATTGCTGCTAAAAGGGCTTCTACAAAATACTGAATTTAGAATTTGAATACTAGTATGAATTAAACATTTCAGTTTTATGAAATTAATTAATTAGCAAGCCTTTTAGGAAACATGTTTTCACTTTGTCATTATGAGTTGGTGAGTGTAGATTGATCGGGAAAAATGGCAAATGAACCATTTAAAATTAAACCAACAACACAATAAAAGTGCGCAGGAAATGAAGGGGTATGAATAACTTCTAAATCCATATATTTGTAGTTCGTAATGGTAATATGACGGGTCAAAACAGTTACATTCTTCAGTGAGTGACTCAAAGAATCTTCATCCATAGTGTATTGATCCATCTTAGCAAAAAGAAAAACACCAAAATAACTATTTTTCTCTAAACGTGCAGTGAACTGCTTATGTTACTTGATGAGTGCCATAGTCAAATACTTAAGGTATAGTCATAATTAAAAATATCTGAGGTCATAATTTTGTGAATTCTCATTTCAATTCATTATTGTATAGTACACAGTATTATAGGACTGTAAGAAGTTCTCATAATAAGTACACATAAAGGTAATGATTTGTATAAACATGAAATAAAATAAAGCAATTTCAAACTGATTAACATGAATCCTAAAAATATTTGTCCATTAATATTATCTCCCTTCTGCTGGGCAATGTGCTATGACTATAAAATGCTTTCATCTTTCCAAGGATCCCAAGTCTCTCTGGTGGCATTCCTAATGGCAGGAAAATAGCTTGGAAATAGAGATGTAGAACCATGTGTAAAAAATGACTAATAGATAGAAATGCCATTTGCACAACTTATCAACTTTAATCAAGTTTGCTATGTTAAAGCAGGGAATCTTCATCTTGAATTTGAAAGCTGAGACCAAAGAGACATTGCTTATACAAGCAGGTAGACCGTTCTGCAGCTACGAGGCCCAGTAGCTAAAAGTTCAAACTGTCACTGTTAGTTTGTTAATCTTTAGAACCTTTTGCAGGCTGGCATCTTGAAATTGTAGTGCATGCTCCAGTTTAAATGTAATAAGTCCAAATAAACTCAAAAATCTATAAAGAGCTCAGGAAAAGTCAGGAAAAAACAATGAACCAATTTACCAAAATATTAATCCAAAATCAGCGTCAAAATCTGTAGCAAGAAAGTTGAAACCATTAAGCCCTTTTTGAAAATCAAACTACCACTGTGAGAGTCTTAGGAAGATGACATCACAGTGTACAACTTCCTTGCCTGATCATCTTAGTATCACAGATTTATTGCTTAAACAAAATGGCAGTGCCCATGACAAACAAAATGGTAATGAAAAATATAAGAAAAATAATTAAATAAAATAGAAATGAAAAGCAAGAAGAGTATATACAGAAAAATATTAGAAAAAAAAATAAAACACACCCCAACAATCTTTAATTCTTCCCTTCTTGCCTATTGCCTAGGTCATAAAAATCAGAAAAAAGTTAAAAATAGCAGCTTTCTCAGGGAAGACATGCGATTATTACTTGCAACATAACCGTCTCGGAAGTTAAAAACCTTTAAAATGCCAATTTTAAAAGTTAAAGCAAATGACATGTGGGGTATAGTGTTTTCATAGCCCCTTGATGTTTTCAATTCTGATACATATATCTCATCATCTAGAAGACTGATTGTCTTGACTTAGTCACAGTTTGTGCAGAATCCATATATCTTGAAATACTCCAAATGGCATCTAATTTGGTGTAACATTTGTAAAGTTATGAACATTTTTAATTTGTGCTTCTCAGGTTAATAGTGTGCCCTACTGAAACATCATTATAACCAATCGTATGTACTTGATAATATTTAGCAGTGATTAATTGTTTTCTAACTTATGATAAATGTTCATTTAATATTTTGCAAGATTTGAAACCGTGATAATCTGTAACATGAAAATTGAATATGAACCGGCATTTCCAGTGAGTTTCTGCAGGGGATAATGCATGGAAAAAAGGCTTCAGTTGCATTAGAGTGCCCACTATATGGAAGTATGGAGGTGATATTGGAAACTACTTTGGCTGTAATCTACTGTCTCTTTGTTCTAAAATGTAATAATTATTTCCAAGCTCTTTTGCACTGTGTTTGAATGTGTTATTTTATAAATGCATTTACATTTTGCATTATTGTATTAACTGTCTTTATATAGTGTCTTTCATTGAATGCATCACAAAAAATGCTAATGTATTATTACAAAAGATGGAGTTCCAGTACAAAAGACCAACTGTAATATGTTTGCATTATAAATTGGGCTGAGCCAGACCCAAAAATTAATTGAATGACCTTAAAAGTACTCCTAAATGTGAATTGTTTGAAAATTTATCAGGAACTTTAGAAGATATGTTTTCACCAAATAATGATTTGCTTTTTTACATTTTACAGTTTCTGTTCTGCACAGTTATAGGGTCATACTTGTTTGGTTTTATTTATACATACAGATATTTTTCTGTAAAAAAATATGATTGTGTTTCAGCTTAATACAGTGATTCCCAAAATCAGTCCTGGGGATCCCCTGCGGCTGGAGGTTTTTGATCAACCAACTTCTGTTCTTCATTGGATTCCTAGCCTAATTAAATGAGTCAACATTTCTCACTTTCTGTGTTTTGAAGTCATTGTAGAAATTACGAAACTAAGTGTGGTCGATTTTTATTAAAATGTTCTAAGCAGTTATATTTTTTAAGTTGTTAACAGTATTTTCATCCAAATATTCATTCTGCTTTTCCAGGTGCTCTTGTGATTTATTGATTATTTAATAATTAGTGGGTCTGAGTCTAAATTAGCTGCAGCTTTCATCTTCATCTTGGATGTGGGCTCCGTTTGTTGTTAATTGTCATTATTAAAGTTAAATGAAGTAAATAATCAGAAAACAAAAGAGAGTTAAGTATTTATAGCTGTAAAAAAATTGAAATATTTCTGAATGTCTTATAAATGTAAAAACCATACTGTTGTGCTTTTTTGAATGCAGAATAAAAGAAGATGCAAAAGACCAGCTAATTAAATGAGATCAGCTGTTATTGATTATTATCACTGATTGTGAATCTGGTGGGATCAAAAACCTGCAGCCACAGGGGCTCCCCAGTACCGAGTTTGCGAACCTCTAAGCTAATAAATAATCAAGGCAGTGAGCTGCCCATATTTAAGCTGTATCTGCAAAGAAAGGGTCTGCATTTTGTTTGTTTAAAACACCTTAAAATATAAATATTTTTAAGTCCGAGCACTATCAGTTATTCTTTACAGTGCCTATTTAAAAATAAATATGCTTTTTAAAACATGAAACTTTAAATAAAATGTGTATGGAAATATTTTAGATTGTATTAATTCTGTCAAAGCAGGTCAAATAGTGTTTTGTATTAATTAAATATTAAAATTATTTTACAAATGACATACTAAATAAAACATTTTAATTATATTGATAATATAAAACTTAACTTTAGCACATTATTGTAATAACTAAAATGAAAATACTGGATTTCATTAGAATAAGCTATTTGCTTCCAATTAAAAGTGTTGTTGAACTTTAAAGTAGCTGAAAATGAAATATCTGGGTCTGATACTCTATTGCAAAACTTACAGATTTGTATAAGGCAGGCATACTAAGCCACAATGCAAATGGTTTTCTTTGCAAATTACCTTCTGATTGGACTACTTTAAGAAGGCTTTTTTTTGTTACAAGACTTTCTAAATTACATTTATTATGTGAATATTTTTCTGCTTAGTCTAAAGAGTTATCTCTCACTCCCCAGTACATTTGCCTATTACACTAAGTAATATTATGGTTTTACACAAATATTTTAAATTCAGAAATCTAATTCTACACTGCCAAATACTTTCCAACTACACTTGTCTAAACTATTCTGAAATGGAAAACATTCTGCAGATTAAACGTAGAACCAATCCAATATAAATGAGCAATGCTTTTAATTATCACAAAAAAAAAATCAACAAAGAAAGCTGTAATCCTTCTCTTCGTCCATCTCATTGATCTACTTCTTTAGCATTATAGCCCAGAGTGGCTTTGGCTTCTTTTACTATCCTACTTTTGCTAGTTTTTGCATTGATTATAAAACCAGTGCCATATTGCCAATTTCTTGTTTCTGGTCCATTGAAAAACAAGGAAAAAAATTTTTTTTAATCAATTCTTCCATAACCTACACATCTGACTTTAGCCAAACAATGAACTCAATACTATTATGTTATTATTTATTAGCTATTAGTTATTTTGCAAGCTTGAAGCAACATTCTAATACTCCACCTTCAATTTGTCACTTTTTACATTGCCACATTGAGTTACAATATATCTGCAAGTTTTTTCATATTTGTTCAGGTTCTGCAATATAAGGTGTCTCTATATATGGAGAAATCAACCTCATGCCAAGATGAACAATATATGGTGATCCACAGATTTTCTGTCAAGAGTTTTCTAATCAGAAAGTCAGCTTTAAGGTGTTGGACACCCACCTTTAACCCTTTTCTCATTTGTTACGCTACATTTCATCAAGCCATGCAACCAAAGTCACCAGGGGCTTATGTATAAATGGTGCGTACAAACGTTTCCACGCTCAAATTGCGATGTATAAAACCTAAACTTGGCGTAAAGCCATGCACATTTCCACGGTAGCTCAAACCCTGGCATATGCAAGTTCTCCGCTCGGTTTTGCAGACTAGCAGCACCCAGTGTCAAAGCAGCGCTACTGTTCCTGTGTGGTTTCCCTTTCATTTTTAGATCGACATCCCTGATGCGGCTGTATCATATACACTGAAACTAACTGCATATCGTTAATAAATTTATGGCACCTGACTGTAACCAATGTGTAACAATATAATTGTGCACAGAATGGCCAAACTATTCCACTGCCATGGGTGCTTTAGCGTTGTTAGAGGACTTTGCAAATGGAAGGATTAGAAGAGAACGCATATTCAGAGATCATACTGATTTCTTGGCACATGATGATGACTGGCTTCTAAGTCGGCTTGTCAAGCAGATATATCAGATTTCCGTACACTGTGGTTGAACAGGCAAACATCAAAGTGCAATTTGCAGCAATGTCTAGTTTTCCAAATGTAATTGGAGCGATCGACTGCACACACATTGGTATAAAGGCACCTTCACAGAATTAATTTGTTTATGTAAATAGAAAGCATTTTCACTCTATTAATGTGCAAATCATCAGTGATGTGAAAATGCGCCTCACTAATGTTGTTGCGAGATGTCCTGGCTCAACTCATGAGTCATTCATGCTGAGAAATAGTAGTGTGGCGAACAAACTTGAAAATGGTGCGGTGCGTGATGGCCATTTACTACCTTTTAATCACAGTCGTACGTTATCTGTACGATGTAACCATATAACACGATTACAAAGGTGACAGTGGTTACCCGCTGAAGACGTGGCTTCTCACCCATCTCGCCAACCCACTGACTGAACAAGAGTGACGTTGTACTGACCTCAACTCTCAGGCTCGGGTGGTGGTAGAATGTACTATAGGGCAGATTAAGGGCCGTTGGCGCTACCTGGATAAGACTGGTGGAGTGCTGCTCTATGGTCCACAGAAAGTGTGTCACATTGTGCAAGAATGTAGCATTCTACATAATATGGCAGTCACTCATAGCTTGCCCGTACCTGAAGAGATGCAGTATGATGAACCTGACCCTGGACCACCAAATGATCAGCAACACCAGACAGCATTACAATGTCGAATTAATGTAATTAACAGAATGTAAAAACTGGTAAGCAGATGCATCATTTATTTATTTACAAATTCATTTAATTTTTGATTAATATCACACAATATTGCCTTTATATTTCGTAGTTCAGTGCCTACTTCTCTCACCGCATCCACCAATGCATTTTGGGATTCCAGAACTGCATCAGTGAGCACATGGCCAGATGATTGCCCAATGGTTTCCGAGGCAAGGGTGTCTGAGCAGCCAGCGCCCGAAGATGTGGTCGGCACAGAAGCAGCACCATCATTGCCTGGAGCAACATCCTCAGCATTGGGGTCAGCTTTTGTACTATTGTCTGGAAATAAATAAACAGTAATTAGTACAACATCTGCTGCCTGATTGTTTGGTTTATTACATGCAAATTATTTACACAAGCATTGATAATGGTAATCAAAAAAGAAATGATAACTCACCATCACCCGCGGTGATGTCAGAATCACCATCCCCCACTGGTAAAATGCCGGCAACAAGTGTGTCGCCAATAATTGCAGCAACTCGCTGCTCAAATGGCGTGAGCTCCGGGAGTTTACTACCTCCTCCAGTCGTGCTGACATGCAGACAATCAGCTGCGACTCTCCTTTTCAACTTTGATGTCAGACCACTTCTTTCTTTATTTCGGTCACAGTGCAAGTTTCTTTTCCAGCACTTTTGAGCGCATCCACCACACTATGCCACTCCATCAATTTCATTTTGTTACTAATTCCACTTCCTAAGCTACCAAATAAAACATTTTAACTGGCCTCTACTTCACTTAGCAAGACCTCCATTTCGCATTCGCTGTTTTTTTTTTTTTCCCATGCTTTTGCCATTGTCTTCCTGAAGTGCTGAAGGTAAGGGGCTATTTATACTGATTTGCATATTCAAAGAGGCGTAATTCTGGGAGTAGTTGGGGTGGGGCAGCAGGAGCCGTGCACGTACATTACTTTTCACTCTGATCGGATTTATATAGCGGAAGAACGTGGAAGTTGGCAAACGCACAGATTTATGCATCTGGATTTTTCTGTGCGTACGCACATTCCCGCTTTTGTGCTTACGCCATGTTATAGTGCGAGTTCTATGCACGCCGTTATACATGAGACCCCAGTTGATAGCTGAGAGTTTGACTTGCTAACATTCTTTCAAAATTTAAATGCTGTTGTATGGACCAGAATACCATTTTTTAAACTGCAGGCAACTTGTTGATCAGGAGTTTGATTGCAATGGAAACCTGCAGTCATAGACTGTTTGTATTTTTTTCTAAATGAACAAACACCTGTAAGACTAAATTTTTAATTTCCTCCATAGCTGCTTGACTAAAGTAATAATTTAAAGTAAATGAACTAAACATAATTTGTGTATATGATTTTTATAAATAAATATTGCTTGAAGAGGGAGAAGAGCCCATATTTTTACATGTAAATGAAAATGTACATTTTTTGAGTATAGCAAAAAAATTAGATTAAAATAAATTAACTGAAAACAATATTTTATGATTTTTATGCGTAAACATTGTGCTTTGTTTGGAGAGTGAGAATAGGGATGTTTTAAGTGAAGATAATGTGCAATAAGTCAAGAGCAAAAAAATGTCATATGCTGATTAGTGTATGATTCCAAAGGGTCAGATGGTTTCAGAGCAGGTCTTTTATTTATGGAAGGGCACAGGCATGTAATTAATCTGTCATTGATAGTGAATATTTCATTTATTTGAATTCTAGTCTATGAAACTACATCAACAGGACATTCTAATTTATTGCACTCAGTGTTTTTTATATCTGAAGCTACCATGCTTTTTTTCCTTTTAGAACAAAAGTAGATCATGGAAATTGAATGCACATCTGATGATAGTGAAAAACATTTCGAACCACAAAAATCTGAAGATTCAAAATCAATTTCAGAGTCTGACATTATACTTCAAAGGTTAAAAGAAGAAAAATTAATAAGAATTTAGGCAAATTGTTCTTTGTCAAGTCAACTTTATTTACAAAGTGGGCAGATATCAAGTGCAGTATGCTCAGAATGGACGAAAAATGGGTTAAGGTAAAGATATTACTTCCACTTTATTCCAAAAAACAGCAGTTTCTACCAGACATCAGAAACATCCTCACATGAAGGACAACTTTGCAGATTAAATGTATTGCCAAGTGTTAACTGCAAATAAATGCTATAGACTGGTGCACATGGGACAGGCTTCTATTGCAGCAGCAAAGGAACTCTCCCAAATAATGAGATGTCAGAAGGGGACCGACACAAGGACTGGAGTCATTCTTGCCCACTGGTTAACACTAGAAAAACCAGAGGCAACGAAAAAACTCGTAAATCCGGCCCACCTTAAATCCCTTCGTACCTTTCCATCAGCGTCTTTTGTCTTCTAAATGTGTCAATAAGCACAGGCAGCAAGCAGCCAGCTATACCACCCCCCCCCCCACTGCCTCAGAGTGGGCAAGAAGTTCTCCCAGTTCCTGCCTTGCTTGATTATCTGGGAGTGAGCTACCGAGAATTGTAAGGGGAAATAATTTCATGTGTGTTTTGTGTCTACATCAATCTATGTAAACACATCATTAAAACAGAAACGTTTTTCATGTTTTAGTAATAAATGACAAAATGTAGACATGAACTGTATAATGTGTGAAGGCTGATGGCCAAATATCAAATAAACACTTTCACAAAAGGTGCAAGTACAATACGACACCTTCCGTGGTGCAGCGGTTAGAACTGCCAACTTATAATCCAGAGGTCGTGAGTTTGAAACCGGCTCCCTGGCAAATTTACAGTTTTGAGTAGTGAGCTGCTCTTATTGTTAATATTATACAATAAAAAACATACGTTTGATTTGTGTCTGTAACAACTGGTTTCAATTTATAATACTTTCTAAAAGTTTGCTTTTTTCACTTTTATTCTCTCAATCGTGATCATGATACAACACCCACCCCCCGCTGTAGATCTGACGCGGTTACCTTTTATCTGAAACTGGGAATAACTGTAGGTGTGAGTGGTGTTTTGAGACAATGGAACTGGAAATTCTCTGATCTGGAGAGACCTAAAAATGGCTGTCCACCAACGTTTACCATCCAACCTGACAGAACTGGAGAGGATCTGCAAGGAGGAATGGCAGAGGATCCCCAAATCCAGGTGTGAAAAACTTGTTGCATCTTTCCCAAGAAGACTCATGGCTGTATTAGCTCAAAAGGGTGCTTCTACTAAATACTGAGCAAAGGGTCTGAATACTTAGGACCATGTCATATTTCAGTTTTTCTTTTTTAATAAATCTGCAACAATTTCAAAAATTCTTTTTTTTGTCTGTCAATATGGGGTGCTGTGTGTACATTAATGAGGGAAAAAAATAATTTAAATGATTTTAGCAAATGGCTGCAATATAACAAAGAGTGAAAAATTGAAGGGGGTCTGAATACTTTCCGTACCCACTGTAAATGTTTTTTGTTACTTTACACTTTACACATTTTTATTTTAAATTTGCTTTTTCATGTTGTGGTAAAAAAAAGTTGGTGCCATTAAAATTAATCCTAAGTGCTATAAGACAAGGCCCCAACAGCAGGTGTTTATTTTGCTGCTTTTTATTCTAACAGAAGACTTCTCAAGATACAATTTCTATGTAAAACACATCAGGCGGCGGCATGGTGGCACAGTGGGTAGTACTGCTGCCTCGCAGTTAGGAGACCCGGGTTCGCTTCCCGGGTCCACCCTGCATGGAGTTTGCATGTTTTCCCTGTGTCTGTGTGGGTTTCCTCCAGGTAATCCGGTTTCCTCCCACAGTCCAAAGACATGCATGTTAGGTGCATTGGCGATCCTAAATTGTCCCTAGTGTTTGTGCGCGCATGCCCTGCGGTGGGCTGGCACCCTGCCCGGGGTTTGTTTCCTGTGTTGGCTGGCTCTGGCAGACCCCTGTGACCCTGTAGTTAGGATATAGCAGGTTGCATAATGGATGGATGGAACACATCAGGCAGTAAAAAACAAAGTTCTGTGAATTTCAGACCCTTCATCAAGAATAAGGTTGTAGGAAACATCTAATAATAATAATAATAATAAAAAACACTCAAATTTCCAATTATTTCCACTGATTACGGCACCGGTTTCAATTCAAAAGAATGCGCTTTCTTGTAATATTGTGTTTTGTGACAATCAACAAAAGCCAAGTCACTAGGAAAAACAGGAATTGACCTAATGTAGGAATGTTTTACTCGTGAACAATTGTATGTAGCATGCTCAAGAGTAAGCAATTCCAGTGACCTAATATTAGTAGTTATTATTTGGTTGACACCTATATCCAGGGCGACAACATTTTGGTAATGATTAGTTAAATTTTGTTTGTTTTTTCCAGTTGAAGCACAGGTGGGTGAAATGACTTGCTCATGGACACACAGTATTAGTAGCAGGATTTGAACCCACAACCTCAACACACTGCCAAACAATAATATTAGAACTTGGTTAAAAAAAAAAATTTAAAAAAATTACCAATGGCACTATATCAGAGGCCCATTGTCTAGTAACACAATAAAGAGCTAGTAATGCACAGCTACTATCATAATAAAGAGACCCCCTGACTTGTATATACTTTATATGAAAAAATAAAACAAAAATGATAATAACATAACTACTGTATAATGCAGAACTTATAAAATGGATTAGATTTCCTTTTAGTTTCACAAAAAAGTAAAGCCAATCTTTAATGGGTTTTTGTGATAATGAAGCAACAAAACAGCAACCTCATTTTTCTCCCAAGAAACAGACCAGAAATTTGTGGACATAAAAAAGTGGAAAGGCAAGACGTTTGAAATGGCAACTCAGAAATGTAGCAAACTAGTAATAACTTTTTTCAAAAGACTTGATGACAGAATTCCATTGAGTCAGTGCTGGGTCACTGCCACCATCTATTGGTAGAAAGAGATTCTGTAATTAATAAGCGGAAGTCGGGCTCATGCATGCAATAGCCCTGGGTGCCGTGGATCATTTGAACGCGTTAAACTGTACTTGGATAATTATTAATTGTACTTTTAACCTTATTATTGATTATAACCTATATCAAATAAGTCATGCTTATTTTATAGGTAAGGGTTAACTTTGCAACATTAAACCAAAGTTATTGTACATCACTCCAAAATTCTATAAGTCAGGCTGGAAAAACAGTCACTCATTAACTTCTGAATGAGTTGTGTGTATATTTTAGTATACCATATAACACCATTACCATGCTTAGTGGTGATGTACTGTGGCCACCAGGGTATATTCCAAACACAAAACACAAAAGCTTCGACACTATTACAAAAGAACAAAGATTTTTTATTGTGGGAAACTCTTCACCAATACAGCCAAAGTAAAAACAATTATCTGTCCCTCACCCTCTGACACTGCCTCCACTACTCCATGCAAGCGCTATCCTCAGTCTTCACAACTATGGCTCACCAACTTGTGGCAGGCAGATCAATTTAAGTAACCCCTATAAGTACTTCTAGTGTCCCAATGGCTTGAACCAGAAGCACTTCCAGATAAGGCAGGATGCCCCTGACCAATGTTAGGCTAGCTGGACCTCATAGCACCACCTGTAGGTGGCCAAGGAACCCAACAGTGCTGAGTCCAAGAACTCCAGTTTCCATGATGTACTGTGGGAAAACATGGCGCTGCTGCAACTCAGAGGAGACTGATATCTAGCAGCCCGGGGGAGTCAACACCCCATGCATGCTGCCTCCCCCTGTCCTTGTGTATTGAGGGTGTCCCGGCTGGGCAAGGGCACTGGCCATCACTCACAGTACCTAACAACTTTCAACTTTAAAAGAAAAAAAAATCCTACAGGCATGTGTGGATTTTTATTATGCTCTAATTAATCTTGGCCGTTACATACTCCATTCTTTTGATTTTTATTCTCCCTCCAATGCCCCCTAATAGGTAATAGATAGATAGAATATAATGGATAGAACTTTATATGTCTCCAGTGGAGAAATTTGGCTTTTAACAGAAGCTTGATAGATAGATACCATCTATCTATCCACAAAGCATTACTATAAACCCATGAAACAAATGCAGCATGGGCAAAATACTAAACACAACTTGTTCTATTCACTTATGTGTACAGTACGCAGTGTGACAAATAATCCTAACAATCACTCAACCTACTCTGAGAAAAAGTAAACTAAATAATGAAGTTTTTATGGTTTAGTTCAAACATCACTTTTCTGACCATAAGTGTTCTCAGTGTTTTTCTTCCATGCACATGCTAGCTACTAACACACACACAAATATAGAAATACTACTAATAAAGCATAAAATGTATAACAGACCAAAATATTATGTGAAAGTACACAAACAGACAAAAAATTGTGAATTAATTTATTTCAACTTAATGCGTATGAATAGGTCTAGCAATGGACCAGCACCACAGTTTACAGAGGTTTCCTGTGTTGCTGAGCAATTTCCACAATGTCCTTTCTGTTTTTTGGTTGTGTGTTAAACTATTTGGTTCATAATGCAAATCTGCAGTTTTTACCATAAGACTGCTTCAGTACTTTTTAAATCTGGCTGTAACAATTTCCACTAAAAGACAAGCCTGGCATGTTGTTTTTCAAGGGTTAAGCTCACAAAATACAGTATTACTTGAAGTCTAAAAGGTTATAATATAAAGAGTGTCACATTACTTTTATTTTCTTTATATGATTCTAAATGATATGAAGTTTTAAAGTTCGTACACATGTAAAGTTTGTACCCATCTATTGTTTTCATTCAAAACACGTTAATATATAACTATCTATTATAAAGATATTTTCTCAGCAGACCACACAACAGTGGGTTTAGGTAATACTTTGTTATTACAAGATTAAAAAGTGAATAGCCTAAAGAGGAAATGATAGCAATAAAATACCAAAGAATTGCAACTTAGACCACTGGGGCTCAACCTAAAGACTTTTCCACTTCATGGTGCCAGCCCTAATTCTGATAAATTCTTCCAGCCTTACATCTCATGGTGTCATTAATTCCCAGCTGTCTGTCGAAAAATAGACTAAAGCAAAAGTGCTCAACCTTTCATTTTCTAGACCACTAACTTCAGAATAGCAGACTAGTTTCAGATCTATCAGAGATAAGCACTACTGCCTGAAAGGTTTTATTCCAGTGTAACACCATTTATTTTGATAAAAAAAAAAAATCAGGTCTGCTCTTTTCACTGTACTGTACCATTTCTGGCTGGGTATGTGTATGATTTAATCATTTTAATGTTTCCTGCACTGAAAATTTCAGCAGAGTAGCAGCAGAGTCACACATACCAAGTGACCAAGGATAATATGAATAGTTAAGCTCATCATCTGGGTTTACAGTGGGTAGTTTTAAGTACTGCAGGAAGAGTGAGAAGATAGTAAAAAGCCCTTGACACAGAGACCGACAAAGAGAGTGAAAGAGAAACAGTAGTATGAGAACATGGGGACTGGCAGTGAGATTAACAGAACAGATTGTGGGGATCCTACATGTTTGTTGTTATGGAGTCATCTTCTGTGAAGGTCTCTGTGGCAGAGGCTATAGGAAAGGAAAACATAAAAGTGTCTGCAGGTTTAGAGAACATCCACTGTGGTATTATGTTTTTGGTGCTAATTGTAGCCTTTTTTTATATAAATTTGACTGTTGATGTAGACAAGTAAATTTAATTCTGCCTAAGACAGAATACAACTTCAACAACAAAGTGCAAAAAGAAAGTAGTCAGCCAAGGATCATGTTGACTGCAGAGGGCCATGGAGGGGGGTCACGACAATTCTGTTGTTTTAATGGACTAGGCTAAAACAGCGTCAACTGCTAAAACTTTATGATAGCAAGAATCCACAAGTGTGTACTGGAAGCAGACATATTGGTGATGAAGACTGGGTCATTTGGATTAATGACTGAGGAGAACCCTTGTAATATGTGACGAACAGCTGTAATCCCGGTAAAGAACAGTGGTATACAGCCAGCGTGATATAAGATTCAAATAGCAGACCTCAAGATTTCTGCATGTTTGTTGTTTACTGGCAGTATTGTGGGATTCTGGTAGGTGCTACAAGAGAAGAAAATCAGTCCACCATAGTTGTCAGATGCTTCCCTAGCCCTTAAGTACAATTAAAACACCATTACACTATTATCACCCACTCACAAAGTAGTTCAGTTGCTTCTTTATTGATTTCAATTAATTTAATGGAGTTTGGCGAACAAACAAAAATAGATACAAGGACAAAGTCTCCATGCTAAAGTCATCTAAAGAAAAAGGAAAAAACCTAGGATGCTGGCCAGAGCAGCAAATAGGTCTGAGACAGGCAGGACATTAGAAATACTGTAAGTTACAAAGAGAACCAATTTACAGAGCATAAACCAAGGTCAAGAGCAAATGTTTTAAACTGCCCTTACCCCCGACATATACACATATATAAACCAACAATGTTCTCTGTTTTCACATTGCCACCAAGTCAATAAAAATCATGTAACTCACTGAAGTAATCAACTTGATTTTCTATTTTTACCTCTACATGAGCTAGGCCACACATATACTTTCATCAAATGTGTTTTACATATTTTATAACCAACATTATTAAAGGAATAGGTGCAATCAATCATGAGTTTCTAAGATGCATAATTTATAGCAACTGCAGTAAACTAATCATATTTCAGATCAATTCTTATTATAATTTTAGTAATCCCTGCACTCTATATATTTAACACATTTTTACACTAAACAGCTGGAGTGCTGGTTCAAAAACATAGCTACAGGTTTTTAATGACAAATACATGTATCAAATATACTAAGTTTCTATCTGAAGTATATAGCATAAATTGAATCTGGTTATTTTTTTTTTTTGAAAAACTCAGTGGAGTATAGGATAATAATTTTATCAATTAAATGCTATACCTCTGTACATATTCCTACATCAATATTTTCTTAACAAAGCCCACACATTTATTACAATACATACCACAATCACAATGTCAAACAAATACCTGACAGCACCACTTACTCTCTCTTAAGTCTTCTACCAAATTGGTGCAATTGGGGCAAATTGTTATACTGAGAATATTTCTGACACCAAAAGATTGATAGTGTAAACAACAGCTGCATTATTTTTCATAAAACAAAAATTACCCACAAATAAATGTCAGTTAGAAAGACAAATGTGGTGTGTATATGAGTGTCAGTCTAAGCTGCAGTATAATTATGAAATCATATAGATCATAAGACTCCTGTGAGACTTTTACCATCTAGATTTATAAAATGATCATTTCAGAGTGGGGTGTGGGGGGCATGTTAACAGTGCCTAAATAAAGACAATTAAAAAAATAAAATCAATAATTAAATGCTTCCTATGATGTTATCTATAATAGTAGCTACAAGACAATTAAATATTTTAATATTTAAGTACTGGTTATAGCCTCATAATTTAGACTCAATTTTCAAGTTTTATTTTTAGTTCTAGGAAAATATTGCTTTCTCCTCTTTAATTGCTAAGTTACATTTATCCTCATAATTTGGAAAAATGGCTTATTATAGTAAATTTTATTTTTTTTCTTATTTAATTTTCAGTTTCATTTTAAACAACATATATCCTTGCATTCTAATCAGCTAGTTAATGAAAATGGATGAGGAATGCATTGAATAAGTGCAAATTGAGAAGAATAAGAAAGAGCCAAATCTACTAGCTCATTAACTCAAAAGATATAAAATATACATTTTAAAATAGACTTTATGAGGTTTACAGTATTCTGACTGTAACAAATTTACAGTACACTTCAAGCAAATATCATTGAGTGTTTAATACGAAAAAAAAAATAGATTAGATAAATTTTATTACACCCAAGGGCAAATTTAGCTGCATACAGCAGCAGAAACATAAAAAACAAAGAAACAGACTCATAGCACAAATACAATTGATCAATACATGTATATTTTAAAAAATGTATATGTATAATGTATATTTTAAAAAAACTGGACAATTAACTTAAAGACCAGCATTAAGTTTGGTGCATCTTGAGGAAGAATTGAATTGATTGATAGGTGCTTCTAAGCACACACTGGTGGAATGAGTCCGTGGCTAAAAGTGCTCCAAAACAGTGCCTCTTGGTGAAGATTTTTAATGATGGCATCCAGTTTTACCACCATCCCCTTTTCCACAACAGCTTCCAGTGTGTCCAGGGTTAGTCCTATGATGAATTAGGCTTTCCTGATAAGTTTGTTCAGACATAATGCATCTTTTGAGCTCAAGTTGCTTTTCCAGGAGACTGTAGTATAGAACAATAAACCTGGAATTGGCCTGTTTCAGCTATATAGGTGGGGGTTTAAGGCTAGATCACCCCCATCGGCCCAGGCAAGCATCTCCACCCAGAACCGGTTTGACCCCTTCACTCCCCCACTGTTTCGGCAACCCTGTGTGATGTATTTGTTTTTGAAGAGTCTATCGTACGAGACCTAAACCTTTCCTGCCTTTTCCTGGTGCTTGTGTTCAAGATGTTATGAGAAGAGTGCGGACAGACTGAGAGGCATAAGAACAGGGCAATGGAAACCATCGCAATACATGCTGGGGTAAATGATGAGATACTGACAGTCATAGATTCGCACCACTTACTAATGCCATGAAGGAGAGGACCACAGCTGCGAGATTCTTCATCTCAGGTACCTTACCTTTGGTTAGAAAATCAAATGTGTACTACAGTCGTCTGGAGGCATTAAACATCTGGTTGAAAGGCTTCTGCGAGGGACAAAGCTTCGGGTTCGTTGGCAACTGGGACCTCTTCTGGGAGAGGCTGCATTTCTTCAGGCATGATGGTCTGCATCCTAATAGACTCTGTGCCCGGGCCCTCTCCAAAAACATCTCTAAAGTAATTCATCTCTCTTGACTATGTACTTTTAATTCTAATTCTTTCCATAATGCCTTGCTAGGACATAACTCTGTAGCGAACTCTTCCTCAAAACGGAACTGCTTCAATACTTTAATAACCAATCTCAGTTTATGTAAAAAATCCAGAAAGTGGGGCATAAATGCAAATACAGTAGAACCTCGGTTCACGACCA
>JANRMT010062813.1:62771650-62798415 GCA_026402145.1 Polypterus bichir lapradei
AAAGTGGGGCATAAATGCAAATACAGTAGAACCTCGGTTCACGACCATAATTCGTTCTAAAACTCTGGTCGTAAACCGATGTGGTCGTGAACCGAGGTTCTACTGTATTTGCATTTATGCCCCACTTTCTGGATTTTTTACATAAACCGAAGCAATTTCCCCCACAGGATTGTATGTAAATACAATGAATCCGTTCCAGACCATACGAACTGTATGTAAATATATATTTTTTTTTAAGTTTTTAAGCACAAATATAGTTAATTAAACCATAGAAAGCACAGCATAATAGTAAACTAAATGTAAAAACATTGAATAACACTGAGAAAACCTTGAACAACAGAGAAAACTAACACTAACACTGTTCGTATACTGAGTGTTTGGTCGTGAACTGAGGCAAAAGTTTGGCGAACTTTTTGGTCGTAAACCGAGTTGTACGTGTACCGAGACGTTCGTGAACCAAGGTTCCACTGTAATTTAATTATCATTTCACCCTGATTAAAACTATAAAAACAGAATATAGATTAAATAAAAAAATCTGCACAAAGAGGCACTGACATGAATAAATGACCATTTTGAACAGCTGTAATGCTCCAACACTTCAGTCCTGCTTTTCCAAGACCTTATTAAATGTTAGAGCATTAACCAACAAGACATTTTCCATCAATGATCTCATTAGTAATAGGAAAATCGATTTTATTGCATTAAGTGAAATGTTGCTTAGCTCTGATGGTGCAGCCGTTTTAATCAAATCTGCACCTCGGTGTCACAGCTCCATTAATGCGGATCGCCAAGGTAAGAAAGGCGGCAGTTTAGCAAATATTTACTCGAGCCGGTTAAAGTGTAACGATGTCAGCTTTGGTACATTCAGTCTTTCTTTGAGGAATTCTCAAATTTAGTGTCAATTATAAGTGCCAACTATGACAGGTTCCTAAAAGTTGGTGACTTTAAATTTTCAAATCGATAATCAGTGTGACCCAAAAGCAAAAGAATTCATGAACCTCCTGCACTCTTGATCTGAGCCAGCACATTAGTCAGCCAACACATAAAGGGGGGCACACGTTGGATTTAGTGATTATCAAAGGACTAAAAGTTGATGTGAAGCAGATCGTGGATATTGGTTTGTCAGACCATTTTCTCTTACTATTTAATATAGAAAAACTGTTAGATACATTTAATGAGAAAAATAATTGTTAAACAATGCCGCTTTGTTTCATCTACAGCTTCAAAGTTTACAAAATTTTAAGCAACCAGTCCACTCTTGAAAAGGCAGTTAAAAAAATTCTCCAGCACTGTTACACCATGGAAAACCCAGTCTGATTTAAAGAAAACTTGCCAGAGAGCTAAGCATAAATGGAGAAAAACTAAATTGATTATCCACTATGAGATATTGAAGGATAAAATAACAGAATACAACAACATGGTCTGCCTTAGGAGACAGTGATATTTCTCTAAAATTATAAATAACAGTGCTAGTAATCCGAGAGTTTTATTCTCTACAATTGATCGTTTGCTAAACCCAGGTCACTCAATGGAATATCTCTGAAAAACTTCCAATGAAACTTGAGGCTTTTGCTATATTTTTTAATCACAAAATTAATGATATTAGAAATAGAGTACACCCCCCAATACTGATCCTCTTAAACCACAGTATTCCATTTTAATCAAATTAAATTCTTTCACAAGGATAGATTTACCTGATTTATATAAAATAATTTCTCAACTGAGACCCTTCACCTGCGTCCTTGACCCAGTATCAACAAGTTTTTTCAAACAAGCATCTGATGTGCTGAGAGTGTTCTTGACATCATACATTCATCATTAGATATGGGGGTCTTCCTAAACTGTCTTAAGACTGCTGTTTTTAAACCCCTGCTCAAGAAAAACAATCTCGATTTCTGTTTTTGCAAATTTTAGACCTATTTCTAACCTGCATTTCTTAAATAAAATCTGAGAAAAGCCAGTCATTTATGCAGCTAAATGATCACCTGAATAAACATTCTGTTCTTGGCAAGTTTCAATAAGGTTTTATAACAAATCACAGTACAGAAACTGTACTTGTTAAAGTAGTAAATGACTTGTGGGTAAATACAGACAGAGACCGTTTGATACCATTGATCACAATATTCTTATAAATCGCCTTAGTCAGTGGGTGATCCTCTCTGGCAGGGTCTTAAATTGGTTTGAGTCTTACTTGACAGGTAGAAAATTCTCTGTTAGTTGTGGTAATTATACTTCTAAGACACATGATATTCTATATAGTGTTCCACAAGAATCTATCCTGGGTTCACTGCTCTTTTTGATCTATATGCTTCCATTAGGTCAGATTATCTCAAGGCACAACATGAGCTACCACAGCTATGCTGATGACACACCACTGTATTTATCAATAGCACCTGATGACCCCAATTCTTGTCTCACTGACACAATGTCTTATTTGTGTTTCTGAATGGATTAGTAGTAATTTTCTCAAACTAAATAAGGAGAAATCAGAAATCTTAGTGATTGGCAAAAATGGATATAATGAGGGTATTAGAAATAAACTTGATCCATTATGCTTAAAAAAGTTAAGACAGAGATAAAGAATTTAGGGGTAAATATTGACTCTGACCTAAATTTTAAATCACATATTAATCAGATTATAGGACAGAATTTTTTCACTTAAGAAATACAGCAAAAGTTAGACACCTTATAACTTTGCAAGATGCTGAAAAATTAGTTCACTTGTGTCTTTAGTCAACTAGATTACTGCAATGCACCCCTCTCAATACTACCCAAAAAAGAAAATCAATTGCAACTAGTACAGAATGCAGCTGACAGAATCTTAAAAAAAAGAAAAAAAAAGGAAAAGAAAATGCAAGCACATGTTTCAAGTTGTGATGTTACTACACTGGTTACCCGTGCCATTTGGAATTGACTTTAAAATACTGCTTATGGTTTACTAAACCTTAAATAATCTCACTCCATCCTATATCTCAAAATCCCTTTCACCTTACACTCCAAATCATAACCTTAGATCTTCAAATGAGTGTATGCTTATAATTTCAAGAGCTAAACTTAAAACAAATTGTGAGGCTGCCTTCTGCTGTTATGCACTTGAAATATGGAATAGCTTACTGATAGAAATTCACCAGGCTAATAAAGTGAAGCACTTTAAAAAAACTGCTAAAAACCCATTACTTTCTCATAGCTTAATTTTAGTATAACCCTGATATTCTGTATATGCTTGTAATTATTTTTTTCCATGGCTCTGAAATCTGTGCTAAACCCTACTTTCTTTGCTGTTCTTTCCGGTTTTCTGTTGTAGCGATATGGGCCGCCACCACAACCTGATCAAAGCACCATGCAGTCCCTACATTGATGGATTGAAGGCCAGAGGTCCAGATGACCATCATTGTCTGATTCTTCCACACGAAGCCTGAAAACGATGAAGACTGATTTAGATAATTTATGTTAGGTAGAATGCCTAGTGGGGGTGGGAGGTCTCATGGCCTTGGAACCCCTGTAGATTGTGTTTTCTGTCCTCCCTGGCCATCAGACCTTACTTTATTTTTTGTTAATTAGTATTGCCTAATTTTTTTTTTCTTCATCTTGTAAAGCACTTTGAGCTACATCACTTGAATGAAAACATGCTATATAAATGTTGTTGTAGAAGATATGCCTCCAAATTCACACTAAAGGGCAAGTATCTGATTGTAGTGGTTTGGTAAGATAGCTCTTTAATGAATGTAGCTGTTAATGTTCAATGTAGGACAGCTCTTCTGTGGAAGCAGAAGAGCCATTAGAACCAAAGAATAGGCAAGGATACTTTTCAAGGACTTTCATTCCTCTCCAATTGGGTGGCAAATGGGCATCCTAAAAACACGACTTGCGATGCGCTCCAGATTTTACTGGTATGGCATGACTACTGATGTTGACAACTGGGTATGTGACTGACTTATTTTTGTGTTTTGATATAGTCGTAAAAACGGTATAGATATTAACAATTAATTTCTTAAAGGTCCTGGAATGTGATAATGCCAGAAGGTTGGAAAACTTTTGACAGCTCCACAGCCATTACAGTGCATTAAGGTAAACATGTACAGTAGTATCCTGATATTACATAACAGATATTATGACATTATAAAATATAAATATATACTGCCACACACGTGCACATGGGAGGCAGCTAAAGGGCTCAAAAAACAATTCCATGTCAGACAAGGGGGTGGCAGAGTGCACTGATTCTCTTTTCCGGTCTTTTTCCCTCTGCAGACAGACTATGGGAAATTCTGCCTGGGCTTGTTGTCACTTCAAGTTCTGGGCCCAATGCCATCACTTCCATTTCCTGCCTCAATTACATTATTTCAACTGCTTGGTTTTAAAACCACCAAGTATTGTCTTATGGTCTCCTGAGGGAGAAGAATGCCCACCCAAACCCCACAAAGGCCGAGACCTTTGAAAAAGGTGGCAGAGCCCCGGGCCAGCAGTTGAGGAAACTGTGGCTGTGGAAGTCTGACCCAGAGTGGCCAAACCACTCTCAGGCATTTAGCCAATTGGGGAAATTAGGTGCTGGCTAAGGCCAGACATAAACAATGCCCAACAGGTAGTACAACATCTTGCCTGCTTTTTCCTGCTAAACTCCATACCTGAATATCACGCCCAGCCGGCCTAGGGACAACATTTTGAAAAAATGATCATTTTGATCTTATTGAGGTCATCAAGGAACATTGGGCGGCTTCATACTTTGGGGGAACCAAACAGTCTTGGTATGGAAACCAACCAGTAGGTGTTCCTATTCCTGAGCCCCGTCATCACCACTTGGACTGAAAGCCAAAGCCCACCAACTACACAGCCACGGTTTGCGCTATAGCAGCATATTTCAACAAGGCAGCAGAAATCGTTCTGTCACCATTCAGGTGAGATTAGGCTCTGTGGAGCATGTAGATCAGAGCATCATCCACACCTATCTGGGGTGTGATAGGAAAACTGTAGAGGATCCAGATGTTCGGCAACCAGGGGTTGGTGCTGTTTGAAGACCAGCCTATCAATGGTCTTTATGATGTATTGAAAAAAAGCAGCTGGTCTGAAGTCCTTGGGATTACTGGAAAGCCCGTTCTTTGGCATTGGGACTACATAAGATGTTTTCTGCAGCTGGAGAACCTTCTGCAAGCTCAGAGAAAGTTTACACGTGCTGAAGTACCCCACAGAGCAGGCTGGCACATGTGTTTAGCACTCAGGAGCAGATTCCTTCTGCCCCTGCAGGCTTGTTCAAGCAGAGTTTTCCCAGCACTCTCCTCACTTGATCAGCAGTAGACAGTCCAGAAAGTGGACACCAATAAAATTAGCAAGTAAAAATCAGAAATGCTTGAATGTAATTAAAACATCTATTTCTCAATTACTAACAAATTCATTTTTTTTTAACATACAAAACAACAATTTCAAACTCATTTTATCCAGTTCAGTGCTGTGAGATTATATTTGAAAGTCTTAAGTGTTTTAGCATAATAAAACATGCACAATTCTATCAAAACACGGTTTCTTTCTTGGTCTGTCATCATTGTACTATTACATTTGAACAGATTCCCTTAAATGAGGTCTTAAATAAACGAGTACAGGTTTGATCATTCAATTGTACTTGTGCTGTTAAAAGTACTTGACCGAAAAAATGTAAATAGAGAATGTTAAGACCGGCTGTGATTTTTGGAGCTGGTCCCCCATACCAATGGCCGCAGCTTCAGCTTTCACTTCTAACTAAACAGATAATCTGTTCCCACTCAATAGATATGTGTAAATGGCCTCATTCCGTGAATCAAAAATGTTTTGAAAGTTTAGTCTTGACATGCACGTGACTACTTAAAAACATTTTTTTTCATGAAAGATAAAACCTACAATTCTTCATTTTGCATATATAAACAAAACACACTAAAAAATCAATAATTTTACAATTATTCAACATATTTATAATTGTCATATTACCCTGTATGAGTTTTAAATTGTACTAAGTGAGTGTAACTAACTATAGTAGTTACAATTATATATATGCTTAGCTGAAAACACAAGTCATTTGGACAAATGCATTTATTTTGCATTTCTTGTAATAATCTGTAAATCATAATATACATTTTATCTTAATAAATTTGGCACAAAGTTCATTTTCAGATTTAAGTGCTACTTTGTAAGCTGAATCCACCCACAGTGGGTAATGGTGCATTTTGAGCATTATGTTCCACTTAGACGAAGACTGAATTCAAGCATGAAGCAGTACCATGGGTTATGGTTTTAAAAGGACTCCTGCTACATACAATAGCACAGGAAAGTCTTTGCATTTTCCAAGAATAAACTTTGTCAAGCAATACTTCTATGAGGAACCACGCCAATAAATAACCATAAAGTGCCATTAAAAAACATGTATTATATATGGACCTACAGCCTATACTGTCATCATCAGATACAAAACTGGCATAAAAACCTTTACAGTAAACAGGTTACAGAACATTGCAGAACACATTCAACTCACACAAGGTGCAAACTTAGAGCCATCAGCTGATCTGATATATATATGACTTTAGGATATGAGAGATGACTGGAGTACCATGGAAAAAACATGCAACCTCATTTAGATAGATATGGGCCGAAATGCCAAACTAGTCTCATGGAGCACCAATCTCTTCACTGGTGTGTCATCATTCTTATTTAACTACAAGATAGTCTCACAGAATCTGATCTTCTGATAAACAGTCTATTTTGTTTTTCTTTCCTGTATTCTAGGGAAGACAAAAATGTAAGAGTTCTGATCCCCCAAGGTTTATTTATTTTTGTTTGACCTTACTATACTAGTTTAATATATTTTTACTAGAAAGGAATACTACTGGTGCCACACGAACTCAGAGAAACAGAGCATCTGAACTGAAAGCAGAGTTAAAATCTCACACAATGTCTCAACCGTTGAGATCTCAATGCCTACCGAACACATAGTGACAAAGATCCGTCTTGTTTGTCAGGGGGTTTTCAAATAGAGCAGAAGTCAGCAGAGTGACACTAAATTCAAAGCTGTTAAATAAACAAAGGAACGAACCAGATTAAATTTATTTCCTCAACAACTAAAAAAGTCTCTTGTGATGTTACTTTAAAATGCACAAGGTTTGGATGGCCTATGTTAAAACAGATTTTTTTCTTGTGTAAACTGGTGACTCCAAACCACCCTTGTCTGAAGATGGGTGTGTGCATGTGTGGAATGGACAATGCAACTCAATGTTTTACTGAAAAACTAAGCAATACAATGCTAATTATTACTAACATTTTAGGCATGCAATATTTGTGAACAAACCAGCATACTAACTCCTAGGACCTGGCATCCACATATGCGGACATCACATTTTGAGTTGTCTAGACCACAATACTAAATTTTGCTCTACAAGGACCTGATATCCACTTACGAGGACATTATACTGCCACTTGGTGATGGCAGAAGAGTATTTCTCATTACACGTTAGATTCAAGATGGCCGACAACACACCCAGAAGTTCAGATGGCAACTCCCGAGCCAAACTTCGACCAGGTAAAAAATTCAATCACATTTCATGGCTGATTCTTATTCAGATAGGTATAAAAGTGTTCAATGTTTGTTATGGAAGTCAAATTTTACAAAAGTTAGTAACTGTAACGATTTACCATGACGCTAAACATGTGGTACATGTATGTGGACAGAGGGAGTTACATATTATCATAAATGCTAGCCACATGTGCTAGTAAAATGTGATAATGAAATTGTATTTTTGGATGATTTAGGTAGAAAACAATAGTTTACTACAGTACAAGCAGATATAGCATGTTTTATAAATAAATCTCCATAGTTTTTTATTTGATTTTTCTCATGATGTTTTTTCCAGAGCATTATTCTCTCACAAGAGCAATGGAGTTACTGGGGTTAATTGGTGGAGACAACTCAGAAGTGGAAGATTTGTCAGACATTGACGATCCCGTGGGGGATGCTGAATATCAACCCTCACGACAGGAGCTAAGCAGCAGTGAGGAGGACAGTAGTGGGTGTGAGGACCTCATTCCACGGCCCTCTCAGCTTATCAGGGGACGTAAATGTCTCCGTGATAAATATGAAGGATATCGTACAGATCGTGACATTGCCAGATCACGCACTCCCAGACATCACTCTCTGACACAGCAAGATGAGGCTGATGTCTCAGACAATGTCCCTGAAGAGACAACACCATGACCAAGCCATCAAGAACAGTCCAAGAAAGGGCGTGGGATGCGATGGAAGACTTCTCCGCTAACACCAAATCAAGCCCAATTTGAGCATGAGGAAGAAACTGTGCAGGACAGAGAGGGCTGGACCCGATTGGACTACGTAGAGCAGTATATTGATAAAGATTTGATAAAAATGATTACAGATTGCTCTAATGCTACATCACTAGCTAGAAGTGGGAACCCACTCAACACATCAGCTGATGAAATGTATCATTTTTTTGGTGCCTGTATTTTGATGTCTTGTGTACTGTATCCTGCAATCAGGATGTACTGGTCCAAAACCTTGAGGATCTGGGTTTGGGAGGCTTGGTCATATATCGTTTGTCTCAAACGCTGCATCCTAATACAAAGGTTTACTGTGATCGGTTCTTTATGTCCATCCAAGGTGTAGAACGCATGATGAAGAAGCAGATGTATGTAACTGGTACAGTTATGAAGAATCGGGTCGCTGCAGCAGTACAGAAGCTACCAACTGACAAAACAATGAAAAAGAACGGAAGAGGGACTTCAGCACAAGTTACCACTGAGGATGGAAAGATTTGCGTGGTGAAGTGGTATGACAACAAACCCGTATTGATGATGTCTGCTGTTCATGCTATAGAGCCAGAAGACACCTGCCAGAGATGGGACAAAAAATAAAACGATATGTGACCATCTTGCAACCAAGTATTATCTGTGACTACAACTCCAAGATGGGTGGAGTTGACCTTGTCGATAGAATGATGAGTTACTATCGCATGAGTGGCCGTACATAGAAATGAACACTGCAGATGCTAATGCACTTTACGGATCTGGCTTTAGCCAACAGCTGGCTACTGTACCGCAAAGACCTTACTGTATGTGGCACACCAAAGAAGAACATCATGCAGTTTCTTGAATTTCGCATGGAAGTGGCCATGACCTTCTTGGCTCAGCATGCCAATGACAGCTCTGACTTTTCAGCGCAGGAAGATGACCCAGACGTGTTAATCCAAGGGAAAAAGCATCCAGTGAAGGCAGTGCCCCATGTCTCATTCCACAGGAAGGCTAATGTACATCTGCCAGAGGTGGCAAAAGTGAAGAATGCAGCGCGCTGCAGAGCAAAAGGCTGCTCAAGGAAAACTCAAGTGAAGTGTGTTACATGCAAGGTGTTCCTCTGCTTACAGGCAGATCACAACTGTTACACAGCCTTTCACACATAAGTATAAACATGTTCCCACGGGGGAAAAAAGTTTGAAGTAACAGTTTTGGAGTGAAATGTTTCGTGTTTCATGCAATGTTCAGAAATCTTTTACTTTTTTTACTTTGTTACAGACATATGTCGTCCTGCAACTATTAGCAGCACTTCAAATGAGCCATATTGCTCAAAGGGGCACAATTGTTGTTTCTCATTTTGTTTTAGTACTCAGGAAAAAAGCTGCTGTGTTCAGACACCAAATAAAGAGTTTTGCACATCATTACTCAATTGTGGCTTTATAGTGTTCTATCGAAATTTAAAATGAATGTCCTCATATGTGGACATCATTTTTCTCAGAAACTACATCAGGTAAAAAGATAATTCTTTGTTTTTATATTTATCAGGTCCCAATTATCCCAAATAGCAAAGAGAAATTAAAAATGCATGCCATGAAAGAGTTTGGGTCTTACGAGGTTAATTAATATTCAGATTCACTACAGAACCATGGCTGGCCTTAAAACTTTACCTGGATATTTTATATTACATATTACTTCAACTTGGCAAAATTTCCAAAATGTGGTTTTCCATTTCTTATTTGTTTGTTTTCTCCAAAATGAATTAGACAAAACACTGTCACTTAAATATTTAAAAATTAATTAAAAGTCTGAATTAGCATAAAGCACTCCAAATCGGGATGTTCATGAGAAATGCAATGATTTATTTCATGAGGTAGAAGTACATACTAAACAAAATAGCTGAGTCAAATATTTGAAATTTCAAAATGTGTGCTTCAATTTAAATGTTTAAAGTCTTAATAATCGCGATTGTAACAGAAATTTATCATTTTTCACCCACTGAATGAGGTCCATAAAGGGCAAGATCCCTAATAAAAAAATCAAAAATAACATTCTATTCATCATTACTGACCTTGAAATAGTCTAAAAACAATATCCCACATGTTTATGTTTAAAATTGTGTAATTTTTAACCTTTTCAAGGGGCTAGGACCATCAGTAAAGTATCAGATGTTAAAAATATTATCATATTCACATTCAGCAACCTCAAAATGGCAGAAAGGAACACTCCACATGCCTGTATCATGGGCCCATTTTTTAAAAGTTTTGTGAAAAGAAATAACTTTGACCCTTAGCATTACAATAGGAGAGTACACCCCTGGGGTCGGTTAATGTGGCATGCACAACTTCAGGTCCTTCTGATCATTTTGGCTGAAGACATCTGTTGGTTTACTCCTTATCATCCATCCATCCATCCATCCATTATCCAACCTGCTATATCCTAACTACAAGGTCACAGGGGTCTGTTGGAGCCAATCCCAGCCAACACAGGGTGCAAGGCAGGAAACAAGCCCCGGGCAGGGCGCCAGCCCACCGCAGACTCCTTATCATAAGGGTGCCATTTTCCTAAATTGCAAGTCCAAGAATGGCTTAAAAATGAGTTTTTGTGTATAGGGGATCAAATATGGGGGGGGGGTAGGGTCCTAAAAGCTTGAATTCTTGCATAACCAGATGTCATAAGAAGTTGAATGGTAATGATATGTAGGGTTTGCTTGTACCGGTGACTCAGGTGGTGCTGGGGCAAAACACTAAAGTGATTTCAAAGCGTTCATGAGTAATTCTTATTAACAGAAAAATTACACGTCTCTACATAGGTATTCATTGTATATTCATATTGCATCAAGTTATTTTCTTATTGGATCAAGTATAGCTTTCTGCTGGGGTAGTCTCCATCTTCATGCAATTCTGTAGTAGATAAAGAATGCATATAAAATGAAAGAAAAGTTAAATGTGACACTTCAGCCTTTCTTTATTAACCAGAATAGTTTAGTGTTACTGGGAGAAAAACTCAAATTTAGTAAAATAAAACAAGATAAATATGAAGTTACTTCTGCAATTGTATAAATTAACCATTCATATACAGAAATATATAAAATAGACATAATATATAATGATAAATGTATGGTAGTGAAAAGTTGTAATATTTGGATGCCCTATTCATCCAGAATACTTACACAGCCATTTTACCAACTACATGTCAGCTGCAGTGGTGGCCTGAATTCAGTTTTATGGGTGTACCATGTCTCAAACATTTCACATACAGATTTTAAATCTCATTCTTTTACAAAAGGTCTAATGTGTGAGTGTTAAGTCTAGCCTTGTCTGTACTTGATCATTGCAGATGTTGCATATACTTTTTGCTTACACAATATGATAAATACCATAAAAATAAACATAAACAGATACACATGACTTGAGTTAATGCTATTTTACCCATTATTTGTGCTTCTCTTGCATTTTTTTGTATTTTCAGCAAAGCAAAAATTTTTAACAAACGTATTCATGTCTCCTTTTCTCTTCTCTCTGTAAACCACAGACTATAAATATAACACCAGGTCATGTTACACAGAATTTCTCAGATGATTCTGCACGTATGGGGTGTATTGATAAAGGGGATGAGACAGAGTATAGGAGTCAGGTGGAGAACTTTGTTTCTTGGTGTAGACAGAACTCTCTGTATCTTAACATTAGCAAAACCAAGGAACTGATTATTGACTTTCGCTGTACAAATGAGCCTCAATGTCTGGTCGCTATTCGGGGAGAGGATGTAGAGGTGGTCCACTCCTACAAATACTTGGGGGATCCACATTAGACAGGTTGAACTGGTCACAGAACACTGAGGAATTACATAAAGGGCAGCGCAGGCTCTTCTTCCTTAGCAGACTGCATTCATTTAATGTGGGAAGTGACATCCTTCACATCGTCTATAACTCAGTGACGGCCAGTGTGATTTTCTACACTGTGAAATGCTGGGATGGTATCATCACTTCAAGAGAGGCCCACCGAATCAACAAGCTAATTGAAAGGGTTAGCCAATTTATATGACATACTCTGGACCCCGTGAGAGGTAGTAGCGAAGGAGAATACTAAAACTAAATGCAGTGCCATTAAGGAACAAATGCTGTACATCCTCTCTATGACATGCTAACACAGTATTATCAACCAATGAATCATTCAACAGAAGTGTGTCAAGAAACGTTGCTGGGGCTCCTTTATATCAACAGCAATACGCCTGCATAATGTCTCACTGTGACTGCCAAGTCAGACCTTTTCTTTTTTTTTGCTTTATAGTCATTTCTCTGTGTGTTCAGACCATGTATTTATATAATTACTTACCTGCCAATTCATATACAGTACTTATTTATTTAAAGAGATTCTCTAAAAAGAGAAATTTCCCCCCTAGGGACAAATACAACTCTATCTGTCATGGTATAGCTAAACTAATTAAAAATTAAGCCTTTTAGTGAAAACTGCCTGAACTTTTACCTCTGGTATGCAGTCCGAGTAGGCTGGCAATGAAATGGTCCTTAATTTATAATACAGAAAAATAACTGAATTTATTTCTGTTTCTGGAAAGTGTTTCTGAATTATCTTTTTTGACAGATTCAACGTTAAGACAAACGTTAAATAATAATTTTGGGTATTAAAGATAAAAAGATTTGGTATATGGGACATTTTAATAGCTTTAGCAAATCTTCTAAGTTCTTTGTTATACATATTTAATAAATGTCTTCATTCTTTGCTCTACATGAGCTGCTTAAAGGGGTTTTTGTCCGATCGCTTTTTAATCTAATACAAATGAACTGAAACGTTACAAAATAAACCCTAATACAAGTTATCTAAAATCATTACATATAAAAATTTATAAATGTGTGAATGCTCACTGCTCTTTGTGTATATGCATCACCTATATTTTAAATTTTTTTTTACCATCTTCACCCCAATGCAGAATATTAGCTTATTTACTACAGCATATAAACAATATCCACAACATCATCTGTGCACATAATTGAGTGAGACAACTTCAGATAACACTAAGAGCAATGCCAAAACCTGTAGATATTATGCAGTACATTAAACTCTGCAAGGACAACATTTGTTAAAATCACTGTTTAATTTGTATGAATTTAAGGGCACACATGGGGAAACAATCTCTAGTTCATATGTTTAAGAGGAGTCAAACTCGTTCAATGAAAGTGAATATGTTAATAAAAAAGTGTAGTTGAAACTTAAAAATGTATGCCTGCTGTATACAGCACTTGCTCAAACTGAGGATGTTTATCTGGTTTCCTCACGCCTCATATTTACTAATCCTCTGTCTCTTTACTATCAGAAAAATCAAAGATTAGGAGTTTAGTCTTTACCACTCATTTGTCTTTTTAAAGTGAATTTTAAAGCCCAGCAATCATCTTGGACATACACCTCAGCACTGCACTTGGTTCTATCATTCATAATAATGGCTTTAACATCAGTTTCATAACATTTTGCATAACTTTTTCCTTTGCAATCAAGCTGTTCAGTGCTGATGTTACTGAACTGCTTACTTTTTTATCGAAGTACAAGGCCAGAATGTCTACATACCTAACTTTCTTCCATTGTATAATGAATTTATAGATTCTGGGCATATTGTCATGCTTTTCCTGTTTATTTTGTCTGGTATCTCTTACTTTTTTACTGAAGTTATTTATTGACTGTGTTTTGACACAGACTGCATTATGCATTGAGGAGATTTAGTCTGTTCCCTTTTCCTGTTTCTTCTGAAATAATAGGTTTTGCTGAGAGTAGTAACTGATAGAGTGGCCTTGCAGTTTATTTACCCTACATTTTCAGGTAGAAAGAATGACAGGTGGAGAAATAAATCTGGAATATTTGTTGAGCATGGTAAAATGGAATTTAGAAGAACTATAGGTTGAGTGCATTGTTTTCCCTCTCTGTGTCTTTGAGATTTATGTCCTCCCCAGTACTTTTTATGAAGAATCTTTTAAACTTTAGGGAATTTGAACAGTGTCTGACACCCTCTGTAAAACCCATTAATTGTCTACAACTTGGTAAATTAAATTGGTTAGTCTCTACAGTTTATCTTGGAGAAGATAACATGGATGGGATATTTCATCTCTTTCTCTACTTACTCAGTATTCTTTATCCCTTCCTTAAGCCAACCCTCACAATCTTTTGGTTGTGACTTGTTCTGGATATTTTATTGATGTGCACACCTCCCTTAATAGTTATATTTTTATTGCTAAATCTTTCTTTACAGCATCCACTAAACAACAGAGCCTAATTAAGATGGAGCAGAAGTTTAAATCCCTTAATGAACTGAAATGGAATGTCTACTCCACCAGTAGCAAAATAAAGGAATAACATTTTTTTAAGAACATATCTTTGTACAAAAGATCTTAAATCTTAACACAAAATCCTATAGGGAAAAAATACATTCTCAGACCCTTAAACTAGAATACTGAGATATTTCCAAAAAATTTGACAACATGACTAGACAAATACATGGCCATAGTGAAGCTCTATATCAATGGACCCCCCCTTATATAATGCAAGGTAGAATTAAAATGAATTAAGTACACCATAGAATGGGCAAGTCAAGGAAGCAGAAGCTTTTCAATTAAGCTCCAATTAGGCTTACATTTTAACAACTTAATAAGCCAAACCTGAAGATTATTCACTCATTCATTGCTCATATTGATATTTTAAATATTTTAAACAGGCTGGCTCCTAAATTTTAGTCTTACAACTATGATAGTGTAATAACTTCAGTCCATACTTGCACTTTTCTGACTCTTTGTTTTCATCACTAGCTACCCTGCTAGAAGCCCTGGTGCCTTCACTCCTTATTTTTCAAATAAAGAGTTAATTTTATGATTTTACAGGTTTTCTTCTTGACCAAAATACTTCAAGCTTCTCTTTGGCAATAATCTGGGGCCTCATGTATAAACGGTGCGCACGCACAGAAATGTTGCTTAAGAACGTTTCCACGTTCAAATCGCGATGTATAAAACTTAAACTTGGCATAAAGCCATGCACATTTCCACGGTACCTCATACCCTGTCGTACGCAAGTTCTCTGCTCGGTTTTGCAGACTGGTGGCACCCAGCGTCAAAGCAGTGCTACTGTTATCCTTTCTTTCTTAGATCCACATTCCTGACGCGGCTTTATAAATACATTGAAACTAACTGCATATTTTTTATTAGTGTAATGCATCTGATTGTAACTAACCTTTAAAAATATAATGGTCCACAGAGTGGTCAAACTATTCTAAATACCATAACTGCTTTAGCGTTGTTACTCTCACTGCACCTTCTTCTTCTTTCAGTTGCTCCCATCCACTCACAAATAAGAACAACGCAGCTGCACCAGGCATAAAGGCGAAAGTCCGGCGTCATCCTGCCAATCACCTGTCCTTCAAAGAAACAGCACAGCTTACAGTGCTCGCCAACGCTACACAGTCCAGATCTAGACACTAGCGTGGTGTATATGCCCAAAAAAGTCTAACTACATTCCCGTACCATTGCTCGCGTACTAAAGTGTCAGCATGTATTTTTTGTGGCATTACATGTGTAATTTGTGAGCATGCCCTTGACGATCAAACAGTGGAAGCTCTGCAGTATACTTGTGACTTTATGATGTAGGAAGATAAGTAAATAAAGTAAAAAAAGTAAAACTAAAAAAAAGACACTAACTTTGACAAGTACTATAAATTTACAGCGGCTGTTACAGACGTAAATCAAATGTATGCTTTTATTGTATAATATTAACAATAAGAATAGCTCACTACTGAAAACATTTATTTTGGGAGACGTTAAGACTCGAACCCAGAACCTTCTGAATTGGAGTCAGCATCTCTAACCAGTATACTACCCAAGAAGGCAGGACAACACGCAACACTAACCTGATTTCTTTTTCTTTGGTTATAGTCTTGGAAAAAAGCTTATTTGTTCTGTTATACCTTTATCTTTTGTGAAAGTGTTTATTTGATATTTGGAATTTAGGCTTCACACATTATACACTTCATGTCTACATTTTGTCAATTATTACTAAAACATGAAAAACGTTTCTGTTTTAACGATGTGTTTACTGTGCATAGATTGTTGTAGACACGGAACACACATGAAATGCATGTGTTCCAAATAACGATATAGTATTTATAAAAGGTGTCATTTTGCTTGATTTATCACTCTATACAGCTCTAAGCAACTGACACGCAGGTAAACAGACTTGAGCTGAGAAAACTGTGCGCCGGTGGGGGATGTGATAGCAGGCTGCTTTCCGTTTGCTGCTTATCAACACATTTAAAGGACAAAAGACGCTGACGGAGAGGTGCGAAGCGATTTAAGGTGGGACGGATCTACGAGTTTTTTTGTAGGCACTGGTAATTCTAGTATTAATACCCTCTGTGATACCCATCTAAGACTGGTTATAGTTTAAGGAATACTTAAATCTATTGGAATTTATTTTGTAATGCATGTAATAATAAAGTAATTGCAAAAAAAAAAATTGCATTTACCATCCTAACAGATGGTGTTTCACATGTCTTTGTTATATGCCATTTGGCATAAGATTTGTAAAAGCAATGTTAATGCTTATGATATTTATGATGTATGATCTTTTTGAATAACAAATGCAATGCATTTTATTACTACTAATGTTTGTACATCAGTGGTGATATCTGTTGGAATGAAAGAGATACAGCACCCGGATGGACACATAATTTATTACGGTGGATTCTACACATTTCAAAACATAAAATATGAAATTTTGAAGTCAATTATAATTTTTTCTACTTATAGCATGATTTAATTTGCAACAAAAGCTTGACTTCTTATGTGAAGCTATATTTAAAATAAAAAGTCTCCTACAGCCATCTGCAAATTGCAACCAGTAAGGGGTTACAGCAAATTAAAAGTAAAAGTCTTAAAACTTATCAAATACACTTTTGAAGTCAAGAATAGGGCTGCACGATAACAGAAAAAATGATTATCACGATTATTTTGCTCAAAATTTTTATCACGATTAATAATGACGATTATTCCTTTGGTAATGAACTTTTATTCACTTGTGTATTCTTATTGCACTTTACAGCCACAAATAAAGAAAAATAAACCGAACTTGTTTAGAATGGAGAGTTTTTCATAGCTGTGGTACATAAATAAAATTAAACTGCCTCTTTTACATCAACTTGCAATAAAATCAAATAAGAATAAAAAATTTTTACAACATGTTACAGATTTTTGGCTAAGAACACAAGCCTGTCAACTTGATCGGGCTTTAGGGAAGACCGCAAGCAAGTAACTACAATTCCACCGGAACTAAAAGCCCTCTCTGAAGGAGAGCTTGTGGCTGGTATGCACAAGTATTTTTTTGCCACTTTTGAATGCCTTGGGTAGATCTTTTCATGTTCTTTCCACCATTTTAATGGGTCCCCCTCACTATCCAGGTAGTTTGACTGCAAGTAAGATTCCAGCTCACAGGCTACACTGGATTGCTGGTTGTTAGGTGGCAAGGCTTGTTCAGCAGTTTTAAAGTAGCTTCCTAAAGTCATCTTTTTCTTTGGGGCACATCCAGCTTCAGCATCCTTCTGGCTGGTCTCTTGTGCTGTTTCTTGGGGTGGCACCTAAACACAGAAAAAGGCATTTAGAACAAATTTAACTAATTGAGACTCAAAACACTAATATAGATCTCAGTGCAGCTCATTTTTATTACCATCATTGCCAAAGTCTGCATCTCAGCTTTGAGTCTGGATTGAATTGTTGTTTTGTTGTCCTCAGCCGTGTATCTCATCTTAAATCGTGGATCCACCGTAGATGCCATGTCCAATAGAGCTTGGATGTCTGGGTCACTGTATTTTTCGTTTAGGTACTCCAAAATTTTAGACTTGATTGCTCTTGACAGGTCAGTATCATCATCCTTAACTTTCAAGATTGATGTGTTGAAAAGATGAAGAACTGGCTTAACAAATGACTGACGTACTTCTCGCCAGACAGTGCATCTGTAAAATTAACTAAAGGGTGCAAGGATTTGTTGATTGCCTCTAGTACATCCATGTCCTGCCATGTTGGGATAAGATGACGAGACTTCTGGTCAGAGGACAGGACATGTGCAATGGCCTTTTGCTGCTCGATGATTCTCTCTATCATGGCCTGACGTGATCCCCACCTTGTTGGACACTCTGTTTTCAGTGAGTGCTCTGGGAGTTTCATCTCCTTTTGTGCAGCTAAAAACTCTCTCTTACGCTTCCAGCTGTAAGAGAAGGAGCTCACCAACTTTTTACAGAGCCCCACAGCCCGGTCAATTCTTGGATCCTTCATAGCATTCTCTTCAGGAAATAAACATGATCAGAAAAAAAAACAGTAAGACACAGGAAGACTCTTGTTGTTTATGCAACTTTTGATCAGAAATAAAAAAAAGTTTTTTATTTCACTAATTATATACACCTACATAAGACAATTATCAAACATTTATTAATAAATAATAAACACTCACTTATTCTAAACTCATCTGGGTTCACAAACATTAACATAATAGTATTTGACTAACTTTTAAATGTATCTAATTTGATAGATTAGCAGAATAAAAATGATGATTATTATACTGTAGACATATGACTCATTGTCATTATAATGTGTCATTATAATCAGGGGTGCACATAACTTTTTGAGTGTGTTCCTCAGGTGAGTGGCAGGAGCTGGTGTTTGGTACGCACTCCGCAGCGAGGTCTTAATAAGTACAGATCGCTCCCTTAAGGTTTTGTGGTTTTTATCGTCATTGTGCAACTTGACGGAACACAAGGTTGCGTCTTGAGCGTAATATGCATTAAACAAATGTATTGCGTTTCATTAAAAATGGTATGAAAGAATCAGTAGTTCTTTTGTGACAAAACCGAAATAAAATAAAATAAAATGCTATTTGAGTACGTATCACGTGAGTGCATGGCGCTTAAATATCATTTAATAAATAACGTCACTGACTAAAGACTGTTGGTGAAGAGCGCACTGTCATTTGGCCGTCTTAAAGTAGCTGAAAATGCGCACAGCTGCGCCTCATTTAAAAATTACCACTGCCACAAGCGGAAAACACGCAAAATTATTTTATTTCAAAACGAAACCACTTTGTATGGTGCTTTCCGCCGGTGCAGAATAGGGTCCTGAGTCGGAGGAATAAACACTTTTCGAACATAAACGCAGCACCTAAACCGAAAGACATAAAACAAATGGTGTAGGTGAAATTTTAATCGCACGCTGTCAAAAAACGGTCACAGTCAAGAGTTCTTCTGTTTTGTACAGGAAAGCGCTGTAGTAACAAAATGACGTTACGCGTTCATCATTTTTGCCACGCATGCGTACCTGCGTACCAGTTATGTGCACCCCTGATTATATCACTAAAACAACAACAATTAATATTTTTAAATTGTCAAATTGTTTCAATATATCTGGGGAAAAAAACATACAACTTACCGATGGCTAAATGAAGTCTGTGACCAAAACAGTGTAGCCTCGGCCAGTTATTCACAGATGCTGCCCTAATCATATTAGCTGCGTTGTCCGTTGTGATGCACACAAGTCTTTCTTCCACCAAGCCCCAAGCGGACATCGCTTCTTTGAGGCCCACTGCAATAAACTCCGCTGTATGGTCTTGTGGGAAAAACGAAGTTTGCAAAAGCTTGCTTTTCATCTTAAACTCGCTGTCAATAAAATGAACTGTCAAGCTCAAATACGGTTCCGCAGTTCTGCTTGACCATAAGTCGGTCGTGGCAGCAAAATATTCAAGGCTGAACCTGAGAATTTCTCTTTCTATTTCTTTTCGGCATTTCGCATACAGCGAGGGCAGCGCAACATTGGAAAAATAGTTGCGTGAGGGAATGCTATATCTTTTATCAAGTGTTGCGATCATTTTTTTAAACCCCTCACTGCTCACGGTGGTTATTGGACACATATCCTTGGCTATATGGTACGTGATCGCCTCTGTTATTTCCCGGTGTCTTTGCGAGCTAGGCAGATATGGTATTGCGTTGAACAATGTCCCTGATATTGTTGTCTGTGTTGTGGATGGCTGGTAATTTTTTGTTGTTGCTGTTTGTGCCTTCAGTCGTTGAAATTCTTGATAGTGTACTTTGTGGTGGCTTTTAAGGTGGTTGATGAGGTTTGTTGTGTTACCTTGGGACGTTTGGACGGAACAGGAGCAAAGTTTGCACAAGACTCGTACCAGATCAACATCACATTCCTCGAAACCGAAATAGTTCCAGACAACTGAGTATGCCCCCTTTTTAGGAACTAACGATCGCACTTCTGCACCTTCCTCACGTTGCTCCGCCATCATATGTTTATTCTGACTGACTGTTACTGCTGCTATTGACTTCTACTGCTTCAGAAAGCGCTTGCAATCTAGACGCAGTAACGTCTTAGTGACGCAGTCCAATCCGTAAACTCCGCCCATAAAAAAGTTTGGTCTTTATACTGTAAAATCGCGACGATATTTATTAACTGATCGTGGGTCATAAATATCGTTATCATGACAAAAAAACGATTAATCGTGCAGCCCTAGTCAAGAATGTACCTCCCACATTCAAAAGATTTGCTGGTTAGCTTGGCTGCAACTCAAAACTAGTTCTGATGTGTATATACGTGTGTGCTATGTGGTGGACTGGCACCCTGTTAAGGTCTCATTCTTTGTAGACAGTGAGGCTAGGATACATAAAGTAAGAAAAGTAAAGTTTAGAAGTTTAGAAACTAAATAAATGAATAGATGAAAATGTTCAAGTGTGTGCTTCTACGAAAGATGCAACAATCTAATGTATATCCAGTAACACTGGACCAAACAGCCTACTTTACATTCTAATTTTCACTTGATTTGTTTGGCATTTGGCAGTAATTATTTGTGAATAACTGCTTCACTTTATAAACATTTTCTAATACTTAATACATGTATTTGTGCTATATGGTACCATATAGATACAAAGTTAAAGAATCCGTAATTAATTATTGAATTATATTTAAATACCAATTGTAGTTAAAGTCAAAATTCACTGTTACTTTTGCATACATTGAGTTATGTTAAGATAATCTGCACGCTGTTTGCTGATTTTTTGCTGCAGATTTATCTGGCTCACCCAATTTATGGTATTCTTTTACATTTTCATAAGGTGCATAATAAGAATAAAATTGTTTGGGGGAGGCAAGGTGTGGTTCATATCCTGCATGGAGATTGCATGCTCTTCCAGTGTCTGCAAGGGCTTCCTCCAGGTATTCTGCTTACCTCCCACAGTTCAAAGACATTCAGAATAGGTAAACTGGTGATGCTATACTGGCCCTAGTGTGTGTGTTCACCCTCAAATGGCCTTGACCCTATGCTTGCTGGGAAGAGATCCAGCTTCCCTACCTTGGATATTTGGGTTAAGAGAATGGATAAATGAATTTCATGTTTGACCACTGCCTAGAAATGTACCATTACTTTTTGTTGGTTGTTTTGATAAAGTATTAATTTACCATTTACCGTGTAATACACTTTTATGGCAAAAGGTTGTACAAAAAGGGTAATTATATATGTTGTCTATTTCCTAACATTTTGGTTATTATTGGTAGTCTAACATCTGAGGCCTCATGTATAAACAGTGCATACGCACAAAAATGTTGCGTACACCCATTTCCACGCTCACAACGCAATGTATAAAAACCAAAGTTGGCGTAAAGCCATGGACATTCTTGCGTCAGCTCAAACCACAGCGTACCCAAATTTTAAGCTTGGTTTTGCATACTGGCAGCACCCACTATCAAAGCAGTGCTACTGTTCCTAGGTGGCTTCCCTTTACTTTTTAGATTCACATCCCTGACGCGGCTTCATTAAATACACTGACATTAACCGCATATCGTTTTTTTAGTTTAAGGCATCTGATTGTAATCAACCTGTAACCATATAATGGTGCAGGGAATGGCCAAACTATTCCAAACACTATGAGTATTTTAATCCACTACATCTGAGTGTATCACAGCTCTACAGCAGCTGAACAGAAAGTTCTACTGCAGATTGTGCCAAGAGCGGAGAGAATTATCTGGGTACAGCTTTTAGCGCATGCAGGTTCAGCCATGTGCATAGTCTATTTGAACTTTTCTCATTCAGCAAATGCTTCAGAGCCTTTCCTGTATAAACCTCGCGGTTCAGAAAGAGATATAAACGCTCTCAATCATCCATCAAATGCTCCAGGTAGAACTGTTTCTATTTATAAATATAATTACCTCACTGTAAACTTGCATTGCAATTGTAATATTGCACATCCTGGGCCACTTATGCTTTTATATTGTATATTTTTAATTTTTTTATTGTTATATTATTATTGTTTTGTTGTTATTTTACCATTTTATAGGAAAATAAGTTAATGGAGAATTTGCACATTGAATCTCATTGTACCATACAATAAAAATAAAGGAATTCAATAGAAGAGAGCACATATTTACAGATGATGACAACTAGCTTCTAAGTCGATTTAGATTTCCAGGTGCTATCTTCTTGGAGCTCTTGATATCATTTTTCAGAAGAAATGCAGTAAAGTATGTATATTACATCATACAGATAAATTTTTAACGTCATTTAAATAATGTATACTGTTATTAAACGTGTGGACATGGTGGACAGCGGTAGCGATGAACTAGCGCCCCGTTCAGGTTCTGTCTCGTGCTGTATACTTCCTGGGACTGGCGCGACCCTGGATGGATAGAATAATTAAACATGTACTACGAATATATTTCAACGTTCCTTAAAAGTTTTTAAGAATCTGCGTTCTAAGCTTACAGATAGCTTGAGATTTATTAAACAAATGATTGTGTGTCGATTGGTTACTTGGAGAATGAAAAGGAAAGACATGAACTTCTGTAATAAATTATTTCATCGAGGGTCGTGCACAGTGCAGCAAGCTTCTTGCGGGTGGCAGGAACAATCTCTGGACAGGGCGCCAGCTCATCACTATCCCGCGCCACAGTGGCCCTATGTTTAATGTATGCTTTAATTCATTTCATCATGAAAATGATACCAAGTATACATTTTATTTAAATTGTTCAGAGAGCTCTAAAATCATGAATGTAATGAATCCTGTGTCCTGTCGGCGTAAGAGAAAGCCTATTTAAGAAGCACGTAGTGATTCACACACATAGAGTACATAGAAGAACACATAGAATACGAAGCATTTAATGAGCTACTTTAGTTACGATGGGATTTAAGAAACTAGTAAATTGAACATTTTAAGATGAGGTTTATGATATTCTACTTTAATGACAAAATAAACTGTGATTAAAGTGGAAATTTTGAGATTAAAGTTGACATTTCGACCTTTTATTTCCACCGAGTCCCTATTTTTTTCTTTTCTCTGTACCCTAATACGCTTCCATATGACACTCAAGACAGTGGGCTACAACTCTCCTTTTCACAGTGACTTTGATATCTGATCACTTCTTTTTTATTTTGGGCACTGTGCGACTTTCAGAACTTGAACTTTCATGTTTCTCTGCCACTCTATGTCACTCGATCAACGTTCTTTTGTTGTTTATACCACTGCTTAAGCCAACAAATAGCATGTTTTCCCTCGCCTCCATTTGGTATTCACTGAAATTCTTCTATTTTCTCCGAGCTTTTGCCATTCTCTTTTCACAGAACGGTCAACTTAAGGGGCTATTTATATTGCTTTGCATATTCAAAGAGCACAAACGTTACATTCACACTGACCAGGATTTATGTAGCAGATGAACGTGAAAGTTGGTGTATGCAATCCACAGAATGCATTACATTCATGATATTACAGCTCTCTGAACAATTTAAATACTAAGATGTATACTTGATATCATTTTCATGATGATAGGAATTAAAGCATGTATTAAACATGGGGGCATGGTGGCTCAGCGGAAGTGATGAGCTGGCTCCCTGTCCAGAGATTGTTCCTGCCTCCAGCAAGTTGCTTGCTGCGCCATACGTGACCCTCAATGAAATAATTTATTGCAGCAGTACTGTCTCTTTCAACTGTACTAAGCAATACCTGTCCTTCCTTTTTTCTCGCCAAGTAACTAATCGGCACACAATAAGTTCTTTAATGTAAAACCATCTCTAATCTTAGAATGCCGATTCTTTATACCTTTTAAGGAACACTGAAATGTCTTTGTAGTACATGTTTATCTATTCCATCCATCTGTCTATCCATGGTCATGCCAGTCCCAGCAAGCATACAGCGTGAGGCAGCACCACCATGCCCACACATTTAATTATTAACAGTATACATTATTGAAATGAAGTTAAAATGTATCTGTATAATGTAATATACATACTTTACTGCATTTCATCTTAAATATATCAAGAGCTCCAAGAAGATAGGGCTTGGAAATCTAGATCGACTTAGAAGTCAGTCACCATCATATGTAAATACGCGCTTTCTTCTATTGAACTGAATTCCTTTATTGTTATTGTATGGTACAATGAGATTCAATATGCAGATCCTCCATAAACTTATTTTCCTACTAGCAAAATACCCGCACTTCGCAGTAGCGAAGTACTGCCTTAAAATTTTTATTAAGAAGAAAATTAAACCTTTTTAAACTGAGGGAAAATATACCAATAATTATTTGTTAAGGATCTTTTTGTATACCACATTGTTAGTTCGGCCCTCCGGTTGTAATATGACCAAGCTGTGTGCTGAGCTTACTTTTGAGAATGCAACGTACAGTTGGCCATGTGAAAAGTAATCTTGTTTCAAATCTCACAGCTTTAATTGCTGCTGTCATAATCGGTTTGAGTTTCATGGTTTGTTTCAATTACGACAGTATTTGCAGGACTTGTGTTGAAGTGACATCCGGCATCTGTCAAGCGTTGTAAGCATACAACCGGTTTCATTGATAACTTCACATCCAGCTTTTGAGAGTTTAAACATTCATAAACATCACTACTAAAATCGTCACCTGTGAATCTAAGATGTTTGAGGCATTGGCGGTTGTCGAAAGGTGTAAAATATTTGGCCATTTCGGTACACTTGAAAGCGACAACCAAACAATTCAGCGGCAGCCATCAACTCATATGAAGAACCATAGGTAAAGGGCTTAAGCATTTCACTCTTCTAGTGCTCTAGTGTAGTATAATTATCTCCTGTACCGTCATCAGTCCACACCTTGAACCTGTCCCAGTCATTCAATACATTAAGACACAATGTTCTTCCGGATATCAAGAGTGAGCCTGATATGGCCGTGCAATATGTAACACAGAGAATGGAAAAGGTAGGTGCCATCTCCGGGCATGGAAACCACTCGGTAAGTGACAGTTCATTGATCGATGGTGATTACCTCGATAGACATGTTAATGGAGATACGGTTGGAATGATAAAGGAAATGGGTACCTGAACAATGTAAAGTAAGTCTAAAATACCTATACAATAACTATAATCGTAATAAATGAACAATAAAACAGCGGAGAAGCCGTGGATTAAATAAAAAGGCTGTAGTTATCAGCAGGGAGACGTGAATACCGTGGCGAAGCAAGGAAGGGAATGTAGAGACTGGAGCGACAGACGGCCTTACATAGGCAGGCAGCCAACAACGTGGGAGGCGTTGTGATGGGGGACCCAACGCCGCCTCACACGGTGACCGAGCTGCAGACTATGGACGTATATATGTACATAAGTAGGATTCAGTTAGCGTTGGGAACCCGCGTACCAAATTTCTTGAAGATGGGCCCATAAGTAACAAAGACCGTTGAAAAGTTCAATATGGCAGCCGATAGTGGCATCATATCACCGAAATAAGTACCAAATTTCAGCCTTCTACCTATGAATAAGAAAGTTCAACATGGCAGACGTTGTTGACCATTATGACCGTTACGCGTAGAATTTTGAAATGAAACCTGCTTAACTTTTGTAAGTAAGCTGTAAGGAATGAGCCTGCCAAATTTCAGCCTCCAACCTACACGGGAAGTTGGAGAATTAGTGATGTTTGGAAAATTCAATATGGCGGCCGACAGTGGCGTCATACCACCAAAATAAGTACATACATCGGTTTTGGTTAGCGTAGGGAAGCCACCTACCAAATTTCATGAAGATGGGGTCAGCCATCTACCTACACGGGAAGTTGGAAAATTAGTGACGTTGGAAAGTTCAATATGGCGGCCGACAGTGGCGTCATACCATCGAAATAAGTACATACATTGGTTTCGGTTAGCGCAGGGAATCCGCCTACCAAATTTCGTGAAGATGGGGCCATAAATAAGAAAGTTCAACATGGCGGACATTGTGAAAATTAGTGACGTTGGAAAGTTCAATATGGCGGCCGACAGTGGCGTCATACCATCGAAATAAGTGCATACATTGGTTTCGGATTGCGCAGGGAATCCACCTACTAAATTTCGTGAAGATGGGGCCATAAATAAGAAAATTCAACATGGCGGACGTTGTCGACCGTTATGACCGTTACGCGTAGAATTTCGAAATGAAACCTGCTTAACTTTTGTAAGTAAGCTGTAAGGAATGAGCCTGCCAAATTTCAG
>JANRMT010062813.1:62808584-62850107 GCA_026402145.1 Polypterus bichir lapradei
CACAGGAGTGAAGGACTGACAGTGCCATCACAGCCGATTAATAGCAGGGACGTCTCACCAGTCTGCACAAGACCCACCGCGACTTTCCCCAAAAGGCGCTCATATCATCAGCGAAAACATCTCTCTACACTATATAAAAGAAAAAGGCAACTTTCCTTTCTTTACACCTTTTTTCCTTTCATCCCAAACCAAAGCCTTTCTCTCTTAACACTGCAGAGGACACAAAACTAATTTTCTTTAATTGCTGGTAAGGCACATTACCAGAGGCAGAAATTTGGACTTTCACATAGAAAATGTAATTTCTATACCACAGCCGTCGTGTAGCGCCTTTCAAAAGGGATCTACTACCGAGAGATGATCAATATACATTTTAGCTGCTGTTAGTACTACTTACCTGTTCTGTTATACCGTCTTTAAAATGTAGTTTACCCGCAACCACTCCAGTAGTGCTCAATGTACCTTTACTTCTTAAAACGTTAATGTTTTACTGTTTAATAACTTATAGACTACATTTTATTATTTTTCCCTTGCACTCAGTGATCAAAGCTATACACACACATATAGACACATACATATATATATACACATATATATATATATATACCTGTGTGTATGTTTGTATGTATGTGTATACACACACACACACACACACACACACATACAAATTATATATATGTGTGTGTCTGTGTATGTATGTATGCATGTATATGTGTGTGTATATATGATGTAGATAGGTATGCATATATATATGTTTGTATATATAGATATGTATATAGATATGTATATATGTATATAGATATGAAGATATGTATGTGTATATGTATATATGTATGTATGTATATATATGTAGACTCAAACCCATTATGACAGCAGCAATCCAAGCTGTAAGAAAACAGTAAAAAGGAGGCGTGTCAGACGTCGTGGTACATTTTCTGATGCAGCTAGACGAAAACAACTTTGTGACGCTGCCGCCAAATACACAAAACAATTACTTTGACAATCATGTTACGTTATTTTTAAAATGTTTCCTTTTCTTTCCTTCTTTAACACACTACTTCTCCGCTGCGAAGCGCGGGTATTTTGCTAAATATATATATATATATATATATATATATATATATATATATATACACACATATACATACACACACACACTGTGAGAACAACACTCATATCAATGACAAAACAATTACATTAACAATCATGTTACGTTATTTTTAAAATTTTTCCTTTTCTTTTTCATACCTTCTTTAACACACTACTTCTCCGCTGCGAAGCGCGGGTATTCTGCTAGTACAGTATATAAAATGATCTCGCGGGCCGGATATAATTACACGCCGGGCCGGATGTGGCCTGCGGGCCTTGAGTTTGACACATATGGACTAAATAGAACTTGAAAAGATAGATTTTTTTAAATTTGATTGTGCAATTCAGATAGAGTTGACGCGCACTACAGTATATCGAGCCCGCGTGCTATTGTGGTTTTGCCTGCGTGCCTCAATAAGTCATCCTCCCCTCGCTCTTACTTTTTTACCGTTCATCTAATGAATACAATGAGTATGGCTTTACCAAAACAATCATTGATGGCGAATAAAGTATCCATTATTCGAGTATGTAGATCGGGGTATATATATACATATATGTATATCCGCGTATCGCAGCAGAGAAGTAGTGTGTTAAAGAAGCTATGAAAAAGAAAAGGGAACATTTTAAAAATAACGTAACATGACTGTCAATATACAGTAATTGTTTTGTGAGTGTTACTGAGTGTTGCTGTCATCAAGGATTTGATTATCATTATTTCTTTCAATCAGGTTCGTATTTGTAGGATGTGTTGTGTTCAAGTTACATTCCGTGTTTGTCAAGATGACAGGTTTCATTCATCGATTCGTTTCTTACTGCATCAATAAACAGCTCGTCTTCTTCTTTATCTGAGACCTGACACACTGCATGCACGGGTTTTTTTTTTACACTGTCTTCCTTTAGCGGGACATTGACTTTTTCCACCGTGTGCTTTGTTTCCGCAGTAGCTGCATTTATGAATATGCTTGTATGTATCACACGCTTCATATTTTTTTGCTGCCTTTTCAATTGTGTAATTTGGTTTTTGTTCAGCGCTCTTTGGAACTGTTGCTTTTTGTCTGTGCACTGCGTCAGTTCACGTGAGCCGCTCGGTGTACATGCATCGAAGTTTCCCAGCTGTGCTGGTGCCATGTCATGCTATGTCCATGGCTGTATCTAATGTTACCGAAGTCCCGGCACTTAAAACTTTCTCTCGCAGTTTTGCTGAGTTTGTGCCAAACACCACCCTGACCATCTCATCTTCCTCTGCATAAGCACAGTCCTTCACCCGTGAATATTTAGTGGCAGTGTTTCTATTGGATTGCCGCTGACGGACGGCCTTATATGGGCAGGCACTAAATTACAAACGCCAGCGGCAGCCTGTCTATGAACTTAATTTAAAGTTTAGGTTTACATCGTGCTTTGTTTCCGAAGTAGCAGAACTCATGAATATGGTTGTATATGTCACTCGCTCGCTTCTTATTGTTTCGCTGCCTTCTCAATTATATAATGCATGTTTTCTTCAGCGCTTTTTGGGCCTCTTCCTGGTTTTCTACCTACTGCGTGATTACGTGGGAGGCGTGATGATGTCACACGAAACTCCGCCCCCACGGGTTTCAAGCTCATCTCCATTACATTAAATGGAGAAAAACAGCTTCCAGTTATGACCATTACGCGTACAATTTCGAAATGAAACCTGCCCAACTTTTGTAAGGAAGCTGTAAGGAATAAGCCTGCCAAATTTCAGCCTCCTACCTACACGTCAGTGAGTAAGTGAGTGAGTGAGTGAGTGAGTGAGGGCTTTGCCGTTTATTAGTATAGATACCTAAACCAATATAGGCACAAAAACATGAATGAAGAAATCAACCTTACTCGCAATTTCTTAACATATAATCTACTACTGTTGTATGATAGCCACTGCACTTTAGTTCTATCCAGTTCACACTGCAACAGACAACTGCAATGAACTAATTTTCACATTTGCTTCAACATAAAAAAATAAAATGTGCACATCACTAATGTAATTTTGGTGTGACATACTGTAAACATATGTGTATAAATGGGAAGTTCTTATATGACTTTTTGCAATGTTTATTTATAAATCTATATTAAACTGAAAAAGTCTGAAAAATGGTTATATATTTTAAACCTTTCATGCTGAAAAGACAAGTCCCAAGAGCTCAAGTCAAAGGTACTTAGATAGGTTTTCAATAAATACACTTTAGAAATGGTATTTAATGAGCATCATCCTAAGTAATCTAAGTAATGTCATATTTTATATTACCTTTTATTCTCACTTGACATTTTCAAGGGTCAGTTTGCTTCGACAGAAGTTTAAAATAGCATCCTTGCTGTGCTGTAAGAAGCCAAAGCACATGAATTAACAGAACTCTTATGTGAAAGTCTCTAAACACAAAAACTGTGAGCAGCCTTTCTAGCTATGTAAATGAACCTAACCCTTTCTTTTTTCACATAGTATTTTCACTTGTAGTTGTGGCATTCACTCTCTTTCTTTATTTCTTCCAGGTTGTCCTACAATCCTCACTATCTCTCTCAATTTCTCCCTAGCTCAACAACAACCCCCATGGCATTTCCATTTAAATCCCCCAAAACACAGAGTGCTGGAGTTCAAGAAAATATAATTTCCAGTGTCCAACACAGTCCCTTAAAAAAATTATTATATTAAAGTATTATAAGCAGCCTTTGGTAGGGATTGTGTGTTGATTTGCCTGCTGCTTCAAAGCTTCACAGTTGTTACTTATTAAGTGCTTATTTTTGTCATAAAATTTTAAATGCACACACTCATATTGTGAGTGAAGTGTGTATGTAGAGATCACCAGCTTGAGGAGGTGAAGAGGCTGCAGCAGCAGGTGTAGCACACTGTAGCAGAAGTACAGTAAATAATTAACCTGCTTTTTATTTAATAATATAAAAATAATGACTTAAACAGTGAAAAAAAAAGTTACATTGCAAATAAGCAGACATGTAGAATACACCAAGGGTAAGCAGCACACATAAGGAGAACAAGCAGGTATTGCAATGATAGTTTGGGATACAAATGAAGAAAAAAATCAAAGAAAAAATAAAAGGCAGAGATGAGACAGTCACTCAGGGAAACAGACAAGAGTAAGGGAGAGTGTTGTATGTGTATTCATCTACTAGCTCCTATGGCTAGTAGATGTACAGCAAAGATAATAAATTGAGACCCTTTCAAAGAGTGAAATCCCAGGATTTTTAAGGTCTTTTCAAAATATGAACAATTGGCTTCATTGCTTCAATTCCCAGCATATGACCATGTAAATACACTAACTTTACAATTATTTTCTTGAATGACATTCAGAGCTGTTAGTGTGTTGACACACATGTCACTTTATGGAAAAAGAGTTGCAAGAGTCTTGAAACATAGGAGGCAGTAGAAGGGAAGAATGAATGTTTCTATTAACATGAGAGCTCAACAACTTCACCCAATCAGTGTGATAAGATGATTCTTCTTGTGTGTCATGTAGGTTAGGGAGCGAGAGCAGTACAGAGTTCTTTTGATGGAACTATAATGGAAAATTGGTTCTTGCTTTCCACAAAATAAGAAAACTAAGGGTTTATATCGAGAAACCCTGCTGAAATAGTTTTTTTTGTGATCAATTATTTATTGATATGATATTGATAAGATATGATACATTGCAATGTAAAAACAGGAAAACGTATACAGTATATCAAATTACAGATAAGTCAAAGAAACACAAATTACAAACTGTTATAAAAATAATTTACTTATGAATGTTATACATTAGAGAGTTTGTAAACACCAGTCCCCCAATCCCCACCAAAACTCCATGACTCTATCTGAAATGCAATTTAATATATCTTGAAATGATTTTTTGTTCAATTTCCTGTTTTTTCATTGAAATTTAACGTCAATTTTAAAATATCTTGAAAATGCACAGGAACCTATTTTGAGACATCCGACTATGCATTTCAGATATCGTAAATTGTATTGTAGATTTCTGAAAATGCTATTCAGATATCTTTAAGTAAGGTCAGGTCTTTTTAAAGATATCTTAAAATGTAATTGAACTATTACAAAGTACAATTTGAGATATTTTGAAATACATTTTAGAGATCTGAAATGGACCAGAGACACATTTGAGATATGAAAAATTGTGTGTTAAACATTTGAACAGTAAGTCAAAATGGTGCATCTAAAATGCACTTTAACTTAAAAACTTAAAATAACATCTAGGCCTTTTTGAGATATCTTAAAATAGCTTCCTGTCCATTTTCAGATATCTGAAATGCATTTGATATGTCAAAATAATTACCAAATTATTTTCATGTAAATTTATAAACTTCTTATTATTTTGTGTCCTTCCCAATATTCCATTAAGGTTCTTTGTCAATTATTAATTTTATGTTTTGTTTGGTTTTTTTTTGTTTTCACAAAGAAGTCATTCAAATCCTTGTTTATTTTATATGCTGCAATGGTTTTGTGTTTGTTTAATAGGACTGTTGTGCTTTGAAGTTTTTGAAAAAAATACTTTAGTGTTCTATTGGCTTGAATAGACAATGAAGAATATACAGTCACTATTTGTACGTGTTTTGCCTTCCTTTCTTTGTTTCTGGGTCTTTCAAATCGTTGAAATGATTCTCAGAAGGGATCTAATATATCCCCTTGTCCTTAATGCTCCACAGAGAATCTTCATAGCTTCCCAGAAATCCTATTTCCTAGTGCAATATTTTTTGACCATGAGAAGCTGGGATTTTACTAACTCTCTGAAGGTGTGCTTTGGATGGAAACTGTCATGGTGCAAAATTCAATATCAATCCATGTTCTTGAAGTGGACTACTGTAGATAATTTGTTATACAATTTGAGTACTATCGTATCAAGGTTCTGCATTTGTTAAAGTATTTGTTTTTGCTGTAGGGGTTATATTGTTCCAATGGGTTTTGAAAATTTGTAGGTATTCTACAAATACTTCTTTGGAGTACTCCCATGTGCCCCAGATGACCAGGTGCCTGTAGTAATGTGTTAGTTCATCTAAAATGTTACAGAAAGCCATCTCCCAATGGGCCACAACAATATCCACAATATCCAAGCTGGGGCAATTTTTTTGCCCATAGCCATTTCTTTAATTTGTAAGAAAAATTCTTCATTGAATTTGAAGTAGTGTCACAATCTGATAATCTGGTCTTCCTAGTTTTAGACAGTAGTCGAGATGTTTCATTATTTTCAGTCTCTTATTTATGTCTATACTAGCAGAATACCCGCGCTTCGCAGCGGAGAAGTAATGTGTTAAAGAAGTTATGAAAAAGAAAAGGAAATATTTTAAAAATAACGTAACATGATTGTTAATGTAATTGTTTTGTCATTGTCATGAGTGTTGCTGGCATATATATATATATATATGTATATATATATATATACAGTAATCCCTCGCTATATCGCGCTTCGACTTTCGCGGTTTCACTCTATCGCGGATTTTAAATGTAAGCATATCTAAATATATATCACGGATTTTTCGCTGGTTCGCGGCTTTCTGCGGACAATGGGTCTTTTAATTTATGGTACATGCTTCCCCAGTTTGTTTGCCCAGTTGATTTCATACAAGGGACGCTATTGGCAGATGGCTTAGAAGCTACCCAATCAGAGCATGTATTACATATTAAATAAAACTCCTCAATGATATACGATATGTTTGCCGTGCGGTGCTTGATTGTTTGCTTGTCTCTGCCTCTATCTCACCCTCTCTGACATTCTCTGCGCCTGACGGAGGGGTTGTGAGCAGAGGTGCTGTTTGGACAGAAGCTGTTTGCCTAGTGAATACGGAGGCACCTCTAAGAAATGCCGCTTTATCGCGGTGCTTCCAAAAGCACACTTATTGATTTTTTGATTGTTTGCTTTAATCTCGCGCTCTCTCTCTCTCTCTGACGTTCTCTGCGCTTGACGAGGAGATGTGAGCAGAGGGGCTGTTTGCACAGAAGCTGTTTACTTAGAAGATACTGACGCTCCTCTAAAAAATGCTGCGGCAAACTTAAAAGCACACGTATTGATTTTTTGATTGTTTGCTTTAATCTCGCTCTCTCTCTCTCTCTGACGTTCTCTGCGCTTGAGGAGATTTTGAGCAGAGGGGCTGTTTGCACACAGGCTGTTTACTTAGAAGATACTGACGCTCCTCTAAAAAATGCCGGCAAACTTAAAAGCACACGTATTGATTTTTTGATTGTTTGCTTTTCTTTGCGAGAGCTCTCTCTCTCTCTCTCTCTCTCTCTGAAATTCTCTGCTCCTGAAGAGAAGAAGATATATTTGCATTCTTTTAATTGTGAGAAAGAATTGCCATCTCTGTCTTGTCATGGAGCACAGTTTAAACTTTTGACTAAAGGGTGTTATTTCATGTCTAGAGGGCTCTAATAATGTTAACAGTGTGGGAGAGTTTCTAAGGGCTTAAAATATATAAAAATAACCATACAAACATATGGTTTCTACTTCGCGGATTTTCACCTATCGCGGGGGGGTCTGGAACGCAACCCCCGCGATGGAGGAGGGATTACTGTATATATATATATATATATATATACTCACACACATATATAAGCATATATATATACACATCATATATATATACATATATATATATACATATAAATATATATACATATATAAACATATATATACACACATATACATATATACACATATACATATCTACATATATACTGTATATATACATATACAGATACAAATCTACATATATATCTACATATATATATTAGGGGTGGGACTCAATTAAAAAAATTAATCCAATTAATTAGAGGCTGTGTAATAATTAATCTTGATTAATCGTATGTAATCGCACATGTAAATTTGCCCCAAATCGCAAATGTGTTTTTTTAATTTAAAAGGGTTTTAGTGGGTGACAGAATCAAATAATAGACATGGACATGAATATTGTAAACTCAAGCTCTTTTAATTTCTGAAAAAAAAAAAAAGCTTTTAAACTGCATTTGAATTCAAAACAGAAACAAAAATATCATCCCTGGTTAAAATTGGGCAGACTTAAAAATAAAGTGGTAGTTTAAGTACTTTAAGTACATTTTCAGAATGGTATTGTCTTTAAATAATAATAACCAAAATTTCAACATAAAGTGCAGTTTTTCTTCTTAAAAAAATAAGTCAGAAACATAAAAGGTAATTTGACCAACTTAATCTTTAAACTCTGAGTAACCTTAGACAAAATTATTTTGTACATTAGGCTAAAACAGTGTGACCATTGAACATTTTGTAATTAGATGTAATTAGAATTACTAACGGTCACGGAAGTTCAATGATCCCCAGTAAGAGCCACAAAGTCCGCTTTCTGTAATGCATCTAATTTTGCTTGCTTTTCAGTGTGCACAAAACCATGCTTTTATCAAGGCTTCGCTCGGGTAGTTTTTTGAAATGAAATTTTCCTCCGATCAGTCGTAGGAACGCGCTTCATTCCGACTGTAACATTTTTGTAGCTGTGATGTGTGCATCAGTGTAATCGATGTACCAGGAAATCATGTATTGACAAATGTTCCCCTTTGCTTGGAATTGAAAGTGTGATTAAATGCGTTATTTTTTGTTATGGAGTACATGCATCGAAGCTTCTCAGCTGTGCTTGTGCTAAGAAAAGGAAAGATTTTAAAAATAACGTAACATGATTCTGCGTTAACCGCATATTTTTTCATACGTCTCAAACCAAGGAGATGCGAGGTTAAAATGAACTGAGAAGCGCGTGTACATACTCAATACATCCCCTCTCGGGAATCGAACCTCGGATGTAGGCGATAGAGGCAAAGCCTCTACAATTGCGCCACGGTGTGTGGCTTATCTATTTGAGAGTATGTAGATCGGGGTATATATATATATTCGCAGCGGAGACGTAGTGTGTTAAAGAAGCTATGAAAAAGAAAAGGGAACATTTTCAAAATAACGTAACATGATTGTCAATATACAGTAATTGTTTTGTGAGTGTTACTGAGTGTTGCTGTCATCAAGGATTCGATTATCACTATTTGTTTCAATCAGGGTCGTATTTGTACGATGTGTTGTGTTCAAGTTACATTCCGTGTTTGTCAATCGTTGTAAAGATAAGAGGTTTCATTTATCGATTCGTTTCTTACTGCATCAATAAACAGCTCGTCTTCCTTTTTATCTGAGATGTGACACACTGCATGCACGGGTTTTTTTTTTACACTGTCTTCCTTTAGCGGGACATTCACTTTTTGCACCGTGTGCTTTGTTTCTGCAGTAGCTGCACTTATGAATATGCTTGTATGTATCAGACGCTTCATATTTTTTTGCTGCCTTCTCAATTGTGTAATTCGGTTTTTGTTCAGCGCTCTTTGGAACTGTTGCTTTATGTCTGTGCACTGCGTCAGTTCACGTGAGCCGCTTGGTGTTCTTGCATCGAAGGTTCCCAGCTGTGCTGGTGCCATCTCGTGTTATGTCCACGGCTGTATGTAATGTCAGCTAAGACCCGGCACTTAAAAGTTTCTCTCGCAGTTTCGCTGAGTTTGTGCCAAACACCACCCTGACCATCTCATCTTCCTCTGCATAAGCACAGTCCTTCACCCGTGAATATTTAGTGGCAGTGTTTCTATTGGATTGCCGCTGACGGACGGCCTTATATGGGCAGGCACTAAATTACAAATGCCAGCGGCAGCCTGTCTATGAACTTAATTTAAAGTTTAGGTTTACACCGTGCTTTGTTTCCGTAGTAGCAGCACTCATGAATATGGTTGTATATGTCAGTCGCTCGCTTCTTATTGTTTCGCTGCCTTCTCAATTATATAATGCATGTTTGCTTCAGCGCTTTTTGGAGCGCTTCCTGGTTTTCTACGTACTGTGTGATTACGTGGGAGGCGTGATGATGTCACACAAAACTCCGCCCCCACGGCTTTCGAGCTCAGCTCCATTACAGTAAATTGAGGAAAAACAGCTTCCAGTTATGACCATTACGCGTAGAATTTCGAAATGAAACCTGCCCAACTTTTGTAAGGAAGCTGTAAGGAATGAGCCTGCCAAATTTCAGCCTTCTACCAATACGGGAAGTTGGAGAATTAGTGATTCAGTCAGTCAGTCAGTCAGTCAGTGAGGGCTTTGCCTTTTATTAGTATAGATTGGTATATAAATTAGTGACATTCTTTGTGAACAGTGGTGCGATTTTATGAATTTGTATCATTCTAATTTTACTGGCAAAATCGTACCTTTTGTTGCATCATAGATAATGGGTGTAGGTGGTAATCCAGATATTCTGTTGTTGTGTATGTTGCAATTGAGCAGTTGGAGAGAACTGGTCTCCCTACAAGGATTTGAGACAGTACAGTAAACGCCTCTGGTTTCTTGTTAAGTTTTAGAAGTATGTAAAACTTTCTGGACTTCAGGATTTTGTACTGTTCAGGTAAGTTGCTTGTCTTTCTTCTATAAGGCCTATAGCTCTCACATTTTCTATGATGTCAATTACTTATTGACTTTATTATTAGGTTAAAGTTAATAACTCGTTACATTATTTTAATTATTATTAAATGTAAAAAGACTTCAGACTCAGGCATTAGATACATTTTCTATTTTATTAAGGGAGGCTCTAACCAATAAATATTTAAAATTCTTGTTTCTTGTATAGGCACCTATAGGTCTAGTGTTCGTAAATAAATGGTGTTAGTTCTTCAGTTCCAGAATAAATTTTACAGACTTTTCTTTATGTTTGTGTTAGTACTGAATAGGTAGTAAAAAAGACGATTAAATTATCGGTTGATGCAGCACTACAATTAGTCCCAACTATACTGGAATTAATATTAGGGTTAGTATTAGGGAAATTATCATTGCTGACATTAGAATAGATAAAAGAGTTGTTAACCTTGGAGTTAATATTAGAGTCCCCATTGACATTAATATCAGGGTTAACCCCTAATCTAACTCTTAGAATGTATTTCTCTTTATGAGGACAAGGATTAGCACGGAGGTCCTTTTTAATTTTAGGCATCCCCACATTAACCTCAGGAAGATATTCTTATCTAAAGTAGCTGTTTTTATCTTCTGGAAGACTGGAGGCTACATTTCCCTCTCCAAAATCATTCTCTGCTGAGTCTAAGAGGTTAGGATTAGGGTAGTGGGGGGTAGAAGCAATAATGCTAGGGCCCTGGCACTCAGATCTCCAATTTAAAAATGAAATGCCACAGCGTTACTTTTCATTTAATCCATTCAGATATGCTTGCAGTGCATCTATGCAAAATTCTTTTTTAATAAATTTTGTTCTATTCCAAAGTGATTCATGTTCCAGACCGAACATAATTGGCTGATGCAAATGACTTGGAAAGGGTTGATATAAAGCTGTCTATTTATTCTGATTCTTTATAAATCTTAGATGTTGAACGGACTTAGCCCGAAGAGAATTCTTGGTTTCCCTGATGTAGGTATCCCCACACTTCTTACATTGGATAGTGTAAACACAATTACAAGATTGCAATTGAAAAGTTTAAAATATTGGGATCTCAATATTACACATTTTATTCGGATTTTTTTCTGTACAAAGTGAACTGACCAAGCAAATTTATTTTTCTTCTTATTCATGCAAGGTGCATGAACCAAAAGATAATGCAAATTCTTTCCTGTATGCCATTATTTGTTTAAAAGGTTGTAAAGGCTAAAAATTTTGTTGTAATTCCTGAAAATGTAAGACTCTCACTGTCTTTTGAGCTTGAGCCGAAAATGTAAACACTACTATCAGAAGTTTTATTTATGTCTGAGCCAATGAATCTACTGTACGGTACTGGAATTAATTAAATTCTCCACCCCTATTAATGATATTCCCACAAATTCATACTGTACTCCAGTTTGCTCAAATTGAGTCAAATTCAAATCCAATTCCAAACCATTAATTTAAAGTTTTAAATTAAGGGTTACTGAAATAATCTTATCCCAGTCATTTTTAAATTTAGGGTTGGGATGGGTGAGACAATAATTTTTAATGCTAGGGTTGGGATGGGTAAGACTATAAATTAAAGCACCCAATATACCTTCCATAAAATAGTCCAATTGTTTTACAATGAGGTTAATTTTCCAGATCGGCAAAAAAGAATGAGAAAAATAGGAAAGATAAGCGATGGCAGATTGTTTCCCACTATCTAAACCAAATTTAAAGTCTATGACTGTAAGTAAGAATTAGCCCAAGAAAGAAGAAAATTAAAGATGACCATAATATTATTGAACTGCCTCCAACTTAATCCTGTATAAACAAACTATTTGATTCATGTAGAGAACCAAAAAATCAAAAAAGAAAAGTCCTAATATAGTTGGAAAAAGAAATCTTGCATCAGAGGTTGTGGAATACCGACATGTTTATTATTAGAAAACATAATTTTTATCCACATATCGTAAATGATTATGAGCCACATTCATCTGTATTTCTCTCAGAATTTTACAAGAATCGCTTCTTTTTTTTTCAAAGTTTTTGTCCTGTAGATAGATATTTATCCTATTGAATCTGATAAGCTGTGACTTTATAATTTTAGAAAAAGAGGTTTTTAGTATCTAAAATTGTTTGAAAGCCAATCTCTGTATCTAAAAAAAGTATTGTGTGAAAACTGATCTTGGCCTGGAACTTAACAGCTGGATGATCAGAATTAAGTAATGCCAAAAATAAATCAAAGTTCTGTTTCCCATGAGTTCAGACTCCAAAAATATTGTCCCAATACCTACAATAGATAAATGGAAGAAGAACGTTTTTGAAAGGCCCCCTGTTCCCATTTGGCCATGTACATGTAAGCATAAGAGGACGCAAATTGCTTCCCCATAGCCGTGCCATGAACTTGAAGAAACTTCTTTCCATCAAATTCAAAGTCATTAAACTAATCTGCAACAGATCCAATAATGACTAATCTGGTCTTTCGGGGTCAGGAAAACCTCCAAAACACATTGGAGACTGATTCCAAATCTAATTGGATGTCAATATTAGTGTAAAAAGACTCAATGTCTAAGGTAAACATAAAGGTGTTAGCCGGGACTTGATACTGTTAAATGACATATAAAAAATTTAAAGTATCCTTAATATAACTATTATATTTTTGTGACAAAGGATTTAAAAACATCTATATACTGTGAAACACGGTAAGATTCTGACGAGGAATTAGAAACAATAGGCCTACCGGAAGGAATCTGAAAACGCTTTTGTTTTCAGTAGACTAGATTACTGTAACGCACTCCTCTCAGGACTACCCAAAAATGACATAAATCAATTGCAACAAGTGCAGAATGCAGCTGCTAGAATCCTAACTAGGAAAAGAAAATCCGAACACATTTCTCCAGTTTTGATGTCACTACACTGGTTACCTGTGTCTTTCAGGATTGACTTTAAAATACTGCTTATGGTTTATAAAGCCTTAAATAATCTCGCTCCATCTTATATATCGGAATGCCTGACACGTTATATTCCAAATCGTAACCTTAGATCCTCAAATGAGTGTCTCCTTATAATTCCAAAAGCTAAACTTAAAAGAAGTGGTGAGGCGGCCTTCTGCTGTTATGCACCTAAAATCTGGAATAGCCTGCCAATAGGAATTCGCCAGGCAAATACAGTAGAGCACTTTAAAACATTGCTGAAAACACATTACTTTAACATGGCCTTTTTATAACTTCACTTTAACTTAATACTGATACTTTGTATGTTCAATTCATCATAATAACTATTCACAGTGGCTCCAAAATCCGTACTGACCCCTACTCTCTCTTCTGTTTCTTTTTCCGGTTTCTTTGTGGCGGCGGCGGCCTGCGCCACCACCACCTACTCAAAGCATCATGATGCACCAACATTGATGGACTGAAAGCCAGAAGTCTACGTGACCATCATCATCAGGTCCTTCCATGAAAACCCTAAATACAAAGAGGACTGTTTGATTTATGTTAGGTAGATTGCCCAGAGGGGACTGGGCGGTCTCTTGGTCTGGAATTCCTATAGATTTTATTTTTTTTTCTCCAGCTCTTGGAGTTTTTTTTTTTTTTTTTTTTTTCTGTCCACCCTGGCCATCGGACCTTACTTATTCTATGTTAATTAATGTTGACTTATGTTTATTTTTTATTGTGTCTTCTATTTTTCTATTCTTCATTTTGTAAAGCACTTTGAGCTACATTTTTTTGTATGAAAATGTGCTATATAAATAAATGTTGATTGATTGATTGATTGAAGGGACTGCCCACAAATGTGGTGGTTTGTGGAATTTGGATAATAAATAAAACTTGCAAGTTGAGAGAACTGATGGACCTGAAAATATTTTTGTTTATACACTACAAAAGCTGATGAGTTAATAAAATGCAAATGATTTGAGAAAACTGATTGCCTTAAACCATTCAAGTAAAATAATTCATTTGAGCTACACTAATTCACTGAACTGTGTATGAACAACTCAAGTGTTTATAGTTATATAAACTTAAGTAAAGTGAACTGTACTAACTATATTTATTTAATTAAACTTAAAATTATTAAAAATATGGACTTATTAAAATTAAGCTATTGCGATGAATGAAAATGATATTGGAATCACTTAAATGTACTATTTTTACACAAATCCAACAATTTAAGTTGAACTAACTCACTTCTTTCTATTTAGGTAAAATATTAGACCAAAGTTGTAATAACATTATATTAGATAGTTGCTATTCACTTCAATTAAGGAAACTGATTGCCTTAAACCATTTAAATTGTATTAACTCAATACAAATACTCAACAGGATAACCAGATAGATGCAAACAATTTATTAAAACACCAATTACATTTTGTACCAAATGACATGCTAAATTTGCATTAAGTACATAAATCAATATGAATCACATAGTTTTGTGATTTTTCTCAAAACAACTTGATTTATATTAAAGCATGCTACATTTACTTACAGTACTGACATTTTGCTAGAATTCTTGAAAATGAACCGATGCAACAAACTATGATAGAAATTAGCATGCAAAATGCAGAACACTTAATAAAATGTTAATAAATCTATTAGCTCCTTGTTGAAGTAGTTTAACCAAAAAAAAAAAAAAAACTAAAGGCTGAAATGTGCTGATGGATAAGCATCATGTCACTCTCTGCAGTTGCTTCATGGTCTCTAATGTGTCCTTACTGTCACCTGAAGGATAATTAGGAAGGAAGTTGACTTCCCCTCTTCTGGGTCTTTTAATGCTCGACCGGGAAGCTGTTGCCTCTGGGTTGCTTCTGCTGCGCTTTCCTGCATTGATGGCTACATCTTTTATATCTACTCTACTTAATTTTGTTCTATAGTTGCCCATTATGAAGCACAGGTTCTTCATATCCTGTTTTGGAGCTCCTCTCTTTTAAGCATGGGTGTTTACTCACTAGGGCCTCTGCAGCCTTGCCTGTTTGTTTGCTACTTGGGTATGCTTTGTGTTGGTAAATTTCAGCAGCCATCACATCAAGGATATTATATTTTTGATCCCTGGCCAATCGCAAATTTTTCCCCTTTCTGAAATGCACAGTTGCCAGCACTTAAAAGAAAACTCCACATCATAGGAGAACAATGGAACTACAAAGACTTCTGGCCACCTATTAAGACGCTCAGGTAATTTTGTATTATCCGACAGCATCACTGTGTCATCAGTGCTATTTTATCTGAGATCATAGTTAACTAGTTGAACTGTCTTTATAGTTGCCTTTGATGGAAGATCTTCTATAATCACTAAATTACAAAGGGCATTATCAAAATCAGGATCTTCATACTGCAATCGAAAGTCATAGGCCAGGTTCAGTTTACTTTTCAGCTCTAATATAAGGTCATTAACACTCTCGGGACAATAAGGCAAGATGAGCTTTTTGTCATTTTCTTCATCAAGAATAACCTTTAATTTGAGAGGCACTGCCAGTTTAACTTTATTACAGAAACCTAAATAAAACACAGAACATCCGAATTCTAGAATCACCCTGTAACAGCATAGCATGTATAACATCTTATCTCCCAATACTACTTAACAATAGTGAAAAAAAATAGTTTTCACCTTAAAATATATCACTCTGTTCAAGTAGTCCTTAGGTTTACTGAAGCCACCAGACAAAAACAAACATGGCTGCTGGATGTAGTACTCTTCTTTTACTCAAACTGAAATGAAATGTTTAGTGGTGAGAATTAGCTTGCCTGACACTTTGTAGGCAAACAACGGAATCTTGTCTTTCAGCTGACAGATTTCACTGAATACTCCTTTCCTTTGTTAACAGTCAACTCATATGACCGTAAATGTTCAACATACCATGTCTCAAAGTCTCTGAGTACAAAGATTTCATTGGCAAAAACTAGAATGTTTGTAATCTTTAACCTCAGGCAAGGCAGCATGTACTCCAGAGCAGACAAACATGCCAACCACGAAAGGTGTGCCATCAATGTTACCTTTTTTGTGCCAAGTACAGTACCGCTTTCTGTAAAGCTTGTTACAAATGCACATGCCTCTGTGGGCAATGATTCAGTAAACAAAGATTCCACATTTGAAGTCTGCACTGGTGGCTTCAAAAATCTCGGTGATGACGAGTAAAAAGCCATGATATTTTAGTGTCTCTCTGACAAACTTTTTTAAAGTTTTTTGAAGTTGTGTTTCATGAACTATTTATTTGAATACCTTGTGATTCCCCTCAAGCCTTATTGTCCAGAAATGCACTAGAGGACCAAAGCACTTTATGAGATGAGGGTAGTGCTCAAGACAATGATGTTTTGGCCGCAACAGAAAGGTGGGGAAGGCCTCCTGAAGCAGCTGCCTGTGATCAGAAATCTTAACAGACATGTACTGTACAGTTTGTCTGTGAATGTACCAGACACAACAAGTTCTACTATGTCTTTTAACTCCATTATGATCTCCCAAAATCTGTCCTCTTCTGGTACTCTTGAGCCTATGAGAACTGGAAGGATTGTTCCTTGAGTGGCAAAATTATGTGGAATTGGGTGGGGTCGGTCAACCTTGTCAGAATGCTGGTAAGGAATATACTGTGATGACTCAATAAGGTACTCAACAGGTTTAACATGTGGAAATTTGTCCTCATAATATGATTTTCGTCTCTTAGCCATGGATAATGGAGCTTCAGAGGTGATGGATTTGTGCAAAACATTACTCTCTAAAACTGCTTGTACAATTTCACTTACAACAGTATCAGTAAATGAAAACTTATGTTTTTTGATTATTTTAATAACAGCTTCTTTGACAATAGGCTCCGACAGTGAACATAACTAATCAATATGCTCAATTATTTCCTGCATTGCCCTCTCGAATACATGGAAAATGGTTTGCATTTTCAAAAAGAAGGCTGCAAGATTATACTGCAGCTGCTGTACTAATCCTTCAGTGCTGCCACCAGACACTTGGGAGGTTTTCATCTTCATCAGACATATCTACAGGATCTTGTTCAGGGTAGATATCCTGGGAAACATACGACACAACTTGCACTACAACCGATACATCAAAATCTGAGCTATTATAATGTTCTCTGCATTTTATGAGAGTTAGATGTGGAGTAGACATTTGTTTTAAACATGCAGTGCATAAACGGACAAGGCACAATTTGCTTGAGCCGTAAATGCCCCCTTAAATGAAGAAACATGTCCCTCTCAACAAACGGCTGCTTAAATTCACAGAGTGGGCAAAGAAAAACCAAACTGTTTGCTTTTGTACTCTGGCCGTTACTGCCGGCTACCCTTTTTACAGTATGTACAGTAGATAGGTGTATCTTGAGTGAATTAACTGTGCTAAAGGTGCACATACACTTGTAATACAAGCATGGTAAAGGAGAAATTATAGAATAATGGCCATGATGGAGTCTGTAATGTCTTAGTAATTGTACTCTGATGGAAGTAGGAAATGAACACAATTTACATTTCCACATGATGTTACTGGCCTCAGCCAACAAGTAAAATAAAAAGAACTGTACAATTAAGCAATACAAGCTTATCAAAGTGAACACAATACCATATGTATTGTGAAATACATATGGAAGGTTACAAACCACTTGTTTTAAACCGGCGCTTGCGAGCCAGATCTAAAATCCAAATGAGCATTCCTTTGAAAATTTGGTATATTAACCGAATAAATGAATTACAGTAATCCCTCCTCGATCGCGGGGGTTGCATTCCAGAACCCCCCGCGCGTCCGTATCTTCTAAGCAAACAGCCTCTGTGCAAACAGGCCCTCTGCTCACACCCCCTCCGTCAGAAGCAGAGAGAGAGAAGCAAACAATCAAAAATCAATACGGGCTGTTAGAGCTTTACCGCGCGGGAAGCCTATCTTATATCATTGGGAGTTTTATTTAATACGTAATACGTGCTCTGATTGGGTAGCTTCTCAGCCATCCGCCAATAGCGTCCCTTGTATGAAATCAACTGGGCAAACAAACTGAGGAAGCATGTACCATAAATTAAAAGACCCATTGTCCGCAGAAATCCGAGAACCAGCGAAAAATCCGTGATATATATTTAGATATGCTTCCATTTAAAATCAGCGATGGAGTGAAGCCGCGAAAGTTGAAGCGCGATATAGCTAGGGATCACTGTACCTCTATTTTTGTTGATAAAGTAAAAATAGCAATTGCTTAATAATTCCCCCAACAAAATCTGCTATTTCTCTCGCTTTCAGACCCCTGACAACCAACTCCCTTAAGGATGTTCTTCCTGGCGTTATCGACATGTTGCCCTAATGCCACACTAAAAATTTGCGGGAGATTGTAGCTTGCATACTTGACAAATTTCTGAAAGAAAAAAATAACTTTCATATCATTTTGGACAAATCTTTTAAACTCATATATAAAATTTATTTGTCTTATTTCATTTTGTGGTGTGCTCTAATATAAACTCAAGACAATTAAAAATTATGAGCGTGCAGTCACCATTTTAGACCGTCCAAGTGACAGGCTAAGCTGTTTTCCTATTGGTTGTCGATGCAAAGCTGCGTGTCAATCAAAGTTCACCAAACTTGAGCTTGGCGCGTAAGAAAAAATACAGTTGTTAGGGAACAAGCCTTTTTGTTCAGTTACCACATGTTTGAAATAACGTATTAATTTGAGTAACAAGCAAGGATCAGTAATTGAAAAAGTTATAATTTCCATATCACTACGTTACGCTAAATGGGGCTTCGACTCAAAGCTCTTTTCCCTTTCGCTGTGAAGGGCGAACAGAAAGGAAAAACTGCCCTTGCAAAATTTTCAGCAGAATAATTAATTAACTAAGCGATCATTTCTAATGCACTATGAGCCCCTAACGAAGTGCCTGAAGAGCGGATCGGAAGGGGCTTTAGTTCGTTGTGCATTTAAAAAATAACTCCGGGGCTTTGCTTCCAACATCAAAGAATCTGTAATCATTGATGAGCTAAACTGCAACATGTAGTAAAGGGGCAAAGGTAAAGAACATGTAGACCTAAATAGAATGTGTCTTGTGACACGTATTGCAACGTTAATATAACTTTTTTAGGCAGATGGGAACTGTTTTCGTTTTTTGAAGAGAAAAGGCAGTGTAAAGATACAGTGAATCTGAGACTATGTCCTGGGTTCAACAGTTATCTTATATTTAAAAAATTGTATAACGCAGTGAGGAAATAGCAATTGCATCACAATGTTCATCGAAAGAAACTCCTGTGTTTATTTTATTTGCAATATTTAAAATCATTTAACATGCAGAGAGGACATTTCCTCACATTAAAACGTTCGGATATGAATGCGCTTGTCCTTCCAATTTATTTTGCGGCTTTTCAGTTGTGCGATTAGTCAGGAAGAAGGGCGTGCAGCACGAGGCACGGATGGATTGGAATGAGGGGATTGTTTCACTCTCAATACAAGACTCTGGAAAGCAGGAGGGTCCCTTATAAAATTCACGGCAGTGCTATTTATTAATTAAAACACTGGAGGGTCTATTACCCGCTGTAAGCAAGATTCATAGTTCTCCATGCATTGATTAAAATTCTTTAGGTCTTCACACAACAGTAAACAATTAGGGTAAATATAGTTTCTCAAAATAATTTAACACAAATTAAAATACTGGAGGCTACATGGTTTACAGTATAATACAGTAATTAACCATAAATAATCTTGAGTAACCTATTTACACCCCTCTCTGCAAATCTGCTCTTACCACCACAATATCCATCACAACCTTGCCTGATGATGCCTCTCTGCATCTGCAGGACTGCTTCAACAGGACTAGCTGGGACATTTTTGAAAGTCCAGACCTGGAAGTCTACACCAACAGTGTATTGTGTTACATCAAATCCTGCATTGACACTGTCACAGTGGAGAAACGTATCTGTGTCTATCCAAACCAGAAGCCCTGGATGACAAGAGAGGTTCAGTGGCTGCTAAAGGAAAGGAACACTGCCTTTAGGTGCGGTCACAAGGCTCTCCACAGTATGACACGGTCCAACCTGAAGAGAGGCATCAGAAAGCCTAAGAAGGACTACAGGAGAAGGATTGAGGAGCACCTGGACAGTAATAACTGCAGGCAGATTTGGTAGGGAGTCCAGCACTTCATCAACTACAGGACCAGCCATGGAGCTGCTGAAGGTGACGCCTCAATGGCAGATGAACTGAACCACTTCTTTGATTGCTTTGAGATGGAGCTACCGGAGGTAGCTGTTACACACACAGCAGCAACTCACAACAACATCACCCCCTCCCTTAGGGTGGAGGAACACAAGGTGAGACGCTTGTTCCAGACTGTCAATTCTAGGAAGGCAGCAGGTCCCGACGGTGTCCCTGGATGTGTGTTGAGGAGCTGTGCAGAGCAGCTGGCTGGGGTCTTTACAAAGATTTTTAACCTATCACTGTCCCAGGCCTCAGTTCCTCCCTGTCTGAAATCCTCCATCTAACTCCCTTTACCAAAAAAATCACCCATAACCTGCCTGAATGACTATCGGCCAGTAGCGCTCATCCCGGTGTTGATGAAATGTTTTGAGAGGCTAGTCCGTTGTCATATCATGTCTTTCATCCCTCCCAGCTTTGATGCACACCAATTTGCTTACAGGGCTAACTGGTCTACTGAGGATGTTTTTGCTGCTGCTCTTCATGCTACCCCGTCCCACCTGGAGCACCAGGAGAGTTACACACTTCTTGTCTTTATTGATTTTAGCTCTGCTTTTAAAACCATCCTCCCATACAGGTTGGTGTGTAAGCTGCTAGCCCTGAGACTCCCATATTCCACCAGTATATGGATTAAAGACTTTCTGACAGACCGCACACAAAGAGTTAGGGTGGGCCCTCACATCTCCACGGCCATCAGCATCAGCTCTCCTCAGGGCTGTGTGCTGAGCCCCCTGTTCTTCACGCTGTACACACATGACTGCGCCCTCACCCACCACAGCAACAACATTGTGAAATTTGCAGACGGCACCACTGTGGTAGGGCTCATCTCTGGGGAGGATGAATCCGCTGACAGAAACAAAGTGGAGCGGCTGACAGCATGGTGCACTGACAACAACCTGCTCCTGAACACAATTAAGACCAAGGAGCTTGTTGTGGACTTAAGGAAAAAGAAAACGGACATCAAACCACTTTACATCGAAGGGGACTGTGTGAAGAGGGTGTCAGACTTCCGCTTCCTTGGAGTCCACATCACGGAAAACCTGTCCTGGGGTGTGAACACAGCTGAGCTGGCAAAGAAGGTTCAGCAGAGACGTTACTTCCTGAAAATCCATAATCTCATTAATTTGGTCTAAACAAGCTTCCAAAGAACATGGAAACAAAAGAGGGAAAGGATAGTTTAAGTACTGACACAGAAATCACTAAGAAATTGTTAAAAAATAACATAACATAAAGTAATATAAAATACAGCAAGTACAGCTTTGAAAACATATGACGTGATATTCATAAATATGAAAGTTTAATGACAGCCTTTTCTGTAATATTTTGATCATTTTAATTACTACACAATAAAATAAAAACAAATAAAAAGTACGAAAAAAATTCAAAATACAGTTTAAGCTCACTTCAAGATAAATAGATTAAAAGTTAGTGAGATCCTTGTGCTTCATGCCTGTGGCAGAGGGATTTTATAATAGGCACCAATTTAGTTAACTTCAATCTCAAGTCTTCTCGTTTAGTAATATCCATTCGATTTTCTTCAGTAACAAATCATTTACAGCACTAAAGCCACATTCAACTAAATATGAAGAGTGGAACGGTAACAACAGTTTTCTTGCAAAGTTAGTTGAATTTGGGTATTTAGTTTCTGTCTCATCACAAAGCCATGCCATCGCTGTTTTTATATTGAATAAGGCTTTAACTGACTCATCATTTTGCACTTCCGAGAGTTCTTATTGGTACTGCATTGAAACATCAGACAGATCCACTAGCAATGGCTGCATCACCCATGTTGGAAAATCAATTTGTTTTAAATCAGAAAATCTTTCTTTCAAATCAAAGGCCAATATTTGCAGGTGATCCACAATGACAAGTACAACAGCATCAGTCACCTCACATTTTTTAGCCAATGAAACTGGTCAAAATGTTTGTCAGCAATATGTTTTTTACATAACTCTAAAAATGTGATGAAGCCAAATATCTTTGCCTTTGCATCAACAAGAGTTTTATTTGTTCCTTTAAGTTGTTTATTCAACATATTCAGTTTTTCAAAGATATCTGCTAAATAACTTACGAATGCTTTACCATCAACGGTTAGCAGATGCTTAATTTCAGGCTTATCACTTAAAAAGTCACTAAGAACATCAAATAGTTCCATGAATCTTTTCAAACAATTCCCCTTTAAGAGCTACCTTATCTCGGTGTGAGGTAAGTCTGACATGGTCAGCATTTTTATCTTCACAAAATTGCTTGGAGACGCTCACATTTGGCATTAGATTTGATCGCATTGATACATTTGATAAGTGATTTTAGTACCTCATTAAGTACAGGAGAAATATTTTTGGACATTAAGTTCTCTCTATGAATAACACATTGCACAAGAAGCATTTCTGGATTCTCATCTTTCATTAATTTTAAGCAGCCATTCGTCTTGCACATCATAACAGGAGCACCATCTGCAGCACAAGATGTTATGTTTTCTATTGGTATATTATTGACACCTAAGTAATTTGTAAGCTTGTTAAATATATCGGCGGCAGTAGTGGTCCTCTCTAATGATTTGCAGAATAACATTTCTTCATTAAATTCCCCATACCTTACATAGGTTAGCAATACGGCCTCACAGTCTCTCAAAGTTGATTCATCCAATTGTAGTGAGAATTTTCTTGATTTCAGCTTTCCAACAAGTTGATTTTCAATATTCTCACCCATTTAAACGATTCTTCTGCTAACAGTATTGTTACTGAGTGGAATGGCTCTTACATCTGTGTCATCTTTTTCGAGAACTGTTTTTAGAAATGTTGATATTGATAGTTTACTTAAATCTTTCCCTATAGTGTGATTTTTTCCAGATTTTGCAATAAATAAAGAAATTTCATAGCTAGCCTCAAGAGTACGACCAACAGTAACAGTTTGTCCAGTGAACAAAGACTTTATTGTTCTTTTTTCAAACTTCTCTTTTAAAGACTTTGAAGTAATTTAAATATGCACTATTTTTGCCTTCAAATAAGCTTCAGGATGACCTCATTTCATTGATTCTTTGGACAAGCATTGTTGGCCCAAGAGGCACAGAGGTTGCCCGTTCATCATGGATAGTGGGTATGAAACCAAATTTTAAATATTCCTCTGAATACTTGACAAATTTTTTTCTTGCTTGCACTACTCATTTTATTCAAAGGGTTTGTGACTGAAAGAAATAAATGTGAGAATGAGGCACTTTGACACTACATTGCAGTGGGGTTTAAAATGTTATGTCAGTTTCACACACATGCGCTTAATCATTTGAAAACAGTACATAAAAAACAAAAAAAAGGCAAAATACAAAAACAGAAATAACTAAAACTCAAAAATAGAAATAAAAAACAAAATCAAAATTGTATTTTTTGAAAATCTGGTGACGTTGGTAATAAGGCATATTTTCAAAACAACTGAAATATTACTACATTGGTCATTGTATATATACCATGTTACCAAATAGCAAATGTAAAAAAAAGTGCATAAAATAGTATCCCTCATAAATATTTTGATTAATTTATATTTGTCTTAAAGCTCCATTTATGTACTTTTACCTTATAATAATAGTCCAAATAATATATTGTTTAGATAAACTAATAAAAAATCAAAAGCTTATCCAATTTATCACTCAATTTATTTTTAAACAGCTTGAAACAACATAAACAAATGAAAACAAAAAAAGAACAAAAATGTCAATAATTTGATTTCGAAGTTAAATTTTTTTTTATTTTAAAAATGGTTAAATTGATGATATTAACATAAATAGAAAGTATTTAAAAACATAGTTCAGTATTTTAAAAATTGGGCTTTTCTAATTTGAAATCATTTATATATTGTTTTGTTATATTGCAAAATTTTTAATCATTGTTACAATTCATATTTTAATGGTAAAATTGATTTCTAAGTTGAAAAACCCAAGCAGGTTGTAAAATCATAAATTAAAGGGTTCTTCACCATCCTTTCTATGTTTATAAAAATACATAAATGTCTGTAAAAAAAATAATTATTTGTTTATTTTTTCTATCACTTTTAACAGTGAATTTCTGTCTTTTTCATTTTATAAATTAACGTACCTAAATTGCCCCCTAAAAAATCTAATTGCTCCCCAACTGGGCGTGTGCCCCACATTGGGAATCACCGGTCTAGAATCACTGAGATTGAACCTTTGTTATCTGGTTTAATTGTATAATTATTTCTACACAAGTAATGTAAAATAAACTCTTCATGTTCATTTAAATTATCAAATGTGGCATTTTCATACCTCATCTGAAATAACGACTACTAATCTTTTTTAATAAGGTCTAATATTGGTTGTCTAATCGACAAATTTTTAGGCACCCATGTAGAAGGATCTGTAAATAATGACGGTGTTTGGTCAGTTGGATACTCAAAATCGTGTAATAATTTTAATTTTCTGTGATATTGATGGACATCCTGTCTCAAATGTTCTATATCTACCATAGTAGGTGTAGGAACGAACATCAGCCCTTTGTGCAGTAATGAAATATTGGATCCCATCAGTCTAAACACCTGAGATAGATTATAAATACTTGCATCTAAGGTGAAAATTATTTGGCTTCTCCTAAAGAAAAGTTTAAAGCCTGAACAAGTTGTGCTGTTTCTGGTGACCAGTGTATTTCATTGCTGGGGACTATTGCTAAGAGTTCAGAAGGTGGAACCTCCAAAAAGTTTAAGAACTTTTGCAACAGTTCATTAATTGATATAATTGCTTGTTCTAATTCTAGTGATTGTTCCTCTACATAAGGAGTTTTAGAAATAACTTGTGCATTACAAAATTGGCAGTTGTATACAAATTTCTAAAGTCCTGTTGAAGATTTTAAATTATTCTATTATTGATCCCAACCAAGTACCTTTTTTACAAGGTAATTTTTTCAAAATTGTAGTGATGTTATAAATTTTTGCTTCAGGGTATCAGTTAATCTCTAAAGATATTAGATAGATTAACAAAAGATACCAGCCTATATTTTAGAAAAAGAAGATGAGAAAAGGAAATCATTCCTGTTTCCCAAACCCAGACACTGAGTCCAACTCACCTTTTTGTTTTTATTTTTAGATTGTGTAACGATAAGCAGATTCGGTGGGGAATTCAACAGATTGTTCAGAATAGTAGTGAATCCGATGAAAATGATCACGATCTACGTCTAATTGAGGAATTATACCTGTATCTGAAAAAGATTTTAATTGAATATTGAGTCAGTTTTTGTCTGTATCTTACTTTTGCAACATGGATCACTTTCTCAATAAGATTAGTGTCCATATGAATCAGATCTCATCTAAGATTTCAAATAAACTGTGTATAATGATCTACTAAAATTGTTAAATTTGTACATAAGTAATGATCAATATTATTTCTAATTTTTTTGTTGTATGATCATTAAGTAAGGAAGGTTTTTATAAATGTAGTTAAAGAGAATGTTTGATCATACTTGAAGGAATCTGATTATTCTTAAAGAGAATAATAAACAATTTCTTGGTGATGGTATAGCTTGTAAAATTTTAAAATACCTCTCATCCCAAGGGATAGTACTCTGATTAGGGTCTTTTTGTAGCTTGACTCCACTTCTTATAAGAAAATTAAATGTTTCTTTGTTCCTTAGAAATAGTAGAGGCACAGTCCTTCTAATTGTCCAGAAAGTCTCTGATTCCATTCTGCCTTGGTGGGCAACCAGTCCTGTTTATTTATTCTCCTCCTATTATTTTAATATTAGAGTTTTGATTTTTATCCTTGGGATTTAATTAAAGGCAAGGATTAAGATGTATGGAGAGAGCATTTTAGTCTCAGGTTGTGGTGGGGGATGGTCAAGTTTAAGGTTTAGGGCCGGGGGAAGGTTCAGTATTTTGGAAGTGTAAAGCGTTGATAGTATCATTATTACTCTGTAAGTGCTGTTGTTTCCATTGGTCTTTATCATACTAATTCTAATAATAATTCATTTTATTTATAAGTCACTTTACATTTGTAGTAAACCTCAAAGTGCTACATAAAAAAATTTAAACAAAAACACAAGATAAAAGCAATAATTAGAGGCAATTTTGTTAATGTTTTCCTAATTAGAAAGTCTTTAACTTTTTTAACACTAGAATTGCCAGAGCCTACGAAAAAGCCTACCATAAATCCGTTCGCACCTCTCCGCCAGCGTCTTTTGTCCTGTAAATGTGCCGATAAAGACAAGCAGCAAGCAACCCCCACTGCCATGGAACCTGCACAAAGTTCTCCCAGCTCATGCCTTGATTATCTGGGAGTGAAGTGCTGGAGTTTTAGAGTGGAAATAATAGATCATTATTTGAAACACATGCATTTCGTTTGTTCCGTTTCTACAATAATTTGTGTAAACACATTTTTAAAACAGAAACATTTTTCTTATTTTAGTAGTAAATGACAAAATGTAGGTATAAACTATATAATATATAAAGCCTGAAGTCCAAAGATCAAATAAACACTTTCACAAAAGATTCAAGGATAAGACAACAGCTTCCGTGGTGTAGTGGTAAGATTTGCTGACTTGTAATCAAGAATCCCTGGTTTGATCCCGACTGCCTCCTATATTTGCCTTTTTCGGTAGTGAGATGCTCTTATTGTTAATATTATACAGTACACAAATACATTTGGTTTGCATCTATAACAGACAGTGTACATTTATAGTACTTATAAAAGGTTTTTTTTTTTTTCACTTTTATTCTGTCACTCACAATCACGATACATACTACTGCCCTAGGGATCTGACGCTGTTAGTTTTTATTTGAAACTGGGAATAACTGTAGATGTGAGTGGTGTTTTGAGGCAATGGAATTGGACATTCTCTGATCTGGAGGTATAAAAGCTGACACACAAACGCTGGCGAATCTGCCTTCTTTGTATCTCACCGTCACTTGGTTTTTCTTAATTCAGTTTTATTTATTGTTCTTGCTCACACTGAATTAGTATGAGCCGAAGGTTTCTTGTAGTGGATTGTCATATAAGAAGTTTCTTAAGGTATTGTGGAGCATTTCCATGGATACACTGGTGAGTGAGCAAACAAAGTTTCTATTTAATACGGAGGTGAACAGGGAGCCAATGAAGTGACCAAAGGATTGGTAAAATATGTTCATATTTCCACACCCTCATTAGGATCCTTGCAGAACTATGTTGGATTTGTTGGAGCTTTTGAACGCTCTTGCTGGGGATCCCAATGATGAGTGCATTACAATAGTCCAGTCTGGAGGAGACAAAGGTATGAACCAGCTTTTCAGCATCGCAAAGGGAAAGGCTGGGATGGAGTATGGCTGTGTTTCAAAGATGAAGGAATGCAATTTTACAGAGGTGATGGACATGTGTAATGACAAATGGGAGTCTAATTTGACCCTCAAATTAGTAGCTGAAGGGGTGAAAGTAATGGTATGGCAAGAAATGGAAGTACAATTTATGGAGGAATGAAGTTGATGGGGGGTACCAATTAAAAGTGCTTCAGTTTTGGTGCTGTTCAGCTTAAGAAAGTTCTTGGACATCCAAGCCTCAATCTCATCCAAGCAGGAGGAAAGGGTTGATGGAGGTGTAAAAAAAACTTAATCCAGTCTCACATAGAGCTGTTTATCATCTGCATAGCAATGGAATGAAATTCCATGCCTGCGGATGATGTGGCCCAGGGGTAGCACATAGATATATAAAAAGGTCGCCCCAAGGACTGATCCTTGTGGGACCCCACAGGTGACAGTGTGGGTATGAGGTTTAGCATCCCCCAGGGCCACGTACTCAGCCCTATCTGTAAGATAGGACTCAAATCACTCCAAAGGAATTTCAGAAATCCAATCTACCGTATCAAATGCAGCTATGAGATACAGAAGGAGAAGGAGTGATGGAGAGCCCTGGTCGGCGGCCATCCGGAGGTTATTGGTGACTGTGACTAGGAGAAGATCGGAAACCAGATGGAAATTTTTCAAGCAGATTGAATTTTTTGAGGTGATCCTGAAATTGAACCAAAACAACCTTTTCAAAAACCTTAGACAAAAATGAAAGGTTGGAAATCGGACGATAGTTTGCCAACACTTCAGGATCCAAAGAGGATTTTTTTAAAATAAGGTCTGATTATTGCAGTTTTTAAGGCCAGTGGGACTAAGCCGCTCTGAAGAGAGTGATTAATGATATCAGCAATAAGAAGGCTTATGTCTGATACATTAGCTTTTACCAGAGGAGTAGGAAAGGGGTCCAAAAAACACATTGAAGGCCTCATCTTCTGGAAAATGCCCTCAACTTCTTTACCTGTAGTACAAAAGAACTGGGAGTTTCAGCCCATTGGCTTTTATATGCAAACATCCAGCAATGGAGGGCTGAAAAAAGACAATGAGGAGTGGATGGTGTCTACCTTAGAGGTGTAGTATTCAGTAAAATTATTACACTGCTCCTCTGTGGAATTATTATAGGCATAGCTATGAGGATTGAGTAAATGATTTATCACAGAAAAAAGTTGTTTGGAGTTTCCAGGACTGTTATTAATTAAATTTGAATAGTATTGAGATCTGGCAGTGGTCAGTGCTCTGGTGTAGTTTTTTTGGTGTTCTCAATAGGCTAATTTGTGGACCATTAAACTGTTTGCAACAAAACGCTGCTTCAGGACTCGCCCAGCTGCTTTCATCTGTCGAAGGTCACTTGCAAACCACGGGACAGATTTTACAAAAGAAACCACTCATGATTTAACTGGAGCATGGGTCTTAACACTAGAATTACCAGAGCCTACGAAAAGACTCGTAGGTCTGTCCCACCTTAAATCGCTTCTTAAAACCGTTCTCACCTCTCCGCCAGCGTCTTTTGTTAATCTAAATGTGCTGATAAAAGAAAAGCTGCAAGTAGCCGGCTATTCCATCCCCCCCAACGACTTAGAACGTGCACAAACTTCTCCCAGCTCATGCCTTGATTATCTGGGAGTGAAGTGGAGTTTTAGAGTGGAAATAATAGATCATTATTTGGAATACACGCATTTCACGTGTGTTCTGTTTCTACAGTAATCCGTGTAAACACATTTTTAAAACAGAAACGTTTTTCATATTGTAGTAGTAAATGACAAAATGTAAGCATAAACTATATAATGTATGAAGCCTGAAGTCCAAATATCAAACACATTTACAAAAGGTAGAAATATAACAGAACAAGTATGATTTTATTCAAAAATATAACTGCAGAAAAAAGCCACCTTAGTATGCCACATTGACACATACTTACTATAACTGCCATGGTAGCATAATGGTATCAGTCGTTGACTAGTATTCAAAAGGTCATGAGTTCGATCCCGCGCGATTCAGTTTTGAGACGTAAACTGCTGTTATTCTTACTATTTTATAATAAAAACATACATTTGATTTCAGTGTGTAACAGCCGTTGTGATTTATGATACTTGTAAAGGTTAGTTTTTTTTATTCACTTTTCATTCTCTCAGTCGTGTTCAGGATCCTTCCCTACACCCCCCCCAAACCCAAATTGAGAATGCTGTTTTCACATAAAGATGCGCTATAGCTCTGCAGCGTATTTGTGACTGCATTCTCGTACCAATGCTTGCGAACTGAAGAGCCTGCGTGCACTTTTCGTGGCATTACACGTCTATTTTTTTGAGCATGCCCGTGTCGCTCAAACACAGGAACATATGTTGGTGTACAAGAATAACAAAACAAGTGCACTTTTATTCTAGACTATACGTGAAGAAAAAATAAAGCAAGTTACAGTAGGCGGCTGATACGACAGCTTGCGTGGTGCAATGCTAAGAACTGCTGATTTCCGATCCGTGCTATATAAAATTATCACATTCAAATATTAACAATTCCCTCACACCCTTCCTACATTCACGACATGTGTACTTGTTGCAGTGTACACATCTCTCTGTGCTGTGGTTCCTATTACACTGAATGAGCACCTGACATTGTACTTTCTTCCCTATACAAATAACATTCGAGTATAGCGCGTCTCCAAATAAATCACATTCGAGCTATAGCGCGTCTCCAAATAAATCACATTTGAGTTATAGCGCGTCTTTATGTGAAAAAAAGCAGTGTCAGATGGGGGGGGGATCGTGGACGCGACTGAGAGAATGGAACTGAATTAAAAAAAAAGCTAACCTTTATAATTATCATGCATTTACACTGGCTCTTACGGACTGACTGAAATCAAATGTATGTTTTTATTCTAAAATAGTTCAATACATGCAATATTATTTGAAAAAGAAGAGCGTCAGATCGGGTTTGAATACACGCTGACGCTGTTACAGAAGGAGTCTGCTTATTCAGTACAGCAGTTTCAACGCACAGTACATGCAATATTATTTGAAAACGAACAGCGTCAGATCGGGCGCATATTCAAACCCGATCTGACGCTGTTTGTTTTCAAATAATATTGCATTAGTGCGATGATGTTTTTACATATATTGTCTCTTTCATTCATATTGCGGTTTGTAATCAGTGACCGTGTGTTTTTTCCCCGATCTTGCCAGTTCGCACATGTTGCTGTATGGTGGTGTTTCTTTTGTACTCAAGGACATGCAGAAGACAGAATAGTACAGAGCAGTAAGTTCAGCGCTATATGCAATCAGACAGACAGACAGGCAGAGAAGACACTAGATATATAAATAAACAGGGAAGGCATTGTATAATAGATATATAAAAAACAGCTAAGGGGATAGATATATAGATAGGTAGGAAGGAAAGGCACTATATGATAGGCAGACAGGGAAGCTCCTATATAATAATAAAATTACTGTTATTACTATATAGATAGACAGGGAGTTCAGGCAGGCAGAATGGCGAAGGTTAAAAATAAATAAGTTTTCTCCCTAGCAGAGATTCGAACTCGGATCTTTTGAGGTACAGCAAGTCTGCTGTGCTCTAAGTGACGAAATCTTACCAGTACGCCACAGAAGCTGTTGTAAAAGTCCTGAACCTTTTATGAAAGTGTATTTGCTCCTTGGCTGTCAGGCTTCATACATTTTATAGTTTATGTCTACATTTTGTGACATTTATTACTAAAATATGAAAAAGTTTCTGTTTTAACATTGTGTTTACACAGATTACTGTAGAAACGGAACACACATGAAATGCGTGTGTTCCAAATAACAATCTATTATTTCCACTCTAAAACTCCACTTCACTCCCAGATAATCGAGGCATGAGCTCGGAGAAGTTCGTGCACGTTCTGAGTTGGTGGGGGGATGGAATAGCCGGCTGCTTGCAGTTTGTTTTTATCGGCACATTTACAGGACAAAGGAGGCTGGCGGAGAGGTGAGAGCGGTTTTAAGAAGCGATTTAAGGTGGGACGGATCTACGAGTTTTTTCGTAGGCTCTGGTAATTCTAGTGTTAAGGATGTTCTGGAGCCCACTGTTGTAATTTATTGTCTACGTTTGTTCATAGTGGGCTGTTTTTTTTCTCATCTGTGTGGTTACCAGTCTGGGGAGATTGCTTTTAACTAAGTTGTTTTGTAGTTTCCTGTTTTTCCTGTAGGCTGCAATGACTTCGTGGTTCAATAGTACTGTGGTTCCATGGATCTGCTGGAGCTTTGCCTTATTCTCCTGTTTTCATCTATACTGGGTTTCGAGTAGGTTGTAGTAAATGGGATAATTTTCTTGTCAGTTTCTGTTCTTTGGAGAGCTGGCCTCTGTTTTTCTTAGAAACATACTTCCATATCCCCTTGTTCATAGGGCTTGGAATGGAATAGTGGTGGCATCATGGAAGTCCATTTGTTGGGTGCAGACTGTATGGAATCTGAGTAATTGAGATTTTGGCATTTCTTTAAAAGTGTGTCTGTAGTGTTAAATGCATTTGTATCTGTTCCTTTCAAATACACCTTTATGTCTAGTTTTCTTGTTATTTCAAATCCAAACCTAAATGTTGTAGTGTCCATAAAATTGGTCTTTTCATTTGTAGTGTATTCAGAATATGCACAAAGTCTTTGAATTGCTCCAATCCATGTGTTCAAGTACCCCAGATGTCATCCAGGCATCTGTAGTAATGGTCAGAAATGCTGTACTTTCCACACTGCCATGTATATGTTTGCATAGAATGGAGCAAAATGTTTCCATATGGTTGTTCCTTTAACTTGTAGGTAAAATTCATACCCAAAGTTGAAGTCATTCTGGGCGAGGCTCAATTGCATTAGTCTTAGTAATACTGTATCTGGTCTTTTTGGATAGAGTTATTTCTTCATCCATTTTTTAAAGGCCAGAAAGCCCAAGATTGTCTCAATATTGGTGTATAGACTGTTGATATCTATTGTAAAGAGGATGGCTGATTTCCCCACCGATGTAGTTTTTATCCTTTCCACAAAGATGTATATCTTTTATATAGCTGCTGTGTTTTGTTGAAATCAAGTTGATATGGTTGTCAATAAATTTGCCAGTCCTGTATGACTCACTGCTGAAATGTGAAACAGTAGGTCATCCTGGTGGCACCTTGGTCTGGGTTCTGTTGGTACCTTCAGGTGTCTTCCCTGTTTTTCAGTTATGTATCTGTTTGGACCATATTGTGTAAAATTTGTTGTAGTAGGTGTTGGTCCCAGTCCATAATGACGATACTGCTGCCTTGGCTGGATTGATAATGATGTTGTTATTTTTGGACAGTTTGTACAAGGACCTTCTTTTCTTCCTGTTGTAGACTAGCTCTGGTTATTTGATCCAATGGGAGTTCTCAGATGATTTCAATTTCCTCTATTATTGTCTATTTGACTTCTTCCTAGATTTGTTTTCTCCTTGGTTCTCAGACTAATTTTGGTTTTAATGGTTGTCTGTCTGTCCTTTCCTCATCCTCAAAGAATGATGTCAGTAAATCTGCCATGTAAATCTGTCAGAAGTTCTGTTTCTTGGTTCATTCGGCTTTTGGGTGTGGGAACAAAAATAACTCCTTTATTTGATTGTTTTTCTTCTTCTATTGATAAAGTTTGTGTCTTTGAAATGTTGACTGTTGGATCTCCTGTCCTTTTGGTTTTTGCTGGGGATTGTGGTTGCTCCTAGTTGAAATGTTTCTGCCAGTATTCAGACATCTTTCTCACTGTTTCTTTGGTCTAATGCATCTTGTCGCACACCACTTCAAAGTCCCAGGAATCAAGTGGCAGGATGTATGACTGGGACTCTTTGATACACTGATTTTGTTGCTTGAGGTTTTGCTGGCATTGCTGGTCTAGTCCTGTGGAGAAGCTGATAATGTGGGGGTTCAGGGAAGTTGTTCTTGCTTGTCTGTACATTGCCAGGAACTGTTTCATTTAAGTCCTTTGAACATTTGAACATCCTCCTGAAAGAGAGGATGCCTGAGCGGACCTGCTGGACATCTTCTTTCTCTCTGGTCTTCTCCAAGACTGCTGTCGCTTGGTCTTTGCCCCAGACTGTCTACTTGGATTCACTCATTCGTGTTGGGTGGGATGTTGGTGAAATTGTACCCTAATAGCAAAGGTCCAGCGGGCCATTAGTGAACTGCTAGCGGCCAAAACAGTGGCCTGTTAGCAGCTGCTGCCAGTGGTCTGCTGGAATTTTGCACATCAGCTTTTGGTCAGCCCCCTGGTAGCCTGGTAGTGGAAGCAGCTGGCAGCTGAGAGTTGTTCCTTTGGTGGCAGGAGAGCATTTGCCGACAAAAACCTGCCATTCAGCCACTATATGCCTAATCATTTTATCTTAATACTAGCAAAATACCCGCGCTTCGCAGCAGAAAAGTAGTGTGTTAAAGAAGTTATGAAAAAGAAAAGGAAACATTTTAAAAATAATGTAACATGATTGTCAATGTAATTGTTTTGTCACTGTTATGAGTGTTGCTGTCATCAAGGATTTGATTATCATTATTTCTTTCAATCAGGTTCGTATTTGGAGGATGTGTTGTGTTCAAGTTATATTCCTGTTTGTCAGCCGTTCTAAAGATAACAGGTTTCATTCGTCGAAGTGTTCACTACCCAAATCGGTACTCATGAATCTAAGATGTTTAACAGGCATTCCCGGTATTAAGTTGTGGATTTGCCTGTGAATATTTAGCGGCAGTGTGTCTATGAACTTAATTTAAACTTAAGCTTTACACCTTGCTTTCCTATTGATATGTCTACAAAGGCTTGTTCAGATTCAGAGGGTTGTTCCTTTCTTACTGTATCAATAAACAGCTCGTCTTTCTCTTTATCTGAGACATCACACACTGTATGCACGGGTTTACCTTTCCCATTCCTGAAAAGTCAGTTTACGTGAGCCGCTCGGAGTACATGCATCGAAGCTTCTCAGCTGTGCTTGTGCTACCTCGTGTGATCTTGCGATGTCCACGGCTTTATTTAATGTTAGCTCAGACCTGGCAGTTAAAAGTTTCTCTCGCACTTTTGCTGAGTTTGTGCCAAACACTATTCTATCCCTGACCATCTCATCTTCGTTTGCATAAGCACAGTCCTTCACCAGCAATTTTAACTCCGTTACAAAGTGATGAAAAGTCTCGTTTATACCCTTCATTAAACTTGTATCTCGTGAATATCGTATTCGTCTTAGGCATGACAAACGCCAGCGGCAGCGTGTCTATGAGCCTAATTTAAAGTTAAGCTTTACACCTTGCTTTCCTATTCGTTTGCATAAGCACAGTCCTTCACCAGCAATTTTAACTCCGTTACAAAGTGATCCAAAGTCTCGTTTATACCCTGCGTCTTCTCATTAACTTGTATCTCATGAATATCGTATTCGTCGTAGGCATGACAAACGCCAGCAGCAGCCTGTCTATGAACTTAATTTAAACTTAAGGTTTACACCGTGCTTTGTTTCCGCAGTAGCTGCACTTATGAATATGCTTGTATGCGTCACTTTCTTCATATTCTTTTGCTGCCTTCTCAATTGTGTAATGCGTTTTTTGAACAGGTTTCATTCATCAAAGTGATCACTACCCGGCAAAGTCTGTTCACGTGAGCCGCTCGGAGTACATGCATCAAAGGTTCTCAGCTGTGATTGTGCTATCTCGTGCGATCTTGCGATGTCCACGGCTTTATTTAATGTTAGCTCAGACCCGGCACTTAAAAGTTTCTCTCGCACTTTTGCTGAGTTTGTGCCAAACACTATTCTATCCCTGACCATCTCATCTTTGTTTGCATAATCACAGTCCTTCACCAGCGAATATTTCGCGGCAGCATGTCTATTGGAAAGCTGCTGACAAACGGCCTTATATGGGCAGGCACTCAATTACGTGGGAGGCGTGATGATGAGGGACGCAACTCCGCCTCACATGGCGACCGAGCTGCAGGCTATAGCCGTATATATGTACGTATGTAGGTTCCAGTTATGACTGTTACGCATAGAATGTTGAAATGAAACCTGCCTAACTTTTGTAAGTAAGCTGTAAGGAATGAGCCTGCCAAATTTCAGCCTTCTACCTACACGGGAAGTTGGAGAATTAGTGATGAGTGAGTGAGTCAGTCAGTCAGTCAGTCAGTCAGTCAGTGAGGGCTTTGCCTTTTATTAGTATAAATTAAATATTGTTGTTCATTAATTGCCCATACTCAGGTAGGGAAAAATGTTACTAGAGTACAACACACTTAGTAAAAGTCTTGCTGTTTTTATTAAAGCAAAGAATATGAAACAACAACAATAGTAATAATAATAATGATAATACTATAATAATAATATATTACACACTTTTATGCACAATTTTTCACTAATCTTCTCTTTTCACATGCAACACCACCTGTACAAAGATAGCAAGTAGAAAAATAAGATAATTAACGTGGGATGATAAAAGAACAAGGACCAAATAAAGCAGCGCTTAGCGTAAGCACAATTAAAGCTTAAATTGCAAATGATTTTTCTGATTTCACTCTCTGCCATTTTTGGCACCTTTCAGAAACGTCCTGCTCCAGTTCCTCTTCATTAGCTTCCTTTGTTGTAGAATTTCTGCTGATTGCCCCTGCCATCACACAGACAATATGTTGTTAACTTTTGTTATCTACCTTAGTGTATTAATGACCACCATTGAAATATTAAAGACAGACTTATAATACATTGACTCTGGCATCCAGAAGGATTGGTGCTTGTTAGTGGCTGTGAAAAGCTATATACTGTGGATGATGCTTTTTATGTTGAGGACCTTGAAAAAGATTTTCTCTCCCACACCTGTCCAGTTACACAACTGGGCAACAGCATTAGTCATTAAGCAGGGAATCATCCGCCTCACTGATTCTTTGACTGTCCTGATTCCTTTAATAGACAGATATTGCCCCTGTTGGAAAACAACAGATGTTAGCATGCATGTCTTAGAACAGCCATTCAAATACCCAAATTTGTAGTGTGCAATCTCTGACAAATGTATTGTGAAATTAACAGTTTCTCTCGAAGATCTTGGAACTGAAAGGGCATGGAATCCATATCCTTCAGAGACTGAGAGGAAGACAAGAAGGAAGCTCCACATCAACATATGCATTATTTGTAATATGCAGGATCTTAATGGTCCAGTCTCTGTATGATGTTAGAGAGCTTTGCTAGTAAGCGCCTCCCGCTTCATCCTCATCACTGTCATAGTTGTTCTGAAATAATATATCAAAATTATAAAAGTACAATTAGATCACTACTCTTTGATTGACAATAACAGTAAGGTGAAAGAAAAATTACCAAATGCATACATCAGTGTATTTCTATGGTGATTACACCATTATTTTTATCTTTGTCTTGAGAATAGCTACATTAGTCACAAGCTACTTACCTGGTGTTCACTGTTGCACTTGTGATTCTGACCCTGATTAAGAAATTATCAAAATGTGAAGTTAGCAGTGGTATACTCATGTGGTTTTTATTATGGAATTATATAAGTAAAATTTAAAAAAATATTCTGTCACAGCACATGAAAGTATTATAATATCCATACAAGCTTGCATGCGTCACTGTAGAATTACCGTCCAGGTGAACAGCCGTTCTTGGTGATGGGATCCATAAAGCCTGAAAAACAAAATGCAATGCCAGGAAGGCAAGTGTTTTACTTCACTACATTATCAATCTGTTTATTTTCCCTGATATGTAATTTGCTGGAAAAAACACATAGTCATGCAGTAGGCCCCACAGAACTGAGTGATTTCCAAATCATAAAAATAGTCCTTGAAAACAGGTGCTGCACGTACCTGCATGTGGTAAAGAGGCTATCCTATCAGTGGGGTGGTACATTTGTTTGGGTCCTGTAAAAAAGTGTAATTTAAATATCTTGATCTAACATCAGCATTCATATACATTTTCTTTTGAATGAATGAAGAGAATGTTTGCAGAGCACACAGAGTTTATTGAGCTTCAGTATGCCTATGGCCAAACAGGTGGGAAACTTCTGAAAGAGAGGCTACCAAAATGCCTATATCATATTTCTATAATGATGACACTATTATTTTAGCTTATCATGTTTGTCCTGAGAGTAGTTGCATCAATAACAAAGGTAGTGCTTTTGTTCTGCCCCTGATTGAGAAAACTGTTGAAATGACAAGTTAGCAGGTTTTGTGATGTTGTTTTTGATATGCTATTGACATCCATGTAAAAAAATAGAAATTAAACATATCACATGTTGACTCCTTTAGTACTTCACAGGTAAACTTAACAAAACATCTTACTTTTATTAAATGTTGGAGGTTGTGGGGCTGCCGGCAGGGAGTTATCATCTTCGTCACCTGATGAAAGTGCAGCATTGTACTGATTTGGTCTAAAATAGGATTTTCTGGTTAGTACAGAACAATATGTATATGTAACAGATGACCAGTTGATATGAAATTTTGGTGAAATTGTATGTCTGAAATTCTCTCTTCCTTGTGATTTCTGCATCTGTGTCTTATCGTATGAATCTGAAAAACAACACCAAAAATGGCTTTTCTAACCATGCGATGCTACCAAAATTGGCATAAATTGCACTTAGTTAAGTAGTGCTTACCTATTCTGTAGATAGCTAGGCAGTAATAACTGAAAAAATACACTTAAGATTTCTTACATTCTTTCACTATGAATGAAGCTGGTTTCATTATTAAAACAACCACTTCCACCGTTCAGCAACACATGCCTTAACCTCCGAGCTAAACAATAGCAGTGCTCTCGTCTGTGATTGGTTATTTGAAGTTTCAAACTTTGCCGCCAAACAAATGTAATAGGCTATAGATGAAGGAGACCTTTAATGAAGTAAACATCTGAAATATTTGGTTTGCTGTGAGCATAAAGAGTCATTTCTAGGCGCTGAAAACATCCCAAGGCACTTCCCAATATATCATTGGCTTTTTTTTTTCCATTTGAGTATCCATAAAATAATCAGAACCCTCCCGCCTACCCATCCAGTGCTCATCACCAGTGCAAAAACTCCATGGTGGAAACACACCTCCCCTCCCAGCCACCTTGAAAACTTTGCCAGGTGCCACTAAGTAGATAGAGTATTTGCTTTCTGACTATCAGCAGAAAATTTTGCTTCTCAGTAAAAATGCCTGAGTTCTAGAAGTGTTGTCTCCAAAGGAGTAATAAATGCACCACTGAATGGTTTTAACACTAGAATTGCCAGAGCCTACGAAAAAACTCATAGATCCGTCCCACCTTAAATCGCTTCTCACCTCTCCGTCAGCGTATTTTGTCCTTTAAATGTGTTGATAAGCAGCAAGTAGTCTGCTATCACATCCCCCACCTGAGCACAGTTTTCTCAGCTGAAGTCTGTTTACCTGCGTGTCAGTTGCTTGGAGTTGTATAGAGTGAGAAGTCAAGCAAAATCACACCTTTTATAAATACTATATTGTTATTTGGAACACATGCATTACATGTGTGTTCCATGTCTACAACGATCTATATCAGGGGTGCCCACACTTTTTTGGCTTGCGAGCTATTTTGATAATGACCAGGTCAAAATGATCTACCTACATTAAAAATTATATATATATAATTATATCTATAGTTACATTTTTCCCTACCTGAATTTGGGCAATTAATGAACAACAATATTTAATCTATACTAATAAACGGCAAAGCCCTCACTCACTCACTCACTCACTCACTCACTCACTGACTCATCACTAATTCTCCAACTTCCCGTGTAGGTAGAAGGCTGAAATTTGGCAGGCTCATTCCTTACAGCTTCCTTACAAAAGTTGGGCAGGTTTCATTTCGAAATTCTACGCGTAATGGTCATAACTGGAAGTTGTTTTTCTCCATTTACTGTAATGGAGTTCAGCTGGAGGGGCGGAGTTTCGTATGACATCATCACGCGTCTCACGTAATCACGCATTACGTAGAAAGCCAGGAAGAGCTACAAAACGCGCTTTAGAAAACATGCATTATATAATTAAGAAGGCAGCGAAACAGTTAGAAGCGAGCGACTGACATATAAAACCATATTCAGCGGCTCACGTGAACTGACGCCGTGCGCAGACAAAAAGTAACAGTTCCAAAGAGTGCTGAACAAAAACCGAATTACACTGCTATGCTCAAATAGATAAACCACACGTAGTGGCGCGATAGCAAAGAATTCGCCTGTAGCGCCCACGTCCGAGGTTCGATTCCCGAGAGGGGATGTACTAAGTATGTACGCGCGCTTCTCGATTTATTTTAACCTCGCATCCCCTTAGTTTGAGACGTATGAAAACGCATGCGGTTAACGCAGAAAGACAGATCACCTATTCACCTATTGAAGCTTCATGAATAATGGATACTTTATTCGCGATCAATGATTGTTTTGGTAAAGCCATACTCAGTGTATTCATTAGATGAACGGTAAAAAAGTAAGAACGAGGGGACGGTAACTTACTGAAGCACACAAGCAAAATCACAATAGCACGCGGGCTCGATGTACTGACTTGCGCGATCACATTCCAAAAAATATTTCTTTTCAAGTTCAATTTAGTCCATATGAGTCAAACTCAAAGCCCACGGGCCACATCCGGCCCGGCGTGTAATTATATCCGGCCCGCGAGATCATTTTATATACTGTATTATTGTTATTAATGGCCCGGGTATATGAAGCGCTGGTAACACAATAAACTACAGATCCCATAATGCAGCGCTTCAGCTGCTTTGCCGAACACTTACCGCGTTGCTGCAAGTTATTGCGAAGCTAGCCCACACGATGCCGAAGAGAAAAGTTGATTCTGAAAATAGAGCCTTTAAAAACCGATGGGAGGCTGAGTATATGTTTACTGACATTGCCGGTAAACCCGTGTGTCTCATTTGTGGAGCTAATGTGGCTGTAATTACAGAATTTAATCTTTACAACGACTGACAAACACAGAATGTAACTTGAACACAACACATCGTACAAATACGACCCTGATTGAAACAAATAATGATAATCGAATCATGATCACAGCAACACTCACAAAGCAATTACTGTATATTGACAATCATGTTACGTTATTTTTAAAATGTTCCCTTTTCTTTTTCATAGCTTCTTTAACACACTACGTCTCCGCTGCGAATATATATATATATCCCGATCTACATACTCTCAAATAGATAAGCCACACACCGTGGCATAATTGTAGAGGCTTCGCCTCTATCGCCTACATCCGAGGTTTGATTCCCGAGAGGGGATGTACTGAGTATGTACGCGTGCTTCTCGGTTCATTTTAACCTCGCATTTCCTTGGTTTGAGACGTATGAAAAAATATGCGGTTAACGCAGAATCATGTTACGTTATTTTTAAAATCTTTCCTATTCTTAGCACAAGCACAGCTGAGAAGCTTCGATGCATGTACTCCATAACAAAAAATAACGCATTTAATCACATTTTCAATTCCAAGCAAAGGGGAACTTTTGTCAATGCATGATTTCCTGGTACATCGATTACACTGGTGCACACATCACAGCTACAAAAATGTTACACTCGGAATGAAGCGCGTTCCTGATCGGAGGAAAATTTAATTTCAAAAAACTACCCGAGCGAAGCCTTGATAAAAGCATGGTTTTGTGCACAGTGAAAA
>JANRMT010062813.1:62860107-62926348 GCA_026402145.1 Polypterus bichir lapradei
GCCGTAGATCTTATATTCCTTTCCTACTTTTTAAATAAAAAGAATCGTAGCCTTCAACAAATCCAAAACGTTTACCTTTTCGGCAATCGTTAACATCTTCTTCTTGAGCTTGGGCACGGCCCCTGAAGCAGTAGCAGATCGTTTTGCAGCCATAATAAAGGGCTTGACTATGCACAAAGATAAACACAAAAGAGCACAACTCTTTACACAGCAAAACACGTTGATGCTGAATGAGCGAGACGAGACTTCCTGGTTAACACTGCATTCAGCACGCAGGAACTCAACTGCGTGCTCTGATTGGTTAGCTTCTCAGTCAGGAGAACTTAGCTGCATGCTCTGATTGGTTAGCTTCTCAGCCATCCGCCAATAGTGTCCCTTGTATGAAATCAACTGGGCAAACCAACTGAGGAAGCATGTACAGGAAGTAAAAAGACACATTGTCCGCAGAAACCCGCAAAGCAGCGAAAAATCCGCATTATATGTTTAGTTATGCTTTCATATAAAATCCGCGATAGAGTGAAGCCGCGAAAGTCGAAGCGCGATATAGCGAGGGATTACTGTACACGTGAGAAGTGGAACGAAAATCATACACGATTCCAAACATTTTTTACAAATAAATAACTGAAAAGTGGGGTGTGCGTAATTATTCAGCCCCTTTTCGTCTGAGTGCAGTCAGTTGCCCATAGACATTGCCTGATGAGTGCTAATGACTAATTTTCTCCTTGTAAATTTTTACCTTAGTAAAAATGTGTAGTTATGTTGGGAAAATAAGTTCCATAAACAAAATCTTTCTCCTGTTCTGAGGCTTCTTACTGCTTTACACATGGGCTGTAGTTACCAATTCAGGATTCACGGAGCCACAATCCCACCTCACTGTTTCTTGAATCTGTGTGAACTCTGTGATATCACAGTGGTGCTGATTGAATCCAGGGGTACAGTAAATGTTTTCCAGCAAATCAAAATAACAGGAAAATAAAGTGAAGACCTTTGAAAATGAACTAAAATAGCTGTAGAACCTGACAAACATTATTTGTATAAATATTGGACACTCACGTACATTATCATTGGGCTTCCTAGGGTCATAACCAGTGGACAAACGACATTTGGACTGGCAACCAGACAGGAAAGACAAAAAAGATAACTGTTGCCAAATTAGGCAAGCCAGCTGCTAAAATAATCATGGTAGCTATTGACATGTAGGAATTAAATCAGTTACACACTAACATACCAAGCAAGACTATAGCCATAATAATGGGAAACAGTTGTCTGTACCAAAAATTATAAAAAATAAAAAAAAGCTAAAGCACTTGGTTGTTGCATTGATGTATTAAACAACCTTATAGACTAACAACAATAAGAACATCACAAGGAACAAAACGTAAAGGACCCAAGTTTGTTTTATTTAAACAAATGAGGAGTGACAAAGTTGTTGGGCCAACTTATGAGAATTAGACCTTTGTTATAAAACAACAAAAATAATCAGATGAAAGAAAGAACACAAGTAAACACTTCGTGATAGATGACTATCCTACCAGGAACAAAAAAATAAACAAGCAAAGAAGGAAAGAAGAGGAAGTCATTTACTAGGTGCAAAGTAATTGCAAAAATTGAGTGATTAGTATTACAAATTATCAATCCAAATCTTCCTTTCTCCATTAAAGTGAATGATTTAAGGATATGTGTAAAAACGTCATGCTCAGATTTATCAAGAGTGTTTTTTTATTTAGCTCGGGAAACATTAAAATGACAAATCAGAGCTGCATTATTTGCCCACATGTTCAGTATATTATAAAATATTTTAAGAAAGCTGTGTTGTTAACCCTGTATCTAAAACTTCATATACGGCAAATTATGAAAACATGAACTTTTGACATTCAATTATGTTGGCTGACATTTCCTTCTTGTTTTAGTAACATAACATAGTTTGAGATGATCTAAGTAGAATTATATCACAGTGTAGAACATCACTTTGCAAGCCTACTTAAATCTAGACCAATTACTGCATTTATTCCCTCAATTGTCGTAGAAGAGAGGGTAAATTTACTGTTAAACCTTTGGAAATCCGGTGCTATTTTTTGCCCTTTTGTTGCACCTCTGTAAAAAGTAAACAAGTAATTTAAAACTGAGACAATTAAGATACTGTCAAATTTTTATAATGGTTTGGGCAGTTTTTGTACTTATTTTACATAATATTGTTGTTGCTTTTATGTTACTTCAAGATGGCAGTTCAAAGTTAACTGTGAAAGAAAGTACCCATAGCTTTTTAGCACTGTGCCTTCATTCTTTTACCATATAATTTGGATCTGCAGAGCATAAGTATGGCTATAAAGCTCTTGACAATTTTAGTAGGAAAGTGGTAGTTTTTTTTTTTAATGGATCATTTAGAATAACAAAACTGCACATCTTGCATGTATGGGACAAATTCAAGGCAAATCCAGTTTTATACTACATGTTTACTATTTAATAGAGTATGAATGTCAAATGTGTTAAGCATTTCTTGGCAAGGAAAACAAATACTTTCTCAAGGGAGTCTACCCTTTTGCATTGTGTCACAAATTAGACTTTGTGTTTAATCATTTGTAAGATAATCCATACATTTAAAATTAATATGTACATTTTATACAGAAATTTTATAGCAATATTTAATCTTTATGTACCATATAATTCAATCAGAAATCGTGCACCTCCTAGCTCTTACAATAATTAATTGTAGATGGCAGACCGTTCGCATATATGCTACTATCTTTCTTGTTTTTTCTTTGATGTGATTGTAGTTTTTTCAAATCTAATATGACTTTTCCAAACTAGAAATCTTTTCCTTTCATATTTATTTTGCTTGAGGTTAGAAGCAATCAAGTTATAAAAACTTCATTTTTTGATACAGTTTAGCTAAAGAAAAAGAAAAATGTACTCAATTTAAGCCATACAACCCTTTACTATTAGCAAAAGCATAATGAGAAAGGTACTGTGATAATAATTAACAGTCTGAAAATGCTGCCAATTTTTTTCATTTTAACACTTAACAGATTTTCAAGTGTGAGGATTTGGTTGAGGATTCAGAAGTTAGGCAAATTAATTGTAAAGTTCATAACTTGTAAATACAAAAATAACTGTGTTGAAGGTACTCCACATTTACAACATAGCAGATAAAAAATGTACAAACATATTATCAGTATCATATCAATATCTCTAAAGGTTGAAATACCGCACCCACTACATGACGAAACAACTTTTTTCCCGGTTGGCAACCCCCCAGGCAGACAAGCGGTCCAGTCCCACCCTCTGGAAATGACCCTCTATCTGCTGCAACCAGGTGTTACGTGGGCACCCCCTTGGCTTGCTCCAGCCACTCGGGTCCCAACAATGAGGATCTTACAAGCCAGATCACCCTCAGGGAAATGCACCACATGGCCATAGTGCTGTAACTGACGCTCCCTCAGAATGCGGGACTCCATGAGCAACCACTCATTCGACACAAAGTCAAACCAACGATACCCAAGGATTTTCCAGAGAGACACCTTACCAAAGGAGTCCAGTCTTCATCAACCATGTAGCAAAACAGGAAGAACCAGGACTCTAAAGACTTAGAACTTCGTCCTTTTGCATAGATATTTTCCCCTTTCCAGCGAAAAGTAGGAAGAAAAGCAGGGGCTGAAAAGTGTATTCATTACTGTCTTCTTTTCATTGTTTCAGATGATGAGTATTTGCCACCTAGTAGTATGTCTGAAAGTCTTGTGCTTTCAATCTGTGTAATGTTCATTTTTTTTAATACTTTTAATCTATACTAATAAAAGGCAAAGCCCTCACTGACTCACTCACTCATCACTAATTCTCCAACTTCCCGTGTAGGTAGAAGGCTGAAATTTGGCAGGCTTATTCCTTACAGCTTACTTACAAAAGTTAAGCAGGTTTCATTTCGAAATTCTACACGTAACGGTCATAACGGTCGATAACGTTCGGCAAAGTCTGCCATGTTGAACTTTCTTATTGATAGCCCCATCTTCATGAAATTTGGTAGGCGGCTTCCCTGCGCCAACCGAAACCGATGTACGTACTTATTTCGATGGTATGACGCCTCTGTTGGCCACCATATTAAACTTTCCAACGTCTCTAATTTTCCAACTTCCCGTGTAGGTAGAAGGCTAACCCCTTCTTCACGAAATTTGGTAGGTGGCTTCCCTGCGCTAACCAAAACTGATGTACATACTTATTTTGGTGGTATGGTGCCACTGTCAGCCGCCATATTGAACTTTCCAATGTCACTAATTCTCCAACTTCCCGTGTAGGTAGAAGGCTGAAATTTGGCAGGCTCATTCCTTACAGCTTACTTACAAAAGTTAAGCTGGTCTCATTTCGAAATTCTACGTGTAACGGTTATAACGGTCAACAACGTCCGTCATGTTGAACTTTTTTATTTATGGCCCTATCTTCACGAAATTTGGTAGGCGGCTTCCCTGCGCTAACCGAAACCAATGTACGTACTTATTTCGGTGGTATGACGCCACTGTCAGCCGCCATATTGAACTTTCCAACGTCATTAATTCTCCAACTTCCCGTGTAGGTAGAAGGCTGAAATTGGGCAGGCTCATCCCTTACAGCTTACTTACAAAAGTTAAGCAGGTTTCATTTCAAAATTCTACACTTAACGGTCATAATGGTTGACAACGTTCACCATATTGAACTTTCTTATTTATGGCCCCATCTTCACGAAATTTGGTAGGCGGCTTCCCTGTGCTAACCGAAACCAATGTACGTACTTATTTTGGTGGTATGACGCCACTGTCAGCCGCCATATTAAACTTTCCAACGTCACTAATTCTCCAACTTCCCGTGTAGGTAGAAGGCTGAAATTTGGAGCTGATTTCGGTGTTATGATGCCACTGTCGGCCGCCATATTGAACTTTTCAACGGTCTTTGTTACTTATGGGCCCATCTTCAAGGAATTTGGTACGCAGGTTCCCAACGCTAACTGAATCCTACTTACGTACATATACGTCCATAGCCTGCAGCTCGGTCACCGTGTGAGGCGCCGTTGGGTCCCCCATCCCAACACCTCCCACGTTGTTGGCTGCCTGCCTATATAAGGCCGTCCATCACTCCGGTCTCTGCATTCCCTTCCTTGCTTCGCTATGGGATTTACGTCTCCCTGCTGATAACTACAGCCTTTTTATTTAATCCACGGTTTCTCCGCTGTTATATTGTTCATTTATTATGATTATAGTTATTGTTTAGGTATTTTAGACTTACTTTACATTGTTCAGGTACCCATTTCCTTCATCATTCCAACCGTACTGCCATTAACATGTCTATCGAGGTGATCATCATCGATCAAAGAACTGTCACTTACCGAGTGGTTTCCATGCCCGGAGATGGCACGTACCTTTTCCATTCTCTTTGTTACATATTGCACGGCCAGATCATGCTCACTCTTGATATCCGGAAGAACAGTGTGTCTTATGTATTAAAAGACTGGGACAGGTTCAAGGTGTGGTTTAATTTTCTTCTTAATAAAAATTTTAAGGCAGTACTTCGCCGCTGCGAAGCGCGGGTATTTTGCTAGTACCTCCATATAAATGACCTTATACTGGAGTTAAGCTTTTCAGAAAACAATTTATTAATGATTCTAGGAATACTCGGAAACAATAACAAAAGTTGGATGTTCATTTTAAATATATTAACTCAGCCTGCTGGAGACAATTGAACAGATAACAGTCTACTTATTTAGTGCCATCCAAGGTTTTTATAGTTTTGCATTTTTAAATTAGTTTTTACTTCTATACTTTTTCTGACCTTGTTTGGAAATTCAATTTAGTTTTAGTTTTCCTTCATCGTGTATTTTTAGTTTTAATTTAGTTTTTATTTTACAAAGACATTTCTATTTTATTTTTATATGTATTAGTTTCAGTTTTAGTAATGATGGTATGGTTAAAGAGCTACTATGGAGTTTAGTTTTTGTGTCACAATGAGACATAACTGTACACTTAATGGGTTTGGATATGAGTTTAATGTTAGTGGAAGCTTACTACACCTATATGACGCAGTTTACTATTTGGTTTTGTTTTTGTCTGATAAAAACAAGCATAATCAAAACCAATTATTGAATATGAAGAATTTTACACAAATTTATAATTTTTAAAATATTTTCTGTGTCATTTGTGCTGAACAAATCTGCACTGACTGTTGGCACTTTTTTGTTTCCTTTTATTGCCCAGAGTGGTCCGATTTGTAATGAAGTTTAGGTGAATTTTAAGATTGTGAGGGTTTTTTACTCTAAATGTCTACAGCAAACAACATATCCTGCTCTAACGACAATGTGCTTATAATGAATGCCTTCAATATCGCATTCAAAAATCTCAAATACTGGGTTTTGTTATTTTCTATCAGCCATATTGATCTCTGATTCCATCTTAGGCACAAACAATTTATAGACAGAATTATGCCACCCACAGCCTTGACAAGATCAAAAAACAGAAAACAGAATCTACTGTGTTCTGACAGGTGTGATCATGATAATCACAGGGGCTTAGGAAGAACATGGCTGTTAGGCTTGAATCAGTGTGCAGACACCACCTAGCTGTATTGTGGTAAACAAAGGAAAACAAGCATATAGTGTCAAGGTTAGGGGCAGTAAGACTTGAATAACCCATGCATAAAAACAATAACTCCATAATGAGCAGAGCAAGAGCAGGTAATAAGATTATGGACAGGTACAAGATGACAGAGACAGCATCTGAGATTAAGAACAATATATAAATTATCTAAACCTGTTTATCCAGAGCAGGATCACAGGAAACCTGGAGCCTACCCAAGTAGGTTTGGATGCAAGGCAGGAAAAATCCCTGGTATGCAATATGTACGAGTATGATATCGCTGATGTTAAGAACAAAAAGAATATGATGATTTCAAGTATCTATTTTGAGAGAGAGAGAAACATTGAAAAAATGGAAACATTTTAAAACATAATTCTGCTATTGGATTATTTTCACAATATCTGGTATTAAGAATGATGAATATTAACTGAAAAAGATAAATTAATAAATATAGCATAAATACAAAGACACACTAGTATGTTTAGCTTTTCATCACTTGGCAGACTGTCTTCGCCTACCTACCTGTACTGTAGTTCAGTAGAGACGTTGCCAACTCGGGAATTTTACAAAGTTTGTATCTGTTTGTTGTTAAACAACATTTTTAAAACAAAAGTGATTGGTCAGCAACAATATGCTGATCTTGTATGATGACCTTGTCAGACTCTCGATCAGTGCCATTTTATTTTCAAAAATCGGGAGTGGTCTTCCCTAGCTATTCTTGTGTACTAAGATATGGGGATGGGTATTTGAGGAATAAACCGCAAGACAATGATTACATTATGTACATTAAAGAACCATCAACAACAAATCAAATATATTGAACAATTATTATAAAAGTAAAGTTGGATAAATTGGACTGTGCAGCTGCATGAATAAAAAAAAATCACGTATTATATGTTCAGATACCACTTCTGGTTGATGGATTTGGCCCAAAAGTTTATACAGATCTACAATTTTGGTGTAATGACCACATGCTAAATTTCATCCATCTATCTAGATGCGTTTTTGAGTTATCATGTTTACACACTCATGTACATATAGTACATAATTAGAGTAAAAACGGTATTTCAGACTCGGGGAGGTCTAAAATGTCCAGATTCATCAAAATCTTGAGGTTGAATTTTTTTCATGATTACTATACTTTCTATATACTTCATGTGCGAAGTGGCAGGTGAATTACTGTCAACAAAAAGCATGCACCTGAGAAATAAACTGAAACTGTTTCTGTCCATACGGTAAAGTTCTTGTTGACCACATTTCAGTTTCAGGCGTTTGAATTACATCTTGATATACAACAAGTGCAAAGAAAGGCGGCACATAAATTTTATATTCCACATGCTTTACACGCGTATTCAGCTTGCTCTGTCACCACAAATGCTGTGTGAACACCTGCCCTCCTTCACTAGCCGCTATTCACTAGATAAATATGTGCGGGCGGCTGGTGGTGGATGACTTTCAGTTTTAGAGTTAAAAAAACCAAGAATATTCATTCAAAAACTAAAATTATTTTAGTAAATTATTATTTTATTTCAGTTAGTCTTTTAATAATTTCATTTAATTTTAGTTTTTCATTTTGGTTTTGTTAATTATTTTATTTCAGTTTACGAAAATGTTTTTTTAATAATAGTTTCAGTTTTGATTTGTTTTCATTAACTATAATAACATTGGTACCATCAAACAGCCAAGATTTTCTTTAAGAGATCTTTAAATGTTTTTAAATAGTTAGCACTTAGCCTTCTTACTGTAGATACTACTAGCTGTGTTACCTGGCTTCGCCTAGTATATTTCCTAAGACAATGGGACTCAGTTATAGTGCTGAGGGCTAATCAGATGTATCAGATAAACTATTTAAACAAATGAGTACTTTTCTTTATATGTTTTAAAGTGCTAATTCCTCACATACTAATATTATTAGGTCACTTGAGCTCCTTACTCTTGAACATACCACATACATTTGTCCATAAGTAAAACATTCCTGGTATATATCGGTTCTTGCTTTTCTTAATGACTTGGCCCTTGCAGATGGTCAGGGCAAAACAGTTTTGCAGGAAACTGTATTATTTTGAATTCAAACGGGCAATTAGTAAGAATAGTAGAAGTTTTGAATATGAATTATAAATTTGCCCTATAGCACATCCTATAAAAATGGCAGCTTCAATCAGTTCTGAATTAACACTTTGGCCTGAAGTCTTGTTTTGTTACAAGTTTTGGAGGGACTCACTCAATAGCAATGTACACTGGATCATAGTTTACTGTAACTTACTGTATTACATACAGCAATGGATGTTTATGGGTGCATATTTTTGTGGCCCATGGAAAATACTGAACATTTTAAGCATTGTACAGAAAAGAACAGATAAAAAGTAATATTGTGAACAATGTACAATATCCAGCTCAATATTTTGTCAGTGGGTGACCACTTTACTAAGCTGTGCAAGTGTTAAAACTGATCAAGGCATGCCCCTTCTCCTGGCCTGTGTTGTACTGAGAGCTTGAAGTGGACTTGTACTTTGTAGCGGTATTTCCCTGTTGTTACTTTGCAAACTGAAGTGAAGCAGCACACTGCAGTGTAACCTTGAAGGGAGCACCTCAGATGTCTACAATATTACATATATTTTACCACAAGAACCTCCCACACTTCCCATTCTTTTAAGTGTATGCATATAACTCAATATGTCTTGAATCTGTATGTATTTTATAGTGGAGTAAGAAGAAGCTGAAAAAATAGAAAGTACTAAATATACCCAAGGAGGCCACTTGCTAACCACAACATCTTTACAACTTTGCCTAATTTTCCTTTGTTCATTTCACAGCTCATTTTCCACAAAACTTATCACACCATCTCTTTACTGTGCAGGGCACCTGTCCTTCTTTACCCATTGTCAGCCCCATTTTCCTGCTGGAGCTGGTTTAGTGGTGCTTTTCTGCTTGCTGCATTTATATGAATTGCAATCTCTGCACAGTCACTTTGCAGGGTGTGTTAAGAATACCTTGGTGCTGCGTTATTAATCGACAAAAGAAAAAAAAACACAAGTTGGGTAATTTTCCCTTTTCTATTACTTTACCAAATAAATCAAAGCACTTTTGAGAGTTTAGGTATAGTTACTTTTTCTATTGTTTTGATAAATCAAAGTGCTTTTGAGAGTTTAGATATAGTTACTTTTTCTATTGTTTTGGGGAGTTTTGCTCCTAGATGTTGATATATAAAAATGTCCTTTCTAAGCAGATACCTACTGCCCTAGTTGTGCCATTCTGCCAAATGTAAGTTTTTTAACCAAATGGGAAATAGTGTTTTCCTTGACAAGTTAGTGAGTGAGTGAGTCAGACAGTCAACTTTGAATTATGTATACAAAATAACTGGCAGTATGCAGTAAAGACAAGTGACATCTTTACTGTGATTGTAAAAAGGTCAGCATCATGCACTAGCCGACTGCCTACGTTTGTGGATGAATCAAAACAAAAAACGCTAGCATTATTGTTACAGAAATATCTATTTATTAATACTTTTCTTTGACTTTTCATTTATATCTAATGTTTTGGCTTAGGCAATGTGAAATATTGTAGTTATTGACTTGCTCACTATACTTTTCAACCTAAATTTTTGTCTCATGTTCTGGCCTGTATTTACTTCCTGTCCTCCCACTTACAACCCTTTCTTTTGTCACTATTATGATCCATCTTCTGATTCCATCTTGAGTTTTACTTGCTGTTGCCCAATGTAGTCAGTACATATACATGCAAATGTGTTTACTTCAAAAGGCATACTTTTTCAGACTAGAGAGTTCTTTTAAAAGTCATCTTATACCTCGTACATTTGCTAAGATCAACAATGATACATTTGGGTCAGTGTTAAATGGAACCATATATTGAATGAACAAAGAGATATTTTTGTTGTCCCATTCCTTCCCTTATAATTCTCTTTGTTTCTGAGTTTTACCAAAAACAAATGAGCAGGGGTTTGATAGCAATTGCAAATGGCGCTGAACGTAGTAAACAGGCTTGCTGGATGCTGCACTCGCATCTGAAATTATACTTATATTGTTTACCTGCACAGATGTTTCCAGCAGTTCAGTTACAGAGGGAGTGTAGAGTACATCAAATAAAGAACGAACATTTGATAACAGTTTCCTGCCTTTAATGAATTCAGTTTGGCTTGTAATTTTATTATAGGAAAAACATATTCAGTTCTTTTTACTAGACCTTTGGTCAATACCTTGACATAATCATTTAGTAATGAGATTGGTCTATAATGCACATTCCAAAGCATTTTATTTTTCTTTGGAAATTAGTTATTGATTTGGAGTTTTAGAGTACAGGAACAAAAATGTTGTCCTTGCTTCCTTAAGCATAGCTAGCCTTAACCGAGTGACTTTAATATGTATCCTCTTGTAAGATTCCACTGGATGACCTTTTTGTCCCACTTAATACTGCATTTGTAACAGCCCTCAGTGGTTTGTCCAGTTCTTCTACAAGCAGTGTTCTAAGTTGTGGCAATTCTAATTTATTAAGAAAAGCATTAACATGAGCTTTAATTTCAGTACACTCTGACCTGTGTAAAGTTCTAATATTCCTTAAATATATTGGTTATTGCTTTATAGTTATTAATGATGTTCCTTTTACATTTTTAATCTGTTTTTCATTTCTTTTTATGTATTTGTTGAAAAAAAATCTTAGCTTTTCTATGTGCACATAAGATGAGTGTTGTGTCTTAAAGATGAGTTGCCCTGTTTCTGCTGTGCTCAAAAGATTAAATTCTGTTTATAGTGATAGCATTGTTTTACAGTTTGTATCACTGTGTGAGCGTGCATATCTTTTTATCAGCATTGAAAGTCTCAGTAATTAATACTGATCTACATGTGATTTTCATGTTTAGTTTTTTAAAACACAAATTGTATAATTTGTCTTCACAGACATGCTTTCAACACCTCCCAAGGTTTTCCTGTCGATATACAGTGGAACCTCGGTTCACGAACGTCTCGATACACGTACAATTCGGTTTACGACCAAAAAGTTCGCCAAACTTTTGCCTCGGTTCACGACCACACACTCGGTATACGAATAAGCTAGTTTCCCTTATGGTTTGTACATGTTCAGTCTCTCCCTATGCATTTCCTGTGTAGCGAGCAAGAGAGAGAGAGAGCGTGCGACACACACACACACACAGGCAGCGCGAGAGAGAGCTGAATGCATTAAGGTAGGAAGGCAGTTAAAGAATGCACTGGGTTTGATTTTGTTTTCACTTCTGTTTTCAGCGATTGGTTCGTAGCGTGCATTGTTGCAATATTATTTTTCTTGGTGGTTTATTAAATTACGGATTTTTTCAAATGTTCATTTTTTTTCCCTGTGCTTAAAACTCATTAAAAAAAGTGCTTTTAGCCAGCGGTTGGTAGCGCGAACTATTGCAGTGTTAGTTTTCTCTGTTGTTCAAGGTTTTCTCAGTGTTATTCAATGTTTTTACATTTAGTTTACTATTACACTGTGCATTCTATGGTTTGATTAACTATATTTGTGCTTAAAAGCTTAAAAAATATATATATTTACATACAGTTCATATGGTCTGGAACGGATTAATTGTATTTACATACAATCCTATGGGGGGAAATTGCTTTGGTTCATGACCAAATCGGTTTATGACCAGAGTTTTGGAATGAATTATGGTCGTGAACTGAGGTTCTACTGTATATGTATTTACATTGATCTTTATAAAATATCACTTTGAAAGAAAAAAAAAATGTAATCAAATTATCATCTCAAGAATTAAGAACTTCAGTCACCAACAATATCAGTAGAGCCTCATCAAAAATGACAATTGCATTATATTTGCAAGATTTAAAATTGGCCAAAAGCTGTTGCCAATAAAAATAACTATGACATAGTTAATCACTTTGAAAAGAAGGAATATTGCTTTGAGTAAGGGTAGTGAAATCTTCTCGGGTCTGAGAGTCCACTATCCTTCGTGAAGTGTAAGATTATCGCAGCAGCTTAGGATAATGTGTTGGCTGCCATTGTTGACTGATCTAAAGCAGTCTTATATTCAGTTAAAAATCCCATATTAAGAACTGTGATTCTCTATCATCTGAGTTCAATGCATATAAGTTGTTCAGGCTTTTATTTTAGTTTTGTGTAATTTCCCATTTACCATGATATACCACTTTTTAGGGTATATTGCTGTGTCAGTAGCTATAAAAGGGATTGCTTGGTAGATTAAAATTACCATTCTTTGTGTCTTCTTGATAAAGTTAGAGTAAAATACATGTCAAATCAATGGTCTTTCCAACTTAAACTGATCCTTGGTAGTTAGATGTGTCTCTTGCGGGAACTTAGAGGTGAGAGCACATTTTTAACCTCATGATTGAGACCTTTGACATTCCAATTTAACAATGTTAACGATTTTTAACGTTCTTTGTTGTTTTGATTACTATAGTTCATCTTATTACATGAGAGCAAAAAATTGCATATCTCTAGATAACTTCCACTGAGATTTTTTCATTTGGGATTGATTGTAATGTTCTGCACACTGTACTATAACACTTGCAATAACAGTATAGAAAGTAATATATATTGCATACTCTCCCTTGTAAATGGGTGAAGTCCACAAATATAATGATAAACCTGATTATGAATTATGAACAAGTAGATACCATGTCCTGGAAAATTATCAACAGAAGCTCTCATGTGCTGCTGTTACTACGTATGTACTGCTAATAAAAAGGTTTCTAGAACTGCTTGTTGTATCATTTGATCGTTGTTTGTAGTAAACATGGCAGCAATATTATTATTAGATGTAGAAATATTATAACATTGTCAGTGTTGAAATGTATGTTTGAAATCAGGTAGGAAGTACATTTTAACTGCCATCTGGTTTCTGTAAGTTCTGGAGCTGCTCTTCCAGGTCTCAGTACTGGTCTCATATTTCATCTTCTCTCTGCTCAATTCTGGCTACAAACATTCCTCATATTTATCTCCTGCTGGACCTTTCTTCCCTCTGTCAAGGTTTCATTCCTTAAACCCATCATATGTTTGAAATGTTAATGTTAATATATCTTCCTGAATAATCTGAGAATATTCTCTCCTCAATTTTTTCATCTCCCTCTTTATTTGTTTTTCAATACTCAAAGTTGTCCTCAAGATTGTTCTCCTTTCACTCCACCATGCACTCATAGCGCTCAAGTCAATTGTCTGAGAGAGATCTTTCCTTCTCCATCTCCTGACTGTCCTGTTTTCTGCTAGTTTAATTTTAAACTTCTTTAAGTCCAGAACATTTTCTGTGTGCTGTGTATATTATTTCAATGGGTGATGTGGATGACCTGGAATTGATTTTAAAGAGGAACCTTCACTATCCTCCAGCCTGGACTGGTAGTTTGGCCGCTGCTATAATACTGTACATCCTATTGATGGAGTTGCTTCTGCAACTCCAGAACTCTGCTAAGCAGGTCCTTTGTTCATCTTAGTTTCCTCTGTTGTATTCAGTGTGGCCTACCTCAAGCTGTAATGTCATCTACTTTGGCTTACATTACTTGTTGTGTCTCTTTATTTTTAACTCTTAGCCACATTTTTGGTAATACTGTATATACCATGAGTGGTGAGTGTGATGATACAGCTTTAAACACAATTCAAAATCTAATAATAATTTAAAAATGAAGCTTGGCCTTTGGACGATAGGCTGTCTCCAGTATGCATGCCTGACAATGAATGACACCAAAATCTCTTTTCAAACGGCGGCATCCAATCTGTGAAGAACTGCTTGCTGGGTAATATAATACTTTCTTTCAAGCTCTGTAATGGATACCAAGTGATTTATAATGCCATAACACAATTATAAAATTTATTTTCAGGACCTTCTCCACAATTATGAAAGGCTTAACTATGGGGTCCCAGACCCCTCAGAACTTCTTGGGAACTCCTCTATTTTACCACATTGAAGCAAAAATAATGTCAAAACTTTGAAAGGAACTGTGGTCCTCTATCAAAAATAATAATTTAAAATATTCTTTATTAAAGATATTAATTAGATTTTTGCCAAAAGGAGCTTTTTATAACTAGACAAATTATGCACTTTTTAGAGAATGAGAAAACTACAAAGCCACTAAAGGGACTTGCATTTTTGCATGCTCATGAGATATTTTTGCATGCGCATGAGAAAATGTAAAATGTTGTCAGCATTCTCAAGTTCCTTGTGTGCAAACGAAAAGTTTCCATGTGCACGTGAAATTATCTTGTGAGCACAGGATATTTTTTATATACTCAAGGAATAAGAATTACATGTATTGGAGCCTGTAAAGTGACATGAGTAAAGCAAAAAAATCTCATATTACTTGAGTTGTGCCATCCACATATCATCTATCCAGTTGTATGTTCAAAATGTTCCACATGCATGCATTTTTTGCTAAAATATTGTGAAACTGATATTTTCAGAAAAATTGACACACATCATACACAAACATTATAAATCACATGGGATTGCCTTTTTGAACTGAAAATAAGACTCTTGACCAATAAACTCTGGGGAGAGGAGACTCATGTTAAATAAAGTAAACTGTGAAAACTGCTTTCATCGACTGAAATCCTTCCAATAATTTTCCTTATATTCTTTTTTTTATTTTAGCATTTTATTGAATTTATTAAAAGCAAATAATATTCCACACAAGTCACATTTTACAGAACTAAGTTCAAGTCAAATCAACCCCCACCCGTGAAAAATAGGTAGGCCAACAGAGTAAAACTTTAATAATAGGATGGATAAATAAATAAATAAAAATAATATAAAAAAGGGAAGAGAACCTGCTTCCTCAATTTAAATGCTTATTCCAAAATGTTATTAATTAGATCATGCCAGCTTTTTAAAAAGTTTTGCACAGATCCTATAAGTGAGAATTAGATTTTTTTCTGTTTCAGATAATATATAACATCAGTCACCCACTGACTTAAAATAGGAGAGTTAGAATTCTTCCAGTTAAGCAAGATAAGTCTACGTGCCAATAGTGAAGTAAAGGCAATTACAGTTTGTTTGTCCCTCTCCACTTTAAGCCCATCTGGGAGTACACCAAACAAACCTGGATTAGGAGGAATGTGACCCCAAGGCTCTCTGAAAGGCATTTAAAGATTTTGGTCCAAAATGATGTTAATTCAGTGCACGCCCAAAACATATGGCCCAATGAGACTGCAACTTGATTGCAACATTCGCAGGTTGGAAATGTTCTGGACAATTTTAAATAAGATAGATGTGCTCGATAAAAGATTTTAAGTTGAATAATTGAATGTTTTGCACATATGGCGATAGAATGAATTCTGTGCTTGGCTGCCCTCCACTCCTTTTCTGAAATTTTGAGTGAGAGATTTTTTTCCCACTGTAGTCTGGGATCTTTGAAAGGTAGGAACTTTAAAATGTGTTTATATATTACAGAAATGCTGTCTGAGTCTTCAAGACTGATCAATATTTTTTCCAGAATATAAGTAAGTGGAAGGTGAAGAAAATTAAGAAGGTTTTGTTTAACAAAGTTTCACATTTGGAGGTAGTGAAAGAAATGTGTTGCTGGGAAGTTAAATTTAGAGTGTGGTTATCATGTAGAAGTGCCACAGATAAAAGCTTCTCTATCTTGAAGCTAGCTTCTCTATCTTGAAGTACTGCCTGCATTGGTTCCATATTTTGAGTGAATGAAGGACAATTGGGTTGTTAGTATATTGGCGATAACTTATATTTACTGCGATACAAAGCAAGGTATGAAGAAGTACTGCAGGATTTTATTTCTATTGCAGATCAAGCCTGTGTATGTTCATCTATTTGTGTCAATGTCCAGGAGCCTCATGCATAACAGCGTGTGTACAATTCACACTAAAATATGGCATACGGGCAAAAGCGGAAATGTGCATACGCATAAAAAAATCCAGATGCATAAATCTGTGTGTACGCCAACTTCCATGTTCTTCCGCTACATAAATCCTGGTCAACATGGAAAGTAATGCACATGCGTGCGCCTGCCGACACTCCCCAACTCCTCCCAGAATTACACCTCTTTGAATATGCAGATCAATATAAATAGCCCTTAAGCTCAGCATTCTGTGAAAAACAATGGCAAAAGCACAGGGAAAAAAGACGAATTTTAGCAAATACCAAGTGGAGGCAAGGAAAAACGTACTATTTGTTGGTTTAAGCAGTGATATAAACAACAAAAGGAAGTTGATCGAGTGACATAGAGTGTCGGAGAAACTCAAAAGTTCAAGTTCACAATGTTGCACAGTGCCCAAAATAAAGTTGTTAGATATCAAAGTCGCCGTGAAAAGGCAAGTCGTAGCCCACCATCTGAGAGTCATATGGAAACTTATTAGGGTACACAGAAAAGAAAAACAAATAGGATGCTTTGTATTGTATGTGTTCTTCTATGTGCTCTATGTGTGTGAATCACTACATGATTCTTAAACGGGCTTTCTCTTCCTCTGACAGGACACAGAATCCATTAAATTTGTGATATTACAGCTGTCTGAATAATTTAAATGCTGAGATGTATACGTGATATCATTTTCATGATGATAGGAATTTAAGCATATTATTAAACATGGGAACACGGTGGCACAGTGATAGTGACAAGCTGGCGCCCCATCCAGAGATTGTTCCTGCCTCTCGCAAGACGCTTGCTGTGCTACGTGCACTACACAATCAGCTCTGTAATAGATGTCAAGCCATCTGTAAGCTTAGAACGCAGATTTTTCAAAACTTTTAAGGAACATTGAAATATCTTCATAGTACATGTTTAATTGTGCTGTCCATCTATTCATCCAGTGTCGCGCCAGTCCCAGCAAGAATACAGCGCGAGGCAGGACCAATCCTTGAATGGGGCGCCAGCTCGTTGCTAGCGCTGCGACACCTTTTCCTCACATGTTTAATTATTAACAATATAGATTATTTAAATGATGTTAACATTTTATCTGTATAATATAATAAACATATTTTGCTGCATTTCATCTTAAAAATGATATTGTCATCATATGTAAATCTGCACTTTATAAAGTGGCTCAGGTTGTGCAATATTATAACTATCGCAAGTTTACAGTGAGATAATTGTATTTATAAGTACAAACAGTTCTACAAAGAGCACTTGATGGACTGATTCAGTGCATATATAATTCTTGGGATGAAACTGTTTTTGAACCGCGATGTCCCAACAGGAAAGGCTCTGAAGCGTTTGCCGTATGAAAGCAGTGCTTGATTATGTATTCCGATAATTCTCTTTCCAATCAGCTGCTGTAGAGCTGTGATTCCACACTCAGATAGAGTGGAATAAATACATGAGAGTAACAACACTAAAGCAGCTATGGTATTTGGAATAGTTTGGCCATTCCATGGACCATTATGTTGTTATAGGTTAATTACAATAAGATGCCTTAAACTAATAAACAATATCCAGTTAATTTCAGTGTATTTGATAAAACTGCTTCAGGGATGTGGATCTAAAAAAGAAAGGGAAACCACACTGGAACAAAAGAACTGCTTTGACACTTGGTGCAGTTAGTTTACAAAACGAAGTGGAGAACTTGCGTACACCAAGTACTGGGCTGGCGTGAAAATGTGTGGGGCTTTTTAGTTTAGTTTAGTTTTTATACATCACGATGTGAGCGTGGAAAATTTTTGTGCGTACGCACCGTTCATACATGAGGCCCCAGGTTTTTATAGCTTATATATATATATATATATATATATATATATATATATATATATACCGCCTAGTATTAAAAATGATAGTTCGGTAGAGCCATGCCAGCTTCTGCCTTAGGTCTTTGTAGGGTCGGCCTTTGTATACATGGATGTTTTGAATTCCAAATAAATGAGATTATGATTGAATCTAACGTCTTAAAAAATTATTTATTGATGTGTATTGGAATGCTTTGAAATAGAAAAAGCTTAGGAAGGATATTCATCTTGACAGTGTTAATTCTTCCATCTAAAGTAAGATGAAGGGTAGACCGTCTATGCAAGTCTTGCTTAAGTTTTTCCGTACAGACAGCAAAAGTTTGTTCATAAAGAGCTTTATATTTACGTGTGATGTTTACCCCTAGGTATTTAAAATGATCTGTGATGATAAAAGGGAAGTTATGTAATCTAATATTGTGTGCAAGAGAGTTCACTGGAAAGAGCACATTTTTATTCAAATTAATTCTGAGACCAGAAACCTTTTGAAATTCTGTTAGTGCTGTTAGGACTGCAGGCACAGTATTTTGTGGATCTGATATATGAGGGGGTACCCAAAAATAACTGAAATTGAAAAAAAAATGTTTTAAGAATTTTTACTTGCTGAAAATTTAGTCTCCTTCAATATACTCTCCATGTGAATGAATGTACTTGTCCCAACAGTTTTCCCATTGGTGGAAACATTTTTGGAATTGCTGAAGAGGAATGTTGTCTGATGCCTGCAGTGATTTTCCTTTGACTTCCTCCACAGTACAAAAACGCTTTCTTTTGAGTTCTTTTTTCATAGGCGGGAATAAGAAAAAGTTGCACAGAGCAAGATCAGGCAAGCAGGGAAGCAAATTCAGAAATCTCTTCCATAGTCCGACGACAATCTTCATAAATTAGGGTTTTTGTCATTCCTAATTATGGAAGGTTAGCCAGTTCTTGGTTGGTGTTCAGGTGACATTTCCCCTCATTTGAAATGCAAAAACCACTCGTAGACCTGTGTTTTACTTAAAGCTTCCTCTTTAAAAGCAGTTTCAAGCATCACTACAGTTTCAGCAGCTGTTTCCATAAGAGAAAAAATTTAACGAAGATTCACTGTTCTTTATGATCACTCATTACAAAAATTGCAGAATATATTTAATAGGCCCCAAGGAAAGCCGACACAGAATGTCGTATGAACAATAAAGAGCAACGCCACTTGGCAGACTGACACAGAATAATTTAAGTATGCTACACCTGATGGCGAGATTCACAAATAAGTCTAGATTGCACGACCAGGTACAGATTCTGGTTATTTTTGGGTACACCCTCATATATAGTACCTTATCATCTACATATTGTGAAATTGTCAGTTCATGTCCTTCTCTGATAATCCCCTTTATTTCATAAATATTTCGACAGTGAACTGCCAGTGGCTCAGTGGCAATTGGAAAAAGCAGTGGTGACAATGGCCATCCTTGTTTAGTATCATGCTCTAGTTTGAAGTAGTCTGAAATAATCTTGTTAATACAAACTGAAGCTTCCGGACTGGTATACAGTAGTTTGATCCATGCATATATGTTCGGGTCACAACCAAATTTCTCCAAAGTAGTGAAAAAGTAGTTTCTTTCAACCCTATCAAATGCTTTTTCTGTATCCAACGATAATAATATCTCTGGGGTGTTAGACTTTGCGGGTGAATATATTACATTATACATGCATCGAAGATTGGAAGTGTCTGTCTTTAATAAATCCAATTTGGTCTTGTGATATTACTGAAGGAAGCATGTTCTTCATCTATTCTGGTAATTTCATTGATTAGTTGTGGTACCTTCTTGCTTTCCGATTTATTTTTGTGAGAAAGAAAGCCTTTAGAGTTTCCCAGAGTACTCCTGCAGAGACATTTGAGGATGGATATGTCTGTAAAAAAATTGATTTCCTTGGATATAATTTCTGCACAGTTCTTGTCTGCTAATAAAATTGGATTAAGATGCCAACTGTGAGATGGGTATGTGGAGCATAGTAATTTGAGTTCCTTGATTAAAGGGGCATTGTCAGAGATAACAATAGCGTCGCAGAATAGAAGGAATATGCTCTTGAGTTTGGGTTTAGAAATTTCCAGGGGTCTGATAAATTATGATTGGTTACAAACTGTGTAATTGTTTTTGCAGTGTTAGATATCATCGCCCCTGTGGCAGGAGACTTATCTAGGTCTGGATTTAAAACACAAAGTCACCAGTCATTATAATTTTATGAGTGTTCAAGTTGGGAATGGATGCAAATACGTTTTGGAGGAAGTCCCTTTCATCCACATTGGGTGCGTAGATATTTATCAAAATCACTTTACAGTTAAATAAATTACCCCTGAGTATCACATATCGCCCTTCAGAATCAGATACTACATCTGATACTACAAATGAGATTGTTCTATGTATGATAATTCCTACACCTCTAGTTTTCTTTGTAAAGGTGTAATGGAATATTTGGCCAATCCAGTCTCTGTGCAGCCAAAACTGATCCTTGCTTAATAAGTGGGTTTCAAATATAATCTCTTGCTACTGTCTTAGTAGCATAATATGTAATTTAAATTGTAGTTTTTCAAAGCACACAATAAGAGTCCTGGATTTTGAGGTATTCGATCCACGTATGAGGTAAGCTGCTGCTATCTCTGTGTCTGATTTGAATTCCTTTAAAATTATTTTAGAGAATAGTTTCAGCTACAAATTTCACTGGGGTTGGACCTTCACGATTTTCGGGAAGACCTTTGATTCTGATATTATTCCTTCTGCATCCATCTTCTAGTACAAGGTATCATGCAAAGTCACTACTCAGAACAGTTAATGCATGAAAACCCTGGGATTGAACCCACCACCTCTCGATATAGGGACAGCAGTTCTTACCTCTATATCAACCTAGGCAGATGTATATGTGGGTGGGTGTGTCGTACCCTATCCCAATTTCTTTAACTTTGGTTAAATTCTTTAAAAAAAGTGCACTTGTTTTGTTATATCTGTGTGTTTTATGAAAGTGTTTATTTGATATTTGGACTTCTGTCTTCACACATTATACAATTCATGTCTGCATTTGAGAAAAACATGAAAAAAGTTTCTGTTCTAGTTATGTGTTCAACATTTCTTGCCTCACATTTTCTATCATCCTACATTTGCCTATATCATTGTAGGCACAGATCACACATGAAATGTATGTGTTTCAAACGACGATATATTATTTACCCTATACAATTCAAGGCACCTCACACCCAGATAAACAGACTTGAGCTGAAAGAACTTTGTGTATGACAAGCTGCATCGGTGGTGGGATGGGATAGCAGGCTGCCAGTGCTGATCGAAACATTTACAAAACAAAAGACGCTAATGGAGATGAGCTAAAGAATTTAAGGTGGCCCAGGATTATGAGTTTTTTCGTAAGCTTCGCAGATTCTAGTGTTAATATCCTGAAGCAGCATCTCGTTTGTCTTGTGTATGTGTTTTATTTATTTCTTTATATCAGTTATATCCTTCTTCTAGGTAAGCAGAGAGCTGAGGAGACTTGGTGCCAGCAAAGCAGTGGGTCCAGATGGAGTATCGCCACGACTGTTGAAGACCTGTGCATTGGAGCTGGGGAGTCCTCTACAGCGCATCTTTAACCTGAGCCTGGAACAGGGGAGAGTCTCGAGGCTTTGGAAAACATCTTGCATCATCCCAGTCTCAAAGGTGTCACGTCCTGGTGAGCTGAATGACTTCCAGCCTGTCGCTCTGATGTCACATGTAATGAAGACCATGGAGCGGCTGCTGATTCACCATCTGAGGCCACAGGTACGCCACACCCTCGACCCTCTGCAGTTCACATACCAGGAGAAGGTGGGAGTGGAGGATGCCATCATCTGTATACTACACCAATCCCTCTCCCACTTGGACAGAGGCAGTGGTGCAGTAAGAATTATGTTTCTGGACTTCTCTAGCGCCTTCAACACCATCCAACCTCGGGTCCTTAGGGACAAGCTGACGGAGATGGGAATAGATTCATACCTGGTGGCATGGATCGTGGACTATCTTACAGACAGACCTCAGTATGTGCATCTTGGGAACTGCAGGTCTGACATTGTGGTCAGCAGCACAGGAGCGCTACAGGGGACTGTGCTTTCTCCGGTCCTGTTCAGCCTATATACATTGGACTTCCAATACAACTCGGAGTCCTGCCATGTGCAAAAGTTCGCTGATGACACTGCTGTCGTGGGCTGCATCAGGAGTGGGCAGGAGGAGGAGTATAGGAACCTAATCAAGGACTTTGTTAAATGGTGTGACTCAAACCACATACACCTGAACACCAGCAAAACCAAGGAGCTGTTGGTGGATTTTAGGAGGCCCAGGCCCCTCCTGGACCCCGTGATCATCTGAGGAGACTGTTTGCAGAGGGTTCAGACCTATAAATACCTGGGAGTGCAGCTGGATGATAAACTGGACTGAACTGCAAATACTGATGCTGTGTGCAAGAGAGGACAGAGCCGACTATACTTTCTTAAAAGGCTGGCGTCCTTCAACATCTGCAGTAAGATGCTGCATATGTTCTATCAGACAGTTGTGGCGAGCGCCCTTTTCTGCACGGTGGTGTTCTGGGGAGGCAGCATAAAGAAGAGGGACACCTCACGCCTGGACAAACTGGTGAGGAAGGCAGGCTCTATTGTAAGCACGGAGCTGGACAGTTTGACATCTGTGGCGGAGTGACGGACACTGAGCAAGCTCCTGTCAATCATGGAGAATCCACTACATCCACTGAATAGTATTATCTTCAGACAGAGGAGCAGCTTCAGCAACAGACTACTGTCACTGTCCTGCTCCACTGACAGACTGAAGAGATCGTTCCTCCCCCACACTATGCGACTCTTCAGTTCTATCCGGGGGGGGTAAACGTTAACACTATACAAGATTATAGACTGATATACCTGCCTCGCACTTTCTCCTTGCATTTTTTAACTTGAATTGTGCTTTTATCACTAATTAATCAATATTATTTTTATCAGTATGCTGCTGCTGGAGTATGTTAATTTCCCCTTGTGGATTAATAAAGTATCTATCTATCTATCTATCTACCTATCTTTATATTACTCTTGAGCTCCTTTATGTCTTGAGCGGTGGCCATTTTGGCAATCATTACCTTCGGCACGGACAAATTGTTTTGGTCTTCTCCGTGCTCCACGGGTGATGTAGCAAGCCCAGTTGGAGTCGGTGTTGCTGGGTTGTGAGGTGTAGTTGACAATGCAGAAGGTAAGGCCATTTTCAGTTTCAATGAACCTTCTGAAATTGACAAGTTATCCTGGCCAGACTCACTTGCACATTTGCTCCCACTTTCGCTTTCGGCTGGAGATGATGCAGCAGCATCAGGTCCCAGGAAATCTGTACTTTAGCCTATCTGTTCCAGGTCAGTCTCTGGTAGGCCGTACCTTGAGGTTGAATTTGATGTCTGTTTAGGCTTGGATGAAGCTTTAGCTGTCATTTCAATTTCTTTCTGAGCCTTTTGTCTACCACTCATGCTTATATATGCTTGCATATACTGTAATTGAACCCCCTCAGGTTCAGAAAATACATAATACCTCGGAATGATAAAAAAAAGAGAAAAAATAACACCGCTGGTAACGGAGTTACACCTCAGACATCCATGTCCTGTAACATTTACTGACATTTACTTTCTTTAGCTTTAAACAAACTTTCTGTGACTCTTTGTATTTTAGTGGATACCCCAGTCTGTCACAGACTTCCCCATACATTTTTTTACTCATTAAATTAAAGGCAGCATGCAGATCAAGAAATGCTAGGTAGACATTCTTGTCCATATCCAGAAATTTTTCAGTAATGGTCCGGATATTATACATATGGTCCTGTCTTTTTCTGCATGGTTTAGATGTTGCCTGTTCTTCTTCCTATTTTCCTTATATATGTACCCTTAATTTTCTTTCCATTATTCTGGAGTGTAATTTTTGAGCAACTCATTTAAACCCAGACTGCTCAATAGTTTTTACATTATTAGATATCTGTACAGTAATATTTTCATGGCAATATTTGGGTATTATTTTCTCTTTTCAAATGTCCTGGAAAATTCCTTTAAGCCAATCAATTATCATCTGTCCTTCTGTCCTCCATATCTAATTAATTCTGGATATTGTATATGCCATCATTTGAAGCCGCTTTTTTGCTTTCCTAAATTAGTTTTCTTAACTGCATTCTCAACTTTATTAATATTTCATCTGTTCTTATTCCATTTTTCTGCCCTTAACATTAGTTTATAATAATCATTATAATAATTATTCAATTCTTTAAACAATTCTAAAAAAAATTCTAAAAACATTTCTGAAACTGTTTTCTCCAAATTGTTTTCTGTATTTCTAGTATTTCTCTGTTGTTTTTCAAATTTACATCTCAGTCCCTTAATTAATGTGCAGAATGTGCTTTTATTATATTGGTGGCTTTTTCAGTTTCTATTCAGAAATCTTCCCATACTTTTTTTTTTTTCTCCTGTACTATTTCCTTTGCTTCATTCCTTCTGATAATATATTATTTCCTATGTTCCTCCTTATTTGTTTTTAGATATTTTAACAGGCTTTTTCTCTTTTGCTTTTTCTTTCCTATTGTCGTTCCATCATTTGGTTCTTTTGTGGATGCCTCCCACCTTCTTATATCTGCAATACATAATTCCTCTGCTGCCTATAGTATATACTTTTATATACTTAAGTTCTTACAATTGTTTATCTATATTCCATTTTCAATTCTTCTTATGTTCATTTTGGTATTCTACAATATTTATTTCACATGTTTCTTAAATTGTTCTCTAATGGTTGTGTTCTTTAGTTTTTCATTGTTTTCTAAGTATCTTAGGTGTTTCCACTTTTTATTAGAGAATTTGGAATCTATAATGAATAGTCAATGGTCTGTGTTTAATTCTGTTCCTCTTAATTACTTTAACTTCAATTAATGCATACCTAATTTACCCGGAGTAAGTCATATAACCAATGATAATTTCATCCTAGCAGTCTGCCTCTGCTCTGTTAACATTTATATATAAATAAGGTGTTGTTATCCTTGCAGTTTATTCTCGATAATTCATTTAATAATCTGATCAGCGAGAACCATAATTCTATTGACAGAAGAAAGATATATCAAAAATGATAAAAGAAAAGCAGAATTAAGGCTTTATCATGAGTTTTACACATTCTTTAAGAAGCAACCACTCAATCAAAAAGAAGGGATCATTGGATAAAAAGATGCGAAAAGAAATCCTAAATGACTAAACATAGACTGGGAACAAAAAGATAAATGAATAATTGACTAGAAATTGAGATTTACTGCATTGCTATGTAGCCTACATAATGCTCAGGAATACCAACTAAGGTATTTTGACATCAAGTAGATCTAGGGTATCACAATTCAGCAAGTAATAAAATAAAATAAGTACATTTTCAGTAAGCACAAAGTTGTGCCACTAAGTGCCAAACTGTATTAACACCAGCAAATAAAAAATAAATGAGACTAACAACCCTAAACACCCATTCTTCCATTTTTCTATCCATTTACCGCTAGACCAGAAGGCTCCTAAATTGTTTGCGAATAGTGTGTTAATATTGTCAATGAAAAGTTATTTGCTATTATTTTCAATTAAACTTTTAACACCTAAACGTTTTAGCAGTGAGAGGTTTAGAAAACTACTACATGCAGCAGTTTTCAAGCATTTTCATACAAACACTTGTTCTATTTAAATCAATGGTAACTGTCATAAAATACTGTAAATAAAGAGCGTTTTTGATGTATTTTACAGGAAGTCAGTGCCTCTTCCTGGATGAAGCAGCTCATTTAAACAAAAAAAAAATGCCAATGTCATTGTGCACTTGTGTGCTTCGGTCATCTAGTGACAGCTATTGAGGGAGAAGCATGTACCTTCCAATCAAGTGCCAAGAATTCAAAAAAAGTTATGGGTATATATTTAGTTGTTATAATCATGTTAAAATTTAGTATAGATGTTTTAACATACAGTCAGAGTGGTAGAGCAGAGCTGGCATTCCTGCCTTACAGCGCCAACTGTATGGGGTGTTGCATATTTTGCCCTTGTATTTCTGGACTGATCGGTACTAGTGAGTGTGTTTGACTGAGTATGATTACCTGTTTTAATACTGAATACTGTATGTACCAGTAATACTTTTCAATTAAGAAAATAAATTTAGTCCTTCATAAAGTAAATAATGTTCATCCTCATTTTCCATCTCTGATTTGGCCACTGTGTCACCAGATCACACTGTTCCAAAATATTTTTGGCAAATAACTGAATTAGTACTAAACAGACAATTTAGTAATATAATAATAATAAGGTTTCTCTTGGCAGATTGATCACAGCACACCCGTTTCTGCTTGGCTGTGCAATTGTAATACTTTTCTGAAATGGCAATAATTAGTAGGAGATGGCCAAAGTATACCTGAAACTTGATTTATTGAACAAAAAACACTGTCCCAAGCCATAGCTGTTGTTACTTAGACTTGCAGTTAGTTTTTGAAATAGGAAAAACAGAAAATGTAAATTTTATTAAAATGCAACCCATAGTGTGAAAGTTATTAAGATGGAACATTTTGTAGCAACCTGTGGACATTTAAGTTGGAAATTTGAATTTAAATACAGTAAGATTATGTAGTCAAAGTGTATACCAAGCTGAAACACAACGTGTATTTACATTTCCATTAATACTGTGGTTAGGATATAGTGGGTTGGATAATGGATGGATGAATAACATATTAAAGAAATTAAATAAAAACTGATTGCAAGTTCAGTTTATCATCCTTTATACATATAATTATTAGGCTTGTCATTAAAACAAGCAGATTGAATTAGGCTCCCTTAAAATTAATGTTTCTCATGATTACACAGAATTCTTAATTTAACTGATGCAGATAAAATATTTTACCCTTTAGATATGACATAAGACACTAGGAGAAAAAAACAAATTCTGCATGGGTTCCAATCCAAAAGACCACCCAGTACCCACTGGACATTCTGCCTAACAAAAATGTTCTCAACACTAGAATTACCAGAGCCTACGAAAAAACTCGTAGATCCGTCTCACCTTCAAACGCTTCGTACCTCTCCGTCAGCGTCTTTTGTCCTGTAAATGTGTTGATAAGCAGCAAACGGCAAGCAGCCTGCTATGACATCCCCCACCCCGCACAGTTTTCTCAGCTCAAGTCTATTTACCTGCGTGTTAGTTGCTTAGAGTTGTATAGAGTGAGAAGTCAAGCAAAATGACACCTTTTATAAGTACTATATCGTTATTTGGAACACTTGCATTTCATGTGTGTTCCATGTCTACAACGATCTATTTAAACACATCGTTAAAACAGAAACATTTTTCATGTTTTAGTAATAATTGACAAAATGTAGACATGAAGTGTATGTGTGAAGCCTGAATTCCAAATATCAAAGAAACACTTTCACAAAAGGTACAAATATTACAGAACAAATGCGCTTCCATTCAAAAACATAACTGCACAAAAACAACCCGTGTTAGGGTTCGACATTGACATGCAGTTGCTACGACAGCTTCGGTGGTGCAACGGTATCAACTGTTGACTGGTAATCAAAGTTTCACGGGTTCGATCCCGGACGAGTCAGTTTTGAGAAGTGAGCTGCTCGTATTCTTACTATTTTAGAATAAAAACATACATTTGATTCCAGTCTGTAACAGCTAGTGTAATTTATGATACTTGTAAAGGTTAACTTTGTTTTTTTTTTAATTCAGTTTTATTCTCTCAGCCGCGTTCACGATCCCAACTCAAACCACCCCCACACTTGACACTGCTGTTTTCACATACACGCGCTATAACAGAGGTAAACTCAAATCACGACGACAGTTCTACATCGGATCAAAAATGCACTTTTGCCATCGCAGCACAGGAAAATTGTTAGTGTTGAATTTCCAGTGTTACTCATGTCAGAGTTGCCTGAAGTTGATTCCAGTGTTCATTAAAATGTTATTAACCCCAACATAATTGAAAAGTCACCGGTAAGTGAGTTGTTTTATAATGTTCCAATCAGAAAACACTGGCTAGAAGTTAATTGAAGCTCCTCCCATTCATTAGGTGGGGAAGACAAGTCAAGACAAGTTCTGAGGCAGGTGAAATTACAGAGGTAAAGAAATAATCCATGTCGATTGGTTTTTGCTTTAATTTATGGTTTTACGAATGAGTATGTACAATTTGTTGTGAAATTTGCTGCATGTTAATTGTTTTAACAGTATTACCTTCCTAGTTGAAATAGTTAATTGTTATCGTACTTCTCTTTTAGGTGCCATTTTACGATTATGAAGAACACCAAATGAGGTAAATGCGTTAAAATAGAACACTGTTCATTTTTATATCAGCTTCATATATACTGTCATGAATTTCATTTATTTTTTTCAACCCGTTTTTGCCATAACTTAAATTATGCAGGTAATCCAACATTAACTTTGAATAGTATTAAAATTCCAGTACTTGTCTGTGCCTTTATTTTATATCTAGCAAGTTTTCGTGGCTTCTTTTAAAGCTAGGCTAAGTACATTTGTCTAGCCAACACCACTGAAGCATACTTGAAAACAGAGTAAAAACCGGGCTTCCATTTTAACGCTGACTAATTTGCATTTAAAGTGCATGTATGTGTAGCGAGTGTGTTACGAGAAACACATTTAACTGGCACATACTTAAAACTTTTTAGCATGACATGGTTCAGTGCAGTGGCGGACTGGCCGGTTGGAAAAGTCCTGTGTGCTGGTCGCGAACGTCTCCTGTCCAAGAGTAACTTAATACAAGTTAAAACAGAAAAAACAAATCCACAAAGCTCTAAAGAGATTTATTTTGTTGTGCATACACGATATTTATTTTAAACAGAAGTTGTTCTCATTTTGTGTGATTTTTACTGTTTCTCATTCAGGTGTAAGACATGCTTGTTAAAGTTCAGTTTTGGAACTCCAAAAAATTCATCAAGCTTCAAGATGGATTTACATATGTGGACTTCATAAATGAAGGTAAGTTTCATATCTGATTCGAGTTCTTTGCTGTAGTACTTTTTTCATGCTTGGGGTAATTTTCATTCTTCATTTTTAGTTCACAATAAATTTCGACTGTCTTCAGGGACAGCTCTTCGTATTTATGATGACACTGAAACTGAGATTGAGGAGGACATTTTACATAATTTACTTCAAGCAAAACCTGACATGATGTTAACAGTCAGAGAAAACAATACTGGTAGGTTTGGTTCTCTTCTCTTTCATCTTGTCATATCCTCATCTGAATGCTTATTTTTCTTTCCAGAATTGGAGATGTTAGCTCCAGGAAGCAGTTCCTGCACTGATACTTTGTCCTTATCTAGCTATTCATCAAGTGACCTAGACCAAACACCGGAGCATCTGGCCAAGAGGTCCAAAAAATTAGAAGATTCAGCAGCTGAAATTTTATCTCTGCATTGCATTTTTTGTAATCCTACAGCATCAAAACATAAATGTTATTGTCTTGCTCTGTTTGTTAGCATTGTCATATTTTGCCATATGGTCATATTATGTGCCCTTTAGTTATAACATTGGTCTCTCTCTACATTTGTATAAGTTACTTAAAGTCTATATTGTTAATCACATCTAATCAGTTAACAACTTTAAATACTGAATTCAGAACTCATGTATTTGAGTTGTTTTGAAGGTTGTCCTTGCTGCCTTAAACCACAAAGCCGGTGGCAATGCCATAATTGCTGAGTACAGGTCCAAAAACACTCTGACAAGTGAAACAAGGCGTGTTCTTGTCAACATACTGGTTGGACACATGGTAGAGATGCATGGGTAAGTCCATTTATTTTTCCCCTATGTAATTTAGTCTCAATTTAACCTTAATATTCCCTATACTTTGCATAATTATGCAGTCAGGCAGTATTTGGGATGTACCAGCTGTTGATCTTAAAAATACTGGTTAAATACACCTTTCTTTTGAAATCCTTTCAATCATTTTAAGGCGGATTCCTACACAGAACCAAAGAGAGCAGTATGCCCTTGGTATTGTGACACTTTTTCCAGCATTGCGAGATCCATACTCAAAGAAGGGCTATGTGAGTGTACTTGTTTTTGAACTCTATTGTGTATTTTGCTTTGACTGTGATCACAGTGATAAGTGAATCTTTTGTTTCTTAATTGTGCAGGAGCACTTCTATGATGTTGACAGCAGAACTGGCTACCTTGCCTGGCGACTAAAGACGGTGCAGAGGAATACATCTCATCGTGCTGCTAAGGGTGATACAGCTAGCTCTGACCTGGGAGGACCTTCCTTGAAGAGATCCATCAACCCTGAAGAGCACCTTGATGAAGATGCAGTGAGAGAGGCCATTGCCTTGCTTCGCCATACTTCTGAAGAAGGTCAGATCTTCTTTAAGATGAAGGAAACATTCCATCACAGACATGGACTTGTCCATGACAAGGATAAAACCATGGATATTCTGAAAACATTTCCTCAGTTTTTAGACACCAAAGGACTCGTAGGTTTATCCAGTGATTGGTATAATGTGAAAATAATAATGTGAAATTAACTAATGGTCCTGATATGCATGTTTTTGGTGTTTTAAAGGTTAACCAAGACTTCACACTCCTCTTCAATCCTGAAACAGCTAATACATTGCTGGAAAAGTGGGACACTGTATTCAAGCCAGGAGTCATTGAGGAAGCCATGGGCTTGACTTTAACTCCTGCTATGCGTTCCCTCATCTCATCAGCAAGAAAACAGACAATCGGTGAAGGTAATTGCAGTAAGTTGTATTTCCGTATACTATTACCTTATTATTAAATAATAAACAAAGATTTTAGTATTTTTTAGTTATAAGACCTGTGTAGCAACAAATGTATATGATGGGTTAAGGCTAATTCATTAATTCATCTTTGTTATTGTCAGAATGGGACAGTGACTTGGCCACTCTGCTTTTGCTCGTTCATCTCCTTCCACCTCAACCGGGAGGCAAGAGAACTGCCAAAATCAGTGCTGCTGATGCTGCTGATCGCCTTGTTGTGTATCATAAGGTAATGGTGTGTGTAAACTGTTTTTGTAGATCCCATGTTCTTAGTAGGCCTAGTTGATTAATGTAATGCTTTCTTGTTTCTTTATAATCTTGCAACAGCATTGATGAACATGTTCAGCAAAGAGGAGGACGGCAGCCATACCTCCTTGCTGTAGGAAGAAGCCAAGACCAGATTGACAACTTTTATGTAGTCCTTGACAAAAATCTCATCCCCTGTCAGGTGGTTGGTTCTCTCAGTGCATTCGACAAGCTATTCAAAGCTCACTTTGTTTTTAATTTAACATATGACAATGCACTCATAAACTTTCACTACACTTTCATTAAAACAACCATCTACAAAATGGATGTAGGCAAGACGAGAGAGTCCCCAAGAGTAAAAGAGCTTCGGGCTAAACTACTGAATCTATACTAATAAAAGGCAAAGCCCTCACTGACTGACTGACTGACTGACTGACTGACTGACTGACTGACTCACTCACTCACTCACTCACTCACTCACTCACTGACTCATCACTAATTCTCCAACTTCCCGTGTAGGTAGAAGGCTGAAATTTGGCAGGCTTATTCCTTACAGCTTACTTACAAAAGTTAAGCAGGTTTCATTTCGAAATTCTACGCGTAACGGTCATAACGGTCAACAATGTCCGCCATGTTGAACTTTCTTATTCACTGTCGGCCGCCATATTGAACTTTCCAACGTCACTAATTTTCCAACTTCCCGTGTAGGTAGAAGGATGATCCCATCTTCACAAACTTTGGTAGGTGGCTTCCCTGCGCTAACCAAAACCGATGTACGTACTTATTTCGGTGGTATGACGCCACTGTCAGCCACCATATTGAATTTTCCAAACATCACTAATTCTCCAACTTCCCGTGTAGGTAGAAGGCTGAAATTTGGCAGGGTCATTCATTACAGCTTACTTACAAAAGTTAAGCAGGTTTCATTTCGAAATTCTACGCGTAACGGTCATAACAGTCAACAATGTCCGCCATGTTGAACTTTCTTATTCATGGCCCCATCTTCACGAAATTTGGTAGGTGGCTTCCCTGCGCTAACCGAAACCAATGTACATACTTATTTCGGTGGTATGACGCCACTGTCAGCCGCCATATTGAACTTTCCAACGTCACTAATTCTCCAACTTCCCGTGTAGGTAGAAGGCTGAAATTTGGCAGGTTCATTCCTTACAGTTTACTTACAAAAGTTAAGCAGTTTTCATTTTGAAATTCTACGCGTAACGGTCATAACGGTTGACAATGTTCGCCATGTTCAACTTTCTTATTTATGGCCCCATCTTCACGCAATTTGTTAGGCGGCTTCCCTGCGCTAACCGAAACCAATGTATGTACTTATTTCGATGGTGTGACGCCACTGTCAGCCGCCATATTGAACTTTCCAACATCACTAATTCTCCAACTTCCCGTGTAGGTAGAAGGCTGAAATTTGATACTTATTTCGGTGATATGATGCCACTGTCGGCCGCCATATTGAACTTTTCAACGGTCTTTGTTACTTATGGCCCATCTTCAAGAAATTTGGTACGCGGGTTCCCAATGCTAACTGAATCCTACTTACTTACATATATACGTCCATAGCCTGCAGCTCGGTCACCATGTGAGGCGCCGTTGGGTCCCCCATCCCAACGCCTCCCACGTTGTTGGCTGCCTGCCTATATAAGGCCGTCTGTCACTCCAGTCTCTACATTCCCTTCCTTGCTTCGCCACGGTATTCACATCTCCCTGCTGATAACTACAGCCTTTTTATTTAATCCACGGCTTCTCCGCTGTTTTATTGTTCATTTATTATGATTATAGTTAATGTGTAGGTATTTTAGACTTAGTTGACATTGTTCAGGTACCCATTTCCTTTATCATTCCAACCGTACCCCCATTAACATGTCTATCGAGGTGATCACCATCGATCAAAGAACTGTCACTTACCAAATGGTTTCCATGCCCGGAGATGGCACCTGCCTTTTTCATTCTCTTTGTTACATATTGCACGGCCATATCAGGCTCACTCTTGATATCCGGAGGAACATTGTGTCTTATGTATTGAATGACTGGGACAGGTTCAAGGTGTGGACTGATGACGGTACAGGAGATAATTATACTACACAGAAGAGTGAAATGCTTAAGCCCTTCACCTATGCATCTGTGAGTTGATGGCTGCCGCTAAATTGTTCGGTTGTCGCTTTCAAGTGTACCGAAATGGCCAAATATTTTACACCTTTGGACAACCGCCAATGCCTCTTAAACATCTTAGATTCACAGGTGACGATTTCAGTAGTGGACACTTTGATGTTTAGAAATGTTTAAACTTTCAAAAGCTGGATGTGAAGTTATCAATGAAACTGGTTGTATACTTACAACGCTTGACAGATGCCGAATGTCTCTTCAACACAAGTCCTACAAATACTGTCGTAATTGAAACAAACCATGAAACTCAAACCGATTATGACAGCAGCAATCTAAGCTGTGAGATTTGAAACAAGATTACTGTTCACTTGGCCAACTGTACGTTGCATGCTCAAGAGTAAGCTCAGCGCACAGCTACAGCTTGGTCATATTACAACTGGAGGGCCGAACTGACAACGTGGCATACAAAGAGATCCTTAACAAATAATTATTGGTATATTTTCCCTCAGTTTAAAAAGGTTTAATTTTCTTCTTAATAAAAATTTTAAGGCAGTACTTCGCCGCTGCGGAGCGTGGGTATTTTCCTAGTGACTAATATTTGTAAAGCAGCTGAGAATGCCGTTTTGTTTTAAATGTAAAGCATTATATACATTTAGTCAGTCACTCATTTCACATTTAAGGTTCGAGCATGTCTTTTATCCCACTGTAAAATTCAAGTTGATTTTTGGACAAGAAACATGCATAAAACAATTTAGCACTTATTCTGGATTTAGAAAACATTTAGACACTAGTCATCCATCCCAGTACATCCCTGAAAGCATTGTAAATGAAAATAGTAATTTATCTTCCAAAGACAATACATCAGAGACACCATGTACTTTAGGTGATGAGTCTGTATTAGATGCAAAGAATCTTGAGAACAGTAAATCTGGTTTTTCACCAGGTGATGTTAAAAAACGTGTGCAGATATTGTTGCAAAACTACAAGGAAGTGGTGCTTCCAGTAATGTAGTATCATCAATTGTTTGTGATCTAGAGGAATTGGTAACTGAGATACACTCTGAGATTCAGCACAGAGTACTTTCAGCTTTTCCTGTGAACGATTCTTTAAAGTCAGAAGTAGAACATAGTTTAAATGATTTTGAAAACCCCTTTGCTTCTTTCAATACAGATTCTAAAAGAAATAGTTACTTTACTGAAAAATGGGGAATTGTTGAGCCTGTTGAAATAGTTTTAGGTGTTAGGTATGATAGTTGATGGAACAAAAGAACGGCTACTTATTGCCAGGTGCCTGTAAATGACACATTTATATACATTCCTGTTTTAGAGAGTTTGAAATTCATGTTCAGAAACCCAGAGATTTGTAATATGACCAAAGCAGGCATCGCATCCATTCCAAATTTATACAAAGACTTCAGGGATGGAAGTTATTGTAAAACCTACCCACTGTTCTCTCGATGCTCAGATTATTTACAAATACAGCTTGATTATGACAAATTTGAAACAGCCAATCCCCTTGGCTCAAAACATGGAATTCACAAAGTAGTATGTCTGTATTTTGTTTTGTGAAATTTAACCCCACAATTTAATTCGTCAGTACCAAACATTCATTTAGTGTCTCTGTTTCATTCTTTAGATATTAAGAAATACGGCTTTGATTTGATTCTCGAGCCCTTGCTTTTAGACCTTAAAACTCTTGAGAGTGAAGGAGTGCATTTGCCTATATCATCTGAAAGAAATATGGAGCAATATGTCAAATTACAGGCGATAACTTAGGACTTCACTCCATTCTTGGCTTTACAGAGTCCTTCAGTAGCCACTATTTTTGTTGATTCTGTTTGATAAGTAAATGGGGTGCTCAAGATGTATTTTGCAAGGATGATCACATGGTCATAATGCGTGATGAGCAAAGTTTCCAAATGCATTGTGAAACTCTTCAATCAGACCCACAGCTTAACAATGTTTATGGGGTCAAGAGAAATTCAGCACTAAACACTTTACAGTTTTTTCATGTGTGCAACAATTTTTCCTTTGACATCATGCATGATGACCTTGAAGGAGTGGCTCAGTATGAGCTCAAGTTGTTGTTTGCCTATTTGATTGAACATTTTCTCTCAAAGCAAGAGCTTCTTTCACGTATCAATTCATATGACTATGGTTACATGGAACGTAAAAACTGTCCAACAAATGTGAACTTGGACCACACTGGAAACAGTTTGGGCTTGAATTCAGTTCAAACTCTACGCCTTGTAAGGAACACCCCCTTGCTGTTTGGGGATGTTGTTCCATTTGCAAATCAAAACTGGAACTTGCTGCTTCTTTTGTTACAAATAATGAACATTATTTTTTCACCACGCATTACTTATGGGATGACTGTAGTACTTAAACACTTAATTCATGAACACCACCAACTTTTTAAGCCGTTGTACCCAGACCGAAATTTAATACCCAAACATCATTTCATGATACATTACCCATCATGCATTAGCAAAATTGGTCCTCTTTTGCACACTTGGAGTATGAGATTTGAAGCAAAGCATAAGCTTTTCAAAAACACTCCTAAAAACTTTAAAAACATCACCAAGTCTTTAGCCAAAAAACACCAGATGGCTATTTGGTATCATTGGGACACAGTGACATTCCAACGTAAAGAATATGGTCCAATATCTTTGTACCGTTTTGAAGAGTCTGGTGTTGTTGATGAATTGGTTATGTCTCTTTCAATTCTAACTGGGTTAAATTTGATGGTGCAGAATATTGAATCGGTCTTATTGTTTGTAATGAGATACAGCACGAGCTTCTAGTCTTTTCAGAATCACACAAATTCTGTTGATGCGTGATAGTATCTATTTTCTGGTGAATTCTCTGGTGACACTTTCTTTCAATGAGCATTACCATGCCTTTACTTTATGTGATGGAGAAGAAAAAGAAGCTGTCATTGAGTTGCAGAGTTTGCGTTTTTATAGACCATTTGATCTTCAGTGTTCATATGGACCAGATGACAGCATGTATGTGGTGCTTCTCCATTGTTTGATATAAACCTTTATACTGGATTTATGTCTGAGTGTAATTACAGACTAAGTTATTTAAGTTGTATTTAGTCAAATACAAAATGTTTGTATTGTTGACATTCTAAGGACAGTTTCATAATGATTCAGACGAGGTGAGGCTTGTTTAAAAAGCCCTGATTTTTTTTTTTTTTTTGCTCAATAAAAAAAGTAAAATATGTGTAGATTTGATTTATTAACATTTTTAAACCCTAAAGACAAGACAAGAAAAATTTAACTGAAATTCTTTTGTCCAGAAATTTTTCTAAAATGTCAACTATTAGACTTTTAAAAGTTGTATTCCAATGGATGCAGGCCTAATGTTAACACTGTTCAGAGTTTTCTTTCACTCTTCATATGTATGATGAACCCATAATCAGTGTTAAATCTGCACCAGTCAGGGTTTTTTATTCACTCTTTGTAGATATGAATCACACTTGTATGGTGTTAAAACAACACTAATTAGAGTTACTTATTTACTCTCCTGACTAAACGTTTCACCTTTAGTAAGAGTTAAAACAACACTATCGAGAGTTTTTTATTTAACACTAACAGAGTAGATTGAACAACACTGAGATAGAGTTAAATTCCTTACACTAGTATGAGAGTTAAATTAACACTGGCCAGAGAGAATTATATAAACACTGCAAAAGTGTTAATTTTAACACTTACAGAGTTGATTTAACACTGGTGATTTTACTGTGTGTACTTTGTATATGTACATGGGAAGCTCTGCACTCTACTAGTGACTGTAGGAAGTAAGTAAATAAATAAAGGTAAATGGCTAAATAACATTCAATCTGGCTTTTATGTAAGTAACATATACTGTAAATGTTAATGTTTGGGCACATGCACCCTTTGTATGTAAGAGTCAGATCAAACTGGACATTATCTGATCTGGAGGGATAAAAGCTGACACACAAACGCTGGTGAATCTGCCTTCTTTGTGTCTCACCGTCACTTGATTTTTTTTTATTCACTTTTATTGAGTGTTCCTGCTGCACTGAATAAGCTCACACCTTCTGGTGCACGATGTCGAAGCAGCACAGAGAAAAAAAATAAAGAGACAAATATATGGGACATTGGGTATAAAATTAATCAGAAAACATCAACGCACTAATGCAATATTATTTGAAAACGAACAGCATCAGATCGGGTGTGAATTTACGCTGGTGCTGTTACTTAGAATCAGATCAGGAGGGGGGGTGGTGTTAGAGCATGATTCTTATTGAGAGAATAAAACTGGAACTTATTCAGTGCAGCCTCCCAGTTTTATTGTCTGATTCACGTTCAAGCTTCCAGAAACACCCCCCCCCCCTTCCGATCTGACGCCATTTTCAAATAAAGATGTGGTACAAACTTCATTTGTTACATCCCCTCTTTATTTGAAAAACATGTCAGATCTTGTGCGCAAACGAGACGGGAAAACTGTGGATGTGAGTGTTGTGCAAGACTGAGAATGACTGTAGATGTGAATTTTTTTCATTCAGTTTTATTCTTGAGTGTTCCTGCTCACGCTGAATTAGTATACGCCTTCTGATCCATGATGTCACAAAGCCTTCCTGACAAAAAAAAGAGAGACTTCTTTATTGTTTCTAACCTTGTCAGCATCGGAATGGTAAGACACACCAGTCTGTCTCCAGCTGAAACTCATCTATACTAATAAAAGGCAAAGCCCTCACTGACTGACTGACTCACTCACTGACTCACTCACTCACTCACTCACTCATCACTAATTCTGTAGATAGAAGGCTGAAATTTGGCAGGCTTATTCCTTACAGCTCACTTACAAAAGTTAAGCAGGTTTCATTTCGAAATTCTACACGTAACGATCATAACGGTCGACAACGTCCGCCATGTTGAACTTTCTTATTTATGGCACCATCTTCACGAAATTTGGTAGGCGGCTTCCCTGCACTAACCAAAACCGATGTATGTACTTATTTCGATGGTATGACGCCACTGTCGGCCGCCATATTGATCTTTCCAACGTCACTAATTTTCCAACTTCCCGTGTAGGTAGAAGGCTGACCCCATCTTCATGAAATTTGGTAGGTGGCTTCCCTGCGCTAACCAAAATCGATGTATGTACTTATTTCGGTGGTATGACGCCACTGTCGGCCGCCATATTGAATTTTCCAAACATCACTAATTCTCCAACTTCCCGTGTAGGTAGAAGGCTGAAATTTTGGCAGGCTCATTCCTTACAGCTTACTTACAAAAGTTAAGCAGGTTTCATTTCGAAATTCTACACGTAACGGTCATAACGGTCGACAATGTCCGCCATGTTGAACTTTCTTATTTATGGCCCCATCTTCACGAAATTTGGTAGGCGGATTCCCTGCGCTAACCGAAACCGATGTATGTAGTTATTTCGATGGTATGACGCCACTGTCGGCCGCCATATTGAACTTTCCAACGTCACTAATTTTCACAATGTCCGCCATGTTGAACTTTCTTATTTATGGCCCCATCTTCATGAAATTTGGTAGGCGGATTCCCTGCACTAACCGAAACTGATGTATGTACTTATTTCGATGGTATGACGCCACTGTCGGCCGCCATATTGAACTTTCCAATGTCACTAATTTTCCAACTTCCCGTGTAGGTAGAAGGCTGACCCCATCTTCACGAAATTTGGCAGGTGGCTTCCCTACGCTAACCGAAACCGATGTATGTACTTATTTCGGTGGTATGACGCCACTGTTGGCCGCCATACTGAATTTTCCAAACATCACTAATTCTCCAACTTCCCGTGTAGTTAGAAGGCTGAAATTTGGCAGGCTCATTCCTTACAGCTTACTTACAAAAGTTAAGCAGGTTTCATTTCGAAATTCTACGCGTAATGGTCATAACGGTCAACAATGTCCGCCATGTTGAACTTTCTTATTCATGGCCCCATCTTCACGAAATTTGGTAGGCGGCTTCCCTGCGCTAACCGAAACCAATGTACATACTTATTTCGGTGGTATGACGCCACTGTCAGCCACCATATTGAACTTTCCATCGTCACTAATTCTCCAACTTCCCGTGTAGGTAAAAGGCTGAAATTTGGCAGGCTCATTCCTTACAGCTTACTTACAAAAGTTAAGCAGGTTTCATTTCGAAATTCTATGCGTAACGGTCATAACGGTTGACAATGTTCGCCATGTTCAACTTTCTTATTTATGGCCCCATCTTCACGAAATTTGGTAGGTGGCTTCCCTGCGGTAACCAAAACCAATGTACGTACTTATTTCAGTGGTATGATGCCACTGTCGGCCGCCATATTGAAGTTTCCAACGTCACTATTTCTCCAACTTCCCGTGTAGGTAGAAGGCTGAAATTTGGCAGGCTCATTCCTTACAGCTTACTTACAAAAGTTAAGCAGGTTTCATTTCGAAATTCTACGCGTAACGGTCATAACGGTCAACAACGTCCGCCATGTTGGACTTTCTTATTCATAGGTAGAAGGCTGAAATTTGGTACTTATTTCGGTGATATGATGCCACTGTCGGCCGCCATATTGAACTTTTCAACGGTCTTTGTTACTTATCGGCCCATCTTCAAGAAATTTGGTACGCGGGTTCCCAATGCTAACTAAATCCTACTTACGTACATATATAAGTCCATAGCCTGCAGCTCGGTCACCGTGTGAGGCGGTGTTGGGTCCCCCATCCCAACGCCTCCCACATTGTTGGCTGCCTGCCTATATAAGGCCGTCTGTCGCTCCAGTCTCTATATTCCCTTCCTTGCTTTGCCACGGTATTCACGTCTCCCTGCTGATAACTACAGCCTTTTTATTTAATCCACGGCTTCTCCGCTGTTTATTGTTCATTTATTATGATTATAGTTATTGTATAGGTATTTTAGACTTACTTTACATTGTTCAGGTACCCATTTCCTTTATCATTCCGACCGTACCCCCATTAACATGTCTATCGAGGTGATCACCATCGATCAAAGAACTGTCACTTACCAAGTGGTTTCCATGCCCGGAGATGGCACCTGCCTTTTCCATTCTCTTTGTTACATATTGCATGGCCATATCAGGCTCACTATTGATATCCGGAGGAACATTGTGTCTTATGTATTGAATGACTGGGACAGGTTCAAGGTGTGGACTGATGACAGTACAGGAGATAATTATACTACACAGGAGCACTAGAAGAGTGAAATGCTTAAGTGTACCGAAATGGCCAAATATTTTACACCTTTGGAGAACCACCAATGCCTCTTAAACATCTTAGATTCACAGGTGACGATTTCAGTAATGGACACTTTGATGTTTAGAAATGTTTAAACTCTCAAAAGCTGGATGTGAAGTTATCAATGAAACTGGTTGTATACTTACAATGCTTGACAGATGCCGAATGTCTCTTCAACACAAGTCCTACAAATACTGTCGTAATTGAAACAAACCATGAAACTCAAACCGATTATGACAGCAGCAATCCAAGCTGTGAGATTTGAAACAAGATTACTGTTCACATGGCCAACTGTACGTTGCATGCTCAAGAGTAAGCTCAGCGCACAGCTACAGCTTGGTCATATTACAACTGGAGGGCCGAACTGACAACGTGGCATACAAAGAGATCCTTAACAAATAATTATTGGCATATTTTCCCTCAGTTTAAAAAGGTTTAATTTTCTTCTTAATAAAAATTTTAAGGCAGTACTTCACCGCTGCGAAGCGCGGGTATTTTGCTATATACTTATATACTGCTGATTTGTTATACAGCTGTTCTTGGTTGAACTGAGACATTTCAATGTGTTCTTTGTCAAGAAGGCATAATTTATTAAAATCTTTCTTGTTGGTGGAGCATGAAAGTCCTCCACAAGCTGGACTGCTCTTCCCAGATCTATTCTACAGTATCTAGAAGCCCACTGAGTTGTCTTTCATTCAGTGACTTGAATAAAACTCAATATAAGCTTGGGGGTATTTCCCTATATAATAGATAGAAATAAAACAAGGATTAGAAGTTAGACACAGTGCCAATTTGCATAACATATCTTTTAAGATTTTATTATGTACTTTTATTAAACCATTCATTTGTTAAACATACTATATATTATGAAGAGAATAATATAAATATTTATATGTTTATCCTTTTAGAGTAAGCCTATTTGGAGCATTTTATTCACCCTAAAATGACATTTTTCAGAAGTAATGGAAATATAGTTATTAGACCAATGTGTAATGGCAAGTATACGACTGAAGCTGAACTACATTACTGAAGTGAAAGGCAATAAAATTCTATGCTGCAATTAGAAACTAAACAATCTTAAAACAGATCTAGGTATAGATAACTTACCAGTCATAAAATATCATGTACCTAACATGTAGATAAAAAAATGTTTGAAACAAGTCTTACCTGTCATAAAACTGAAAATGCATTAGATATGCTATCAGAAATTTTATATATGCCTCAAGAGTCTTCTTTGGGCTATTGGTAAATGCCAGCGTTTTATGGTACAAGCACAAGGCAAACGCAAAGAGTCTTTGAAAAATATTTTCTTGGGATTCAAGTGTCATAACCTGCAGCCAGATTAAATAGGATCAGATCAGTTAAACCCATCAGGTGGAAAGCAGAAATATATGCCATCTTGAATGTAGCCTGTTCAAAATATGTCTCTGGATACTTTTGACAGTGAATCTTTACATCAGATGTAAAAAGTCAGATATTTTGTTTTGGTTTCTTCTTTGTAACTGTGTGTTTTGAGTGCCTTTTCTCAGATCAATTTGTACACTTTTTTATTTTGCAAGTGAAGTTTCTGAACTGGAATGCTGGTTTTTTTTCAGACTGTTTCCCTAAAGTTAAACGGTGAGGGAATAAGTATTGATTTGTTTGACAGCTTTGATGTTGTCAGTGAAGATAAAGATATCACATCCAACACATTTTAAAATTCTACTGATGTAAGAAATGCTTATATTTACAAGTGAGAATTAAACCTGTGAGTGGTTACTGTGAGGAGCTGCACAATGATGCAGTGATTAGCATTGTTACTCATTTCTCAGGCACTGACTTTGTGGATTTTGCGCATTCTCCCTCTGTCTACAGGGTTTTTTTCCATGTGTGAATTTGCCCTGTGATGAACTATGCCCTCCCTTCTAGGGTTGATTTACATCTTATACTGAGTGTAGGTGGGATAGCATTGGCTCCCAAGAACCAAATGGATATATTGGTTAAAAGATTAATCGATGAATAGGTGGATGGGTTATTATGTTAAATATAACTTAATTCTTACTGGTAAAAAGTTTTTCAAACATATGTTTGCTTCACTTGCTCCATATGAGTTAGTTTTGCTTAAGCAAGTACTCACGTCTGCATGTATAGGGACAAGGAACTGAAGGAAATCTTTATGGATTTGTCCATAAGTCCTCCTTAATTTACTGTATCTCGTTTTTATACTATGTGTCCTTTATTTTTCCCTCAGTAAACTGTTAAAAAAATCTTGTACAATTAGCAGAATATTTTGAATATCTATATATTTTTTTATATGACTTCTAGTTATGACAACTTCCTGCATCCTATCTGTACAGACCAGTAAAAAAAAAGGTAAATCTGAGCCACTGAGACTGAAGAGTTGTGTACTGACATCTGAGCCCCAACTACCCTTTGCTCCATTTTAGTATTTTTAGGAATTTGATCAGTGCTTTTTCTGACCCAGAGTTATGGATACTTCTCCATTTTTTGATATTGTTTAGGTGTGATTTATTGGTCATGTGCCCTGCTTTCTTTTTTGATCACGATTCTGAATAGTGCTTCAATACATGAACTTTACCACTCAGAAAGTAACCGTGATGAAGTAGCAGTCATAAAGAAATTGATATTGCTTTCCTTTCTTTCTTTTGTTTTTGTTGGACGAATGTTTATCCTGTTATATAGAGGACAGTTCATGGTTCCAAGCTACAATAAGCAGGAAATGTTGTTTCTACTGAAGGTGGAAATGGGTAGGACAAGCTAGAGGCCTATCATTTAATCTAACTTTATTAGGTAAACTGCTGCTTTTTAAGTAAAGCAGTCTTGATGAGTACATGGTGCCTGGGATTGCTAGTGAGTAGTGGGACTTGGTGGTCCCAATGCTTTATAGATCAATCGCTGACCCTTAAAGTGATTCTGAACTTTGTCAGAAGTGTCGCCAGAGAGGTATTTAAATTCACTTCAAGATATAGAATCTCTAGACACAGAAGGTACATTTGGGGCGATGACTCAATGACCAGAGGATAGGATACCACAATAGATGTAGTTTGAAACAGAGAGACTGGCGATAAAAGCAGTGCTGTATTGGTATTATTGAGAGAGGCATGTAAGAAAACCATCCCACCTCATAGACAGAATGTTTACACCTGAGGCCAAGAGAGGCAAAAAAATAGGTATTTGGTTTCTTGTGTTGTTTTGTTTTTTTTTTTTTACTTTGTGCTTTTAATTTGTTTATCCAATCCATCCAACCCTAAAGCATTTATTCTGGTAGAGGAAAGCCAGTGCAACAACTCCATTTTAGTAAAGTAAGAATAAAGTAGTGTAATTCATAGATTTCTCACATAAATATTTTATGTTGAATGGACAAATAAAATTATAATTTAAAAGGAAAAAGTTTCATTTTGATGAATAAACATATTCTAGTATTCTATGTGATACTTTTTTAGTTCATACAGGTGGGCTAGTAAGATGCACCTCAAAAATTCAAAAATAGAATGGTGATTTTTGTAAGTAATAGTGGAGAATAGCATTAAAGAGCAATGCACACATGTATTCTCATTTTTTTATTTATTTACATTCTAGATTCATACCAACTGTGTATATGGGGAATGCCCCAGAAAGTGTTTATAGTTTAAAATTTTATGAAAAAAAATATAGTTTGTAAATGTAAACTGTCTTATTATTTCACTATTTTCTTTTTAGTGCGTTTCCATTCCTACAGGCTAGTTGGTCCTTTCATGATTTGAGCTGAATGGGTTTGTTCTGTACTAGCTATTCAAGGTACAATTTAGCTAAAGTAAAACTCAAAAAATATATTCTTATAGCTGTGATAATGGCATTAAAGTTGACCTTTTGGAATTGTTAGAATACAAGGAGTGCAAAAAAAAATTGTTAGGACATTTTGATACAGTGGATTCAGAAAATATTCAGACCCTTCACTGTTTGTACCATTTTGTTATGTTGCAGCCTTATGCTAATTTAATACTTCAGAATGACAAAGCAAATATATGATTTTAGAAATTTTTGAAAATGTATAAAAAATAAACTGAAATATTACATTGACACAAGTATTCAGACCCTTTGCAATGACACTTGAAATTTGGCTTGGGTGCATCCCATTTTATTGATCTTCATTGAGATGGCTTCTACACCTTGTTTTTAGTCCATGTGTCATCAATTGAATTGATTGGACATGATTGGGAAAGGCACACATGTGTCTATATAAGATTCCCAATAGTACAATGTGTATCAGGACGAAAACCAAGCCATGAGGTCAAAGGAATTATCTGCAGAAATAAGAGACAGAATTGTGTCGAGGTAAAAAAAATCCTGCAGCACTGAAGGTTTCCAAGAGCACAGTTACCCCCAAAATTCTTAAATGGAAGAAGTTTGAGACATTCACATCTGGCAGAGATCCTGAAAACCTGTGTGGAGAAGGGTGAAACTTCAATAAGGACAGCCGTCACAGCCACATTCCACCAGTCTAGGCTTTATGAAGACAGCCCAGACAGAAGCCTTTCCTCACTAAAAGACGCATGGAAGCCCACTTAGAGTTTGCAAAATGGCACCTAAAAGGACTCTTGGGATGTAAGAAACAATGCCTCTGGTTTAATAAAATCAAACATCAGGTCAGAGGAAAGCAGGTCATGATGGTTTTTTTATGTCAGTGGTAGGGACTGGAAGACTAAACAGGTTTGAGGTAAAAATAAACAGAGCAAAATATGTAGATATCGTTAAATAAAACCTGCCCCAGATCACTATTTGCCTCAGATTGAGCTTAAGCTTCACCTTCCAACAGAACAATGAACCTAAGCACAACACAGGAGTGGTCTAAAGACAACTCTGGGGAATGTCCTTGACTTTCCTAACTAGAGCCCGAACTTGAACTCAACTGAACATCTCTGGAGCAACCTGAAAACAGCTGTCAACTGACAGTCTCCATCCAACCAGGCAAAGCTTGAGAGCCCCTCAGAAGAAAATGGCAGAAAAGCCCTAAATCCTGTTGTGAGAAGCTTCTCATGTCGTAGTCAATACGACTCCAGGCTGCAACTATTGCCTAAGGTTTTTCTACTAAGTACTGAGTAAACGGTCTGCTTACTTGTTTTAATGTGCTATTTCAGTTTATTTTTAATACAGTTGCGAAAAATTCTAAAATCCTATTTTTGCTTTGTCATTCTGGGGTATTGAGTGTTGCTTGATGTGAGGAAAAATAATTTAAAAGGTAATAATTAAAAGAAAGAACAGAAAACTTAGCACTTTTAGCAGTCACAGTTAAAGAGGGACATTCTGCAGGCATATTACTGTTTGTATAAAGGAGCCCCTGGATCGTTTCTTGACATACTTTTGCTGAATAATTCATTGCCTGAAAGTACTCAGTGTTAGTGTGTCAGAGAGAGCAGATGCGTTCTTGTTAAATGCAAAATGAGTGCAGTCAGTATGCTAGGAAAACCGGACACTGCTGCTGATTGCTTTTTTCTTTGTTGGCTTGTAAACACACACCATACTGAAACTGAATGTAGCTCATCATCAGTGAGTTTAAGACTGAGCACAGCGAGCATGATGGAGCTGAAGCTTGGCTGAGATATTTTTGACCTGTTGGCCAGTTCCCTCTGGTAGGTGCCTGTTGCCACATTGAAACATGGATATGAACAGGTATGTCCAGATTTCGAGCAGTCTATCTTTCTAATGCCGACCCAATTCAACACACAGTTCCAAAAGAGCGAATGGCTCAATAAGTCTAAAACAGCTCATCATGGACAGAAAAATCCTGCTAGTACCTAAAAGCTCTTTCTAAAGGACAATTTACACAGTCTTCGAGCATTGCCAAATAAGTGATGTTATGTCAAACTGTTAAGCTATGAATAGGCAATAAGGGAAGGGTTGGCAACCTGAGGCAAGCATTCCATAGAGGGCATGCAATGCCATTATCAGTGGCACCTGAAAGATCAGTAGTCACGTGTCTATTGTAATAAGTAGACAGAGTACTCAAAAAGGTTTGGGGTGGTAGCCCCATATAATTTCGACCAGACACAAAAAAAATACTTAGACGTTCGTCTAAAGGATCAAAATATTTAATAAACAAAAGAGTTTGCAACGTGTGTATTTATAGGAGAAAATGATGGCTGGATTAATTGGACCGGACACAACATCATAGCAGAGGAACAGAAGTGATACCAAAAGGTTGAGACCAGAAGTGAAGTCCTTGGAAGGGAGTGGAGTCTGCCATCTTTGTAGTGGGACCGGAAGTGGTATCTTCGTGGGTGGAGTAGCCGTTTTGGGAGCCTGGATACGGAAAAAGTAAGCATGCTGTTTTATTATTTTTCTTCCTTGGATCTGAAGATAGAAAGAGAGAGGAGTTAGTATCCGAATGTCTCCTAAACACACGTGTATGACACTATAAATTTGTTTGATATTTCTCAAGTAAACAAACTATGGTAAAGTTTGTTAAATATTATCTAGTTTTTAGTGCCATCCAGTTTATAATGGTATAAAAAAACTGATTAAATCAGTAAATAAAAAATAATGCTTAAGGGCAATATTTCATGTGTGTGCTCCTCACTGCACACACAGCAGCAGCAGTAAATGTTATCACAACCTTCTAATTGACGTGGCTTTGTGTTAATATGTTGTAAAATGGCAGACAAGGAAAGCAGTTGTTCTTTTCAACCTGGTGGTTGTTAGAGGGGTTCAAGCCATATGTACTCAGTGCTGTGGAAAAATTCTGTGCTGAACATCAAGTGTAAGGCATCATTTCAAAAAGAAGCATGAGGGAAAAAAGTTCAAGGATGAGGCAGGCAGGGTGGAATTTACCAGAAAAGCAGTAGCAAGATATAAGAAGCAAAGAAGTGTGTTCAAAACATTATGCAACACTAAATTTCACGCTACAGAAGGTAAAATACAGAAGCAAAGATTGTGAGTTTAATTGAAAATCACATCAAACACCCAGTCATGAATTTTCATTGCATGTCTGTCGGACAAGTAAAACAAGAAAGAATGCAAAATGTACAAGTTCAGGTGATCTCTATCATTATAAATTTGGAACACTTCACTAATCTGTAATTAAAGTCACACAGAATGTTGATCTGTTTAAAATAGATGAGATCAAAAATCTGGCAATTCTTTTCAATAGAATATTTTGAAATTTCAAAAATATGTCAGCATACTCTATGTGAGAAATCTGAACAACAACTGAACTTTTCTGACAAATGTCCTTGAAGAATATATGTGCCAAATTTCAACAAAATAATTTTGCTGGCAGCAGAGTTATTTCATTCTGACAACAAGACAGATAGACATGGCAACCACAGTATATATTTTTCGCGTTACATACAAATGCAACTAAAAATCTGCAGTATACAGGTACACTCAAATCTTAAATAAGCCCAAATAGGAGGAAAAGAGGAAGGCCTAAGAGAAGGTTTATGGATGTGGTGAGAGAGGACATGCAGCTTAAGGGTGTAACAGAGCAAGATGTAGAGGACAGGAAGATATGGAAAAAGATGATCTGCTGTGGCAACCTCTAACAGGAGCAGCCGGAAGTAGAAGAAGAACAAGGATGCAATATTACAGAAATCTTCCTAACATGCTGGGGGAAACAATTAGAGATTGTTACATAATTATACATAACAACTACAAACAATTCACCCCTTTATAAAGATTTTGGTAATGAAATAAATAGCTACTTTTTAAAAAATGTGCTAGCTAAGAAAAATCTATGAACGAATAAATGAGCAACAAACTTTTTGCTATAAATGTCAACTTAAACTTGTGATTCTTTAGCATACTGAAATACTAGCTAGACTTTGGCATTTGAATACAGGTTTTTTTTTACCTCTCCAGCTTTTTGTGACTTTTATTACGTAAGCTAAAACATTAAAAGCATTGTAAATAAAACATTCTTTAAGAACTGGGGGTTATTTTTCATACATGGGAATCTTCGAAGTCAAGCTAGGCGAAGTCGGGCTCTCACAACCACACAGGCATTGCTTTGAGATTTTTTGCAAGCGGCACTTTTTTTATATAGTGTAGGCGATGCGGAAAATCTATTTAAAAGTGCAGTTTGCCAGTCAATTCGTAAAGTCCATTTGGCTCTAAAATATTTCCTTCGGGTTTTCATAGTGTTTCCTGGACACCTGCGTGTGCAGACAATAAAAGAGGCGTTTTATGCCATTGCAGGTAGGTAATACACAGGCAAAAACACCCACAGTTCCATAAAGAATCTCACAATCAGCAACATTCTCATTACCCAGGATTTCCAAATGTAATTGGGGCACATGGGACTGATCAGAGTGGAGTTTGATCAAACATTATTTGGAAAATGTACCTCTTCTCCTGATGAATAATCAGACACAGTGTCTTCATCAAATATTTGACCTTCGTCGATATCTCATTGGTCAGACACAGGTTCTAGGGATATGACAACAACAACATATATTTATATAGCACATTTTCATACAAATAATGTAGCTCAAAGTGCTTTACATGATGAAGAAAAGAGAAATAAAAGACAAAGTAAGAATTAAAATAAGACAACACTAATTAACATAGAATAAGAGTAAGGTCCGATGGCCAAGGGGGACAGAAAAAAAAAAAAAACTCCAGAGGGCTGGAGAGAAAAAAATAAAATCTGCAGGGGTTCCAGACCATGAGACCGCCCAGCTCCCTCTGGGCATTCTACCTAACATAAATGAAACAGTCCTCTCTGTATTTAGGGTTCTCATGGAAGGACTTGATGATGATGGTCATGTAGACTTCTGGCTTTTAATCCATCAATGTAGGAACATCATGGTGCATTGATTAGGTGGTGGTGGTGCAGGTCCCCACCACAGAAAACCGGGAAAAGAAACAGAAGAGAGAGTAGAGGTTAGTACTGATTTTAGAGCCACCATGAATATTTATGATAATAAATTAAATATACAAAGTATCAGGATTAAATTAAAATGAAGTTACGAGAAGGCCATTTTAAAGTGATGTGTTTTCAGCAGTGTTTTAAAGTGCTCCAATGTATTAGCCTGGCGAATTCCTATTGGCAGGCTATTCCAGATTTTAGGTGCATAACAGCAGAAGGCTGCCTCAGCACTTCATTTAAGTTTAGCTCTTGGAATTCTAAGCAAACACTCATTTGAGGATCTAAGGTTACGATTTGGAATATAAAGTGTCAGACATTCTGATATATAAGATGGAGCGAGATTATTTAAGGCTTTGTAAACCATAAGCAGTATTTTAAAGTCAATTCTGAATGACACAGGTAACCAGTGTAGTGACATCAAAACTGGAGAAATGTGCTCGGATTTTCTTTTCCTAGTTAGGATTCTAGCAGTTACATTCTGCACTAGTTGCAAACGATTTATGTCTTTTTTGGGTAGTCCTGAGAGGAGTGCGTTACAGTAATCTAGTCAACCGAAAACAAAAACGTGATCTAATTTCTCAGCATCTTTCAATGATATAAGAGGTCTAACTTTTGCTATGTTTCTTAAGTGAAAAAATGCTGTCCTAGTGATCTGATTAATATGTGATTTAAAATTCAGGTTACAGTCAACACTTACCCTTAAGTTCTTTACCTCCGTCTTGACTTTTAATCCTAATGCAAGTTTATTTCTAATAACCTCATTATATCCATTATTGCCAATCACTAAAATTTCTGTTTTCTCCTTATTTAGCTTGAGAAAATTACTATTCATCCATTTAGAAACACAAGTAAGACATTGTGTTAGTGAAGCAACAGAGTCGGGGTCATCAGGTGCTATTGATAAATACAGCAGCGTGTCATCAGCATAGCTGTGGTAACGGAAGCATGTAGATTGAAAAGAGCAGCAGACCCAGGACAGAGCCTTGTGGAACACCACATAGGATATCATGTGTCTTTGAGTTGTAATTCCCACAACTAACAAATAATTTTCTACCTGCCAGGTAGGATTCAAACCAATTTAAGACACTACCACAGAGGCCCACCCATTGACTAAGGTGATTTTTAAGAATGTTGTGATAAATGATGTCAAATGCGGCACTCCACATGACATTCCTTGCAACTGAGGGTTAAATGGAACATACCTATGGCACACATTGAGGACAAATATATGCAATAACAATCCTTTACCTGAAATGAAGTGACCACTGCATCCTGCCACTGGTTCTGAGGAGGAGCTTCTCCCTAGAATGCCCTCAGAAACAGGGTGATGGGCATTTTGCCGGAGAGCCAACTCTTCAGCAGGGGTTAGGTCTGGACTGCGTGGAACTCCACCTGTTTTTTGCGTGTCTGCCTTCTTATTAGCTTTAATGTTTTTTATATTATATATGATTCATTATGTCAACAATTCTTTAAACAGTTATATACCAATATTTACCAGTTTGAAGTATACTCTTGTACTCCTGAAGGGAGCTATGTAATGGTCATGGGAGACTTATCTAACTGTAAAATGATCTTGATAAATGTTTATGCACCTAATGTTGATGATAAGGAATTTATACAAAATTTATTTGCATCCATTCCCAATCTGAACACTTATAAAGTTATAATGGCTGGGGCATTTAATTGTGTTCTAAATCCACTTTTAGATAGGACTTCTTCCACAGGGAGAACGGCATCTAACACCGCAAATATAATTACAAAGTTTATAACTGATCACAACTTATCAGACCCCTGGAGGTTTTTAAACCCAAATTCATGAACATATTCTTTCTACTCACCAGTACATCATTGCTACTCAAGGATTGATTACTTCTTTATAGACAATAACTTCTTGCCTATGATTAAATCTTGCAAATACGATGCTATTGTTATTTCTGACCATGCACCTATGATCTTGGAGCTAAAATTACTAAGCCCCATACACTCACCCCACAGATGGCGCCTCAACCCGCTTCTATTAGCTGACGAGAATTGTACGGAATTTATATCCAAACAAATCAAATTCTTTCTAGAGACAAATACATCCCCCGAGATCTCTGCAGGAATACTCTGGGAAACTCTTAAGGCCTTCTTAAGAGGACAGATTATCTCATATCTTTCCCACAGAAATAAATCCGAAGCCAAGAAAGTAGCAGAGATAAAAAGCGAAATTACTAGAATAGATGAAGAACATGCCAGACTACCAAGCAAGACTCTACAGTACATAGGAAAAGGCAGGCTCTACATTCAGAACTGAACCTCTTGACAACTAAAGAAACTGAACAACTAATTTATAAATCTAGACATCTTTACTATGAACATGGAGAGAAAGCTAATAAGCTTTTAGCTCAACAAATTCACAAGCAAGAAGTCCGCAACGCAATCTCAGTAATCACCAACGCGAACGGAGATAAAATCGTCGACCACAAAAATATAATGCACACTTTCAGAGACTACTATAAATCCCTATATACTACTGAGTTTAAAGAAGACAATACACAATCTAATGCATTTTTGGATACATTACACACAAATAGACACTTTTAGTGTGGAGGAACTTGATAAACTTCTGGCGTTATCAGAATTACTAGATGCTATAAAGTCACTCCAAGGTGGGAAAGCAGCAGGCCCTGATGGCTACCCTGCAGAATTTTACAAGAAATTCTCCGCTCAGCTAGCTCCCCTCCTATTAGTAACATTTACAGAAGCCAGAGATAACCAATCTCTTCCTCAAACCTTTCGCCAAGCACTAATCACCGTTTTTCCAAAACAAAATAAGGACTTATTACAATGTGCATCATACAGACCAATTTCACTTCTGAATAACGACGTTAAAATACTCTCTAAAATCATAGCGAGAAGGATGGAGAAAGTGCTCCCCTCGTTAATATCACAAGACCAAACTGGATTTATTAGGGGCCGACACTTATCTTCAAATCTTCGACACCTGTTTAATATACTCACCAACTAAATCAAACACCCCAGAAATATTATTATCATTGGATGCAGAAAAAGCATTCGACATGATTGAATGGAAATACCTTTTTACTACATTGGAGAAGTTTGGGTTTGGCCCGAACATTTGTGCATGGATTAAATTACTGTATACTAACCCAGAAGCTTCAGTTTGCATCAACAACATTTGCTCAGACTACTTTAAACTTGAACGTGGTACTAGACAAGGATGCCCCTTGTCACCGCTGCTGTTTGCAATTGCCATTGAACCACTGGCAATACATTGTCGGAATACCGATCAGATAAAGGGGATTAGCAGAGAAGGACTGGAACAGAAAATTTCATTATATGCAGATGATATGGTACTGTATATATCGGACCCAGAAAATTCTGTGCCTGCAGTCTTAGCAGCACTCACAGAATTTCAAAAGATCTCTGGTCTCAGAATTAATCTGAATAAAAGTGTACTCTTTCCAGTGAATTCTCAAGCATATAATATTAGATTAGATACCCTACCTTTTATCATTGCAGAACAGTTTAAATACCTAGGGGTAAACATCACAAGTAAACAAAAAGCTCTATATCAACAAAATTTTGCCATCTGCATGGAAAAAATTAAACAAGACTTGCATAGATGGTCAACCCTTCATCTCACACTAGCTGGAAGAATTAACACTGTTAAAATGAATATTCTTCCCAATCTCCTTTTTTATTTCAAAACATTCCAATATACATTAATAAATCATTCTTTAGGCAATTAGATTCAACAATAACCTCATTTATTTGGAATTCAAAACATCCACGCATCAAAAGAGCAACCCTACAAAGACACAAGGCAGAAGGTGGCATGGCTCTACCTAACTTCCAGTTTTATTACTAAGCAGCAAATATACAGGCGATAAGAACCTGGACACAAATAGAAGAACATACAGAGGCTTGGTCCGCAATAGAAGTAAAATCCTGCAGTACTTCTTTGTATTCCTTGCTCTGTGCTCCAATAAACACACGTTATCGGCAATATACTAATAACCCAATTGTGCTCCGCTCACTTAGAATCTGGAACCAATGAAGAAAGCATTTTAAGACGGAGAAGCTTCTATCTGTGGCACCTCTGCAAGAGAACCACCTCTTTCAACCTTCGCAAACATATACAGTTTTTAATATCTGGAAAAAATTTGGAATTAACTTGCTTAGAGATCTTTATTTAGACAACGTCTTTGCATCCTATGAACAATTACATTCTAAATTTAACATTCCAGCTACATATTTCTTTCACTATCTTTAAATCAGGAACTTTGTTAAAGAGAACCTTCCAGATTTTCCTCATCTTGCACCCTCATCCATGCTGGAAAAAATATTGCTCAATCTCAAGGACTTAGACACCATCTCTACAATATATAAAATCATTTTACAATCCCTCCCTTTCAAAGATCCAAGAGGACACTGGGAAAAAGATCTCTCAATTAATATATCAGAAAAGGAGTGGAAAGCAACAATGCAGAGAATTCACTCAAGCTCCATATGCGCAAATCATATAATTATACAACTCAAAATTATATATCGAGCACATCTGTCTTGACTAAAACTCTCCAAAATGTTTCCAGGGTATGATCCAACCTGCGAACGCTGCAACCTAGTCCCAGCCTCACTGGGTCACATGTTCTGGGCCTGCACCAAATTAACATTATTCTGGACAAAAATTTTTAATTACCTTTCAGACAGCCTTGGACTCACAATCCCTCCTAACCCATTAACAGCTGTGTTTGGTGTTCTTCCAGAGGGGTTTAAAGTGGAGAAAGAAAAACAAATTGTGATTGCATTCACTATACTTTTGGCATGCAGACTTATTCTGATAAACTGGAAGAACCCAAACTCTCCTCTTTTAAGTCAGTGAGAAACCGATGTGTTATACTATTTGAAATTGGAAAAAATCAAATACTCAGTTAGAGGATCCGTACAGACTTTTTTCAAAACATGGCAGGATCTAATCAGCAATATTTTAAAATAAGCTCATAAAGCACAGAAAATTTATTAATTTAGGTATGTTTACAAGCCTTAAATTTCACGTCATTTGGCTTGCTCTCTCTCTCAGGGGTGGGGATCGATCTGACCTTAACTCAATTTTTCTTTTTGTAAAAACTTGATTGATTTGTATGGATTGCAATAAAATTGATAAAGAAAGAAAAAAAAAAAAAAAGGGATCAGTTATACAATATATCTCTACAAAAACACAACATTTTGCCAGTTGTTTCAGGGACTAGTAAAATGAATATAAGTTACAACTACAGGTATAATCATTTTAGACTGTGAAAATGTTGCACTTTCATACATACCCATCTCGAAGCAGAAAGTAAACTTCCTGGCTATTGTCAATTATCTCTGCAACCTCCTACATCACTTTCTGTTGTGGTGCTGCAAATACACTCTACAAATTTTGGCTGCCACTTTTCTGCTTGGAGATTATTTGTTCTCTCTCAAAGTTATCTCAAGGATCTTTGTCTTTGTCTAAATTAAACATTTAAGAGTGTTTTGGTTTGGTTGTATTTTCTTTGTGCAGTAATATCGTGGACTATTTCATGGTTCTGCAAATATATTTACCTTTCACTTTCAGCAACCTTATGTGTGTGAAAATACTCTTAGCAAACACCTTCTCCATTGGATGGCAAAATCCTGTTTTTATCCTTTAATTTTACACTAGTATTGGGATATCAGTATTGCTGCATCCCATAAGTATATTCATGGAGAAGCATGACATGAATTATTGACAATTCAAACATTGTTAATTGATTATATTTAAGTTATCTTTCCAAACTATTGGTGTGTGCATAAAGTTTACATCCTTGGTTATGGAGTAAATGGCGCAGTTATCACTACCTGTCGTGGCTTTACCTAAAATGATGGCTCAACCCTTGGCTTCCACATTTCTAACAGAATCAAAATTTCTCTGCATAATGCTTATAATTCATAGACATGGCAGCAGGTAAACAGATTTTTCATATTTAATCAAACCACTCCCCCTGTTTATTGCTAAATAAGGAAATCTCTCACTTCTAGATGTGGTGGTGGTTTGGGTGTTACGGTATGTCTTTAGTTTCCTAAATAAGGAAATCCCTTCTCATGCTTTTACCTTAATTGAATATTTGGTGTTTCAGCTGTTATTTATTTATTACATCACCCTCTGAATTATAGTTTTTTGTTTTAAACTGAATTATCTGAGCTGATTTCAGCTCTTTTTCTAATGATGTCTGCATTTACAATGTTTAGTGATTTTAATATTCATATCGATTTTTGTGATTGTACTTTTAAAGCTGATTTTTATGCTTGCTATAATGCTTTGACTTCATTCAACTAGTTTGTTTTCCTATTCATACTCAATGTCAAATTTTAAATTTAGTCTGTGCTACAGAGCAGAATGTTACAAACTTATTGATGTAGAAACACACAATGCACTGCAAAACTTTGTACTAAGGCATTTCCTGGGCAGGCTTCTGTGTTAAATGCTTGGCTAGGAAAATTGATTGCATAGCTGTTAACTGTATTAACAACCAGGTGTTAATAAACTTGGGACCAGATCATTCCAGTCACATTTGTAATGTTGTCAGAAATGGACAGCGCCATTTCTTTTTTTATTAATGTATGTTCCACACCAAATGTCAACATGTTTATAGGCCATGTGTACATGCAACTACTTCTTCTGGTTTTCACTCCATCAAGTCTGCATTCCTATTTTACAGGTATATTGCTTAGTATTTTCATTTTAACAGAGTGCATCCTTTTTTTGAGAGCCGAAAATTAACTTTGTTAAAAGACATTCAAAAATGCCCCTTTCCAGAAAGCAATATTGGGTGCCTACTGTGTTCTCATCAACACGCAAATATAGATAATAAAACATAGTAAAATAATAATATTAAAACTGCTTTATGTATTTCGGAGATGCTTGTATTTCCCAGCAGTACAATCTCATGTTTAGTGTTTGAGTCATTAAAATAAAACAAATGAAACAATTTAAATTCTATTTAAAAAAATGATGATCACCAATATAATTATTTTTTCTTACCTCACAGCCATGCCACTTTTAAATACAGTGGGAGTTTATTTTCATAGCCAGGACAATGCTATGTAATTCAGTTTCACCTGTATATTATATGCACAGTTATAACTAGCCAATTGAAGCTGACATGTATTTAAAAAACTTAGGATGTACACGTACTTGCAATGACGAACTTGGAGTTATCAAAAAACCTAGTCAGCACATCTTTTGGGATGTGGGAGGAAAACCAAAGTACCTGGAGAAAAACTTACATACACTGAGGGAGAACATGCAAAATCCATATATCACATTCAGTTTACCTTTTTATTTTAGACTGCACTTAAATTTAACATAATTATTCAATTTTGGCCACTCTGTTATGGAACTCCGTACACTTTTTAACTAACTGTTGTCATTAAAGCTACAGAAATTATCCCCCTGCTTTGTTAGTTAGTGAGTGTGAAATGCACAGTTTTGATTCAGGGTTGGGAGGGGGGTGGTCGTGGGGGGGGCTTGAATTTCTATTCAGTTTTGCAATGAAAAGGTGAAAAGCATCCTACATAAATTAAGCTTGACATTTGCTCCTTTAAAACTAGTTGAAACTGTTAATATAATGTGAATTTTTAGAGGTTTACCCTTTTTTAGATTTTTTAAAAGGGGAAAAACTAATTTAAACACAATAAAATAACTAAATTGTAACAAAATACTTAAAACATTGACCCCAAAGTATACAATATAAATATGTGAATTTATTCACATCCTTTGCATTTTTGTTAAACATACAATGGAACCTCGGTTCACGACCATAATTCGTTCCAAAACTCTGGTCGTAAACCGAGTTGGTCGTGAACCGAAGCAATTTTCCCCATGGGATTGCATGTAAATACAATTAATCCATTCCAGACCATACGAACTGTATGTAAATATAGTTTTTTAAACATTTTTAAGCACAAATATAGTTAATGACACCATAGAATGCACATCGTAATAGTAAACTAAATGTAAAAACATTGAATAACACTGAGAAAACCTTGAACAACAGGGAAAACTAACACTGCAAGAGTTCACGCTATAGCCTTACAACCCGATCGCTGTAAACACTTTTTTTAATGAGTTTTCAGCACAGGGAAAAAAAAAGGAACATTTGAACAAGTCCGAACTTTATTTAAAAACCAACCATAAGCAACCAAGAAATTAACATTGCAGGAGTTCATGCTAATAGCGTAATAGCCTTATGACCCGATCGCTGTAAACACTTTTTTTTTATTGAGTTTTAAGCACAGGGTAAAAAAAAGGAACATTTGAACAAATCCGAACTTTAAAAACCAACCACAAGGAACCAAGAAAGTAACATTGCAGGAGTTCACACTAATAGCCTTACAACCCGATGGCTGTAAACACTTTTTTTTTAAATGAGTTTTAAGCACAGGGAAAAAAAATGAACATTTGAAAAATGAAAGAAAAGTAACATTGCAACAATTCACGCTACGAACCGAAAAATGAACATTTGAAAAATCCATAATACAAAAACTAACCATAAACCACCAAGAAAACTAACCTTGCATGAGTCGAGTTCTGGCATGAAGTGAGGAGGAACTGGGTGGAGAGGAGGTTACAGTGCTTAGAAGCCATGGTTAACTGCAAAAGCACACGAAATACTGTAGAGCAGAAAGAGTTCACAGGTAAAGCACGCACGTCTGACTGAGAACAATGAACAAGGAGAGGCTGAGCACATGCTTAAATGCAGTAATCGGTGCGTACGAACCGGAAGGGAAATGAAATAGAGCACAAAGAGTTTACAGCGAAAGCACGCATGCACGTGCAAGCACGCACGTCTGACCGAGAACAATGCAACATGTGCGGAAATTATCGGCGTGCACAAACCGAAAGGTAAACTGGCTTGTTCGTATACCGAGTGTGTGGTCGTGAACTGAGGCAAAAGTTTGGCGAACTTTTTGGTTGTAAACCAAGTTGTACTTGTACCAAGACGTTCGTGAACCAAGGTTCCACTGTTCATAGTTTTAAATATTATTAGTAACCCATGTTTTATACAAATGGCATATCCATTATGTTGAAAATAATACAAACCAATCATTACTAGCCATTATCAATGATTCTATTAGTGCGAGGGTTGTGCCCTTATTTTTTAAACATGCTGCGGTGCGTCCCTGTCTAAAAAAGGCAGAATTAGATCCTGGAGTTTTAGCCAATTTTCGCCCAATTTCCCAACTGCCATTTATGGATAAAATTCCTGAAAGAATTATTTATAACCAATTGGTTGATCACCTTAACTACAATAATTTATTTGAGATCTAGCAATCTGGCTTTAGGCATTTTCATGGTGTTGAAACGGCCCTTCTGAAAGTATTCAATGACATCTCTATTATTACTGACTCAGGTGATGCTGCAGTCCTTCTCCTCCTTGACCAGTCCGCTGCCTTTGACACTATTGACCATGAGATATTGCTGTTGCGGCTTGAACATCTTGTTGGGCTTAACTGGTTCAGGTCATATTTAACTGGCAGACATTTTTCAGTGACTTTAAATTCCTCTTTCTCGTCTACTGCTCCTCTTAAATATGGTGTTCCTCAGGGATCCATTTTGGGTCCTATTTTATTCTCTCGTATACCTTCACCCAATTGGAGCTATTTTTAGGAAATTTAACATTTCTTTTCAGTGCTATGCTGATGATACACAGGTTTATATTCCCGTCTACAACTCTGCAATAAATCAACTGCACAACATTCTTTCTGAACTAAGATCCTGGATGGCTAATAATTTTCTTGATCTGAATCAAAATAAAACGGAGGTGCTTATAGTGGGTCCATCAGCTAAAGCCCAAATTGGTCTTGGACTTCTCGGCTCTTTCTCTGTCTTTTGCAAACCTCAAGTCCACAATCTAGGTATTATCTTTGACAGTAACCTCTCTTTTGAGAAGCAAGTTAATTCTGTAGTCAAGAGTTGCTTTTTCCAGCTTCGTCTATTAGGTAAGATCAAGCCTTTTTTATCTTCTAGGGATCTTGAGAAAGCTACTCATGCTTTTATCTTTTCTCGCCTTGATTACTGCAACTCACTGTATTCTGGGACTAGCAAATCCCTGATACACAGGTTACAGTTGGTCCAGAATACTGCCGCTCGCTTTCTGGTTCTGGCAAGAAAGTATGACTCTGTTTCTCCAATTTTAGCTTCTTTACACTGGCTGCCTGTCAGTTTTCAAATTGATTTTAAAATCTTGTTGCTAGTTTTTAAATTTTTACATGGGCTTGCTACTGCCTATTTATCCAAATTGTGTGTTTTATACCAGCCATCTAGAGTGCTTAGATATTCTGGTTAGTTGTCTCTTGTTGTCCTTTGTACCAAGTGTAAAACTAAGGGGGACAGGGCTTTTGCAGCTGCTGCTCCTTGCCTGTGGAACTCTTTACCTCATCACATAAAGGAATCGTCTACAATTGAACTGTTCAAAACAAGATTAAATACTCATTTCTATTCACTTGCATTCCGTGACCTTCAGTAATACTGATGGTTTTCCTCATTGTGATTATATAACATTACTTCTATTTATTATTTATTTTATTTATGTTCATATATTTTATTTCTGTTTATGTTATTTATGTTATTTGTATGTTTTATTTTATTCTATTATTGTAAAGCACTTTGGCCACAGCATTCCTATGTTGTTTAAATCTATAATAATAAAAGGCAAAGCCCTCACTCACTCACTGACTGACTGACTGACTGATTGACTGACTGACTGACTGACTGACTGACTGACTGACTGACTGACTGACTGACTCATCACTAATTCTCCAACTTCCCATGTAGGTAGAAAGCTGAAATTTGGCAGGCTCATTCCTTACAGCTTACTTACAAAAGTTAAGCAGGTTTCATTTCGAAATTCTACACGTAACGGTCATAACGGTCGATAACGGTCGACAACGTCCGCCATGTTGAACTTTCTTATTTATGGCCCCATCTTCACGAAATTTGGTAGGCGGCTTCCCTGAGCTAACCGAAACCGATGTATGTACTTATTTCGATGGTATGACGCCACTGTCAGCCGCCATATTGAACTTTCCAACGTCACCAATTTTCAAACTTCCCGTGTAGGTAGAAGGCTGACCCCATCTTCACGAAATTTGGTAGGTGACTTCCCTGCGCTAACCAAAACCGATGTACGTACTTATTTCGATGGTATGACGCCACTGTCGGCCGCCATATTGAATTTTCCAAACGTCACTAATTCTCCAACTTCCCGTGTAGGTAGAAGGCTGAAATTTGCTAGGCCCATTACTTACAGCTTACTTACAAAAGTTAAGCAGGTTTCATTTCGAAATTCTACGCGTAACGGTCATAACGATCAACAACGTCCGCCATATTGAACTTTCTTATTTATGGCCTCATCTTCACGAAATTTGGTAGGCAGCTTCCCTGCGCTAACCGAAACCAATGTGCATACTTATTTCGGTGGTATGACGCCACTGTCAGCCGCCATATTGAATTTTCCAACATCACTAATTCTCCAACTTCCCGTATAGGTAGAAGGCTGAAATTTGGCAGGCTCATTCCTTACAGCTTACTTACAAAAGTTAAGCAGTTTTCATTTCGAAATTCTACGCGTAACGATCAACGTCCGCCATGTTGAACTTTCTTATTTATGGCCTCATCTTCTCGAAATTTGGTAGGCGGCTTCCCTGCACTAACCGAAACCAATGTACGTACTTATTTCGGTGGTATGATGCCACTGTCGGCCACCATATTGAACTTTTCAACAGTCTTTGTTACTTATGGGCCCATCTTCAAGAAATTTGGTACACGGGTTCCCAACGCTAACTGAATCCTATTTACGTACATATATACGTCCATAGCCTGCAGCATAGTCACCGTGTGAGGCGGCGTTGGGTCTCCCATCCCATCACCTCCCACGTTGTTGGCTGCCTGCCTATATAAGGCCGTCCGTCGCTCCAGTCTCTACATTCCCTTCTTTGCTTCGCCACGGGATTCACGTCTCCCTGCTGATAACTACAGCCTTTTTGTTTAATCCACGGCTTCTCCGCTGTTTTATTGTTTGTTTATTACAATTATAGTTATTGTATAGGTATTTTACACTTACTTTACATTACTCAGGTACCCATTTCCTTCATCATTCCAACCCCCATTACCATGTCTATCGAGGTAATCACCATCGATCAAAGAACTGCCACTTACCGAGTGGTTTCCATGCCCAGAGATGGCACCTACCTTTTCCATTCTCTGTGTTACATATTGCACGGCCATATCAGGCTCACTCTTGATATCTGGAAGAACATTGTGTCTTATGTATTGAATGACTGGGACAGGTTCAAGGTTTGGACTGATGACGGTACAGGAGATAATTATACTACACAGGAGCACTAGAAGAGTGAAATGCTTAAGCCCTTCACCTATGGTTCTGCATGTGAGTTGATGGCTGCCGCTGAATTGTTCGGTTGGTGCTTTCAAGTGAACCGAAATGCCCAAATATTTTACACCTTTCGACAACCGCCAATGCCTCTTAAACATCTTACATTCATAGGTGACAATTTCAGTAGTGGACACTTTGATGTTTATGAATGTTTAAACTCTCAAAAGCTGGATGTGAAGTTATCGATGAAACCGGTTGTAAGCTTACAACGCTTGACAGATGCCGAATGTCACTTCAACACAAGTCCTGCAAATACTGTCGTAATTGAAACAAACCATGAAACTGAAATCGATTATGACAGCAGCAATCCATGCTGTGAGATTTGAAACAAGATTACTGTTCACATGGCCAACTGTAAGTTGCATGCTCAAGAGTAAGCTCAGTGCACAGCTTGGTCATGTTACAACCGGAGGGCCGAACTGACAACGTGGTATACAAAGAGATCCTTAACAAATAATTATTGCCATATTTTCCCTCACTTTAAAAAGGTTTCTTCTTAATAAAAATTTTAATGCAGTACTTCGCCGCTGCGAAGCGCGGGTAATTTGCTAGTGTGCTATATAACTAAATTGACATTGATATTGACAAAAACTATTTTTTTATTTTATTTAATTTTTTTATTAATTTTATTGTAATCATTCCATACAAATCGATCAATTTTTACAAAAAATAGGATTGAGAACAAGTCAACCTCCACCCCTGAGAGAAAGAGCATGGCCAATGGGGTAAAACTTAAGGCTTGTAAACATACCTAAATTGATGAGTTTGTTAGGCCAATAGAGATAAATTGAGAAGAAAAAGAAATGCGGAAATAATTGCTTCCTCTGTGCTTTAAAAGCTTATTCTAAAATATTATTGATTAGATCCTGCCATGTTTAAAAAAAAAAAATTTGTACAGATCCTCTGAGTATTTGATTTTTTCCAATTTCAAATAGTATAAAACATTGGTTTCCCACTGACTTAAAAGAGGAGAGTTTGGATTCTTCCAGTTTAGCAAAATAAGTCTGCGTGCCAAAAGTGCAGTGAATGCAATCACAGTTTGTTTGTCCTTCTCCACTTTAAACCCATCTGGAAGAACACCAAACACAGCTGTTAATGGGTTAGGAGGGATTGTGACACCAAGGCTGTCTGGAAGGTAATTAAATATTTTGGTCCGGAATGATGTTAATTTGGTGCAGGCCCAAAGCATGTGACCCAGTGAGGCTGGGACTTGATTGCAGCGTTCGCAGGTTGGGTCCTGCCCTGGAAACATTTTGGAGAGTTTTAGGTGAGACAGATGTGCTCAATATATAATTTTGAGTTGAATAATTGTATGCTTTGCGCATATGGAGCTCGAGTGAATTCTCTGCATTGCTATTTTCCACTCCTTTTCTGATATATTGATTGAGAGATCTTATTCCCAGTATCCTCTTGGATCTTTGAAAGGGAGGGACTGTAAAATAATTTTATATATTGCAGAGATGGTGTCTAAGTCCTTGAAATTGAGCAATATTTTTTCCAGCATGGACGAGGGTGCAAGATGAGGAAAATCGTGCAGGTTCTGTTTAACAAAGTTCCTAATTTGAAGATAGTGAAAGAAATTTGTAGCTGGAAAGTTAAATTTGGAATGCAATTGTTCATAGGCTGCAAAGATGTTGTCTATATAAAGATCTCTAAGCAAGTTAATCCCAAATTTTTTCCAGATATTAAATACTGCATATGTTTGTGAATATTGAAAGAGGCGGTTCTCTTGCAGAGGTGCCACAGATAAAAGCTTCTCCATCTTAAAATGCTTTCTACATTGGTTCCATATTCTGAGTCAGTGAAGCACAATTGGGTTATCAGTATATTGCCGATAACTTGCATTTACTGGGGCACAAAGCAGGGAATATAAGGAAGTACTGCAGGATTTTACTTCTATTGCGGACCAGGCCTGTGTATGTTCATCTATTTGTGGCCAGGTTTTTATAGCTTGTATGTTTGCTGCCCAGTAATAAAAATGAAAGTTGGGTAGAGCCATGCCACCCTCAGCCTTAGGTTTTTGTAGGGTCGCTCTTTGGATACGTGGATGTTTTGAGTTCCAAATAAAAGAGGTTATTGTTGAATCTAATTGCTTAAATAATGAATTATTGATGTATATTGGAATGTTTTGAAATAAAAAAAGAAGCTTAGGAAGAATATTCATCTTAACAACGTTAATTCTTCCAGCTAGAGTGAGATAAAGGGTTGACCATCTATGCAAGTCTTGTTTAATTTTTTTCCATGCAGATGGCAAAATTTTGTTGATGAAGAGCTTTGTGTTAACCTATGATGTCTACCCCTAGGTATTTAAACTGTTCTGCAATGATGTCTAATCTAATATTATATGCTTGAGAATTCACTGGAAAGAGTACACTTTTATTCAGATTAATTCTGAGACCAGAGATCTTTTGAAATTCTGTAAGTGCTATTAAGACTGCAGGCACAGAATTTTGTGGGTCTGAAATATACAGTACCATATCATCTGAATATAGAGAAATTTTCTGTTCCAGTCCTTCTCTGATAATCCCCTTTATTGATCAGCATTTCGACAGTCAACCACCAGTGGTTCAATGGCGATTGCAAATAGCAGTGGTGACAAGGGGCATCCTTGCCTGGTACCACGTTCTAATTTAAAGTAGTCTGAACAAATGTTGTTAATACAAACTGAAGCTTCTGGATTGGTATACAGTAGTTTGATCCATGCACAGATGTTCAGGCCAAACCCAAATTTCTATAATGTAGTGAAAAGGTATTTCCATTCAATCATGTCAAATGCTTATTCTGCATCCAATGATAATAGTATTTCTGGGGTGTTTGACTTTACTGGTGAGTATATTACATTAAACAAGCGTCGAAGATTTGAGGAGAAGTGTCGACTCTTGATAAATCCAGTTTGATCTTGTGATATTACTGAAGGCAGCACTTTCTCCATCCTGCTAGCTATGATTTTTGAGAGTATCTTAACGTCATTATTCAGAATTGAAATTGGTCTGTATGGTGCACATTGTAATAAAACTATTTTTTAAGCGATATACCTTTCATGACACTTACTTTACCTTATATTCAATCTTATATCCTAACAGTACTGAGTAACATGGAATTCCTCATACATTTTACATGGCTACACCTGTAATTGGCGATGATTGTACATTTCTGATCACAAGGTCATTTTATCTGATGTTTATTTCGCTCAGTAAATTTAAATATACTATTACATTTAAAAATACTAAATTAGTGAATCAATATAATTCTATAGTTACAATTTGTGGACTACTTTCTGGGGAACATTTTGGGCTTTTCCGCTCTTTCAACTTTTGATATTAAGGCAAATTATAAAACATAATTATCTTTCACCATGGATACTCTAGCACCAACTAAATTATGTTCTGTTCATTTTGTTCATTCATTTTTTAACATTGTCTTCAGTTCTGTTCCATGAAAGCTCAGGAATGACAACTTGAATGTCTAAATAAGAAAACTGACCTTGTGGCACATTGTGAGGCACTTAAAGTATACTAACAAACATACAAGGAGGCAGTGATATCTCCAATGTCTTGGAATGACTGCATATATTCTTAGAAAAAAAGTGTTAATATATCTTTAAAAAACCCAAGCCCAAAATGTTTGCATTTTTAAGACAGCAATATCTTTCTTAATTTGGAATTATACCTGGCAAGCTTTGATAATTTGATCAGCTTTGAAACTGATTAATCATTGTCCTAAAAGTCCCCCTTTGTTCATAAACATATTGCTAGTTTCTTTTTTTTTTCATCCAGTTCATAAAATTTATATAAGAAAAGAGATTAATAGTTATAAGTCAATTCCTATGGATCCCATGCCTACAATACTGATTAAAAAATGTCTTGTTATAGTTTTTTTTTAAAAAAACTGCTTCAGTAAGCCTTTTTCAAACCAAAGAAAGCTGGTCTTGAGACTAAATGTTTATCCAATTATAGCCTTATTTCTCAACCTCTTTTTCTATCCAAAGTAATGCAATGTGTTATTGCAGATTCACATGCATTTAAATGGTTTCTTTGAACCACAATAGTCTGTTTTTTGCTTGGGTCATAGCATCAGGATAGTTCTGGTAAAAGTAACTAATGATCTTTTGATGGTTGCTGACTTTGGGGCTGCGAGCGTACTTGTTTTTTTAGATCTCACTGTTTCCCTTGACACAGTTTGTCAGGCTGTACTGCATGAATGCTTGCAGTCACTTTTATATATATATATATATATATATATATATATATATATATATATATAT
>JANRMT010062813.1:62950217-63027050 GCA_026402145.1 Polypterus bichir lapradei
TCTATCTATCTATCTATCTATCTATCTATCTATCTATCTATCTATCTGTCTGTCTGTCTGTCTGTCTGTCTGTCTGCCTGCCTGCCTGCCTGCCTGCCTGCCTGCCTGCCTGTTTGTCTATCTATTGTAAACGAAAGCACAAACACAAACTTTAAGAGTTGGGGAATCCGTCCCTGTATACTGTTGTGTTTCAGATATCTGGTCAGTCATGAAATACATTACAGACAATGGGTATGATGATCGGCGGACATTTTATGCTGTGGGGACGGAAATGGAAAGGGAATGCTGGGAAAGGAGCCGCAGAGGTAGATGGGATGTGGTGACGTCATCATTGGGGGACCAGAGGGAAGGAAGGAACCTGGAAGTTGCTAGGGTTTTCAGGTACATTCAGGGTGCCATTTTCTTGTCTTTCCTGTTGGAACAAAGAGAGAGCAGTTAGTACACTGCTGTCGTCCCCTGACGTGCGATTTCACACTGCTTGTTGGGTCTTTAAGCTGCTCCCTAAAAGCTCGTGTGTGACATGATCCCCCCCCCCCCCCCCCAAACCCAGACCCATTGGGTCGGGTGACCCAAACCAAGAGGTTGTAAACACGAGAGAGAGCATCAGCACTAGACTGGAGAGCACCCTGACGATAAATGACAGTGAACCTATATGGCTGCAGGTTTAAAAATCACCTGGTAACCCGGGGGTTCGACTCCCTATGAACAGCCATCCACTGGAGGGCAGCATGGTCCGTCACAAGGGTGAACTCATGACCCAACAGGTAGTACCGCAGTTGGGTCACCGCCCACTTTATTGCCAGTGCTTCCCGTTCTACCGCCACATTCCTTGTCTCCCGGTCCAACAGTTTCTGGCTCAGGTGCATCACGGGGTGTTCAACACCATTGATGCTTTGGCTCAACTTGGCACCCAAACCTGTGTCCGAAGCATCAGTCTGGAGAATAAAAGGGAAAGAAAAATCAGGAGTCTTCAAAATAGGTGGCATTGTAAGTGCCATCTTTAAGTCACTGAATGCCTGTTCCGTTACTTCGTCCCACACCATATTGAAAGGGGCCCTTTTCTTTGTCAGATTCATCAAGGGTGTGGCTCTCCCGGAGAAACTAGGCACAAACTGGCGGTAGTAACTCGCTAGACCTAGGAAAGCCTGTACTTGCCGCTTGGTTATCGGACAAGGCCAGTCCAGTATGGCTTGAATTTTTGAACACTGTGGTTTAACCAGCCCGCTTCCTACCAGGTAGCCCAAATATTTGGCCTCATTTAACCCGAAGAAGCATTTCTTGGGGTTAATACGCAGCCCTGCATTCGCTAGTGTCAGGAGGATGGTATAAACCTGCAGTACATGTTCGTCCCAGGTGTCGGAAAAGATGACGACATCATCAAGGTAGGTGGCACAGAAGGACTTATGGGGCCTTAGCACTCTATCTACCAGCGGCTGGAAGGTCGCTGGCACTCCGTGCAGTCCAAATGGGAGGATCTTGTACTGCCAGTATCTGCTTGGGGTACTAAACGCTGTTTTTTCTTTCACGGATGCAGCTAAGGGAATTTGCCAGTATCCCTTAGTCATGTCAAGAGTAGTCAGGTAATGCATATTCTCATGGAGCTCGTCCACTCGGGGCATGGGATACGTGTCAAATTTGGAGACTTGGTTGAGACACTGAAAGTCATTGCAAAAACTCCATGACCCTCCCAGGTTATAAAACATTTTGTGGACCTATACATTCTGGTCTCCCCATGCACACAGGTCACACTTGTTTTCTGAGCCAACCACTGTCGCGGTAAAACAATACGGCGAGCAACAATGGAGATATTGCTCCCGGTATCGAACATTGTCAATACTGAATGCCCATTCACCAACACCACTCCCGTATTAAGAACTGAAAGGGGATTAGACAGCGCACAATACCTCTCTCCCTTCAGCCAGGTGCAGTCCATGGGCTCTGCGTTTAGCGGGCACACGGTAAGAATGTGTCCCAACTCACCCCACTTGAAACAGCGGGTCGGGCTAGGACCTTTTTCCTTAGGTTTTTCCGGAGTCTCCGCAGCACAATGGGTGGGTTCAGGGGGAGTGACATGGCCCTGCCGGGCACTACAAGCAGACCTTTCTGATATCAGCAGATACGACTCAATGTCTTCTGATTCTGCTAATGGAGCCATCAGAGGCGGAGAGGCCACGCAGGCCTCTGCTGCCCCCAGTAGAGTCTTGGTCTCCGCCAGCTCCATCCGAGTGGTGGCGAGTTCCAGCTTCACGTTTTGGAGCTCGGACATGATGGTGGTCAAAACAGTGTTTAGGTCTTGACCTTCTTACATCTTCGGACTGGATCCTGCCAACTACGCCACTGTAAAAGAAAGCACAAACACGAACTTTAAGAATTGGGGAATCCATCCCCTTATACTGTAAGAACTGTTGTGTTTCAGATAGCTGGTCAGTCATGAAATACATTACAGACAGTGGGTATGATGATCGGCGGACATTTTATGCTGTGGGGACAGAAATGGAAAGGGAATGCTGGGAAAGGAGCCTCTGAGGTAGATGGGATGTGGTGACGTAATCATTGGGGGACCAGAGGGAAGGAAGGAAACTCGAAGGTTTTCAGGTGTATTCAAGGCGGCGTTTTCTCATCTTTCCTGTCAGAACAAAGAGAGAGCAGTTAGTACACTGCCGTAGTCCCCTAATGTGCGATTTCATGCTGCTCGTTGGGTCTTAAAGCTGCTTCCTAAATGCTTGTGCGTGACACTATCTATCTATCTATCTATCTATCTATCTATCTATCTATCTATCTATCTATCTATCTATCTATCTATCTAAACTATAGTAATGCATATAGTTCTGTCCAGGATACCAGGAAAAAACTTGGTTGTCCTTTGGCTTATCAAAGTTAGATACTCCATTTTTAGAAGTGATCTAGTTCTATGTATATTTACATTTGTACCATACGTTTCCTATTTACAGTATTTGTAATTAATTTTCTTTAAGAGGTGTTTTTTTCATTTCCTGATTATTCCTGGTTATTTTAAACTATGCTGGACTAGTTTTGATTTTTCCTCTCCCTTCAACATGTGCCCTTTTTATGAGATTTGCTAATACACACAAAGATTTTCCAGATGTACAGGAGGTATATTTAAGTTTTAAATGTTAATACATTTAAAACATATTAAATGCACAAGGGTTGACTTAAATTGATTTCGTGAGACGGGTGCATTAACTGCAAACAGTATGAATACTTAAAGATGTTAAACCAGTCTAAAGAATTTTTCATGTTAACATTATAGTTTTAGGTTTTGGTCATTAGTGCAAATCTAACTGCATACATTTACATTTCATATAATAACTGAAAAAATGTTAAATTCCTACTGTGATGTTTAAGGTACTATAAAAAGATCTATATCAGACACTCAGTTATCTTATTTAATCTAGGGCCTCAGTAACATTGCTTTCGGAGCAGGAATTAGATTATTATTCTGTAATAGACAATGTGTACCCTCTTCTACATGAGTGTATATCTCATTGGTTTGTCTCTTTTACTCTCAAATCAGTTTGCCATCAGCTTAACTCTTAAAAGCTTGTGGTAAGACGTCAACATCTTAACTTTTTCCCAGGATTTTTACTTCTGCGCTTTCCAAAAAATTGAGAAAAAACACTGGCTACAACAGCCTATTGGAGAGAAATATTATCATATTCTGCATAATTATACTCTTTAAATCATTTACTCACAGGACTTAGACATCAATGTGCCTATTTTCTCTAATAACTGCCCCACTGCTATAAGTTAAAAACTTAATCAGATAATGTTGCTTTGCAGTTCTGCACAAATACAGATATAAAAATTATTATAACAGTTGTAATAAATTATTTTAGTCTGACACCAAAACCCATTGCTTAGTATAATATTGTCAGTCTTGATTAGCAAAGGGCACTTTTAAAAGCATCTTACACAACATATTAATGGAGCTGTAAAGTAGCAATATGCATAGACATAGCTATGAAAAAGCATTTATACATAAATAAATCTAACATATTTTAACATTGGTATAAAAAGCCTTCCAGCTTTAAAAATAAATTGGAGTTGGGGATTGTCTATGATTAATTTACTTTAATGAAGACCACAAACTGAGATTTGCATGGGCTTCTCATTAGTGCAAAAATGCACTATCCCATTCAAATTGAATGTCTAAATGAGGGAAAAAGCATCATTCACCCTAGGATATGCTTAATTACTACAGTCGGTCCTACTGTGACTGTAAATTAAGAGCATATTCTGATTGAATACCACTGTGCAATATTATTCAGCTTCAAGTCTTTGTGAACAGCTCTTCAAAAGACCTCTAAAGTTCCCTTATTAGCAGAAAGCAAAAACTTTGGACTCTTCTATAATTACATATTTGATGTGAATATGTGGTTTTCATCTTGGTATGCTGAATCAGCAAATATAAAAAATAATGTAAATAGTTCAATTGATAAGCACTGGTAGGGATTCCTCCAATAATTAAGATAAGGAAGGGTTTATCATCAATTTACTAAGAATTGATATAGTTTTAGGAAACAACAATTTATGTACATATTAAAAAAATGAAGAAGCCTCTCTTCATGGCTCCATCGTATCATTCTGAAAATTGACGTTTGAAGTAGAAGAGTGCTGTTTGCTATCATCTCCACAATGTCCAAGGCAGACACTAGATCTAAATCAAGTGCTCATGGAATCAGATTGAACATTCTATCACCAATGAAAAGGTGACATGGGCTAGGATCACTTCTCCTAACCTTCAACAACCTGTTGAGTTTGTTCCCAAATAAGGCCATGTTTCTCTGATACGAAGTATACGTCAAATCATGATCCAGTTAACATTCCTACTAAACTCACCACTTGGAGTAAGTACAATTATAGAAATATATAGAAATTTAGATTGTACTTATTGGTAATAATTATTATTTCAAAATAAACAAATCAAAAGGATATTAACCCTTGGCAAAAACAAAACTATTAATAGGTAGTGTAACATATTTATTGTAGTGTATAGCAGGAAAAGGGAGTTGGACATCCTTCTTGGTACTTTTATTTTCGTATTCTGCAAAACCTGCCACAATCTTTCCAACTCCAGGCCCACAAAAGATGCCACAAAAATAAATTTACTTTAATCCCTATTATGGCCATATTCTGAAGTAGCTGTTGTGATTCATCCTGCCTCTGCTTTCAGAGTCACTGGAGTCACGAACCAAATAACAAAATTTACTGCACCTCTAGCTTGCAATCCTGAGTACAGACACTCCTCACCTCATGACCTACCTGTTTAGCGACCATATGGACTTACGACCAGCTCTCTGACCAGTTGGTGCTGTATGCTGTGCGAGAACTTTGGTCATGGAAACGGCAGCACAGCATCTCAGCCTCAAGCATTTCATCTTGCATCACCCTTTTTTAGTCTCAGTCTGGTTCCCACAGTCAGTCAGTATTCACTACATTAGTGTTCGGAATCCCCAAGACTACATATTTCATCTATAAATTTGTACTTTATTGTGCACTCCATAGTAAAAGATGTTAGTGAAAAGGAAGACCATGACTTCACTTTGGAGGAAACTTCAAGAAACAAAGGAAGGCGATCGATCTGCCAAAAAAATGCAGCGCTTTTTACATGTATTTTTGGAATAAAATGCAGTGCTAAGAAGGTTAATTAGGACAGCAAGGTGAACATGTCAATGTATTTTGGTGACAGGATTCTTCTGACCTACAGTATCATATTTTTGATTTACTACCAGATTAGATTTAAAACTTTAAAGTTTGATTAGACCAAGCTCATTAAACCTACTATCTTATCTTAAGCATTTTTGCTAATTTTAAACTTAAAGCATTTGCCTTAATTACTTTGGCTGAACATTCTGTCATGTCACTTCTCAATTTCTGTTAATGGAACCCAAAGTGATTCAACTTCTTCAATCTATCCTCATATCTTATACTGTGCAAGTCTAGATTTAGTCGAGTAGTTCTTCTCTGGACTTTCCTTTAATAAGATAGAGTACACTGCTTACAGCATTCCATATAAGGCATTACAAGTACATTTTACATATATACTCGCGGATAAGTAGGGAATTGATTTTATTGTATAATTTCCGGTATTTTATAATGTTAGTTGTATAAATTGAATGCGGAAAACACATGCTATTGGTCCAACAGATTATTATATGCTAATGCCTGCCTGAAAGAGTAACCACGGAGCACACTGCCTTTTTTTCTATGTAGGTGCGACAATGCGCTGTATCAGCGTGTACTCCTAACTCTCCCGAACTATTCCGAAGCAACGTTTGCACTGTGTTTTTTGTATCTCACCCCCTCATAACACCTTTATCGTAAGAGCATCCCTTATCTACGATGGAGCATTCAATCAAAAGAAAATATGATGCTGGTTTTAAATTAAATGTCATTGAAGTACCGAAAGAAATCGTTAACTATGCTGCTGCAACAAACTTGATGCATCTGAGAAACTGATGAAAGACTGGAGGAGACAAGAAGATGTAAAAAAAAAAATTAAGTGTCCCATTTTTGATCGGACGTATAAGTTGGGGTCTGATTTTATGATCGATTTTTTGGGTTTCAAGACCTGACTTATACGTGAGTATATACAGTAGTTGTTTAATCATTAATTAACTTGACGTATACTCTACACAGCATACTACAGAGCCCAACATCCCAATAGCCCTTTTAACCAGTTGTGCATATTTTATTTCCTTCTCTTTCATAATAATATTTCAAAGACCAAATCCCCAGTTGCATAATTGTATATAATACTTGACATTCCATTTATCTATGTTAAACTTTATTTGCCACATATCTGTCCTTTATTGATTTTGCTGATTATAAACAACCTGCTGTTTTTCTACCTAGTTTACCATAACCTGCAAGGTTAAAGGAAGCAATGTGTCACAATTGTACAGTATCTGTGTTTTAATATAAATTAAGTAAAATAGCATTCCTGTGCTACCTCCCTTTTGGTCTCAAGTAAAAAGCCAAAATGAAAAAGTTCCTTGCACCACCAAAATTTACATTTTTTTCTCATAATTTGTCTTTACACTTACTGTATATTAATACTACTTATTTGATATAAATATGACAGGATATATGGCTTTTAAATAATATTTACTTAGCTTCAGTATATCTACTGTAGACTGAGAAGAAAGAAGAAAATAAAAGAGGAGACAGATTGTTGTCGAGCTTTATAATCCCAAGCTAAATTATCAGCCTTTGCCCAGTGCCAGTGTGAAATAAACCACTTTTCTTCTCTTGTCAGCTAAGTTTAATAGCTAGTCTTGTGCTTCTGTTGGAACACAGTATGCTTCTCATTATCTTCCTCTCTGTTACAGTATGAATGTTATACCTCATACTGTCATATTTTCTCAGCCTTTTTTGTGCAAGATGTATTATTCTGTTAGAAAGAAACCTGATCATTCTCAGCACTCTTAAGATTTTTGTACAATACTTTTGTATATTTAGGACAAAAGCTCTACAATATCCTGTGCAGTGATTTATTGTAAGTACTGGGATTTATAAACAGCATACTTTAATTTAGTTTCAGCAGAGAAAATTGACAAGCCTATTTGATGAATATTTCAATTATGCAAAATATGTTTGTAAATACAGGTTTTATTGAATGATTATCACAATACTTCAAAATCCTAAATGATTTTACTTAAACTTACTTTTATGTTTGCTTACATGTACTATATTAATATATGATCACAAGTCAAAGAAGGAAGATGGCAGAAGAAATATAAAACACCCATCTTGTATTTTTATAACAAGATTGTTATTAAAAATTGGTATTGGTGCTTTCTGTCAAGGCTGCAAAGTGTTTTATTAAGTAAAATAAACCTTAACAAGAAAAGGATGTCAGCAAAATCTTTACAATCCAATCATTTTCTATTTTCTGTATCTAATACAGGGAAGACTGAAAGTGTTATTCAGGGATTCTAAACAGTCAATACAGTATGCATCACCATTCCATTCATGTTAACTTTCTGCTTGTCATCTCTTACTATCAGCATTGTCTTTCCACTGTAACATCAAAATTTCAGTAGTTCTTTAGGGTGAAACCAAATCCCAATTGAAAATATTAGACAGCACTAGAATCTCACAATTGCAAGTTTAGGTAGTACAAAAATCCAAGCTGCTTGAGCATTATATTTGTGCCATTTACAGCTGTAAAATAGAAGCTATTAATTATGAGGAAAAAAAAATAATAATAATAAATGTGCTTCTTGCTTGTAATATATTATTCTTATCATGCTACCTGATTAAATACCGAAAGACTTTCTGATCAACATTCAGACTTACACAGAGGAAAGTGTTGACCCCAGAATACTTGAAAATACTGGTGACCAGGCACTAGCTATAAACACAAGATTTTTTGTAATTTTATAAAAGGACATTTAATGAAAATAACAGAAAACAAGGTTCTGCGTTTCTTTTTTTACATTAGAGATGGAAGGAGTGAGAACGTTAGAGAAAATCAAGAGTGTTATGATTTAGTTTTCCAAACAAGGCAGACCTTAGAGTGTTTTTATTTAGAGTTCCAGACATGGCATGACCTTTACATGTCAACTTAGAAAAAGATCAGTTCAGACCCGCTTGCCCCAGAAATTTACCTGCAGGCTACAGCATGAGCAGGCCATAAAATGGACAGCTGGCCTTGAAAGTTCAAAAAGACTATGATAAACAAAATATTTAAAAGGGAGATAAAACCATAAAAATTCTGGCTTGTAAAGACAATCCCAAACTATAATCATTATAAATTGAAGTTATATTTACAAAATTGGAAAAATAACAAAAATGTTCAAAATAGCAAAAGGGATGTGCTTAAAAAGGCAATCCAAGGCAAACAAGTCCCAATGTATAATTAATAGCAAAAAAAAAAATCAAGTCAGAGCAGAAATAATCAGAAAATTCACATAAAAAACAATGCTCACTATAAACCCCTGCCCATTAGAATATACTGCTGCTGACTCCTTTCTTGTGAGCTACTCATCAAGATGAAGGGAGGAGCCAGCAGCAGTGATGTCAGATGGTCCCACCTCTTGAATCTCCACCACAAAGAACAAGGAACATCAGTGCATTTAAAGGGACCAAAAATCACAAATTAAATCAATAGAAAAAAAATAAAGACATGAAACAAAAAGTGTCAAACATCTGGACATATGTTAATACATAACAAAGAGATTATGGGGGTTTTGTTTTGTTTTGTTCTTGTCCATCTTGTCATTTAACAGCAGTATTTTCTTCCTGTCTCCCAGAGTGACAGCTATCTCCAGAGCAGAAACTGCAATATATTTTGGTTTTGTTTCTTGGGAGATTCAGTGCTTCTCTGATGCAATACCTAAGTTTCAAATTGCACTTCTAGCAACTTCTAGCAGTTTCCGCTGTATAGTTTAAAGCAGCTTTGTTGGCTGGCTCAGCTAATTAGATTTACTTGACTTCGTCTTCTTATTGGTATCTGATTTGTTCTGTTTATCCTATGGCTAGCCAATGTTGATTAGTCCTTGTCCTTGTCATGTCTGATAAACATTTTTATCTGTTTTTGGCCTGTATTGATTTCTGCTTCTTACCGAATCTGCTTCTCACTGAATTCTTACTGAACTTCTGCTGAACAGATCCACCTCACAGCCACCCAGAAACCTTACGCTGCTAGTTCCACTTTGTGGAAAATGAGCCAGAGGTATAATTTTTCAAAGTAGTCCCAGGGCTGAAAGAACAAGTGCATGTGAATGGGCATTGTAGTTGGGGGGAAAAAGGCTAATGACTACCTGGGGCCCACTGAGTGGGTGGGGATGGGCTTCGAAGCCTGGAATGAAAGGACGTGTGATAGACATGGGTTGAGAGGAAAGGATCCACAGAGGCTGCTTATGTATGGGGCCCATAGTTCTGTGCTAAACCCTTGCGCATGGGATGTCATTTTTAAAAATTTTTGCCAGCATGCTGCTACCCAGCAAACACGTGGGAGCATTGGGGTCAGTATTGTGTAAAAAGAACAACCATAAGACTTTGTGAAGGTTTGGGACAGCCACCCATATAATTTATCCCAGCTGCAAAACTGATGCCAAAACTCAGACATGTTCATACAACAGAGTCCAAAACAGAACTGATCTATTATCGACAAGATGGTGGCTTTAAAGGCCAGTAAGGGAAGTGGAATTACATGTATTCAAGCCCTTTAGTTGTCTCCTAAACACACGTGTGTGACAGGGCCCCCCTAAGCCCAGACCCATCGGGCTGCACCGAGAGGTCATAAATGCACGAGAGAGTATTGGCATTGGTGTGGAGAGAACCCTTCAATGAATGAGCAAGAACTTATAAGGTTGTCAATCAAAGAACCACCTAGTGACTCGAGGGTTGGACTTCTTCATCCACTATAAAGGTTCACGGTCCGTAACAAGTGTAAACTCCCGACCCAAGAGGTAGTACCTCAACTGTGTAATCACCCACTTAATCGCAAGGGCCTCTCTTTCCACCGCCGCATACCTGGTCTCCTGCTCCAGCAGTTTCCGGCTCAGGAACATGACGGGAACATCGACACTTTGGCTCAGCACTGCTCCTAGGCCTGTGTCCGAAGCATCTGTCTGGAGGATAAAAGGAAGCGAAAAGTCAGGTGCTTTCAAAACAGGTGCTGACGTCAGGGCCCATTTTAAGTCACTGAATGCAGCTTTCATTGTATCGGTCCATACCACCATGTTGGGAGCCCTCTTCTTTGTTAAATCACTCAAGGGCGCAGCTCTCTCTGAAAAGCGTGGTACAAACTGGTAGTAGTACCCGGCTAAACCAAGAAATGCTTGGACATGCTGCTTGGGTCACGGACGGGGCCATTTCAAAATGGTATCTATTTTAGAGCACTGTGGCTTCACAATACTTTGACCACTAGGTAGCCCAAGTATTTGGCTTCTTTCAACCCAAAAAAACATTTTTTTGGATTGATCCGAAGACCACTTTCACCCAGTGTCTGTAATAACGCTCGGACGTGCTGTAGGTGTTCCTTCCACATGCTGGAATAGATGACGACATCATCCAGGTAGGCAGCACTATACATGTTATGGGGCCGGAGCACTTTATTCACCAAATGCTGGAAAGTTGCAGGAGCCCCATGTAACCCGAATGGAAGAACACGATACTGCCAATGCCCACTAGGGGTGTTAAATGCGGTCTTAACCATTGCGGAGTCCATTAAAGGAACCTGCCAGTACTCCTTGGTCGTGTCAAGTGTGGTCAGATATTCTGCCTGTCCAAGCCTCTCAAGGAGGTCGTCCACTTGAGGCATAGGATAAGCATCAAATTGTGAGACCTGATTAAGTCGACGGAAGTCATTGCAAAACCTCCAACTTCTGTCAGGCTTACTAACCAAGACTATTGGGCTGTACCAGGGACTATAACTTTCCTCTGTGACTCCTAAGTCCAGCATGCGCTTGATTTCAAGTTTCACTTCAGGCTTCTTCGCCTCGGGAAGAAAATAGGGGCGCTCTCGGACTATAACCATGGGTTTAGTCACAATGTCGTGGGCAATCAGAGGGGTCCTTCCAGGTTTTTTGTCTACCACTTCCGGGACAGACGAGATGACTGCTTTGAGCTCTCGCCTCTGTTGGATATTCAGATTAGAGCCGAAGTTAAGTGTGTTGGTCTGAGCATAGAATGAGCGGTGCTGGCCAGAGGAGGGATCAGGGTCCCTTTTCTTCCACAGCTTCAGCAGATTCACATGATATATCCGCTCGCTCAGCCGACGATTGGGCTGTTTCACCAAATAGTCGACGAGCCCTTTCCTCTCCTTAACTTCGTAATGTCCCTGCCAATGAGCAAGTAGTTTGGAATGGGAGGTGGGAACCAGCACCATGACCTGATCCCCCTGTTGGAACTCCCGGAGCGTCATGCCACGTTCATAATAGTGGGCCTGTGCTGCTTGCGCCTCTTTCATGTGACTTTTTAATATGGGTCAAATTTTCTCAAATCTGTCGCATAACTGCACGATATATTCCAAAATATTAGTCAAGGGAAAAGCCTCTCCTTCCCAACCTTCTTTTAAAATGTCCAATATGCCCCAGGGTTGTCGTCCATGTAATAATTCAAAGGGTGAGAACCCCATCGAGGCTTGTGGGACTTCCCTGTATGCAAAGAGTACGAGGGGGAGGAGTTGATCCCAATTCCTTCCGTCCCCGCTGACCACCTTGCGAAGCATCTGTTTGAGAGTCTGATTAAACCTCTCCACTAGACCATCGGTTTGAGGATGATACACCACGGCCTTTAAGTGCTTTATTTTAAGTAACTTAGCTGTTTCCCTGAACACCTCTGAGGTAAATGGTGTCCCTTGGTCCGTAAGGACTTCTTTAGGAATGCCAACTCGTGTAAAGACCCCTACCAGTTCCCATGCGATGGCTTTAGAATTAGCTGAGCGCAACGAAACAGCTTCTGGATATCGGGTTGCATAATCCACAAGGACTAATATATACTTATGTCCTCGGGCCGAGGGTTCCAGGGATCCCACTATATCGACCCCTATTCTTTCCAACGGGATATCTATTAAGGGAAGGGGAACAAGAGGAGCATGGTCCCTCCTAGGAATTTGCCGCAGCTGACACTCAGCACAAGAGATACAGAAGTGGCGAGCTTCCTCTTTAATTCCCGGTCAATAAAATTGGAGCTTGATACACTGTAATGTTTTCTCTGTGCCCAGGTGGCCTCCTAGGAGGTGGGCGTGCACTAACTCACAAACCTGCTGCCGGAAAGTCTGTGGAATTAGCAACAGCTTCCACACCCCGCTCTCGTATACACTGACCCGATATAATAAATCATTTTTCATGATAAAGTGGGGTCCCTGTGGCATGGGCTGATGGGTGCATTGGCCGTTGACTAGGGTGACTGCATTCTTAGCAAATTTAAGGGAATCATCATTCCATTGTTCCCTTTTACATGAGGCTGGTGTTTGTCTAAATTGGAAGCTTAACTCTGAGAGAGGGTCTGGTCTGACCTCAAGGGGTGGGGCGTCATCCAGGAAGCTCCTCATCCTCCTCTTGGCCCTCCATATCTCTCTCTGCCGGCTGAGTACACGGTGTGGAGACAACCTGCAATGGAGAATTCCCGTCTGTTACTAGGCCCAAATTCAGTTTAGAAGGGGTCAGTACTTCACCGCTATTACTATCAGACCAGTCCCACCCAAGAATCACAGTGAAAGGTGGATTTGGGAGGACCGCTACAGTGATTTTTTTAACTGATCCTCCCTGGCTGATGAAACATCAGGTAGATTTATAGAACAAGACATCCCTGTGTACACAGGTTATACTGATCTTTGTTTTTATCCACTGTTGCGGTAGTACATACTGGTGATCAACAATTTAAATGTTGCTGTCGGAATCAAAAAGGGCTTCCACTTCAAATCCGCGAATAACAACCTCTCCCGTATGAGCCATTGACAAGGGGTTTGAAAGTGCACACAATCCAACCCCCATTTGCCACCCCCAAACCCTGCTCTTGATGTGGGATGAGTTTCACATTAAACATCTAAATTGTTTTTAATGGCCATCTTTCATTTTGATGCCTCAAAATTAATGTTCCTTAATTGTTTTACATTTTTTCCAAACGTTAAATATTTATTTATTTTTTGTCTGTTTTTCAAAGAATGTAGTGTATTGTAAAGCCTGTATACCTATACATAATATATGTGAATAAAGAGTATTGTCTAATGCCTATTAAGGATAAATCTTGGAACTGGAGGTTGGCAGTTAATGGGTAGTAAAAATGTACTTTGCCTCAAGCAGCATTATTCCACATAACAGCCGTGGTCCCTCTGGTCAAGCTTCTATTGTTTCTGATTTGTTGTACTTGTTTGGAACATTACATTAATCGGATAGATATTAGTGTGTGGCATGATCACTAAGCTCTTTATTGTATTTATATGTATTACGGCCAAAACCAAAATCCAAGCCAAAATTGGCTAAAGCGGGAAGTGTCCGGCCAAATCGGGAAATGGCTAATGTTGCTATAAATTGACCAGCCAATGTCTGATCTTTTTCTTGATTTCGAGATTTGGCCAGCCAGTTTGTGAAATAGCATGGGGCAATCAGCCAAAGTCGGAAGAAAAAAGGCATGAGCAGCGATTTGTTGCGCACTTAGTGCAATTGCATCAAGTGTAGCCTTGCCAGCTGTTGTTCAGAAAACGGACGCCATTTGGTTGTTTCACAGTAATTAAGATTAGGTATATAAGTAGGTTTCACATTTCTGTTATCATTTTAGCCCTAAAATAGTGACTTAACATCAGGGACCTATTTTATTGACCTTAAGGTTAGTGTTTGGGCGAAAGGAAGATTGTATCAAGTGGCATCTGCTTTCTGAACAAGACCTGCGGACAGTCTTACATCAGCACATCAAATTTTGGCCAGGTGGTTCTCGCCACTTTGCGAAATGGCTGGCCAAAGTAGCATATACACTGGTCAGTCAGTCATTTGTAGTAATTCTGACTTTGGCCACACCTCTCGGCCAAAATGCAAAATGGCCAGCCAATTCGGGAACTGGTCGAACTTTGGATTTTGGCCGTAACATATATACATAATATATATATTACATGCATGACACAGTGCTGCTATGTCACAGATCCAGCATGTTCACCATCTCTGCATGCATTGGTTAGGTTGATTGTCCATTCACAATGAATCCTGTATGAATGCAAATGTGGGTGTGTGCATGAGTGACCCCTAATGGGGCCTGGTGCCCCTTCCAGGGTTGGCTCCTGCCTTGAGCTCTGTGTTGCTGTCTTAGGCTTTAGTCCCTCTTTTTCCTTAATTGAATTAAAGTACGTAATATTGTTTCATTTGCAGGCTTCAAAAATAAAACAGTAAAATTACACAATATTAGAAAAATTCTAAATCAGGATTTTCATCTTATTAACTGACTTATGTAAAAGGTCATTTTTAATTTTTGGGTTCCGTAGTTTACTAGCAAAATAAATAAAAAAATATCCTAGCTATCCATCTATTTATTTGTTTGCGTTTTGTTTGATTGGCTTTTTTTAGCAATTATCTAATTTAGCATTGCAGGGCTTTAGTGTGATACTAGCAATTATTTTCTTCTCAATAATTTGCCTTAATGCAAACCTACAGCTAGCTAATTTCTGAACACTAATTTGTTATTCAGATAAAAATAAGAAAATCTATAAGAGCATTAGATGACAACTAAATGGTATTTAAAAGTGTTGTATCATTTCTCTTGAGTGCTGTAGAACAAAGTGGGCATTGTTCCATCTGCTAGGCTTTCAGTAGTAAGAGAGCAGACTTAACAGAGAAACAGAAAAGCAGCAACCCAATGCTTTTCAGAGTGATCTCTAAAATTTATGGCTATACCAATGTTTGAATTTGTCAGGAACAGTCAGGAATGCTGTCAATACTTCTAAAATCTTATTTTAAGAGTTCCAACACTAATCAGTTTGACCACACCAATTTCTGGCCATGCACCTTGCAATTTTAAGATTACCAGCTGCATTTTTCTTGTGAGTCAAGTCCATGAATGATGCATAAGAAAAAAACAAAGTTTAAGTACCCTGTTAAGTCACAGACTTGGTAGATATTGATAATATGGAAGCTAGAGGAGTTCAGTTTGGTCATTTCAATATATGGGAGGGATCAACTATTCTCTGTATAGAACTGTTCATTATTGTAGTGTTTTGAGTCTGGAAGGGAAAATCCTGGAGAAGCTGACCATAAAAGCAGCTCCGAAGAGCATGGATGTGGTTAATGAAGAAAGAGCTCTTAGAGAAGCACTTCAATTGCATTTCCCTGTTGCCCATTGGCCTGGGTATGTGACTGCTGTTGAGCCTTGAGCTTGAACCCTGGCCTTTGGTCGGCTTATGAAGCCAAGGAATAATACGTAAACTGGTTACCTCTGACCCCTGATGAGCAGAATGAGGCTGTGTACAGTGGAACCTCGGTTCACGAACGTCTCTGAAAACACACAAATCGGGTTATGACAAAAAAGTTCTCCAAACTTTTACATCTGTTCAACACCACACACTCGGTTGATGAACAAGCCAGTTTCCCTTCCGGTTCGTATGCGCTAATGATTTCCGCACATGTTCAGTCTCTCCCTGTGCATTCGCTGTGAACTCTTTGTGCTCTATTTCGTTTCCCTTCCGGTTCATATGCACCGATGATTTCTGCACGTGTTCAGTCTCTCCCTGTATTGTACATTGTTCTCGGTGCATCATGCAGAGGGACTCTCCATCAAAACTGTAACCTCCTCTCAACCCAGCTTCCTCCTGTGGTATAGCGGGTCCACAGCTCTCATCAAAAAGGCCAGTTTTAATAAATAATCACTGCACTCGCAGCTTAGTGAGGGGGCGTGGTGGTGTGTGGCCGAAGCAGTTCCTGAGGAGTTTGTGATGTGGGCGTTTCTCATCTAAGTGTGCAGGTGAGAAGCAGTCCACATGCGTAATTGTTCCCAGGAGCTGCTGATTGCCACGACTACCACGTCTCTTCATAAATAGACGCGTGAGTCGGCTAAAGGGAAAAAGAAGAGAACAGGAAAGAACAGGAGAAGGCAGGAAGCAGGAGGAGAAAGCTAGTGCAAGAGAAAGAGAGAGAGCGAGCGAGTGAGCGCACGAGAGAGAGAGCGAGTGCAAGAGGGAAAGAGAGAGCAAGTGAGCGCACGAGAGAGAGAGACAGCGCGAGCGCAAGAGAGAGAGAGCACGAGAGCAAGCGAGCGATAGAGAGAGAGAGAGCAGGCGCAGGCTTGCGTGCAGCTGAGAGTAAGCAAGCTGCTGAGCAGGGAGCCTGGGTGTTTGTCTCAGTGTTATTCAGTGTTTTTACATTTAGTTTACTATTACACTGTGCATTCTGTGGTATAATTAACTATTTTTGTGGTTAAAAATCTTTAAAGAAAATATATTTACATACAGTTCATACGGTCTGGAATGGATTAATTGTATTTACATACAGTCCTATGGGGGAAATTACTTCGGGTCACGACCAAATTGGGTTACGACCAGAGTTTTGGAACGAATTATGGTCGTGACCCGAAGTTCCACTGTATATGCAGAAACTGGGCTTAACACCAGAATGAATTCAGTACAACATATGCTTGATGATTGCTTATATTACGTAGAAATAAATTTGTCAGAATTCTTTGAGCCTAGAAGGTACTCTCAGTAAAAACTTAGTGCTACTGTAGATGACCTGAAATAATTTTAAAACCCACTTTCCCAAACTTCATTTCTTGCCATCGACTGACCCCAGCCTATGAAAAGACACTGTCAAAGGATTTGACGAAATGCCAAAAAAAGGTTTGGGGCAGCAACCTGTATAATTTTCTCAGCTGCAAAATACTTGAAAGTTGTATACAGGTCTGAGTCCAAAATAGAACTGATTAGGTGTGGAAAAGATGGTGTTTTTAAGGCAGACTAGAAGAAATGACATAATTGGAGTCAGAACTGAAAGTGAGGTCATCCGTGGGTCCAGAACAGGAAGTGACGTCATCAGGGACCCAAGACTGGAAGTGACGTCATCAGGGCCAGGCGGAATTTCACGTAACTGGTCTGCAGAGATGTGACAGGAAGGGTCAATGCACTTCGCCTCCCCCTGGTCTGGCATGGTATTACTTTTATTCAAGCCCTTTAGCTGCCTACCATGTGCATGTGTGTGACAAAAGCATACTTCAAGAAGAGACCGTCATCTCCAAAACTGCTGTGCTAGAAAAGAAAAAAGCCATGTTTTTGCTAATCAAGTGGTAAAAGACATGTTCTTCTTCTTTCGGCTGCTCCCGTTACAGTTTGCCATAGCGGATCATCTTTTTCCGTATCTTTCTGTCCTCTGCATCTTGCTCTATTACACCAAGCACCTGCATGTCCTCTCTCAAAACATCCATAAACCTCCTCTTAGGCCTTCCTCTTTTCCTCTTACCTGGCAGCTCTATCCTTAACATCCTTCTCCCAATATACTCATCATCTCTCCTCTGCACATGTCCAAACCAATGCAATCTTGCCTCTCTGACTTTGTCTCCCAACCGTACAACCTGAGCTGACCCTCTAATGTATACATTTCTAATCCTATCCATCCTTGTCATACACAGTGCAAATCTTAGCATCTTTAACTCTGCTACCTCCAGCTCTGTCTGCTTTTTGATCAATGCCATCGTCTCCAACCCATATAACATAGCTGGTCTCACTACCATCCTACAGACATTCCCTTTCACTCTTGCTGATACCCATCTGTCACAAATTACTCCTGACACACTTCTCCACCCATTCCACCCTGCCTGCACTCTCTTTTTTGCCTCTCTTCCACAATCCCCATTACTCTGTACTGATGATCCCAAGTATTTAAACTCATCCACCTTCGCCAACTCTACTCCTTGCATCCTCACCATTCCACTAACCTCCCTCTCATTTACACACATGTATTCTGTCTTGTGAAGGCCTACTGACCTCCATTCCTCTCCTCTCCAGAGCATATCACCACCTCTCCAGGGTCTCCTCAACCTGCTCCCTACTATCGCTACAGATCACAATGTCATCAGCAAACATCATAGTCCACGGGGACTCCTAATCTCTAATCTCGTCTGTCAACCTGTCCATCACCATTGCAAATAAGAAAGGGCTCAGAGCCAATGCCTGATATAATCCCACCTCCACACTGAATGCATCCATCACTCCTACCGCAGACCTTACCACTGTCACACTTCCCTCGTGCATATCCTGTACAACTCTTACGTACTTCTCTGCCAGTCCCAACTTCCTCTTACAATACCACAGTTCCTCTCGATGCACCCTGTCATATGCTTTCTCCAGGTCCACAAAGACGCAATGCAACTTCTTCTGGCTTTCTCTATACTTCTCCATCAACATCCTCAAACCAAACATCGCATCTGTGGTGCTCTTTCCTGCATGAAACTATACTGCTGCTCACTAATCATCACATCACTTCTTAACCTAACTTCCACTACTCTTTCCCATAACTTCATGTTGTGGCTCATCAATTTTATCCCCCTGTAGTTACTACAGTTCTGCACATTTCCCTTATTCTTAAATATCGGCACCAGTACACCTCTTCTCCACTCCTCAGGCATCCTCCCACTTTCCAAGATTCCATTAAACAATCTGGTTAAAAACTTCACTACCATCTCTCCTAAACACCTCCATGCTTCCACAGGTATGTCATCTGAACCAACAGCCTTTCCATTTTTCATCCTCTAAATAGCTGTCCTTACTTCCTCCTTGCTAATCCATTTCACTTCCTGATTCACTGTCTCCGCATCATCAAACCTTCTCTCTCACTCATTCTCTTCATTCATCAGCCTCTCTAAGTACTATCTCCATCTTCTCAACACACTCTCCTTGCTTGTGAGTATGTTTCCATCTTTATCCTTTATCACCCTAACCTGCTGGACATCTTTTCCAGCTTGGTCCCTCTGTCTAGCCAATCGTTACAGGTCCTCTTCTCCCTCCTTAGTGTCCAGCTTCTCATACAACTCATCATACACATTTTCTTTAGCCTTTGCCACCCATCTCTTCACTTTGCTCCTTATATCCTTGTACTCTTGTCTACTTTCTGCATCTCTCTGACTATCCTACCTCTTCTTCTCCATCCTCTTCCTCTGTATTCTCTCCTGTACTTCGCCATTCCACCACCAGGTTTTCTTTTCCTCCTTCCTCTGTCCAGATGTCAAGCCAAGCACCCTTCTTGCTGTCACCCTTACTACATCTGCTGTGGTTGCCCAACTGTCAGGTAACTCTTCACTTCCACCCAGTGCCTGTTTCACCTTCTCCCTAAACTTAACCTTGCAGTCTTCCTTTGTCAACTTCCACCATTTGATCCTTGGCTCTGCCCTCACTCTCTTCCTCTTTCTGATCTCCAACGTCATCCTACAGACCACCATCCTATGCTGCTTAACTACACTTTCTCCTGTCACCACTTTGCAGTCTTCAGTCTCCTTCAAATTGACTCTTCTGCATAGGATGCAATCTACCTGTGTGCATCTTCCTCCACTCTTGTACGTCACCCTGTGTTCCTCCCTCTTCTTAAAATACGCATTCACCACAGCCATATCCATCCTTTTGGCAAAATCCACTATCATCTGACCTTCTTCTTTCCTCTCTTTGACACCATATCTACCCATCACGTCCTTGTCTCCTCTGTTCCCTTCACCAACATTTCCATTGAAATTTGCTTCAATTACCACTATCTGTCCCTTGGGTTCATCACTTCATCCAACTTACTCCAAAAATTTTCTTTCTCATCCATCGCACACCCAACTTATGGGGCATATGCACTAATAATACTGATCATCACACCTCCAATTTCCAGCTTCATAATCATTACTCTGTCTGGCACCCTTTTAACATCCAAAACACTCTTGACATACTGTTCCTTCAGAATAACCCCTACCCCATTTCTCCTCCCATCCACACCATGATAGAACAATTTGAATCCACCTCCGATCCACCTGGCCTTACTCCCCTTCCATTTAGTCTCTTGCACGCACAATATATCAACCTTTCTTCTCTCCATCATATCTGCTAACTCTCTTCCCTTACCAGTCATACTGCCAACATTCAAAGTTCCCACACTCAGTTCCACTCTCTTTACCGTCCTCCTCTCCTCCTGCCTCTGGACATGTCTCCTTCTTTGGCCAGCAGTAGCCCAATTTCTGACAGCACTCTGTTGGCTAACAGTACTGGTGGCAGTCATTGTTAACCCAGGGCTTGACCGATCTGGTATGGAAATTTGTATTGTTGTCAGCATATTGATTTGGCAAAATTTTACACCCTCCCCATTTATCTGGGCTAGGGACCAGCACAAAGAAACACACTGGTTTGTGCATCGCCTGTGGCTGGGTTTGCATCCCCTGTGGCTGGCTTTTTTGGCCTAAAAACTCAGCAACCTGTAGCTGATTGGTTTGTGAAGTGGACACTCCAATGTCTTTTAACATTTCAACAGTTAATCAAGCTTCACAAAGACCTGTACCTCCATGTATGATCCACTATGACTAGTGTTCTTAGGGAAGTCAAATACAGCATGCTTCACAATGTGGTTTGTCCCAAGTTACATCTGTTGCAGGCCACTTTCATCCATAATCTGTCAGGCAATTAAGAAAGCTTACAATGCCCACAGATTGTCTGTTTCCTTAAGGCTTTCCACAGAAATTTTCTTTCACATTTTCTTGGTGTGAAATATTGAGTTGTGCCTAGTAGACTTGGTAAGAACATTTGAACTAAAATGTTAATATTTAATAAGCAGTTTTCTGCAAAGCAGATGCCTAGGAGATTGTGCCGACTATGCTAGTCAGCAGTGATCTCAAGTTAAAAGACTTTATATTTTATTATTATTTACCTCTCAAAACAGACAGGCTTTTCTTCACAACAGTATACATCTTTCCTTCTCCTCCACTCCAGATGAACATTGTCCTGCTCCACCCCTGATTTTGATTCATGTGACTGAGGAGGAGAGGGTTCTTTTAAAGTTGGGGCTGAGAGTGTTTCTGGTATGTCACACGCACACCTGACAGTTACTTCCCAGTTAAATAGATACCGGATGAGACATGCCTCTCTGAGCTCAGTCCAGCTCTGGAGGTCCTCAACAATCCAGCCCAGTTCTAGTACATTTCCCATACAGCCCTGCTGGAGTCCAATCCAGAGTAATGGCCAAAAATGGGCTGCTACCAGGACCAGGAGAAACTTCCTGATCTCAGCCACCCAGCCCCTGATTTTCTAGAGCCCCCCCTTCATCCTATTTTGCATTCCAACATGCATGGATGTCTCCAGGAAAACTTCCTGGGGTACACATGCTGCTTTTCCATCACACATACTGTATATTTGATAGCATTATCAGAAGTGGGGCTAAACCTGTAATAAGTGATAAGACTATCAAAGCCCCTGGCTGCTACCTAGAATACAGGGGGAACATATTGCCCTAACAGGCAGTCCACTGCTCATCCATTACTTTATCTTCTCTAAAGGAAAGGTACTACTAACCACCCTGGCCAGGTATCCAGCACACACATCTTCTGCCCAGTCCTGTGTATTAGACCAGGGGCAAGATGACTATGATGTCACACTAAAATACTAAATGAAAAAGACTATAAAATTGAGAAAGCCTAAAAAGCCTCTAAATTAATAAAGATCAGATAGGATTTTCTGTTATATGTTTTACATATATCGTGTCTGCACTTTTCTCGTGATAAATAAGCAGCTATATTATTTGCTTAATTCTTGCTTATCGGGAAATTGCATTATACTGAGTTGTTGTGTTATACTGCTATTGTCAATGGGCAAATTGATTGATTAAAATGTATCAGCTCCTTTTCTCATTCTTATTTTTTCTGCAGTGTTATGCTTGAAGTCTGACTCTTTTAAACAGCTACTGTATGTTTGCAATGCACCATCTTAACTGGAACAAATGTTAGCATCAGTATTTAATACACATAGAAATGCAGATGTGCCTGCTCATGATCCTGATCTAGGAATGAAAGGACAGTCTTATGAAGTAATTTCTGGTCTCTTTAAGGTAAAATAAAATCTGTAACAAATCATATTCCAGCAGCTACTGAATGACACAGAGGATACTTTTGTTATAATATGGTAATGACAGCTTTGCAATCAGCAGAACATGAAGAGCATAAACAACACTACCAATCCTTTTCCTTGTTGAGTTAAGAAGCCAACATATCTTAATGTATTATTTACTTATTTACTAGCTGAACTAGTTTTTTAAATGTAACAATTTTACACCATGTAACATACTTTTAAGTTGTTTGCTAATGTTACATATAAATAATTTTAATTATCACTTCATTGGTTGCAACCAAAGTGCATGGTCAGAATCCCAAGAGCAAATTTATGTTTTGAGAATGGAAAATAGTCTACAAACAGTCAATAGAATAAAAAAAATTCAGAGATAGTCAGTATACTAAAGAAGCCTAGAGAAGCTGGAAATTTAAGAAGATGGTAAGTCATTTCCTAGAAAAGGTTATACAATGCAGTTTGGTTCCTAGTGGTTCCTAGCATCTTAGCTGAGTCATTCAGCCTTGAACTAAAGTTTCAAACTGCAATATAGAGTGTGTCAAGATGGAATAATTACAAGTGTCCAGCTTGGTGTTAATGCTGCTATAGAAAGTTAATGCCACGGTATACAGTCAGTGTTATGACATAAAGAAGGGGGCCCTAAGCAACAGGTGTGACATGACAAGTAGATAGCAGCAGTGACTGTTTGAAAAGTGGTATTACATTCATGTATTTGTTACTAAAGAAGTAAATGCTTTCCAGAAAAACTTCTGTATGCCTGAAATTTAATTAAAGGATTTAGGTAAACCGAGCACTGAAAAAAGGATGGTTTATGTAGACTCTGATTCTTGAAGTAAATACAACAAAGTTTAATAGGCTGCTTACTGCCAGCGTTTGTTGAATCAGAGCCTGAGTCAGAGTCAAGTGTTCTCTAGTGTAAAGAACACAGCCAATAGAAATAATGTCAAAGCAAATGTGACTGGGAGACAGCATGAGGCAACTAGATGTTTGGTTGTACTATTTCTTATTTATTTATTAAGCTTGCTTTTTTGTACTCCTAACAGCCTTTTGATTTACCACTTTCTCTGCCAATTTCAGTGTGATATTCTCATTTATGAGCAGCCTTTTCCACTGGTCGTAACCATGTGTAAAAATGGGAATTTTTAAAGAACTCTGTTTCATGCAGACATAGCATTCCACCTTACCACAAAACAAAAACTAACATTCAAAAATGAGAACTGTTAAAATTTACTGCAATATCCATCGGAATTATTTAAATGTGTAAAAAGATGAAAATTTGCATAGTATCTCGTATTTTCAATTACCTAATTATTAATAATTAACAGGTAGAAGCCAATAACAAGAGAAACTCTGGATTTAAGAAGATGCCAAGCCATTTCCTAGAAAGGATTATACAGTATAAAACAGTTTGCTTAGATAGAATTTTTATGTTGGCTGAATTATAATAGTAATGTGAAGATTAGCTGCTGAAAAGATGTTAATAAACAGAGTAATACTTTGTCTTATTACACACATAAGTCTACTTGGCTGAATTATAATAGTAATGTGAAGATTAGCTGCTGAAAAGATGTTAATAAACAGAGTAATACTTTGTCTTATTACACACATAAGCCTATTATGCAAATTATTGATTAATGTGTATGTTACCGGCAATGTGTGAAAAGCAGGTATTGTATAGAATACCTAGGCAATGTATACAATGCCTGCCGTTTTTAGGCAAGGTATGAAATATCTGCGTTGTTACGTACTTTTCCTAGGCATTGCATAAAATGCCTAGGCATTATAAAGAATGACAAGTACTATTTTATGCCAAGTGTGAAATGTCCAGATTGGAAAGGTCTTTAATAACAAAATGTCTAAAAATGAAAGAAGAAATACAAAATGAACTACAGGATATGCTTACTGGGAGAACAAAAGAATCAAAAGTGACATTACTTAGCCTACTATTTGTTGCAGCAAGGAAGGCTAGAATGGCATTTTGAATTGCACTTAATTTTCTTTTTTACGCAAAGGCATTTATTGTCTTGGCACTTAGTCTTGCACATACACCAATTCAGAATCTCTGACGTAAAACTGGATAGCACTGATGCCTTCTTTAACAGGATAAATCAACCTGCTTTAGTTCCCTACCATTATCACATCGTAGCGTTTCAGCAGCCAATAGTCCCGTGGTTCCTTCTTAGTAGTCGTTTTAGCCTTTGTTACATCATTCACTAAATTCTCGTAAGTGACTTCTGTTAGAAAAACACAATTTTTAGCAGCATTGGCTCGCATTTGGGATAGTTCTTTGTAGAACCATTGTCGCATGTCAGCATGTCGTGATTCTTGCCTGTACTCTACATTCTCTTCTCCCATCTTCACACAGCACAATATGGGTCAGCTTCTGTAGCGGTACTTCACTCACCACAATATATGGGACAGTCTCTGCTGCGGCACAGCAAGCAGACGTGCTTCCACACGGACGAACAAAGATCCAGGCGTCACTGACGAAATGTTCTGGTGAGAATAAGCTTATTCTACACTCTGCCGGTTTGCCATTTAGGTATTGTATAGAATGCCTAGGAAATGTATGAAATGCGATGTATTTCATACTTTGACGTCCTATTTCAGGCATTGTATGCATTGCCTTGCATTTTCTGGGCCTTTTTACATGGTGTTAAGCTCAATTTTTCCCAAAGGTAATACAAATATAGCAGTCTAAAAGTTTTTTTTTTCTTTATATATATATAATTTGGAATCACTGTCAGATACTGCATTACTTTTGCTCCTGTCTCTTTGATGGCTGATGGTCCATCCCACAGAGGATTACTGGCTGTATATTCTACAGATGTTTGGAAGTGGCCAGTATCTGTGGACATTGCTTCACTTGCTGAGGTATAATCCCGGTATTGCAGAGTTACAGGGAGTGTTTAGAAAAATAGATCTTGATCCAGCAACTGTCGCAGACAGGGTAATAGATAGATAGATAGATAGATAATTAGTTAAACCCAAGTTTAATTGCATGTTGTTATCCCCTGTAGGTGGCAGGAAAAGATAGAGTCACAAATCACTATCATTAGCCAATCACAATGAGTAGTTTCCATTAGCCAATGGTTCACGCTAGTGCTTCTAGAATTATTCTCGATTTTCTTTTTTCTTCTTACTAATTGTCAAGACAGTTGGGGTTACCTCCACCCACCTCAGCTCTCATTCCAGTTTTGCTTAGCTGCTGTAAGCAGTTCTACAAAAACATATCCCACCATCCCACTTTGTTCTGCAAAGTCCTAGTAGGGATCGGTAAGACAATGAGGAAGAGGAAGAGATTGTGTCACGTGAGAACAGGCCACACAGGAACATGAAGTCCCCCATGCTTGCCTGTCTATCTACTCTATGTAGACTACTCTGGCTTCAGCTTGCAGGAGGGGGCGGGGTTAAACGCCAATGAGGCACTATCACAAATCACTTTTATTGGCCATTCCTAATGAGAGTAATTGTTTTGCGAATATATAGAAACTATATTCTTTAATTTTTGTGTCTTTTCTTTTTCTTTTTTCTTTTAAATGTCTTACGTATGTGTGATCACCTTTCTCATTTCAACCACCTCTGTTGGCTTTTTATCCCGCTTGCCTCAATTCCTGTTTTGCGTCTTCCTCACTAACAGGTAGCAGGCACGAGAAACGACTTTGTTAGAGTGTCCCCTCCAGGCCATGCATTTTTCAGCAGGGTTGTCATTTGCTCTGTCTGTGTGTCTGTGTGTGTGTGTGTGTGTCTGTCTGTCTGTCTGTCTGTCTGTCTGTCTGTGAGTGAGTGAGTGAGTGAGTGAGTGAGTGAGTGAGTGAGTGAGTGAGTGAGTGAGTGTTTTTGCTTCTTTTTTGTGGGTCTGTTTAATGGATGTGTGTTGCCAATTGTTTGTTCTAGTGTGTGGGTATTTGGGAGCAGGATAGTCAGGAAAATGTAGTGTCATAAATCATTCTCATTGGCCATCTGTAATAAGAATTTTCCTTTTGCCACTGCTTAACTCCAGTGCTTCTTCTTTCTTGTTTCTTTTGTTTTTCGTTCTTTCTTTTCATTCATTTCTTTTCTGTCTCAAGTATGGATAATCGACCATCTCATTTTAAGCACCTCTGCTCTTCTCAGTTCAATAGCTGATTGGTTTACTTTCACAACCTGTCTGCCACATGTTAACCTGTTGGTTGGACAATGCATTCATACCTGCTTGCCTTAATTCTTGCCTTCATGGTTTGTCTCTAAGAGTGCCCCCAACCTTCCAAGGTACCAGACATGAGAAGCGACTTTCTAGGTACCAGACATGAGAAGCGACTTTCTTTGAGTGCCCCCGCCAAGGCAGTCTGCACAAAAGAATGTTGTTTTTGTGTAATTATTTTGTTGTGGCTATGTATGCAGTTGGTTTTTGTCACCTAAAAAGCTGATATGCTTTCTGATCATTGTTTGGTATGAGAATTTTTAGTCTGATGTTTGGGTGTTGTAGCTGAGAGAGGTTTAGTTTGTTTCTCTGGATGGAGGTATTTACCTGGTATTGTTGAGGTTCTAAAAAAATGATGTCGCAAATGTCCATTATTATAGAGAGGGAGACAGCCAGAGCCCTGGTAGGTGTCACAAAGAGCCACGTGCCTCCCTTATTATGTATGTATATAGACTTTTCTGTCTACAACCTGCAGGAGGGGGAAGGCTAGATATCAGTGATGCACTATCATAACTCACTCTCATTGGCCACTTTTAATGAGGTTTTTCCTTTAGCCAATTTTCATCTCCAATACCCTTTTTTTTCATGTGTGCTTTTTTTCTTTTTAATTCCTCATATATGGATAAACATTTATCTCATTTCAGACACCTCTTCTGGCTTTGTGGCCTGCTTGCCTAAATTTATGTCTTGCTGCTTTTTCCCTAAGGGTTCCTCCCACTTGGTGATGTACCAGGTGCTAGAAGCGACTTTCTCAGAGTGCTTCCACCAGGCTTGCCACAGTTATACTGTATTTCATTTTTCTATGGTGGTGTCTGGTTTTTGTTCCTTGCAATTTAATGTTTGATAGGCTATGATTTTAGTTGGTACTAAAAGAAAATTCTAGCATCCACTAAAGTTTGTTTTAAAAGGAGTTTTAATTCAAAGCAACCAGTTAACACAGAAGTAGAGATAACAGTTCTTACATACACAGGATAAAAGGTAAAAAAGAAAAAAAAACAAAAAACTTAAAGATGAGATATTTTTCTGTTTTACTTAATACATTCAATATATGCTATACGTAAGGCGCTGCATATTCAACAGCATATGTTACGTTACATACAACTGGGCACAGTTTGAAACTGTGTGCCCTCCATGCCTGACCCACTGTAAGGCAGGTCACTAACTAACTAATCTGCAGTCAGCAAGACAAGAAATAGATGTTCCATTTCAATTCAGCTTGTGGGGCTTATAGAACCACTCATAGACTATGCACTAATACATGGGTGTCGAACTCCAGTCCTGGAGGGCCGCAGTGGCTGCAGGTTTACATTCTTACCATCTTCTTAATTAGTGCTGATTACTTCTTTTAATTAACTTGACTCAGGCCCTATAGTTATTTCTTTTTCCTTAATTAGCAACCAAACAATAATGAGACACAAAACAGGCTGCAATATGACCAGCTCACCTGTGCCCATCACAAAATATCTGAAAATAAAGAAAGATGACGGTCTCGGTAAAGCTGATTTCCGAAGTCACCAAAACAATATGACGGCGTTCTTAGAAAAAGCAGAAAAACAACAGTTTTGAAAATGTGTGCTGTGGCAGAATGAGAGCAGCAACAAGCCATGGAATTAAATACCAGGTTTAATTAACAGCAAGAATCGGCTTCTCGTTAAGAAAGTGATTGGAGTGAAATTGGCTGGAGTTTGCAGACCCAGTTGAGCTGGTCATCTGTCGGCTCATTTCACATCTCATTTCTGATTGGCTGCCATTTAATGAAGAAACAAATCAATCCAGGGGACTGAATCCTTTAAACAGGGCTTATTAAAACAAAGAGAAAAGGAGTTAATTAGCAGTGAAAACTGGTCACTGATTAGGAAAAGGGTTAGAATGAAATCCTGCGGCCCTCCAGGCATGGAGTTCGACAACCCTGCACTAATATATACTGTAGGCAAACATTTAACGTAACTCAGAAAATACTTTTATCAACTTAACATAACCTAAATAACTAACAAATGATTCTAACAAGATACTTTATCTTCTTGACACCTAACTAGGCTTCATAGAAAACATTTAAATGTGTGTTTTACATATCTCCATATCTCCATACCTAATATCTCCATACCTATCATTTCCTTTCTCTCTCTAGAATGGGATAGTGGGTCATCTGTTTTTTTTTAGAAATGCTCATGGAAGCTTTGCAATAACAAATTTATGCCTCATCCAACTGCTATGTTTTAGCCACTGTTCCTAAAGATGTATTTAATGCATAGCAGACACCCTATGACACAGGGGCCTAGTAGAGATTAAAATGACTAGCGCAGACCACAGACACCATCATTTCCAAGAAGACAACAAGATGCCTTGCTGCTTATTGCAGACGACCTTGTGTGGGCACTTGTGTGGAGAAAGTTAGTTGTCATGTCTGGTACCTTGCCAGGTTGGATGCACAATTAGGAAGAAAATAGCAAGACAGGAATTTAGGCAAGCATGCCAGAGGTGGTTGAAATTAGATGAATGATTGTCCTTATGTGAGGCATTAAGAGCACATAAAAAGAAAACACACAAGAATGAAAGGGCATTGGTGTTAAACAATGGCTGAAAGAAAAACCTCATTAGGAATGGCCAATGAGAGTGATTTGTCATAGTGCATCATCAGTATCTAGCTACGCCCCAAACATTCAGTTTCTCCCCCTTCTGCAAACTGCAGCCAGGGAAGTCTACATACAGTAGATAGAGCAAGGCATGTGACACTTCCTTTTCTTGATATTTCCCGGAGTTATGTAGAAAACATTTAAACATGTGTTTTATATATCTATCTACCTCTTCCTTCCTCTCTGGAGAGAGGGGGATGGAGATGGGTTGGTGTGACATCTTTTTTTAGAATTACTCCCGGAACCTCTGCAGTACCAGTATGTTGCCCGGCCCAGTGGTGCGAAGCCAACCATATCTCGGCCACTGTTCTCAAATATCTGTTTAACTTACAGCTGACACCCCTTTTAGATATTAAAATGACACAAACAAAACAGACACTCTTTTTTATGTAAAAGGAAATTTTATTTACAAAGTACAAATAACAATCTACAAGGCAACTTTATTTAGTGTCATATGGTGAACTGGAATTGGTATGAACTTTAAGAAACATTCGCTTTCCACCCATTTTCTTCTCCTAACCGAAACTATCATTCCTCATGGACTAATGTCCATTCTTCACACATTTATCTTTGATTTAAAATTAGCTCCCAGCAAATGCCCTATTTCCCATTCACTTATATCCACAAGTCCCCAATTCTCAATATCTCACTTAATTTTCCCTTTTATCCCCTTTTCCAAACTCTTTACTACCAACTGCACATCTCTGGTCACATACCTCTTTATCAGAATACACCTGGCATCCCATATCCTCTTCTTTGCCAAGCTAAAAATAAGCAATGTTAAAAAGGCTTTCTTTGATTAGCCAATAGAGGTCCTAAAGGATCTTCAATGCCCATACTCTGCACATTCCACCAGTCTGAACAATGAACATACATATGCTGGTCACTGTTTACATAAGTCACATGTCTTTGTCATTGTCCATGCCTCAGCTCTTCAACTCCTGCAGACCTTTTCTTGACAAAACCTGGATACAATATCCAGATCTCCCACACAAATGGGAGGCATGCTGCCAAAATACAGGTAACCTCTATTTGGTCCAAGTGCAGAATGGTCCAAAATCCTGTCTGCCTCCTCAGTTTCAGACACAATATCTGTCCAAAAAGCAAATAATGTCATCATCAGGAGGATGGTTATTACTTTCCATCCTCAATTCTACAGTTATTCAAAGGAGGAGAAGATGCATTGCTTTCCACCAAACCCAATATATAACCAAAAGCACCTTCAGACTCAGACTTAGCCATAGAGTTCATTTGTGCACAAAAAAACAAACATGGGTCTGTCTTCAAACACCCCAAAAGTATTTCTTCAAAAAATCCAATAGAATCCAAAGAAAATATTCTTGTTATCGTCCTTTGTGAGAGATGGATATTTAAAATGGTACTCCCCTGGCAGCGGTGCTATTTAGTGTTTTTATAAACTATCTGAGATATCCTGTATTTAATCAACCCAAGAGGAATCAACTATAAGAGTATTAAAAACATGAGCAGGAGACCTAGGGTTCAGAAAGAGAAGTTAAAGGTAGTTAATGTTTCATTAAAGTCTAAGCTGGTTTCATGTTCACAATATGTCTTGCCACAGACTGAGCTAGAAGAGATGGAAGAAGGAATTGGATCATCCAAGACCTCATGATGCAGCATCTGCTCCAGCCGACAACAAATGTAGGAGCAATACTGCAAATGAGGCAGGCATAGAAAACTCGCCAATCTCAGACAGCATATCGGAACCAAGCATGGCCTTATTATGCCCACTGTCAACTTATACCAATAGCCCCTGTGAGTCAACAGCATCAACTGTAACAGGATAAGAAACTCTGCCTTTGGAGCACAGTGAAGATGGAAATGAGCTGTCTAAGCTGAAGTTATTGGTTATCGTACGCGGGGTAAAAATGAATTATTTATGGATGTAAAGAAGGAAGTATTTAACAGAGACCAGACAACTGAATAGACACACTGATTCAGGATATAAAAGAGCAGGAAGCATGTTTAAGCAATAATTTTGATGTAAACCTAAAAATTCTAGCAAAAATTGAGAAAAAATACAGGACAATATGAACAAAATTCTGGATAAAATCAGAGTAATTTGTGCTCATCTGGAAGAAGTTAAGCAAATGTTTGTGACTTGGGCTGAAGAAGTGAAATATACACCGATGACAAAAAATCAGATACTCTAGAATCTGAATGCAAAGTGCTTTGTGATACATTAGCAGCATTTGAAATTAGACATAGAAGGAACAACATCAGAATCGAAGAACTTCCTTAAAACCGTGAAAGTCCAATTCATAGCTGAACTATTTTCTAAAATAATAGGATAGGACTTTAAATCTGACACTGAGATCTCAGCAGCTTTATTGCATACAGGGATCAAATGTGTCAAAGACTAGAAGTCTGATTGTCCGATTCTACAAACTACACGTTAAAGAAAATTTTATATTGATTCTCAGACAGAAAGAGATTATATTTGAAAAAAATTGTATTCCTATTTTCCCAGATTTCTCTCCTTCAACAGCTGCCAAACAAGATGCATTCTACAGCATTAAACAGCGCATATGCAAATGTGAAATCAGATATGGCAACTTATTTCCAGCCAAACTGAAAGTAATTGTCAATGACCAATTCTATATCTTCTATATAGTTCTTCCAAAGAAGCATAAAAAGAGGTAAACAGACTGATTCTGACATCCTTTAAAATATGAACATGAGTCATATCGTGTTTTGGTAATGCAATGAAGATTTTGATCGCAACTTTGTCTATCTTTAATGTATCATTTACCATAACTATACATTCTATTTCCTTTTTCGGCACTTTTTAAAGTTACTCTATTGAAATTTATTCTGTTAAATATATATGTATTTAGGTAACCATTAAGTAACTGTAGTAATTTAAAATGTCAGACTTTTTTTTCAGGAGACTCTTTAACATCTTAACCTAGGACTATTGTATCTTAATTGTACTCTCATAAGATATCTCAATTTTAATCCTTATCACACTGCTCCTGGAGGTTTGTTTGCTCTGTCTCTTGGCATGTTAGAGGATTGGGACTGTGAATTGTGGTCTAGCCTCACTTGAGGAGGCAAAATAGGAAAAGATGGGGGAGAGTAAAAGAGCAAGTTAGTTCTTATTTATCTTTTTCGCCCTCACAACTGTAGGTGCCAAAATAATAATAGGCTCCTTAGCTATAATACCTGGCAATAATATGAAATAAATGTTAAAGCTAATTTATGAAATAAACTACTTTTATTTAAGATGAAAGAATGTACTCAAAATGTTCTAAAGGCCTAAAAGCTAATTGGACTTTTAATTAGTATATTTCCATCATTATAAGAACAGTAGTGTATAAGACAAATATAAATATTATGCACATGCTGCTCTGAAAGTTTTTAGGATCTACAGAGACCCGCAGAGAGAATTCCTATCTAAAGTAACAAGGCAAAAATAGTTAGTTTGTAAAACTTAGCACGGTGTACTCTATACTACTGTATGTAGGCTGTGTAAATAAACATTAATTTTAACATAATATTGTGTGTACATGGCTGTCCTGACAAAACAGAATGAAAGGATGAGCCAGTTATATCATGTAAAAACTCACAAATAGCACTAAACTTTTTAAAACAGAAAAGATGATGCAGGTCTTTAATAGCCTTGAATATCCTATATACAAATTTTGCTACAGTATTAAATATATCTTGCTTAAATACCCCGTAGAAACATTCTTACATTTGGATTGTCTAGATAGGAACAAGAACCAGCACAACCATTACCCACTTCTTTCTTCTTTGTGAACTTTTATATATGTTTCATATGTCTGTCATGTTTATTTATCTTCCACTTACATTGTTTCATTAGTATGAAGTTTAGTGTATGCGTGCCACATGTTCCCCATTGAGACAAAGCCACCTGTCTTTCTCCATTTGGAACCGCCTCTGGCCTGATAAAGGCTCTGGAGGCCCACAGGTCTGGCGTGGTGGACTTGCTTATTTAATTCTTTATCGAAACTTTGTTTGCTATAGGGTTGCTTTCGGGCATATGAATTTTGTACCAATTCAATTGTTTGAACATTTAGGTAATCAGAGAATTTTGCAAAATAATTCCTTTTTTTCATAAAGATACCTTGTCTGACCTTTATTATGCAGCCTCAGGTTCATGGTGACCCTCACCCTGTAAGAGTATATGTTAATTTATTTTGGGACTGATTGTTTTGTGGTTAATTTCCCATTTTGAGGACCTATTCCCCATGAAGCCAGCAGGTGAGACTTTGGATCTGGTCAGATTAAATTTTCCTCTGCTGTTTGTACCAATGTTAATTCTGGCTTTTTCCCCAGCCAGTGTGGAGGCCCCAGTAAAGATTGTGATGAAGAAGACCCTGAATCATACCAATTCCCTTCCTTTCCAAAATTACACTTCGACAGCAAGGATGCATAAGAAAAACTAGTAAAAATAAATTCAAACTAGCATAATTATGTGAGGACAGGTGTTCTGTTACAACTTGTTAACACTGTTCACTTTATTAAGAATTTGCAGTTTAGCTCCATCTAGTGGGTACAGCTGGTATTTTCCCTCCCTTCCCTTGCTTTCTGTCATGTGAGGTAATCAGGAAGTTAGTTTTAGAATCAGGAAGGCTGCTGTCATGTGCATAGAAGTGCCACAGTCACAATCTGCTGTCATCAGTACTTTTCTTCACGCTTGTGATAGCATTGTCCGTATGTATTATTTTATTTTAACGTTATCCTTCCTTTTATATATATTTGCAAATGGAAGTAACTCCTTTAGTAGTTTAATAATTTGTATATAATAGCACAGTAATATACATTTGAAACATATGTTTGTTGTTAATATAAAGCCACTTAGCTCTTTGTATTTTTTCTCTGTTTTAGTTTCACTCTTTTATTTCCAATACAACAACAACAACAACAATATTTATTTATATAGCACATTTTCATACAGAAAAATGTAGCTCAAAGTGCTTTACAAAATGAAGAACAGAAAAATAGAAGACACAATAAAAAATAAACATAAGTCAACAATAATTAACATAGAATAAGTAAGGTCCGATGGCCAGGGTGGACAGAAAAAACAAAAAAAAAAACTCCAGAGGCTGGAGAAAAAAAAAAAAATCTGTAGGGATTCCAGACCAAGAGACCGCCCAGTCCCTTCTGGGCACCAGTCCCCTCTGGGCTGTGGATAAACCTGTGGACAAAGAAACAACAGTCTATAGAGTTTTAGATAAAACAAGGTGTTTATCTGCCTGTCAAAGCACATAGTCTGTGTGGAGGCCAGGACAACGGGGGAGTGGAATAAACTAAAAAGGCTGAAATGATTGAGTAAGTATTCACTGGTCAGAATCGCAAGGTTACTGGTTTGCGGAAACTCCCAAACTGCATACATTTTCCTATATGGTACTTAGGACATTCCAGGTATTCAGTGACTGTTGAGTGTGGGCCATCACCTATCACACATGTTTTGTAGTCCAACACCATGAAAGCATACAAGTCTTACAGACTCCCTCTTCACTTATTTGACTTTAAGGTCACATAATGCAGTTGAACTAAAGAAATGAGCTACTTTCAATTTTAGGTATAAAAAGCCTTTCACCGATGAACCCTAAGATGCCGGAGAGACTGAAGGGAAGATAATAGGTTAAAAGAAGGAAAAAGATGCATTGAGTATGAGATGCTCAGACCAGTAGGGAAAAGTTAGAAATGTTGACAAAGATGAATCTAAAAAGAGCAAACATTTAAAAAAAAAAACTGCTGAGAAAATAGAGGAACTCAGAGAGTCATAAAAAGCAAATGTTACAGTAATGGTGGAGTACACGTGAAAAGAGAAATATTTTCTAAGGCTCAAAATATATAAAACTTGGCACCAAATTTCACTGTGAAATGGCCATAAGGACTTTGTATCATGTTCGAACCTACAGTAGTATTTATCAAGGTTGTATCCTTTTTTTTGATATTTCCTTCTTAAAACACTTATTGAGTAACCCCAGATGACCAAGTATCAGTAGAAAAGGTATTTCTAAAGAATCAAGTAATGTTAACCTAAACCATGTTTAGGTTCTTTGTGGATATCATTTAGTTTAGTGTTATTACTTGAACTGTTTTATTGTTATTTCGTTTCTTTCTGTATACGGCCATATTGTTGTAGAAATAGTGTGCTTGTTGATAATAATAGGGTGCTGATGGTCTAAGGATGTATAACATCTTTGCATTGCAACTTGTTGCATGTCTTGTTTCAAGCAAGCCAGTCTTTCATTCAAAGTTAAGTTTTTTAGTACCCCAACTTTGATATTAGTTCTCTATCTCCAATTCTGGTTTTTGGTTTGGCATTGGTGAATAGAAGATTCTTGTTACTGGCTACTACTTTTTTGACGGTTAAGACTATTTCTTTAACTAGTTTACATTTCTTGCCGCTCAAACTCATCCTTTCATGCAATTGATTTCCTTTAGAACAACTGCACGAACACCTATAATAATTTGTTGGAAATGACTTCATGAACAGCTAGAGTTCATTTGATTCAAATCGACCCCATTCAGACACACATGGATCACTTCATTCAAAGTGACTGCAGTAACCATAATATCCTAAGTGCTGCATGTTGAATTTTAAAATTGAAAATAGGGTGTAAAAACCACCCTGTCTTTCCTGTCCTTCAGTGATATTTGACCTGTAGACTAGCTTTCTAAACTCCCTTTCTTGAATGATCAATGATATGTTTGATGGCATATTTTGGTATTTTTACAGGTTGCACATTTGTTGTGTCAGTCTGTGGAGGGATCTACAAGATCCTCTTGCATTTTTTGTTATAGGTGGAGATCTCTTGCTGAATGCTTGTTAGATTATTGTGAGCAATAGGTAGAACAACTTAAAACGTAAAATTGAGTATATTTTTCCAACGTTTCTCTTCATATTTGGAGTGATGCAGCTACTTTAAAATACTCTCTGTGAACACTCTGAGGCTACAAGACGAGTGTTTTCCAATTTGTAACAAACCTTCGCAGCACTGGCAAATTACAGACATCATTTTAATACTTTTTTTTTCCTTTTACACTACTTTTCACATGACAGATTATACTCCTGATTATATTGATGCAAAAGTCATGGTATTTGTCAAAGAGTAGTGTTTTCTGACTGAGGATCGATGTTACATTTCACATATTACTTCATTCAGAAAAGCTGAAATGCAGCCAGGAGGCTGAAAAATGGCAGAAAAAAACATGCAATAGCCATAACTATAATGAAACGATAAGTTAAAAAAGTAATAAACTAAATAAATAGGTGAATAATGAAGCCCACATTATCATACCACAGCAAGTGATGTTACAGCATATAATGTTTTGTATTTCTATTGTATTTAATTTATGTAATTTATATTTAGCAAAGATCTGTGTATGTTTAATTTCTTATTTCTTAAGTCAGGATAGGGTGTTGTCAGTTGCAGTTTATAGATGCTACAAAAAAGGTAAGAATACAGGTAGTCCAGAGAATATATAGTAGTTACAGAATTGTAATGCTACTCATTCATAACACAGCACATTTTGATTTGTGATAGCAATTTTAACACTTGTTTCATTGTTGGCACAAGTATTTATGTTTAACTAATTCAATTAAAATATTAAAGTACTATGTATAGCATTGGATGATACCACATTTAATTTAAAATGCATTGTGTGTCAAGCATAATGTGGTCTACAGTATTTGACTGCTGTACTTAAATTTATGTCAAATAGTTAACTAGGTAGTTCTTTTAACAATACAATAAAAATACACCTCCTAATATTTTCTGTTGTCAGACACACTACTAAATACAAATATTCTGTTTTTAAATATAATGATACCTACTGTATAAAAAATGTAGTATATGTAGCACATCTGTCTCGACTAAAACTCTCCAAAATGTTTCCAGGGCATGATCCAACCTGCGAACGCTGCAACCAAGTCCCAGCTTCACTGGGTCACATGTTCTGGGCCTGCACCAAATTAACATGATTCTGGACAAAAATTTTTAATCACCTCTCAGACAGCCTTGGACTCACAATCCCTCCTAACCCATTAACAGCTGTGTTTGGGGTTCTTCCAGGTGGGGTTAAAGTGGAGAAAGACAAACAAATTGTGATTGCATACACTACACTTTTGGCATGCAGACTTATTCTGATAAACTGGAAGAACCCAAACAATCCTCTTTTAAGTCAGTGGGAAACCGATGTGTTATACTATTTGAAATTGGAAAAAAATCAAATACTCAGTTAGAGGATCCATACAGACTTTTTTCAAAACATGGCAGGATCTAATCAGTAATATTCTAAAATAAGCTCATAAAGCACGGAGAATTTATTAATTTAGGTATGTTTACAAGCCTTAAATTTCACGCCGTTTGGCTTGCTCTCTCTCTCAGGGGTGGGGATCGATCTGTTTTTAACTTAATTTTTCTTTTTGTAAAAACTTGATTGCTCTGTATGGATTGCAATAAAATTAATAAAATATTTAAAAAAATGTAGTATATTAAAAAATTAGGACATTTGTGCTAATTGTGTATGCTTGCATCTTATCAGATATTTTATAGTTAAAAGGTAAGGTAAGAAAATGCATTTATGAAGAAACTCCATTAAGCAGGTGATACAATAGCACAACACTCCAGGTTGATGCCTTATACCTTCAGAGATCAGAATTCAATCCACCCAATCTTGTTGCTCTCTCTATAGTGTTTTTGCTTCATCCCCATTGTCCCTTTGTGTTTTCTGTAAGTACAAAAATGTGCAGTTTAGGTTATTTCTTGATAATTTGCTTAGTGGGGCTGTGTAGTTTTGTGTGCTCTGATGGGGAGAAGTTGTTTCCTGCATTGCACCTGATGCTGCAAGGACAGGTTGCAACTTATCTGTAATAGAAAAAGTAGTTTCTAGATAGATGGACTTTTAAATTATCATTTTATGAAGAGTGAAGTGTACCATCATAACACATATGATAAGTCAAATTCCATTATAGCGAATTATAGCAAAATTTTTAGAATAGCAAATACTTTTTTGTGGGCTCGGACAAACGTTCAAACAACATCATGTTAAATGGATTTCATCTTAACAAAATGTAAATTTTAGTATAACAAACATTTTTTCAACCACAAATGGCCACCAAAGGTAATAATGTGATGCAAAATATACTTAATGACTTCACTTTCGCCTAGTTTTAGGAACCATGCAACAGGCTGTCTCTAAGAAAGAGAAAGCAGAACTAACCACCGCCCATACAAGCGCTTGCTATAGGTGGTTAGTTACACTAACCACCCCCCTTTAAAGAGCTAAGCCACAAAAATATAAGTATTTATACAGTACATATTGATTATTTAACATAGCCAGCCAGTAAGTGTTTGAGTCGACTACAAATGAGGTTACTTGTTGGACAAATATGTAAATCTGAGTAGAGCATACAGTGTGCTCTTGGCCAAAATGTGAAACCTGGACATCAGCCTCTGTGATGTAGCAGTGTTACTGACAAGTAAAAACTTCATCTCTCAGCAGTCCCCATGGTGGCTCTGATTGGATACCTGCCAAATGTGCAAGGGCTGCTGGGGAGAAGAAGGCCAGCACTAGTTTTAAAAGTTTTGTTTTCCCGTTCCTTGCCTATGGATTATTGTTCTTGTCCTGGATTATCTCCTGTTTGTGTGTATGGACTATCTGGTGTCTGCCTGCTGCATGAGAAGTTAATTGGATTGTTCGTTGAACTTCAGTGGAGTGCTCCTGATCCCATCACTCTTCATCATCAGGAACATACCGTTAGGACTGTTCTAAGAGAATATTGGGAGCAACAACACCATGAAGTCCAAAGAACACACCAGACAGGTCAGGGATAAAGTATTGAGAAATTTAAAGCAGGCTTAGGCTACAAAAAGATATCCAAAGCCTTGAACATCCCACGGAGCACTGTTCAAGCGATCATTCAGAAATGGAAGGAGTATGGTACAACTGTAAACCTACCAAGACAAGGCCGTCCACCTAAACTCACAGGCCGAACAAGGAGAGCGCTGATCAGAAATGCAGCCAAGAGGCCCATGGTGACTCTGGACGAGCTGCAGAGATCTACAGCTCAGGTGGGGGAATCTGTCCATAGGACAACTATTAGTCGTGCACTGCACAAAGTTGGCCTTTATGGAAAAGTGGCAAGAAGAAATCCACTGTTAACAGAAAACCATAAGAAGTCCCGTTTGCAGTTTGCCACAAGCCATGTGGGGGACACAGCAAACATGTGGAAGAAGGTGCTCTGGTCAGATGAGACCAAAATGGAACTTTTTGGCCAAAATGCAAAATGCTATGTGTGGCGGAAAACTAATACTGCACATCACTCTGAACACACCATCCCCACTGTCAAATATGGTGGTGGCAGCATCATGCTCTGGGGGTGCTTCTCTTCAGCAGGGACAGGGAAGCTGGTCAGAGTTGATGGGAAGATGGATGGAGCCAAATACAGGGCAATCTTGGAAGAAAACCCCTTGGAGTCTGCAAAAGACTTGAGACTGGGGCGGAGGTTCACCTTCCAGCAGGACAACGACCCTAAACATAAAGCCAGGGCAACAATGGAATGGTTTAAAACAAAACATATCCATGTGTTAGAATGGCCCAGTCAAAGTCCAGATCTAAATCCAATCGAGAATCTGTGGCAAGGTCTGAAAACTGCTGTTCACAAATGCTGTCCATCTAATCTGACTGAGCTGGAGCTGTTTTGCAAAGAAGAATGGGCAAGGATTTCAGTCTCTAGATGTGCAAAGCTGGTAGAGACATACCCTAAAAGATTGGCAGCTGTAATTGCAGCAAAAGGTGGTTCTACAAAGTATTGACTCAGGGGGCTGAATAATTACGCACACCCCACTTTTCAGTTATTTATTTGTAAAAAATATGTTTGGAATCTTGTATGATTTTCGTTCCACTTCTCACGTGTACACCACTTTGTATTGGTCTTTCACGTGGAATTCCAATAAAATTGATGCATGTTTGTGGCTGTAATGTGACAAAATGTGGAAAAGTTCAAGAGGGCCGAATACTTTTGCAAGCCACTGTATATCCTAACTACAGGGTCACGGGTGTCTGCAGGAGCCAATCCCAACCAGCACATGACACGAGAGAGAAACAAACCCTGGGCAGGGCGCCAGCCCACCGCAGCTAACATGAACAGAAAATAAAATTTTCTTTTTTTTTTTCTTTCAAAACTCTCTCTCATGGTAGTACAGGCTTTCTTTACTACGATTTTTTTTTTTTTTTATAACACCCTGCACCACCTCCATGCCTTCACGTTCACGCCATAATCATTTTTCTTTCTTTTTTTTTCCTCCTGCTACTCTCGAAAAAAGAAAAATATCATTGGATAACTAATGACATGCTGTACCTTAATTGTAGTAAACAGCACTAATCACATTTCTCTGTTTTTTGCTTTTGAAAACAAAAAACATATTGTTGTGTCACTGAGGCTAACTATTAAGTTCAATAGTACTTTGCATGACATAATTACAATGACAAGCATGGTCACATGATAAGTAAATCTCATCACTTAAAGAAATAAAAGGTGGACACAATTAAAATAAAATTAACTTTAAAATAAATTTTGTTAAACATAATTCAGTATAAGAAAAAAAATGTAATTTACATAGTAGATGCATCAGTTATTGTAGTCAAACTAAATTAATTATAAACAAACTGATTATACGATACAATTCCACTGCACTAAGCACACAGCAATGACCAATACACAGCCATCAACCTGTCAGCATGTTTTTGCACTCCTGAAGAAAAATAAATTCTCCAGACAAATCACAGATAACCGATACATGCAAACTGCACACCAAATTTGAACCACAAACAAACTGCTGTCAGTTAATGATGCTACCTGCTGTCATCCTTTTTGGTCAATTGTGTATTTTAAACTCATTTGGAACTTATTTATATACCATGGAAAGCCACAATTGTCGGTGTAGGGATTTGGGGTAGGTATACACAGCGAATACTGCAGAACTTTTAACAGGAGGCAACATTGGAAGTGGTATTTGGTAATGTCAAACTGGTGATTAAAATTATTTGATGTTGATCTAGAATTGCTACAAAGTACGACTCTGTATTTGTGTTAAAGCCTAAAAGCAGAACTGCTGCACTGTTTTATGGGTTTGAGTAAATGTCTAGACTTGACAAAAATCAGTGAAACATGCCATTCTCACTTGTTCTCATCTGTCTGACATTCTCAACAGGAGTCACTCAACACTACAAAAAAATGGTAATTGGTCTGTGGCATTGCATTTCATATTTTATAATAGCTATTTTCTTTTTGTTTGCTTGCCATTTTCCCAAGCCACAGAAATCTTACAATGCTGAGTTTTGTTTGTTATTGGCAGCCTGGTATCCACATGCAAGTGGCCAATGGTGTTGGTTCTTTCAAAAATCTAAGATTTTGATATAAAAAAATAATGAATTGTATTAAGTTCAGATTAATTGTCATGTGTGGAATACAATGACATTTTTATCTGACTGCTTGACAAGTGCACAATATGCACCATTTTATAGTTATTTAAAATATAGTAACAAAATACAAAAGTCCAAAAGTGGTTCAATAGCCAGAACCTAGATGCCCCAAACACCCCAGTTCCTCCCCCCCACTGTGTCCGTAGCTCTTGTGTATAAGGCGTGCACTGTTATATATTGTATTATACACCAAATAAATCTTTAACATAGAATTCATTTTTACTGGATACATGTTATAGATATAAGTACTCCAGTTTTATTTACTAGAATATGAAATTGTAAACTAGGATTTTGTATGTCTGATAAAATAACTATTTTGTCAGAAATTTGTCTTAAAAGCAATTGAAGAGGTTCAGACATTTATTTTGTTTGGTTAAGAGCTGCTATATACATATACTGAATATACACAGCAAAATGCAAACTTCTGTAGTTAACTTAAAATTCTTAAGTTTATGATTCTGAGAAAAATATTTTTAGATAAATGGCTTACCTTGGTCATTCTGCTTAGAACACAGTATAAAAAGACCACACTTAATCACACTTCAGTAGAAGGGCATTGTGCATTGGGTGTGAAGCTAAAAGCTTCATTGAGGGAGCCAAGGTGTGAAAAGCTGGTAACAGAAAGATTAATGGCAGAATGTTACATGAGCAAACAAGAGAAAATGAAAAGATCATCAAGCTGCTACAGTCTCACTTTGTAATGGAAACACTTGGTTAGACATTAAAACTGTGATAACACACAAGCACTCTCTACTATCCTCAGCAGGCATACAGTGATAACGTAGACACAGAATCTCATCAACTGAAACTACAGTAGGTGTGCACTCTGACACACAAAGTCTAAAATTTCATTGAAAGACTGGAACAAATGCAGTGTGAATTAATTACTTTGGTAGTATTTAAATTACGTAATTTCTGCAATATTTAACCAAGATTGTGTTCATAGATTGAACCAAGGCCCATCACAAGTTCACAAGTTCAAGTCAATAGGCTATTAGCATCACTATTATCACTAAAGGGGTGCTTTCAATGGACCTTAAGAGACCTGCACAGAGAATGTTGTTACAATTTAATAGTTTAGCTCTTGCATATGTGTGTAATATTAGTACAAAATTAACAGATATTGAATGTAACATTATGAAAACATAATTTTTAGAAGATTTGATCAAAAACAGTTTTGTATTATGATCTAAAGAAAAATCAATATTTTTGTAATTTGTTTGCATTCCATTTTCTTTATCAGTAGATGATTAGTTTGAATATATTTTTCTGCAACACTAGAAGAGCCAGAGCCAATGCCAATTGCTTATCCTCAGTGGGCGCACCATGATCCTGTCCCTCTTTGACTTTTCCTGATTTGCTGCACTGCAAAGGGCCATGTTGTTGTAGCTCAAAAATTCTGTACACAAATGTGATTGATGATGTTTTTCTTTGATTTCTTTGATTAAATACTCCCTTTTACCTCCAAAACCAATGCCATTAAATGTTGGTACCCAGGTATGAATCATTGCCCCTCTCCTCCAGTCTGCACTTGCATATTCTTTTCACTTTGAAAAATGCAGTTTAGCTTCCTTTATCAAGATTATTGTTGCTACCAAAATGTTTAATTGCTGTCTCTCTCCTCCAGACAACTATATAATAATCACAAAAATAATATCACTTATAATTTTTCAGTTCATGTAATAAAAAAGATAAAAGGTTAATGTGAAAAATATCAGTGCTCCAGTTATTTCAGTTAGCTAAAAATGTATTTAAACTCACCTGAATGGTCCTTGCAATGTTTTCACAGAGGCTGGAATACAAAGTATACTGCCAGCATCTGTTTGACTTGTGGAAAGGAGAGCACACGAGGTGGTACATTGTGAGCTTGTGACGATGCAGATTCTGCTCCATGCTCCTATCCAGCTTCTGGGAGCTCTCGAACCCGACACCGTCGGTAATGTCACGGATGAGCTAGGCAGTGAAGACATCAACAATGAAGCAAGGGGATGGTGTAAAAAGTGCTTTTATTAAAATCAACAAAACCAAAACAGTGTTCAAATATATAGTGCAGTGTCTCAGAAATCTTCAAATAAATAATCCAATCAAAACAAGTGAACTGTGGTGGTTAAAAACAGACTAGAAAAAAAAATCATTTAAAAAACGAGGTTAAGATAATGGCTGGAAGCAGTCTTTCTTTAAAACTAAAGCCAGGTGCGTTCTTCTACTGGTGGCTCCCCTGCTTCTCTCATTCGGGCCCCACAACAGGGGAGTCGCCCTACCAGCAAATGCAACTCCTTCTTTACTGGACCAGAGTGACCGCTTCAATCTGCCCCCTCCGAGAGTTGGCCAAATACTCCTCTGGGTCTCTCTTACCAGCTGCCTTCCACTTTAACAGAGCCTGTTCTTGCTCGCTCTCACTCACTCATGCACCGGTTTTCTCCTTCCTGCTTCCTTCTCCTTTAACCTCCCGTTCTCTTTTTCTTTCTCTCCTCTTTCCTTCTCTTTTCCTCCCCTGACCGCCTCGTGCTTCTATTATATGCTCTGGGGACGATGATCAGGTGTGGCAATTAGCAGCTCCCAGCAACAATTACGGATGCGGACGACTCTTCTCCTGTGCACTTAAGCGAGGACCGTCCGCATCACGAATCACCTGAGAACTGCTCTGGCTACACTACCACGTCCCCTCCCTAAGCCGCGAGGGCTGCGATTATTTATTTAAAAAGTGGCCTTTCTGACTTGAGCTGTGGACCCGCTATACCACAGAGCTGTGAGTGAAATTCTCTCTGAAGACAGGAAGGACCAATGGAACATGGTGCTTGACCATGAATGAGATCATCTCTATTGACAGGGTATCCTGACATATTGAAGTTTCTTAAAACATGTTAACAGAAATACAGAAAATATTATAATATCACTCAGCCCCAAGGATAATTCCACTGGGAATCAAAAGCTGCACTATCTAATCATACAAAAACACTCTGAATTCTGCTTCACCTAGCAGCTTTCACAGATTACACAGTACTGCAGTCCTATTCAGCTTGTCCAAATGCAGGCTAATGGATGTCACCTGAAAAGGCTAAAGTTTTTCCTATTACAGGGATTGTGGACATATGCTTACTTTCATTAAGCATTATTGTTTTGGTGTTATAGAAATTAATTATCATATATTTTGGATTTATCCCACTTCCAATTGGTTTTCATTATGAGTGCCCCCCTTTTTGAACACCCATAGTTAGAGATGTGTTTTTGGGTTTTCTGGCATTGTCTCCCAGACGTTTTGCCACTTATATCATGACTTATACATCAGCAGTGCTGAGCATTCATTGGCCAAGTTTGTGGATACCTTTTTGTATGCTTTTGGTCTCAATATTACCGCAAGCAAATTTAACAACTGTATTTCTAACATGAGTTTTTTTACATCACCATAGCAAAGTTCACATCGATCAATAGGTGGTATGTGATGGATAGGTGTGGGAAAATGGATGCTAAGTGTGCTTCTATCACCCTTAACTTGAGGATACAGTACCTGAAACTTGAGAAATTCTAAAAATATTTTTAAAAACTACAGCCAACTTATATTTTTACAATGGTGTGTGTGATAGTGCGGGTCCTGCTTCATGTAACCGGATGAACTGGCAGATGTGGACAAATCAAACTGAGCAAGGGGATGTTGCAAAAAGTGAACAAGTGCTTTTATTAAAAATAATCAAATAAAACCAAAACAGTGTCCAAGGTGGAGTGCTTCAAAGTTCAATAAATAAATAATCCATAAAAATGATAAGTAGAGGTTAAAAATCTAAAATAAATAAATCCAATTAAAACAAGGTTAAAATCAACAGGCTGGAAACAGTCCCTTTTAAAAAACCCGGTGCCTTGGTCCTCCTACTTGGCGGCTACCCTGCCTTCTCCCAATGTGCTTTGCAACAGGGGAGTCGCTCTACCTGTATCTGCAGCTGATTTTCACCTGGTTCAGCAGCCTTCCATCCCCTGGCTACGTACAGCTCCCGCCGGACTGAGACTCGGGTTCCCCAGTGACCAGGGCACTCATGCTGGGGCTCACTCTCCCAAGCCTCCTTGACTCCCTCTGCCTTCCGCGGCCTTACATGGCGAGCCAGCCACCTTCTGGGACACTCCAGCTCCTGAGATCGCTCAGCTGGAGCAACTGCTTTAAACTTCCCCCACCGAATGTCAGTCTAATACTCCTCCTGAGGGGCTCTCCTCCCAGATGCTTGCGTTTATCAGTGAGCCTGCTGGCTCGCTCCAGCACTGGCTCTTACAGCTTCCTGCCTTTGTCTCTCCTTCTTAACCTCTTTCCGTCTCTTTTCTTTCTTTCTCCCCTCCGCATTCGCACTCCTTTTTTTTTATAATGGGGACATGGCACAGGTGTGGCGATTAGCATCTCCTGGCATAAATTACAGACACGGGCAAGCCCGTACCTGTGCACTTCAGTGCAGAAACACCCATTCCCATATTGTGCCCGGGAACCTCTCTGGCCACACTACCGAGCCCCGTCCATAAGTCGGGAGTGTGGTGATTATTTAAAAAACTTGCCATTCTTTCTGAGCCGCAGATCCGCTATATCACAGTGTGGTGATATTCAAGATTTATTTTGAATAAATTTGTATATGCTGAAACAACAGACAAACATGATTCTTTTTTGCTGCCAGAGAGAATATCAAAGTTGTTTTATCACATACTGGACCTGAAAAATGGCTCCTGCCCATAAGTGTGTTTCATTTTTTATTTACAAACATGGTGGTTCATTCATTTATTATTAAATTAGTTTAATCTACTCAGGATACATTTTTCATAATAATACCTTTGACTATATAAAAATTTAATATTTGAAGACTGTTCTTATTTTCTGATTCTGCTAAAACTCATATTCAACAAATTACCCAACAAAGGCACCTTACATGATAATTTTGGCAAACGGCTCATTGAGTAGTCTGCAGTTGGAAAAAAATCGCAATCATGAACTTAAACTATGGTGAAAATTAAAAGAGTTTTGTAAGCTGATTATTTTAAAGTGTGTATTTCTTAATCAATTTAAGAAATATATAATTGAATGATCTTTTAGCAGAGTTGCTATTGTTGAATTCTCTCTCTGAATGTGATGAATACAATAGGTATGGAAGCATATCAGAGCCATGGAGAAGAAGAAAAAATATGGACACAGTGAAGAAAAAACATTTCCACTTTAATCTTGACGCTTATGTCGAGATTAAATTCGACATGTTGACTTTATTGTATTTTATTTTGTTATTAAAGTAGAAAATCATAAACTTCATCTTAAAATCAATATTTCATTTGCTAGATTTTCTCAAACCCTGTCATAAGTTAATGTAGCACATTAAATTCTTTGTGTTAAATGTCCCCTGACCCATGTTAATCAGTATGTGCTTCTTAAACTGACTTGCTTTTGCACTGAGAGGAGGCACAGGCAGCGATCGCCACACAGAATACATTCATTTCATGATATCAAAGTCAAAGCGAACTTTATTGTCATCTCAACCATATACAAGTATACAGACAGATGAAATTGTGAAGCTCAGGGTCCACAGTGTAACAACATGAAGTGCAAATAATAAATTAAAAATAGAATTACATTTAAAATTAAAACACAAACAAGACAAGACATTGTGCAAATATAAGACAAAGACGTAGCAGCAATATTAGCGTTTAGTAAGCAACATGAACATTGATGCAATGTATGGTATTTGTAATCTAGATGCATAAATATTGTCAATAAATATGTAAAATAATAAATACATAAATAAATAAATAATAGATATAGATAATACGGAAATTATCAGTGTATGATAATAGTTGTTTAAGATATGTGTAAACAATGACAGATCAGAATGTTTCACAGCAGAAGGATATCAAGAATGTCAAAATACTTAAAGGTCAGTATGAGATTTTCAGTTCTTTTTTTACATGCACACTCGTCTTTGCAGGAAAGTGGCTTGCATGTATAAAAGTTCTGTTTTTAGAGGTGGCAGTGTGGAAGATCCCAGGGGGCAGCATAGTGTTAAGGATTCTAACAGCTTGGGGGTAAAAACTATCCTGCAGCCTGGCAGATCTGGCTCTGATGCTGCAGTATCTTCTCTTGGATGGCAGAAGCGTGAAAAGTCCATGGGAGGGGTGTAAGGGGTCCTGCACAATGCTGCAGGCCTTGTGGATACTGCATTTGTAAAATATGTCCTGTAGTAAAGGGAGATGCACCCCAATAATGCTCTCTGCTGTCTTCACTATCCTTTGCAGGCGCTTGCGGTCAGATATGTTGCAGTTGCCATACCAGACAGCGATGCAGCTGGTCAGAACACTATCAATGGTGCCTCAGTAGAACATGGTGAGGATGGAAGGGGGAAGACTTGCTCGCTTCAGCCGCCTCAGAAAGTGTAGTCTCTGCTGGGCTTTCATGATTAGTGATGAGGTGTTATGCATCCACATAAGTTCTTCACTTATGTGTACACCGAGGAACTTGGTACTCCTAACAGTCTCCACAGCTAAACCGTTGATGCTGAGTGGGATGAGGGCAGGATATGATTTTCTGAAGTCCACGATTATCTCTTTTGTCTTGTCGACATTGAGAGATAGATTGTTGTCTTCACACCATGTGGACAGCCATTCCACCTCATCTCTGTATGCTGTTTCATCTTCCCTGCTTATCAGTCCCAGCACTGTTGTATCATCCGAAACTTGATGATGTGGTTGGTGTTGTGCGTGGCTGTGCAGTCGTGCGTCAACAGGGTGAAGAGCAGTGGACTATGCTCTGTGTAATGATGCTGGAAGTGTTGCAGCCCATCTGAACTGACTGGGGCCTCTCTGTCCAGTGTTCAGGCCCAACCTGCTCAGTTTTACAACCAGCTTTTAAGGGATGATTGTGTTGAATGCGGAGCCAAGTCTATGAATAGCATCCTGACATATGTGTCTTTTTTATCCAGATGTGTCAGGAAGAGGTGAAGGGCAGAGCATATGGCATCCTCAGTTGACCTGTTTGAGCGGTATGCAAACTGAAGAGGGTCTAAGGAGGCAGAGAGATTAGTCTTTATGTGTGACATGACTAACCTTTCGAAGCACTTCATGATGATTGGTATGAGTGCAACTTGTCAGTAGTCATTCAAGCATGTCACTGATGACTTCTTCAGCACTGGTATGATGGTGGTCGACTTGAAGCATGCTGGGACTGACAACTGGCTTAGAGATGTGTTGAAGATGTCTGTGAGGACACCAGCCAGTTGACTGGCACGTTCTTTGAGCACACGACCAGGCATGTTGTCAGGTCCTGCAGCCTTGCATGGATTGACTCTGGATAGAGTCTTCTTCACGTCAGTTATGGAGAGACAGAGTACCTGGTCAGTGGAGGGAGGTGTTGCTTTTCTCGCAGGCTGTTTGTTCTGCGCCTCAAATCGTGTGACGATGTTTATCAGCTCATCCAGTAGGGAGGCATCACCGTCACTGCTGTGTGCTTGTAGTTTGTAATTGTATGTATGTCTCTGGTGCTGCTGAAGTGTTTGTTAATCCTCTGCACGTATGCCCACTTAGCTCTCCTTATAGTGCAAGACAAGTCGGCTCTGGCCACCCTGAGGGCGGCCTTGTCTCCAGATCTGAAGGCTGCATTTCTGATCTTGAGCAGCTTGTGCTTTTCTCTTGTCATCCAGGACTTTTGGTTGGCTGTTGTGGTAACATCCTTGGTAACAGTAACATCCTCTATGCATTTGGAGATGTAGCCAGTCACAGAGTCTGTGTACTCCTCCAGACTGATGGAGTCACCATCCATAGCAGCCTCCCTGAAAATGTCTCAGTCTGTCAATTTGAAGTCTTGGAAAGCTGAAACAGCACCAACCTGCCACACTCTGATGTTCTTGTGGGTTGGTTTAGTGCACTTCAGCAGGGATTTGTATGCAGGAACCATAAACATGCTGATATGGTCTGAATGGCCTTGGTGGGGGCATGTGTATTCCTGCTCTCTGAACATTTAGAATGCTAAAATAAATACTTGATATCATTTTCATGATGAAATGCATGTATTAAACATATGGGGCACGGTGTTTTTCTTTTTGTGTGAATGCCACAAATTTCACTGGAAGTAAAACCTAATTTATTTTGCAGAATGTTTTTTAAGCCTTTTCCTGCAAGTTCACTTTCTTTTCACTCATCACTACTTTCTGACAAGCTTGGGCAAAACAACAATATAAATCTGTAGGCTGATTTTGATAGGTGATTTATATTGGCCTGATTTGAATGAATGTGGACGTATGCGTCTGTGTGGTCTGCGATGAGTTAGCGAAACATCATTGGTTGTTCCCTTAATTGTACCTGATGCTGCCAGTGTAGAGACCAATATAAAGTTGATTGCACTTTTTCTGCATTTCATGGGGTTTGAATTTTTCCCTTACATCTGTAAAGATGGTTAAAAATAAACCTATTAAAAAACTGTAAGGGCCCTTACAGTAAACCCACAAAGTTCTCATGCTGGGATTTCACGCGAAGCGATTAGCCAGCTGACAGTTATTTTCGATATACAAGGTCAGTGAAAAGGAACACTTAAAGAAGACTGAAATGACAAGGAGGAGACTTCACAGCAATGAGGTAAGGTGCATCAATTAGTAATTGAATTTTCTTGGGTAGGCTCTGCTGAATTTGTTGTTACTGAAAGAAAAAATGGAAAAAAAATGCCTAGTGTACTGGTTATATTTAGTAATGTATGTAAAACATCCTTAAAGAAAAAAAGCAAAATATGCAAAAAAAGCTATTTTAGGTTACACAAAATAAACACAAATAGTGTATGAAGAAAGGGTGGATGAAAAGACCCTAGACAGTTTTGGAACTTTGGTTTTCAGATATGGTGGCTCACCAGTGTTTCTCTTTCTGACCTCTGTTTCTTCTGTCAGTTGAACATTACCCCAGCTCACCTTCCTGACTCCACACTTAATTAGTCCTTCAGTTTGGGTATAGCATTAAACCACATTCCGGGGTCACTTTCATTGTTATCTGGGGAATTTGGTTTAGACATGGTTGTCCCTCCTCTTGAAATGCACTACACCACATGCAATTTTTCTGTCACTAACTGCTTCTCTTTCTCTTCTTGGGGTCAGGTGCACTCTGTGCTTTACTGTATATAGTAGTATTACTTTATAAATGTTTATATGGGCTTCAGAGAATTGCTTTTTAACCTCTAGTTATCAAAACATGTCTCAAAATTTGCATTTTTTAGTGTACAATGTTAACATGTTCTGTCTGTACAGGGACAGTTAAAGCTTAGAAAAAACATCTGAAGTTATCAGAACAGTAAAAAGCAGCAAAGTGTCATTTCAAATGACAAAACAGAAACAGTGACCAAAGAGCTGTTTTATGTGCCCATCTATTAAGTGTTGGCCTGGTTCAGACACATAAGCACTTTCACCGATATCTGATTTTATTTTTGGTCAATATATTGTAAATCTTTAGGCAGAATGTCAATGCTGATAATGAGAAAATCATTGTGTGCATGTATGTATACATTTATATCTACTATATATAAAACTCTTGTGATTAAAGACAAGTATAATGAGGCCACTATATACTGAGAGCACCACATTAAAAAATACATGCCTTACATCCTAATTTGTGCATGTTCTATTCCATAACATTTACTGTATGTTAATCAAGAAACAATAAAATGGTAACACATCAGTAAACATAATTATTCCTATGTACTCCGTTTTATATTAGGAAGCCATTCACAAAGGTCATTTTATAGAAAAAATAAATGTATAAAGAAACCAGTTTTCTACCCCTTTCGTATACTTCATTCCTAAATGTAATTCCCAGAGATGTATGATGAAATTTAGAGGGCATTATTAATATGCAAATATATGAAAACCATACAGGCTTATTTCCTAAAGAACTAGCAAACTGATGAATCTTCATTACTAATGAATAAATTATATTGCTGATGTGGATAGCTAAGGAAATGCAAATAGTTCATTATTAGTCCAAGCATGTATGCTTAGGTTAGTGCTTTTACTGATCCATCATGGTCATCTGTCTCTAAAAATTGCACCTTTATGTAATATTTCTGCATCAGTAAAGAAAATATTATACTTTAGAGGCTGTTTGGATAGGAATTGGTATGTTCAAGGTTGCTTTGTTGTCTATAGCTAAACAAGTATAACTTTATATTATTTGCATTTATAATAATTACCAACTGGATAGCTTCTGCACTAATAAGAATTAAGAGACATTATGTTGTGCACATGGAATCATGAAAGACTACAGTTGTGTACTGACAAGTTTATAAACTATGCGCTGAAAAATCTGTTTGTGCGTTATCTGTAATGAAATCTCTCTCCATCTTCATAAAGGTAGCAGTTATTCCTTACATATAAAATTGGTACAGAAAATTAATACAGTATGTCCTATATACATGTGTTTAGCAAAATCTTTGAAAACAATTCATTTAAAATGCACTATTTTATTTCTATAAATGCTAAAAAAGGTAGTGTCACCACAGGTTGCCAATGACATGCCACTGACGTAACATTCCAGTCAGTTGTACTTTATGAACTTTTGATAATTATCAATGAAGACAGTTTAGAATGAGAATGAATTCAATTTCTCTGGGAAATGGTCTATTAAAATTATCCTATTATGCTGCAAAGACTCTTTTCCTTATTAAACCTAAAAAGTCTAATTTACCAATTTAATATTGCAGTATTTCAGACTGTGATGACACCAGACTTTCATGTTAGAAAATTCTTTGTGACTTTTTTTTCTGAAAGGTTATCTTTGAAAATCCTTGAGGAACCTTGAAAAGATACACAATGCTGGTTTCTGTACCTTATTTTACTTCACTATGGTTTTCTGAATGCTTCATTATTTTACTTTGTTTTAGTTGAACTTTATATTACTAAGATTTTCTTTACTACATTTCATGTATAGCTGAACAGTCACAAATTATCCAAAAAAAAGTGAAAAGACATTGCTCACTGCAAAAAGTAAAATCTTAGCAAATGGAAAAGTATTTATATCATGGAATTAAATCTTGTTTTCCATATTGTAAGAATTACTGACTTATCAAAAAATTATTAGCCTGGAAGTCTGGCTGTGAATTACCTATCCATCCATTTTGTAAACCTGCTTTATCCTGAGTAGGGGAAGCTGAACCCTATCCCAGCAAGCATAGGGTGCAAGTCATAAACAATCACTGGAGCATTCATTGTTAAACAAATGTGCCTGTTATTGGGCTTTACTTGCATTCGGTGCATGTGCCTTGGTTTTTCCAGCTTAGTACTTGTTACAGTATTATTCTTGATGTTGCTGCAAATTGGCAGTAATTACGTGCATCTTAACATGATATCCTAACTTATGTTTTCTTTCCTTTTTTTCTTCTTCCACTATTACTTTGCATACTGTTTTTTATTATTATTATTATTATCTTTTTGGTGCATCCTAGGGGTGGCATGGATGCGCAGTGTGTAGCACTGCTGCCTCGCAGTTAGGAGACCCAGGTTCACTTCTCGGGTCATCCCTGCGTGGAGTTTGCATGTTCTCCCAATGTCTGCGTGGGTTTCCTCCGGGTACTCCGGTTTCCTCCCATGGTCCAAAGACATGCAGGTTAGGTACATTGGCGATCTTAAATTGTCCCTAGTGTGTGCTTGGTGTGTGTGTGTGTGTGTGTGTGTGTATGTGTGTGTGCCCGCCCTGTGGTTTGTTTCCTGCCTTGTGCCCTGTGTTGGCTGGGATTGGCTCCAGCAGACCCCCATGACCCTGTAGTTAAGATATAGTGGGTTGAGTATTGGATGGATGGATGGTGCAGCCTTGGCGTTAGTATCAGAAAATTACAAAACATAATCACGGCTAAATTCTTTATCCTAGTATGACTTATGCAATTCATAGGAGTAATTCTGGGATACTTGAAAATAGGGGCTCAGGTTTTGAATCTGGGATAGGATTATTTGGAAAGAGAGTAAATCTACACAAGGCACTTTTTTGTATTTCCAAAAATGTAATTTCAGCATTTATAAGTTGACTTTAATGTGAAAACTAAAGTGAAGTAATAGGTTCTCAATTTTAAAGGCAGCTACAATGATACATAGAGATATAATCGAGATTGCAAATATAATTAATTCAGCTGGGCTGGCCTGTTTGCCTTTGCCTTTTCCAACATTTTTGCAGCCCCCTTTTTTGAAAATGTACATGTTGGTACGTCTCTTTTATCACAATTAACATCTTTATGCAAATCATTTTCTTTTTTCAGCAATTTCACCATGTACTTCTTCCAGGTATCCTTAATTAAATTACCACGAATCTCAATGTTCCTGTCAACATTTTTCATGCAATACACAATTTTAACATCCTGTCTTTCTTTTGCCATCTGGTTTGTGATCCTAAAAACATTTCGCTTATCTCGTTGTGCAGCTGTCTTGCATACTTCTGTCTCTTGGCTCTCATCTTGCATCTTCTGTTCTAACATTTCTGTCTTTAACTCAGCATTCCACCACTATGTTTCCTTATGTTTCAGTGATTCTTTTGATCCACTGTAAACTTTTTGTTGTTTTCACGTAGACACTCTGTATCACTTTCTGTTTGCACCTGGACTTTCTGAGAACTCTTGATTCTAATGTTTCATCAAATTTACTTCTTACACTCTCATCCTTCAACTTCCTGACAAAATAATATATTACAACCAAGTGATGCTGTGATGCATCATTCACATTTTTCACCATACTCGTTGTACTGTACTCACCAAAAATCACCTATCATGCTCCTTACACCACCAGATCCATATGTCACCAACTTTAAACATTACCTTCTTAAATGCAGTGTCACCCCAAGCATTGTTTGTAAGAAAGAAAGAAAAGGCCCCAGTGGATTCCCTCATAACCATCAGCATTGGCTCCATTATGCCTGTGCAAGTCACCATCTATTTTAATCACTTCCTTGAGGCACCGTTGATATCATCAAAATGTATCTTTCTCGTTTTATCAATTTTGCCAACCTGTGGGTCATATGCTAAGGTTTTATTCATTAGAAATTGCCAACAATCATTTTAACAAGTACAATACACTCACATACTCTCTGTATCTCTTCATCTCTACCATTTTGTCTGCCTATTTTCTGACACAAGCACAACAACTATAGCAATCATCACAGAAATGTGTACCATCTTTGTAGCCGAAATGTTTACGGTCAGATGGTCTTTCTGATGCTAACGTCCTATTATACATTTTTATGACACACAAAACTTATTCTTTAATCTCACATGACTGAAAAGACAAACTGTATTAATAGTCTTTTTATAGTGCTATGATAAGCTAAATACAGTCAAGGTCCAAAAGTATTTTCTACAGTGACACAATTTTCATAATTTTGGCACTGTATGCCATCACAATGGATTTGAAATAAAGCAGTCATTATGTGATTAAAGTGTAGACTTTCAGTTTAATTTAATTGCCAAAAATATCATATGAGCCATTTAGGAATGACAGACACTTTTATACATGCCCCCTTTTCAGGGGTCCAAAAATATTTGGATATTTGAATGACAAGCTGTTCCATAGCCAGGTGGGAGCAGTTCCCTCATTGTTTCACAAACCATTAAGCCGGGAAAAGGTCTGGAGTTGATTCCAAGTATGGAATTTGCATTTGGAAACTGTCACTGTGAACTCTCAATATACAAGTCCAAGTAAAATATGCAGGTGCAAATAAAAACAATCCATCATTAGGTTGAGAAAACAAAACAAACCCTTTAGTGAAATAGCAGAAACACGAGAAGTGGACAAAAAAAAAACATTTGGAATATTCTTAGAAAGTAGGAATGCACTGGTGAGCTCAGCAACACCAGAAGACCTGGACAAAAATGGAAAACAGCTGTGCTGGATGATCGCAGAACTCTGTCCTTGGTGAAGAAGAACCCCATTCTCAACATTTAGCCAAACCAAGAACACTGTGTGGGAAGTAGATCTATCATTGCCAACATCTACAATCAGGAAAAAACTTTGTGAAAGCAAATAGGACAGATTACACTTTTCCAGAAAACATTTAAAATGCCTGTCCAGTTCTGGAAGAATTTTCTTTGGATGAACGAAACTAAGATTAATATATACCAGAATGTTAGAAGGAGAAGAGAATGGAGAAGAAACTCCTCATGATCTGATGAATACCACAACATCTGCGAGACATGGTGGATGCAGTTTTATGGCATGATAGTACATAGCTGTAAATGAAAGTCAGTCACTAGTGTTTATTGATGATGTGACTGCTGGCAGAAGTAACAGGATGAATTCTGATGTGTACAGGGCTATACTATCTGCTCAGATTCAGCCAAATGCAGCAAAACTGATTGGACAATGCCTTACAGTACCGATGGACAATGACTCATAACATACTGTGAAAGCAAACCAAGTGCTATTCAACACAAAGTAGTAGGAAATTCTTCAAAGGTCAAGTCAATCAACTGACCTCAACCCAATTGGACACGATTTCATTTGCTGAAGACAAAACTGATGGCAGAAAGTCCAAAGAACAAGCAGAAACTGAAGACAGCTGCAGTAAAGGCCTGGCAGAGTATCACTAGGGTGGAAACACAGCACTTGGAGATGGCCATGGGTTCTACACTTAAGGCACTCATTTAATGTAAAGGAGTTTTAACCAAATATTGAAAATGATCATTATATTTGTGATTATGTTAGTCTGTCCAAATATTTTAAGCCCCTGAAAATAGGGGGACCATGTATAAAAATGTCTGTCATTCCTAAACAGATCTTATGATATTTTTGGTAAACCTATTAAATTAAAGCTGATGGTCTACTCTTCAATCACATAATGATTGCTTTATTTCAAATTCATTGTGGTAGTCTATAGAACCAAAATTATTAAAATTGTATCATTGTTCAAATACTTACGGACCTGACTGTACATGTGCAGTCACAAAAACAGGTATCCATTATTTATTTTAGTTAGTTATATGAATTCTGTTTTGTTTTTAATGTCCCAAATCTGTTTTTTATATGTTCATATACACAGATATCAGCTTGGAACCCTTAGATCATACCTTATAAAGCGCTAACAATTGTGCAGTTCACTAAGGTACATATCATACAGAAGAAATATAAATGGAAAAGATACCACCAAAGATTCCCCATTCACCTTAGAACTTGAAAGATTGCTAAAGAACCTTTTAATTTTTAAATGTCCTCTTTATATTTCCCAAGTTGAAAATCATCAAGCACATATAAAATACAATAATGAATTAAGCTATTAGTTAAAACGAAAAAAAGAGAAAAATCAAAAGGCATAAAGCTTGTGTACAAAGATTTCACTTTTCTTCATGACATCCATAACTATCATACTAAACCATTAGAAATGCAAAAAAGAAATAGTTTTTAAATATATTTAGAAATACATTAATTAGCATGAAAATATTAACTCGGTGACTTCAGAGGATATCTCTCCTCTTGCCTTGTAATATTACCCTCAGCTTTAACTCATTTCAACTAAAAAGTCCATAAGATTCAAAAAAGTACTTTCACAGAGCACCACCAATGAAGATGTAATTTCTGTTCAATTCAATGTGTGCTTATTAAAAAACACTTCCACTTATGGGCTTATCAAGCTACACTTATTACAACTAAACAACTGCATTGCTGCCTTAAGAATCCAGCATCCTGGGTTCAAATCCTGCACCTGGTCGCTGTCTGTGTAGAATTTGTATGTTCTGTCAATAAATTTTCCACTGAAAAGTGGTGCCAATTAGGGATACCATCTCTGACAGAGGATAGGAATGGGGCAGTATTGTCTTTAGACATCTGCACAAATTGAAAATGATAAGTACAAAATAAACAATATAAGAATAGTGCCTGTTAAGCTAATGATCGCCTGTGGGGTTTGCAAGTTGGGACTGGGTCTGAAAACAGGTCTAAGGTTTAAATCTGGAAATCAGCCCTATGACATCCTATTCAATCATCAGTTTCAATTTACTAAGGGTACACAGGGTGGCCTGATATGACATAGTGCAACCAGAGTTGGAAATTGTGTTCATGTCCTTTTTTACACTTATTTCAAAGTGAATTAAATAGTAGAGAAATGGACCACTTAGCCTTAGCAGGCAAGAATGTGACTTGAAGTTGAAGGCCCCAACATCACCAACATACAACTTAAGGGACAATAAACAGAAACAGAAAAAAGAAGAGGCTGAATTACAAAAATAAAATGGAACACTACTTGGACATCAGCAGATACCGATATTATTTTTGTTAATGTATTCAAATATTCAAATGATTCATTTTCATATATAAAAGGGTAAAGGATACTGGCTATATTTAAAACTTACAGAAAAAAATCACTTTTCCAAAACTTGCTTTTTCCTGGTATTTCACATAACGGGGCACTTTTATCTCTAAATTACAATTGTTGAAATCTCTTATAATAAAAAAGAGCCATCTGGAATGCACTATAGTTGATTAAAAAATGAGTGTTGTAGATGCCTCTGTGAAATGAAAAATTAAATGCTTGCAAGCTACTAAGGGTTAATAGCTGACAAAGTCGTTTTGCTATAACGGCAGGTTATTCATACAGGTGCCTGTCATAAGACAGGGTCCAGTAAGCTGGCCAAAGACAATTTCCAGTTTCTTAGGAACGCGTCTATTTGACACAAGAGAGCTGACCTTTCCTTCTTTAGGGTTTATGTGACAAGTGAAAAAAAAATAAGAACAGATGGCCCATTAACGTACTTAAATAAAATGCTTAAGTAAACTATATTATGTTTAAAGAAATAAAGGGAAGGAGGAGGAAGAAAAAATTATAAAAACCAATGGAAAAAAATGTAATTTTGCTCTTCTGCCTTGCAACGCAGAATCCACGTACTCATCTGTGACTGAATAAAAATCTAATTGATTGAACTTGTCTTGTCTTCCTCGGGGGAGTTTTTTACTTCCACACCTCTTTCATAGCCTTGATATCACACTTAAATGCTTAAGAAAATTTCAGCTTGTCAGGTAAGTCATGTCATTTATCAGCATTTGTTTAGCAACTATTTTTTTCTACAAACCAAACATGAATTTAGGAAAAAGTAATGATGGCAAGATCAACATCCCAGGAGTCTGATTTTGGCACAAGTACTTACACACATTGCAGCCAGCTGTGCCACATGATTGACAGGCATAATTCATACATCATACATGTTAGTTTTCAAGTTTGGTAATATTTACTGACATGTCATCACAAGGGATGGAGTTGTTAAATAAAATATAAGGGTTTAAAAAAAAAATTAAGCAGTTTTGAACTGATTAATACAGCTGGCAAACAACAAATTCCAGGTATAACATAAATCATATGGAAAACCAGAATATAAAATGATAATATTTGCCTGAGCATTTAAAATCGTGAAGTGGTGTCACTCTGATGTAAATTAGATGAGTTTAAGAATATTATTTTATGGTGCTTGTAAAATGTAATTTTACTTTTTAGAATGAAATTATGAATAAGATAAAATTTATAAATAGTAATTTCTATATATTTGCTATATTGTAAGAAAAACGTAATATCTGCAGAAAAATGTAAAAAGAGTTGCTAGACATTTTTGAAGGCTTCAGCTTATGAACTTTGGGGAAAGCCTGAATGATTTCATTCTTAGATAATATAAGGAAATTGGAGAAAAGTGCAATGTATTTTGTTATGTTTAATACAAATGTTAGAAAATACTGTATTTCTTCATATATAAGATTGTCGACTCACAGAACAAATCATCTAGTTGCACAATGCATAATGGTAATCTCTATCTGACATTATTTTACTCAAGTTTAGGTGAATAGGAATTCTTTAGCTATATTAATGTATAAGGTTAAGCGACTTGCTCAACGTTATGTGAGTCAGTGGTGATGACTGAACAAGGAATTTTTGGCCAATCATTTTTGTAGTTAGGACACACTGAAGTATAACAGCAGAATGTAATACCATGTTTCTACCAAGAGAATCCATCAAAATGAGAGTACAATATCCAGCTCAATAAAGTAAGATAGTAATGAACTAATTGTGTATTCATTTTACATGAGAAAAGTACTCATCTTAGCATTATGATTGAGCAACCCTTCCCCAGAAGTACTGTTTAATTTCTATTCTAAATAAAATGTACTTTTTTCCACCACTGTCTGTCATTGGATGTATTGCCTCTAAAATAAGATATCAAAATCATATTTTAATGGCAGTTGTCTTAATATTCAGTTAGGAAAATGACAGTTATAAATACATTTGATTTTTCTTATTAAATTCTAAAATGAGAGATAATAATTATAACACACATAAAGTTATCAGACCTTACTTTTTCACCAGATCATAGATTAGACAAGTCTGATTTACATTCATTAAAAAATAATCTCCTATTAAAGAAAAAAAAAAGTTGAACTCATTAATTACAGATGCTGACAGCAATTAACTGACAACTCTGGCTACACACCATTTGATGAAGACATTTCAGTGAGTTGAACGAAGTGGGTTGGGGCTGTTATTTTTATGGAAATATGTGTAATGAGAACAAGGATCATAAATTTGAATTAGAAGATGCAAATTAGAACAGATAGAAATATATTAGGAAAAGATCAGTTTGAAAAAAGATAAATTGATGCAAGGGAAATCTCCTAAATCATGTTGAAGTGATTATCACAAACCTTGAATTTGAACTAAATGCACATGTAAACTAAATGCACTATGATGGAACCATAGTGGTAAAATAGGCTGAGTCCTTTTCATCACTTTTTTTTTGTTCAGTATTGACAGAGGTACATAAAATAATGAATTATTAAATTCAGATTAATACAACTAAAAGCTGAGATACCTCAGTTTTTCTCAGTTTAATAGCTTACTTTATTTCTTCATTAATGATACTTTTGCACAATAATTTCTATTATCACTGTTTTGTCCAGTTGAATTTGCTTTGAAATAATTCTTAGTTTACATCTAGGAATTGTGAATTTTACTAGTATATGGACTATTTTTTGAATCTTCAGTTATTTCCCTTAAAGTCAACCAGATCTACAGTACATGTGGTATTGTCTTTTAATTCAGTATTAAACTGAGATTTTCTTCTTTCTTCAGTTTCAGGAAGCACACATGTCACTGTTATATTAAAAGTTATTTCTGAAAATGCACAATATTAATCGTAATAAAATCCATTCCTAAAAGTGATGCAAAAATATGGCAAGCCAAATGCACATTTAGAGATGTCTCAAAATGTATATTGATTATTAATGGCCGTGTTTTAGTAAATGATACTTTTATCTAGATACTTAAACCTAGTGCAACCTCAGTGATCCTGCATACAAATTATTATTATTATTATTATTATTATAACAATTACCCCTAAGCTTTTTACCTCCGTCTTGACTTTTAAATCTAATGTATCCAGTTTAACATAAGCAACAGAAAGGACATGTGCTTATCACAAATATGTTCTAAAGGAAGGAGTGTTCACATTCAGAGCAGTAAGTGATTGTTATATTAATCATAAATATTTCCCTATCAAAGATTTAAACCATTTCTTACATTGCAACTGAAATTTAATTTGAACCAGCCAGCTGCAATGTTTGAATGAAAGTGGTTTATTTAGAATATTATTACAATACTTACATATTATTAACAGAATATTTAACTTTGGTAAACATGGCCAAAGAGTCTGAAGGCAGGGGAAACTGCTGAATGGTTGCTGAAATAAAAAATGATGGCTATGACATAAAACACCAAAGCAGGCATTCGTTGAAACAGGACAACAGCATACACAATGACTATTATGTACATCTGCAGGACTGCCCAATGTCACAATTAAATCAAAGTGCAAATAGATTATTTATAAAGTTATTAACTTCCACAGATAAAACTTAATGCAAGTAGCGTTAAAACAATATTAGAATCTGACACATTTACTTATTTTAGAATCCAAGAAAAGCTTGCTTTTGGTTTGGGGCCAGAAAAATAAATATGATAATACTTTTTATTTCGGCCAAATGTGTCTTGTGCTCAAGGTGAAACTAATGGAAATATTATTACAAGGACAAGCTGAAAACCATTTCACCATTAAATTCAGTCCATACATTTTAATCTTGCAGTGTAATTTCCTGCTAGATTTGAGTTTGGAGGGTAAAGTGACAGGAGAATTACCAGGGCTTCTTGTTCTCAATTCTGCATGTTAGTGCAATGATTAAACATAACGCATGTAAGTGGTAAAAACACAATGACCACTGACTTGTTTTCTCAATAGATTCATCTGCACATGCAAGATACCACTACATTCTAGTAAATATGGGTAAATAAACCTAATGTGATGTCTTTTTGAATATAAAATGTATTTACAGAATATTCTACAAAAAAAACATATACTAAATGAAAATAGTAAAAACTAGATAAAAATTATACTGACACATAAAGGCTAAACAACAAAGGCATTGTTACTTTAATATTTTATAGTGAGCAATTAAGTTTCATCTCCTTTCCATCTGATGAATTTTACATGTCTCTTTACAATAAATGTATACATTTTACAAAAGAAGTGGTAAAAGGAAACCATGCTTGTGTTACTGGCTTTTGACATTTGTGAAATTTTGCATCTTACTTTTAAAAGCTGTAACAAAGATGCATCTTAGTTTGGGAATTTTTTGTGGTACACACCTTAAATCTAAAGATTAAGAATAATTTATCAGACATTTGCTTTGATTTTCACTAGCAAACTGTGCAAAAGTATCATCTTTAGCTTTTATAGGCATTAACAGATTACTTTTTTTCTAATAAATTGAGAATTAAGACAAAAGTACATAGGCCACCATTCAGGTCCCAAATAATTGGAAGTGACTATCTTGTAGTTCCTATTTAGCAGGACTTGCTGTCAATATTAATTTAACAGTAGTATGAATTCTGACAGAAATAAAATGAAGAACCATTCAAAATTTCTAATCTAATTTAGAGAGGTTAGAGAGTAAGTGCCAGGGTGTCTTTAATTGGATTCCATTACAGCAATGATTTAAGATGTCAGCCTTTTTTCAATAATTAATTCTTCATTAAATTTAGCAACAAAGATCCCGATTTCATACAATCTCACATAAAGGATAGATAGATAAATAGATAGTGTGACAGATTGGGGGCGCTGTCGGCCCCTTGAACCCTCAGATCAGACGCCAGACACCAGATAAAAGTCCAAATCTTGACTTTATTCGTACAATAATGTGCACAAAGCACCCTCCACTCCACAATACTCATAAACTATAACAATAATAATAACAATAATCAATCATGCACTCCCAGACTCGTTGTTCCCTTCCTCCCAACTCAACTCACCTGTCTGGGATCTCCCACAGTCCTTTATAGTCCTTGACCCGGAAGTGCTTCTGATCCCTCAGTCCATGTGATTATCCAGCACTTCCGGGTCAGGTGAAAACTCCTTTTCTTCAACCCGGAAGTACGTTGTTTCTTCTTTCCCCGTGACTGTGATGCACTTCCAGGCTGAATTGAAAATATAAGTCTTTGGGCCTCCCTGCAGCGTCCCCTGGCAGCCCCAACGTTATCCAGCAGGGCTGTGCATTAAAACTCCACATACCATGATGCCCTGCTGGAATTCGGGGCATCTCCACGTCGCAGGGAGGGCTTCATCTGGCGGCTTGGGGGTATTGGCCGGGATGGACTGCTGGCCATATATCACAATATTCCCCCCTCAGCATAGAACCATGGTTCGACGCTTCCAGTCCCGCGAGGATCGTCTTACTCCAGGAGGAGTTTCTGGTCGGACCTTGGCTAATTCTTGCATCGCATTCCCTGGAGAACCTAGGGGGAATGTTAATCCAGTGAGACACCTTATCCCCTGTTCTCCAAGGACAATTTCACCAAATGTGGCCCGGCCGTTGGCATCCATAGCACTGCCTCCGTCCGTCCTCCTGCTACTCTCCCTCTGCGGAACTGAAAACGTTCAGGAAATGCTGGCTCCGCCTCTTTTCCCACTGAGGAGGGTTCCACAGCCGCCCAAGAGCTCTCAACTCCCTTTTCTACTTTGTCAGGAGACCCCCGTTTCTCTTTTGGGATCTCCTGTTTAATCTGGGGTTTATCCACAGTTTTGGTCTCTCTATGTGTATGATAAAGCCCCTTTACTGTCTGAATCCCCTTTGATTTGAACACGACCGGTTCTCTCAGTCAGTTGGTAAAGGTGGGGCTGCACCAGGAAATAATTTCTGAGTTTGTTGCTTTTAATAATTGTATGCTCTTCGTTTCTTGTATGCTGTGATATTGTTTTGATGGGAAAAAAACAAGCTGAACTGAATTCAAAGACACAAAAATGGAAAACTGATTTGGAAATAAAAAGTCTCAATTTAAATGTATGAAAGGCCAAGGTGATGGTGGCGACAAAAAGGCTGGAGGTGTGGAAGAGGTAGGTGCATGAACATACCATGCGTGTGGTAAAGGGGTTGGTAGAAACAATTTAATGCATAGGTCTTTGGAACTGAGGGCTTGCAAGATATAGGGATGTGAAGGGTAGTCTGCGGGTGGCATGTATGACCTTTGTAGATTATATGTAACAGTTGAGAGTAGAAATACATTTAGATAGTAGCGATTTAGTTTCTTTGAAGAAATCAGGGAAGTCCTGATACTTATGAGACATGTTGTGTGCAGATGGATTTGCAGGCACAGCAGTGATAATCCGGATGAGAGGTGCATAGTAGAAATTCCAGGAGCTGTCACTCATTCATCTTCGAAAGGAGTGCTCTGGTGCTGCAAGGAAAAGTTTATAAAAGCTTGTTATGAGCAGTATGTTCTATGGGAGTGAGAAGTGGCCAATGACAGTATAACATGAAGCAAAGCTGGAAAACAAAGAGATAAGAATGATCAGATAAATGTGTAGAGTGCCATGGTGTGAGAGAATTTACTATCATGAATATTTTACTTAGTGGATTTTTTGTATTGCTGGTTATATTACTATAGGACAAACGTTGTTTTTAATGCACATGCCATTAAATGTTACCACCACAATGTTGCACATGTTAATCTTCCTGCCTCATAGATCCCGGGTCCTGGGTTTAATTCCTGTAGCCAGTAATTGTCTAGGTGATATTTGCATTTTCTTCCCTGTATCTTTGTGTATTTTGCCTATATAATTCAAAAACTGTCATGATTTTGCCAGGGCTCTGGTCATTTTGCATAGTGTTTATGTTTTAATTGCATTATCATATTTGTTTTCTATTATGCGTTTTCTTTTTCATTAGTTATTTTGCAGTTTTCTGTTTATTTCTTTAATAATCTGTTTTCACCTTTCTTTCTTTATGTAGAGCCAAAAGGCCACCTACAGTAAGTCCCAATTTAAAGGCTATGCAAAGTTCCCTGTCAACTCCCATTTCTATGAATTCATTGTTGAGGTTAGTTTTGAACTTAGATATGTAATCATTCTTTGATTTCATAATTTGGGTTTTTGTAATTTTTTAGCCTTTTTAAATGTAGTCATTTGGTAATCTTTGTTTTTTTTGTCTTTGTAATTTGCCCTCTTTTTTGACTTATTTCCTGGAGAAAGTAATGGAGGAGCAAATGAAAACTACTACACATCCTCTATATCAGATACTATCTTTAAAGTACTTTTAGAAATCTTATTATTAAACAGAAGTGAGTTGAGAAAACACTACTGGAGCTCCATCATACCTATGGCAATATGCCTTTGTAATACTTCACTGTGACTGCACTCTTTATTTAACCAAGTCAGAAGTTATTTGTCCTTTTTTGCAATTCTTTTGTGTTTGAGGGGTGTTATTTTTTGTTTTAATATTTATGTATTTTATGTATTTCTTGAGCTTCTGTAAAGGCTAAACTTACCCAATGGACAAGTACTATCTATCTATCTATTTATACAATACAATACAGTTTATTTTTGTATAGCTCAAAATCACACAAGAAGTGCTGCAATGGGCTTTAACAGGCCCTGCCTCTTGACAAACCCCCAGCCTTGACTTTCTAAGAAGACAAGGAAAAACTCCCAAAAAACCCTTGTAGGGAAAAAAATGGAAGAAACCTTGGGAAAGGCAGTTCAAAGACAGACCCTTTTCCAGGTAGGTTGGGCATGCAGTGGGTGTCAAAAAGAAGGGGGACAATACAATGCAATACAATACACAGAACAGAACAAATCCTCAATACAGTATAAAAATAAAAATATTACAAGTACAGAGCAGAATTTAACAGTAGATGATATCACATAATATGATTTGGATTTGTTTAGAGTCCTGGAGACCTCAGCCATCAAGCTGCCTCCCCCCATTTGGCCACTCCACAGCTGAAACAGCGCTGGGCCAGCCAATCTGATGAAAGGACCCCTCTACCCCACAATTCCTGCGGTCCTCCATCAGGGATGACTTTACCTTATGCAGGCGAAACAACTTGGCAGGTGAGCCGTGGCACCAAGTGCAACATTTGAGTACCGAGAAGAGAAACAGAATAGGTGAGGGTTAGTAATAAATTATAACTTTCATGTTACTTATGTTTTAGTTCTAATGACTAACAACAGAGATGCAGTGTGTACAGTTAATCAGCAGCTCTAGTCAGGATATGCTAAACTGAAATAGTGAGTCTTCAGCTGGGATTTGAAAGCTGAGACTGAAGGGGCATCTCTTATAGTAGCAGGCAGACCATTCCACAGTTTAGGGGCCCTGTAACTAAAAGCTTGACCTCCCACTGTAATTTTAATCATTTTTGGAATCATAAGTAGACCGGCATCTTGAGATCTTAATGTGCGCTCGGGTTTGATAAGTCATGATAAGTTCAGAAAAGTAAGCCGGAACCTTGGCCATTTAATGCTTTATATGTTAAAAGGAGGATTTTGAAATCAGCCCTAAACTTAACCGGGAGCCAGTGTATAAGGATTTAAGAACTGGAGTTATGTGTTCATATTTTCTTGTTCTTGTAATAATTTTTGCAGCAGCATTTTGAATTAACTGGAGGCTGTATAAAGAACAATTTGAACATCCAATGAACACCACATTGCAGTAGTCAATCCTACTAGAAATAAATGCATGAATTAATTTCTCAGAATCCTGTTTATTTAGAAAGCGCCTTAATTTCCCAACATTTTTAAGATGGACGAAACATGATTTGGACAACTTTGTAATATGTGCTTTAAATGACATGCTAGAGTCAAAGATAACTCCTAGATTGCAGGCTGATTTACTAAAATTAATGGTGATTCCAACAGAGTTAAATGATGACAAAATATTGTTGTGATCAGCGTCATTCCCTCCAGCATTAACATGTCTGTTTTATCAGTGTTTAAAGATAGGTAGTTTTCATCCATCCACTCCTTTAATTCACTAACACAACTAATTAAAGACAACATCGGAGAAACTTCATTTGATTTAAATGAAAAGTATAACTGGGTGTCATCTGCATATGAGTGAAAATTAACATTATGTTTCCTAATGATAGATCCCAGTGAAAGCATGTAAATTGAGAATAGTAAAGGTCCCAGTACTAAGCCCTGCTGTACATATTGGAATCGATTTGATAAATAAGAACTAAACCAAGCAAGCACAGGGCCTGTAAGCCAAACATTATTTTCTAGCCTGTGCAGTAAAATAGAATGGTCAGTGGTTTTAAATGCTGCGCTTAAGTCTAACAACATAATTACAGTGGAGTTTACTTCATCAGAGGATTTCAGAATGTCGTTTACAACCCACATTAGTCCCGTTTCTGTACTATGACCAGTGCGGAAACCAGACTGGAATGACTCAAATAAATTGTAATGCGTAAGGTGCGACTACCTTTTCTAGTATTTTAGAGAGAAAGGGTAAATTTGAAATAGGCCTATAATTATTTAGTATGTGTGGGTTTAGGTCTGACTTTTTAAGTAATGGTTTAATGACTGACACTTTTAGTGCATCAGGTACTGTGCCATGCAATAATGAACTATTGATAATGTTTAGAATAGGTGCTGCAAGAACATCCATTGCACTTTTTACAAGTTTTATTGGCACTGGATCTAGGGAACAAGTAGTGGGTTTTAGTTTAGAAATGAAAATTACAAGAAAAATTACTAAAGTACTGAATGCAATGTGAGACGGGGTCTGCTAAGCTAGTATGAGGTTTGTACTGTGTGGAGATTACTCTCGTTGAAAAATAACTCTTCAGTTTACACAATAAAGTTTTGGGGACCGTCCCCATATATTGTCGTTAAGATAAGGTTGAAATAAATGGATCAAAGTCTTTTCAGCACAATGAACACTTTACTGACAACAAAATGGCGTTTATATAAGCAAAGAATTATGGGGACAGGAAATGGTTGGCATGGTGTGACATTGGAGACAGGAACCAGAACCAACGTCATCAGGATGAAACGGAAGTGGAGTAATCTGAGAGGACCGGAAGTGACGTCATCGTGGCCATTTTGGTACCCGGAAGTGAAAGTATTTATTTTTGTTCTGTTTTTCTGTTGAGAGAAGAGATTCAGGTAAGTACCACGTGATGACCCTTTATCTCGCGATAGTTCACTCACCTTTAGGCTCTTTGACTGCTCTTTGACTGTTATCAAAATTGATGTAAATAACATAAATTAACTGACACAAGCTTTCACCTCAACAGCAAAAACATTTTATTTGTGGGGAAAAAAGGAACAAATTCTGGGAAAGGCAATTCAGAGAGGGACCCCCTTATGGGTAGGGTGGGCATGCAATGGGTGTCAAAAATACAGCACAAATAATTATCTTCACAAAACTAGATGACCAATCTATCATTGCTCCCTCAGAAATACAATATAGTAGAACAAAATACTTTGTTCTCTCACAGCTTGACCAGGTGCAGAGTGCTGCAACAACTGTCAGGGCAAAATGCAACTCCCCACTCCCTAAATACAGAAGTATCACATATAAGGATACAGATCTGTTCAAATACATAAAAAACAAAGTAGAAACTAATTAACTTAAATGATAAACAACAATATCAGACCCTCCTTTTAAGTAATTCATTGTGATTCCAAAATATACTGTAGGAAATTCAGGCATAAAAAAAACCTCATACATGCAAAATTAATACAGGATTTAGAAACAGAATGATAAAATGAACGTGCTCTCCATTATCTGTTCTGACACTTTACAAAGAATCTAAACTTTCAATCAGGAGCTCTATGAATCTGCCCTCCCCATAGACATGTAATGTATGGGAACAGACGGTTACCACCATCAATTGTCAGTGTCAGAAGCGCCCAGTCTGCGATTAGTCAATATTCAAGTATGGCGCATTCTTCTGGGAACATTCTGAAAATAAAAATTTTACTGAACATATAGTATTTTTAAAAACAATCCAGCTATGGGTGGGTTACAGAGGGCTACAGCTTTTTCAAAATAAATGCAATTTTATTAGCAGTAAAAAAAAGTAATTTCAAAATAAAAAATAATATATTTTTTCTCTGAAATGAAATTACAGAGGGGTTTCAAAACTGTTGACGAGATGGCTTATTTTCTCCTCACATTCATTCATAGCCTTGGGCTCTCTAGAAATTGTTCTGTACATTTGATTCTCAAAATTAATCACCAGACATTCAAACAAATGCCTCTGTTATGCTGGGTCTCCCTGGGTCTCATGTAAGGTGTTTTTCATAGATTTTGTCCATTTTAAAGTTAGGGTATCTCATCCTTCTTTATATAAAAATAAAATGTGCATATATATAACACACTCATAGAAAAGCCGCAGATTTACTACTCTAGGTGTTAAAATGAACACTTTTAATGTACATGTGAGACTTTTACAAAAAGTATTCATTTTACACTTTCAGTAGTCTTGATATAGTAGTATTGATGCAGTGTTTGGAAATCAGCGATGTGGGTAATTATATATTAACAATGACAAAGCCTATATACTGCAGAAGCATATTATTGATAACAGTACAGAGGCACTTTTCTTAAGAGAAAATTCTAACCAAAACTAATAAATTATAAAAATAATAACAATAAACCTCAAAAGATAAAGACACAGGTAAACTTATATTCTTGAATGCTTCATGAATAAAATACATGAGTAAATTAAGGAATGGGTTGGGTACCATTTTGACAATCACTGACATCTACACACTGTAAACAATGCCACCTGTTTAATAAGGTTATTAAACTGTTCCTGTTCAGCACCATCTTTACCTTTTAATAATGACAAAAAATGCATGCAGCACTACTGATTAAAATGTAGGCCATTTGAATCATTGAATATCAGTACTGGTTCTAATGTGTGTGGGTTATTTTCTCTCTTTTAATGCCTCAAGGGCCAGTGTAATTATATAAAATCACATTAATACCTTTTGATAAATGTTGCCTTTATATGTAATAAGCAAACACATGACAACAAACACAATCACTGCACTAATAATGCTATATATATATATATATATATATATATGTATATATATATACTGTATATATAAATATATACATATATTTTTATATATGGTTTTTTTTTTTGTTTTTTTTTTCATTTTTTAAGCCTATTAAATTTGTCATATAATTCTTGATTTTAAACTTTTGGGAGAGCCTAGCAGTTATTTTTTGCCATGAACAAAACACAACAAAAGCACCGCAGTGCTGGCAGAGGCAACATAAATGATTAATTAAGAAGGTAAGGATGAACAGTGGCTTCAGAAAGTATTCAGACATCCTTGATTTGTGCAGTTTATCCCATTCTTCCTGGCAGATCATTTCTAACTGGATGGGAAGTGTCTGTAAAGTTCTATCTTCAGGTCAGGTTCAGGAATGGGCTTTTGCTAGGTCACTCGAGGAAAGCCCAAAACTTATCCCAAAAAAGGCATTGTCTTGGCTGTATACTTCAGGTTATTGTTGTGTTGCTAAGTGTACTGTTACTCCAGTCTGATGTCACATGCATCCTGGACCATGTTTTCTTCATAGACCTCTCTGTATTCGGCTGCATTCCTTAAATTCTGAACAGTCTCCCTGTACATGCCAATTAGAAGTACTGCCATAGCATAATGCTGCCACCACCATGTTTTACCGTAGAGGTGGTATTAGACAGGTTAGACAGCAGTTTCCACCAAACATAAGGTTAGGAGTTCTGATCAAAGAGTTCAATGTATGTCTCATTGGACCAGAGATCCACATGTCCTCAGAATCCTTTAAATGCTGTATAGAAAATTCCAGGCTACTCTGCCATAAACACCACACTTACGGAGTGATGCTGAGATGATCATCCTTCTGACAGGAACTCCTGTTTCAGCATTTGAACCTTTGCTAGAGTGATCATTGGACTCTGGATTACCTCCCTTACCACCTGGCCACATAGCCAACTCTAAAAATTCAAAATTATTGATCCCACCATGCTTCTAGGTCCACTCAGAGCTTTAGCAATGATTTTATACACTTGCCCTAATCTATGCCTCACCACAGTTTTATCATAGAGGACTACAGAGAGTTTCTTGGACATTGTAACTTGGTTTTTGTCCTGACATGTATTGTGGGACCATATATACTTAGGTGTGTGCCTTTCTAAATTATGTCAAATCAATTCAATCTGCCACAGGTTGGCTTCAAAGTTTTAGACACATCTCAAAGATAATTAAACCAAAGAGAATGCATCTTACCATAATTTGGAGTGCCACAGCAAATAACATGAATAATTACATAAATGAAAGATGTCAGTTTTTCATTTTAAACACATTTGCAAAACTCCCTGAAAACATATTTTCACTTTATCATTATGGATAATTTCATGTAAATTGATGGGCAAAACAGCTAATTTATCTATTTTAAATGAAATCTACAACACAATAAAGTGTGAAGAAAGTGAAGGGTCTGAATACTTTCTAAGTCCACTGTATATGTATACAAGCCCTCTTTTTTGCCACTGTTTCATCCTGTGGATTGACTTGGAAACTGCTGAGGAAGGTGCTTCCTTTTAATCACAACCATTAGCTTTTGTAATCCTATTACAATTGGTCTTGCAGTAGCATCATTAAGAAGTACCCTTCAGGCAACTAAGATAAGAGGACTATACTTTATTTTTTCCTACTTCTGTGTAGTAGATTTTAATGATCACCAGAATGTTCTTTTAAATACAGCTAACAGTCATTAGGACTTTGATGGTAACTGCAAAGATTGGTGCATCCTGGAAAGGGATGCCCAGAGGTGTCTAGTATGCCTGTATGATGGAAGGATGGCTGGGAACCTAACCTTCAGTAAGTTAGTCAAAAGCAGTTATATTGCTCCCAGGTAATCCCTAGAGCCCACAGTGTATCCTGAGAAATATCATTGCTGCACCTTTCACATGGAACATTGGGCTCATTAGCCTCAACCAGAACTGCTTCACATCCCATTAAAGGTGATACCAAAATTGCTTTCAAGGTGTGGTTTATAAGGTTGTTCCTACTTTCATGTGGGAGCTTTGTACTGAGAATGAAATGGAAGAACTTCCCTGACAAGGAGAAAGTGGAGGCCAGAGAAAGGAGGAGCTGAGGTTTGTAAAAAGGAACGAAAATGTTATTTGGGGCGGGGGAAGCTTGAAATTAGACGTTGATGAGGTCAGGCTCATTTCAGGCATATCTGTGTATGATTGGCCTGTATTTTCTTGTCTCCATCTTTCCATTCTGTTTGCAATGAGTTTGTCCTAATACATATCTATATCTTGTAACTCTTTTCTTACATAATTGTAGCCAAGTGATTGCTCAAGAGTACCCCTATAGGTTGCAGTATATATTCATTTGCAGTGACTGCAAAAAGTATTCACCCTCCTGGTTTTCACATTTTATTTTTACACAACATTTAGCCACAATGGATTTAGTTCTGGTATTGATCAACAGATAGATCTCAGCAAAGTGGCTATTTCTTATTAACTGATTTAACTCAACTTCAGGAAATATTCAGTGGCTTGGATATCTTCTTGTCTCCATCCTCTAGCTGACTTGTGCTTTTTAATCACCTTTTCATGGAGCTGTCCAGAGTGTTAATTTATTTTCATTGTATAGGTTAGGCCATACTACTGACTCGCCACAAGTTGGACATTCCAGATAACATGCATTTTCAACTGTATCAATTGAAGTCCCTTGACTAAAGAAAAGGTGATACACATTTAACTAATTGTGTGACATCTAAAACCAATTGGCTGTAATGTAACAACATCACAGAGTATAATGCCTTCTTCCATTGTGATTGTCTTCAAAATAGCCTATCATCATCATTGCCAGTTTAAGTGCCCCTTTGAAGGTTTACCAGGCTTGCCAGTTGGCTCTCAAAATCTTTTTTTTTCCCACTGTTCATGGTGCTAGAAATCTTTTGGGGGTGACACCCATTATTTTCATACCATCTGACACCACCTCCAGCCACATCTTCTTTGGCCTTGCTCTTGGCTTCATCCCCTCCACCTACTTCACTCCAGATGCCCAAACCACTATACAGTAATCTATCACCTCCATACCAAGTCTTTCTCTTAACTTGACATTCTTCTTCCTCTCACTCAGTAATAATCTGCACATCCATCTGATCATTCCCATCTCTGATCTTTCCATCTTTGCCTCATTGTTCACCTTCTTTGGCCACAAATTATTTCCATACAACTTTCATAAACTTTTTCTTTTAATTGCAGTTTGGGGTACAGCTCCTAGAATTTCTTCTTTGTACCACTCACCGTTTCTGTCACTGCTGTGCTTGCATCTCCATCTACACTCAACATGATACCTAAAAGCAGAACTTCTCTCTACTTTATCCAAAACAACTCCATTGCCATTATCCAAATTTACCTTTGCAGCATCCTGAATCATTCTCACATACTTGTCACCTGGAGAACACAATTCACACCACTACATTTTATGTGCATCCACTTCCAACAACCTGTTGGACTGAGTTTCTCCCAATGCCTTTACTACACATCTCACATGACCATGTACCTTCTTTTTCCAAGCTTTCTATCCCTTTGTCTCCAACTATCAGCTTAGTCTTTCCTGCATTTACCTTGAGGCCTTTCACTTCTAAATTGGCTTTCCATTTTAGTGTCTTTTCTTTCAATTCCACTTCACTTTTTATAATCAAAACAAGATTACTGGAGGAAAAACTGTTCTCTGCAACACTGGTATCCATTAATAACTTCAGTAAAGACTTCAAATTTTCTGCTGATAAATGATCTTGTGGGTCACATAACACAAAGTGGTAACCAGCAGCTTACAAAACACTGTCTTACCCTGAATGAGCAAAAGTAAGCTCAAAACATGAGCATAAGCTGAGAGATCAAACACTACGTGCAAAAGTTAAGTGACTTTTCTCCTGTTGGTGTTTAACTTTGTGATCCACACCAGGGATGTAATTTTCATATCCCATACACATCCATTCCTTACTAATTGCAGAGAAAAGTAGTAAGTTGATTAGGACAGAGTATACCTTGGGGAGCTGCCTAGGGGTCCACAGGAGCCATGCCAAGTTTGACATTCTATTCTATTTTGAAATGTTATCTTTAAATTGCCTCACATGGTTTTCATATAAACATAAGTCAAAATACCCTTCAATTGTTGCATAAAACTAGTCCTATATGCAAGAGAACTAAATAAAAAAATAAATAGCTGGGAAAAAAAAGAGCCTTTAAAATGATCACTGATTATACAGCGTTGAACCCGTGTCTCTACACTTGGCTGCATTTCAGTTCCACTGCAACATCTCCTGGTGTTCCATCTGTGAGACTCTACTCCATCTGCACCAATTTGAAGTCAACCACTACTCATGTGTGATGTCCGACGTAATAACTGCCTCTCACTCTCCACCACTCTGAGCTGATCCATGCCAGGATGGAAACTGACAGGAAACCATGTGTCATTGCAGTGTCTCTCTGTCTCTACTTTGGTCTGCCAATTAACGTAACAATATATTTAGTTTTCGCAAAATCTTTTAATATATCATTATTTTTAGAAATGTTTTAGAAATTGTCAGACTAATGCAGAAGAATATATATTAAGGGACAAAGATCAATGTTAACAATTATTAATTAGCATTCATTAATATTGATTTAGCAATGTTAAATCGTATATAACTTGCGAGTTATTTTTCTACTGTTTTGATGTGACTTCATATATAATTTTTGTAAATTAAATGTGCGGACATTTAGGCTTTATATTAGCCACACCACTGTTCTTAAAAGTTCTTTTAATTCATTAAAAAATCACTTGCCATCCATAAAAAACAGACCGACACAGAAAATGTCTTTGTAATTCCTTATTAAAACTCCCACTTGCAATGCTGGGGGTGGAGTGGGTGCTGGGTAGTGTAAAAAAATAACACCTTTAGTTAGTAAGAGTTCAGTATTTAACAATTTAAGGGCAAAAGAATGGTGGAACTGCAAGGATTTTTCAAATCATGTTGGAGATACACCAAGAAAAAAAGTTGAGAACCCCTTTCCGGAGAATATCACATGACATATGATCAGATATGTGTCAATAGTCTACTGTAGTTAAGCATTTGCTTTAATTAGAATGTTTACTATTATTCAAAATCATGCAATGTGACTGCTATTAGGTTTATATTAGTAGGGGGTCCTGACTAGATTATAAAACATTTTGGGAGGCCTTGGCTTAAAAAGTTTGGGAAACCTTGCCCTAGCAGACGTTAGATGAATGTTTAGATTAATTTCATAATTGCAGTAAACACACCTAAATTACACATTGTAAAGGAATACACAAACACAGAGTTAAGTTTTGGGGATACGTCCCGTATAGTGAAGTTTTGAACAAGGTTATACAGAAATACCAAACTCTAAACATCTGCTAGCTGCCTTCTAATGGACAGGCGGCGTATTTACGGAGGATGGGACCGCGGAGAGGCTGCCAGAAGGAGCAGGAAATTTTTGGATGGTGGTGATGTCATCAGGGAAGGATGGCACATGACTGGGAAATGCGGAAGTAGCCTGGCCATCTGAACGGAAGGCTGGAGGTGAACTCACGGTGCCGGGCTCTTTTGTAGTTTGTCTTTACTGTGAGAGAAAAAAGAGAATGGTTAGTACACTGTTCCTTTCCCCTGTCTTGTGGGTTCACACGGCACATTGAGTCCTTTTGTTGCCCCCTAATCGCTCATGTGTGACAACATATATAATTAGAGTTTTTGTTTGATTACTTCAGTTGTGAATATTCAGGGAAAGCCTATTGAGATAATACACAATCCAGACAACAATCAAAAGGGACCACTGCTAACCACTGTGCCTATGATTTCACCAAGAAGTCTTTGTATAAATCATTTAAACTTATGTCATTTAGCAATTGAAAATGTCATAAAGAGAAAATCAATAATCAACAGAAGCAAATGATGTGTGTGACCTCTTATTTGCATTATATTCTCTATGAATACCACAGATTAACTTTTTTTTGACAAATGCTATATTTTGCAATTGTGTGCTACATACACATCTCTAAAACTTCAAATTACTTGTATATCTATATATAAACCCAATTTTATTGCTGCCTTCTACCGCCCTATCACATAGCGATGATGAGTCATTTGGCTCTGAGATCTCCGATTACATTTTGATATGTCTCTTAATTAATCCTCAAATGAAATCAGTTCCAGTACAGACTATACTTACTTCATCTGTTGTTAAGGTTTGTGTTCTATGAAACTAGACAAATTGCTGTGCTTTTTGTAAATTACGTTTATTTTAAAATTGCTGATATTTCAATTTCAGGAAGCTACTGGTAAAAAAATGCTGCCTTCTAAAATTGACAACAGGCAATACTGAGTTAATAATGGGTTACAGTAAGTTAGGTTTGATTTATTGTTTTTATCTGAGAGCAACACAAACCCAGTAGCACAATTACACTAAACACAGCTTTGTAGAGATAGTGCCTGGTTATTTTCTGCTTACCCAAAGACCAGTGAATATAATCGGTTCATCTGAAAGCATGTGAGCTATTGTGATAGTTCCACCAATAACATGTAAATATTAATTGTACAGTTACGTACAGCAGCAAATTGTCACAGTCAGCATTACTTTTATACTGCAAATATACAGTACAGGCCAAAAGTTTGGACACACCTCCTCATTCAATGTGTTTTCTTTATTTTCATGAC